>WOXC01003586.1:0-600000 GCA_011680675.1 Gymnobelideus leadbeateri
ACCAGGTGGGGGGGGGGATGTGTGGGAGGGAAAAATAGTCAGCCTTTCACACTATATTTACTATGGTAATGTTTTGCATAGCTATACATGTGCAACATATACTGAATTGCTTATCTTCCCAGTGGGAGTGGGTGACAAGGGAGGAAGGGAATGGATCTGGGATTTGAAGTTTTAAAATTAAATGTTTCAAATATATATAAATGCTATTATTAATACTATTTTGCATGTAACTGGGAGATAAGATGTGCAGGCATTGGGACACAGAGACTCACCTTGCCCTTATGGAAAAGTTGAAGGAGGTATGGGAGAAGATATGGGAGAGAGCAGATAGGATGAGGGGGATATCCTGTGGGACTGCTATTCTGGGTTGGTGGGTGGGGGGAAAAATGGGGAAAAAATTGTAACTCGAAATCTGGCGGAAATGAATGATCTAAACCAGAAGTTAATAAAGCATTTGGAATAAACAAACAAAAAAACAAACAAATAAACAAACAAATAAATAGTTATTTCCATCCATCCTTCCTTCTTTCCTTCCTTCCTTCCTTTCCTTCATTTCTTCCTTCCTTCTTTCCTTCCTTCCTCCTTCCTTCCTCCCTCCCTCCATCCCTTCCTCCCTTCCTTCATTCCTCTCTTTGTTCCTTCGTTCATTTGTTCCTTCTTTCTTTCCTTCCTTCCTTCCTTCCTTCATTCATTCCTTGCTCCCTTCCTTCCTGTCTTTCTTCCTGCCTTCCTTCCTCCCTGACCTGTCTTTTATTTGAGACATATATTCCCCAAGGCATCATTTTCTGAATTCTTTCTCCTTCTGAAATTTCACCAAGTACAGAAATCCAAACTAGATTTGCTTCTGGTATTTCCACTCAGGAGGAAGGATAGGTTGAATGGATTTGGAGTTGGTATTGATTCACAATTATAGCTTTACAGGATGTTTGGATCAGGAATTTCAGAAGGCTTAAGGCAGAGAAATGTGTTCCCTGAATACCTGGCATTAGCACTGAACAAAAAGGCAGAGATGTGAGCAGATGGATGGATGGATGAATAGATGAATAGATTGACAGATGGGTGGATGTTTGGATGGATGGATGGATGGATGGATGGATGGATGGATGGATGGATGGATGGATTCAAAGCTGATTCCTCCTGGAGTCTCTGACTCCCAGTGCTACGCACCAATCACTAGATATAGGCTGACAACAGAAAATTGAAAAAAGCTTAATTTGAATCAACATACAGAGAGCACAGAAGGGGTGACAGGCAATTAACCTGATTCCTCTGTCCTGCTGATGCTCTCCCCATCATTTCAGGAAGGGAATGAGTTACCATGGCTACCTCCTACCAAAGTGGTGTAGTGAGAATAATACTACCGTCAGTTAAGCACTGGTAGTACCCACTGGCAGAGGCATAACTAGGAAATTTTGTGTAACATCCTAAGGGCTCTTGTATCCATTTTTCCCACTCCTTTTTTTGCCACTAGTCCCAAATCACAGATCTAAAACCTGGGAAAATGTCCTCCAACCCCATCCAACTCAAGACTACTGAGAAAATTATAAACTATAGTCATTTAATAATACATATTGAGCCCCCATTGGGTAGAAGTGCCATGGTAGAGGGATCTGGAAATTAGAAGACATAGTACTTGTCCCCGGGGAGGAATATGACCACAGTGAAGGTCAGGAAGAAAAAGAGGAAGGAAGCAAGCAAGGAAGGGAAGGGAAGGAGGGAGGGAGAGAGGAAGGAAACAAAATTAAGTTCCTATTGTGTGTCAAACACTGTCATAAGTGCTTTACAAATATGATCTCATTTAATCATTACAACAACCCTGGGGGGTAGGTGCTAACATCACACAGGCCCTTTTACAATTGAGGAAATGGAGGCAAAGAAAGGTTAAGTAACTTGCCATGTCACATAGCTAGTAAGTGTCTGAGGCTGGATTTGAACTCAGCTGTTCCTGACTCCAGACGCAGCCCTTTCTATCCACTCAGCCCTTTTATCCACCTAGCTGAGCCCAGAATGACTTTTCACCTAGCTTGCCCCTTTGGCAGCTACATTTCTCATATCTCTCTAATTATACCACTGCCCACCCTGAACGGAACTTGCTGGCAACCTTCCTTTCTCTTTCTTTGTCTGGGAGAGCTGCACTGGGCAGATATATAAAAATATTTATAGCAACATTTTTTTGTTGTAACAAAGAACTAGAAACAAAGTAGGTCCTTATCAATCAAGGAATGACTGACCAAATTGTGGGATATGAATGTAATGGAATATTGTTGTACAATAAAAAATGACAAAAGGGGAAACCTGGGAAAATTTGTATGAACTGATTTAGAGTGAAGTGAGCAAAACTAGGACAAGAATTCATATACTAACTACAATATTACAACTTTAAAACTTAAGGATTCTGACCAATGCAATGACTTATCTTGGCTCTAGAAGACTGATAGAGAAATTTCATTCCCATCTTTTGGCAGAGAAGATGTGTGCTGTATATACACTTTCATATATATCCAACATGTGAATTTATTTTTCTTGGCTATATTTAATATAAGAGAAGAAGGACTTTTTAAGGGAAAAAGTTGTGGAGAGTAGTAGCGGAAGTAGTAAGAAAAGAAAAGTTAAAAGACCATATATGAATATTTTTAAAATATACAGAAATTGAAAACACACAGAAGAAAGCAGAAGTTCATTAAGAGACAGAGATAAGATTTTTAGTGTTGGATGTTAAAGTTAATGTATACATTAAAACAGACTGTACATGGCAGATTGATGGTTTCACATACAAGTCTCATTTTTTGTTTTTTGTGCATAAAAATGTTCATGTTTGTTTATAATAGTCAAATGTATAATCATATACACAAAAGATTAAGTGATCTGAAGCCACTAAAGTAATTAGAAGCCTTCCTTCTCTCTCCTCACTTATATTGGGTTTCAATTCCTCTCTACAATGTTTGTTCTACCCCTTTCAGTTTAAAGACCATTATCTGTCTTATAGAAAATGGAAAGGGGTGGCTAGGTGGCACAGTGAATAAGAGCACCAGCCCTGGAGTTGGGAGGACCCAGGATTGGTTCCAGCCTCAGAAAATGAGCATCCACACATAAATAATGACTGGCCATGTAATCTTGAGCAAGTTACTTAACCCCAATTGCTTAAAAAAAAAAGAAAGAAAGAAAAAGAAAATGGGAATTGACCTGGGAAAGCTATATGGGATGACATGCTGTCCCTGACCCTGACCCTAGACTCTCTTCTAGAGTCTAGCTACAAACGGCAACTTAGATGTGAATGTAAACATTTTGGGGGTGTTTGCATTTTTAACAATGGTCAAAACATTAACCTAGCACTGTATTGGCAGAATTCTGGACCTTCTCCAACATGGTCCCTGCCCAACTATTCCTTGAGAAACTATACTCATTGAAATAACTAAAGGACACTGCACAGTCAAGAATTCTAGGTCTCCAAAGAGGTTTCAGACAGTACCCAACAAAGTTTTGGAAGACTCTAATGACACTCTATTATTAAAATAGTAAGGGTAATATCTTAATATAGTATCACCCATAAGTAATTTGATTAATCAAACTCAGTTGCCCTGGAAATACAATGGGAGAGAGAAATGAAACAGTACTCCAGATCCTGAGACGTTACAGAAAGCAGCCTTGGGAAGGGAATCAGGAAAAGCTTTGTAAAGAAAGTGGCCCTAGGGGTGGCTAGGTGGCGCAGTGAATAGAGTGCCGGCCCTGGAGTCAGAAGGACCTGAGTTCGGAGCCGGCCTCCAACACTAATCCACACAAACAAAAACCTAGCCGTGTAACCTTGGGCAAGTTACTTAACCCCAATTGCCCTAAAGGGGCGGCTAGGTGGCGCAGTGAGTAAGAGCACCGGCCTCGGAGTTGGGATGACCCGAGATCAGATCCAGCCTCAGAAAATGAGCACCCACGCATAAATAATGACTAGCCGTGTAACCCTGAGCAAGTTACTTAACCCCAATTGCTTTAAAAAAAAAAGAAAAGAAAAGAAGAAAAAAGAGAAAGTGGCCCTAGAGCAGAGCCTTGAGAGATTCTGAAAAGCAGAGATAAGGTAAGAGAGCAGAGAGAGACTGTCACTGGGACAACACCTATGCTGAGGGATGGAAAATGGATAATGATTCAGGAGATGGAGAAGTAGATAGGTAAGAGACCTAGTAAAGAGTAATGTCATAGAAGATATGGAGAAGAAGCAAAAAGGATATACATAAGTATATACAGATAAAAATAAAGAAAATAAATTTGGGGGCCGAGCCAAGATGGTGGAGTAGAAACAGCACTTCCCTGGCGCTCCTGCCCACACCACTTCCAAAACATAGAAAAGGGGACTCTGAACAACCTCTGGAGCTCCAGAACCCACAAAATGACACAGAGAAGCTAAGCTCCCACTGAGGACAGCCTGGCAGCCCAGCAGGTCTGCAGGGAGTGACCAGCACAGCATTCTGGAGCTGAGCCCAGGAACTCATGAGTCAGAGGTTTTAGCCCCAGGGCAGCCTGACTAGCAGTCTGCTGGAGGGACTCCAGAACACCAGCAGCTGTGGCGTTTCCAGAATTGCCAACACATAGATGCCAATGACAAAGTGAGAGGTGAGTGTAGTATGGACTTTGGGACTGGTTGGGAGAGCTTGTAGCCTCTTTCCCTGGGGGTGAGAAGCTGCTGAGTAGATGTGGCACAGCCGCCATATTGCAGCTTCAGTTCCTGGCCTGTGGACTGTAGGGGGATCTGGAGATCAGTCTGGGGGATAATTGCTCTTGCTTTAACCTCCTTGGATCTGGATTGTGGTCTGGGGTGGAGGTCTTGGGGTGTGTGATAGCTTGCCAGAGTGTGTGGAGGCTTCAGAGATGGCACCCAACTAATACCTCCCATAGTTGGGAAAACCCCAGTGTTTAGGATGGGAGCTCCCCTGGCTGGTGGCAGAGTCCTACTGTAGCAAGAAGCCCAAAAGTCAAGTAATTGAGTGGCAACATGCCTAGGCTAAGGAAACA
The DNA here is from genome assembly GCA_011680675.1 of Gymnobelideus leadbeateri. NCBI lineage: Eukaryota > Metazoa > Chordata > Mammalia > Diprotodontia > Petauridae > Gymnobelideus > Gymnobelideus leadbeateri. The sequence goes on from WOXC01003586.1 coordinate 4,999, forward strand.
AAATAAACAGAAAAATGCAACATTAGACTGCTATTGTGGGGGCAAAAAGGACCAAAGCATGGAACAGGAGAAGGATCAGGAGGTCAGGACTACTGCACCAAAAGCCCCAAATGAAAATATGAGCAGATTACAGGCCATAGAGGACCTTAAGAGGGATTTTTAAAACCAAATAAGAGAAGTGGAGGAAACATTGGGAAGGGAAATGAGAAGGATGCAGGAAAAGTTTGAAGTGAGAGTCAACAGCCTGACTGAGGAAAATAACATCTTAAAAAATAGACTAACTCAAGTGGCAAAAGAGGCTCAAAAAGGCAATGAGGAGAAGAATGCCTTAAAAAGCTGACTTTGCCAGATGGAAAAAGAATCTCAAAAGCTCACTGAGGAGATTCATTCCTTCAGAATTAGACTGGAGCAAATGGAAGCTAGTGACTTTATGAAAAATCAAGATGCTATTAAACAGATCCAAGCAATTGAAAGAATAGAAGGCAATGTGAAATATCTCATTGGGGAAACCACTGACCCAGAAAATAGATCCAGGAGAGATAATTTAAAAATTATTGGACTACCTGAAAGCCATGATCAAAGAAAGAACCTAGAAATCATCCTTCAAGAAATTCTCAAGGAAAACTGCCCTGATGTTTTAGACCCAGAGGGCAAAATAGAGGTTGAAAGAATCCACCAATCACCTCCTGAAAAAGATTCCAAAAAGAAAACTCCTAGGAATATTATAGCCAGGTTCCAGAATTCCCAGATCAAGGAGAAAATACTACAAGCAGCCAGGAAGAAACAATTTCAATACTGTGGAAACACAATCAGAATAGCACAGGACCTGGCAGCTTCTACACTGAGGGATCAAAGGGCATGGAATATGATATTCCAGAGATCAAAAGAGCTGGGATTAAAACCAAGAATCACCTACCCAGAAAAACTGAGTATCTTGTTTCAGGGGAAAAGATGGTCATTCAGTAGAATAGAGGACTTTCAAGCATTCTTGAGGAAAAAACCAGAGTTGAACAGAAAATTTGACATTCAGACACAAGAAGCAAGAAATACTTGAGAAGGCAAACAGGGAAAAGAAATCAAAAGGAACTTATCAAAGTTGAACTATTTACATTCCTACATGGAAAAACAATAACTGTGACTGATGAAACCTTTCTCAGTATGAAAATAATGGAAGAAGGGTATATGGGCATATGAATACATATGTGAATGTGTGTATATGTTTACAGGTATACATGGATAGAGGGCACAGGTCAAATTTGGTGGGAAGGGATGATACTTAAGGGGTGAAGTTAAGAGGTGAGAGAGGAATGTGACAAAAGGAGATGGGGAGATACAGGGGCAGGGGTAAACTATGTCATGTAGAAGAGGCAAGGCGAAGTAGTCACAGGGGAGGGGAAGAACAGGAAGGCAAAAAGGCAAAACCATATTCTCATTGAATTTGGCTCAGGGAGAGAATGACATACATACTAAATGGGATATCTCACCCTGCAGAAGAGTAGGGGGAGGTGGATGAGAGGGGGGAGGATGGAGGGGAGGGCATGCTGGGGGAAGGGGAGGTTGGAGGCACCCACTTTTGAAGAGGGACAGGATCAAAGTAGGGAAAGGACCAGGTGGGGGGTGGGATGTGTGGGAGGGAAAAATAGTCAGCCTTTCACACTATATTTACTATGGTAATGTTTTGCATAGCTATACATGTGCAACATATACTGAATTGCTTATCTTCCCAGTGGGAGTGGGTGACAAGGGAGGAAGGGAATGGATCTGGGATTTGAAGTTTTAAAATTAAATGTTTCAAATATATATAAATGCTATTATTAATACTATTTTGCATGTAACTGGGAGATAAGATGTGCAGGCATTGGGACACAGAGACTCACCTTGCCCTTATGGAAAAGTTGAAGGAGGTATGGGAGAAGATATGGGAGAGAGCAGATAGGATGAGGGGGATATCCTGTGGGACTGCTATTCTGGGTTGGTGGGTGGGGGGAAAATGGGGAAAAAATTGTAACTCGAAATCTGGAGGAAATGAGTGATGTAAACCAGAAGTTAATAAAGCATTTTGGGAAAAAAAGAAAATAAATTCAAAATACTTAAATCAAGGGAGTTTGAGGGAGAGCCTTAGCTATTGAAGAATCAGGAAATGCTTCATGTAGAAAGCAGTACTTGAAGGAAGAGAGAATTTCTATGAGACAGAGGGAAGAAGGGAGTGAACCTTAGGCACAGAGGACATGGAGTGTACTGTGTGTGAGAAACTGTACTGCAGAGTGTGGCAGGGAGCACTGTTCAACTAGACTGAAAAGGTAGGTTGGGGACGAATTGTGAAGGGAGTTAGAAGCTAAACAGAAGAGTTTCCACATGATGCTGTAGGTAACAAAGAGCCACCAGAGTTGACTGAGTAAGGAAATAAATGACATGGTCAGAACTTCCCTGGAGGAAAATCTCTCTGGCAGCCATGTGGAGGGTAGACTGAAGAGGGAACACACTTGAGGCAGACTCCAATTAAGAGGCTGTTGCAATAATGTGAAGATAACTTATGAGGATCTGAGCTAAGGCGGTAACTGTGTGAATAGAAATCAACAGAAAGCAGAGATAAGGAGGTGTCAAGATTTAGCACTGAAGAGAGTGAGAAGACCAAGATATCATCAAGGTTACAAATCTGAGAGACTGGGAAAATGAGAGTGCTTTTACCAGAAATAGGAAAGTTTGGAAGAGGCCTGGTATTTGTTGGAGAAAGATAATGAGTTTTTCTTTATATGTAGAACTCTTAGAAAAATCCAATAGGCAATTCATGGTGTGGAATTATCAGTCAATGAGCATTTAATAAAACTTACTATGTGCCAGGCAATGTGTCCATTGTTCTTTGAGGTAGAGTTCATTAATCTTTCTGTAGAAATCTCTAATATCCTTTTTTTTTTCTTTTTGGAGGGCAATTGGGGTTAAGTGACTTGCCCAAGGTCACACGGCTAGTTTTTATGTTGATTTTCTGAGGTCGGATTTGAACTCAGGTCCTCCTGATTCCAGAGCTGGTGCTCTACTCACCCCCTCTAATATCCTTTCTTTTTAGAAATTATTATGGTATTTTGAAACAAGATGGTAAATTTCATTAAAAAAAACTGTAATAGCCACAAAGAACATTTTAGGCAGTTATGATAACATTTAATCCTGAACATACAAAATATTTAAAGTAAAGAATTCCTACTAAAAGGAATACTTTCAAAATCATATGGCTATATCATGTGCATAATTGTTTTTAAATTTTTGTTTTTTTTTCTTTTTTGTTCTGAACTTTGGACACCAAAAAAAAAAAAATGAACCTGACCACATAGTATAAAGAAGAGGTCTGTACATGAAACTGGAGATCTCCATTAGGTTCAGTTTGTTTCTCTTTTAAATGTATAATGAATTCAACAGGTAACTTTCAAAGCTATCTTACTTGTCTACGATTCTTATTATTGATGTAGTCAATTATGCTTATAGTTTTCCTGATATTGAAGCAGCCCAGCAGTCCTAGTATGAATCCAGCCTGATCATAGTGTATGATTTTTGTGATATATTGCTATAATATCCTTTCTAGTATTTTATTTTAAAATTTTGCATCAATATTCATTTGGGAAATTGGCCATTAAATTTCTTTCTCTGGTTTTGTCCTTACTGGTTTAGGTATCAGCACCACATTCGTGTCATTGAAAGAATTTGTAGGAGACTTTTTCTTTATCCTTTTTTCCAAAGTTTACATAACATTGGAATTAATTGTTCTTTAAATGTTTGCTATAATTCTCTTATAGATCCATCTAGTCCTGCCTGGGTCTTTTAAAAAAAGATTCCCCCTTAGGGAATCTCTTTTATGTATTGTTCAATTTCTTTTTCTAAGATAGGGTTATTTAAGTATTATATTTACTCTTCTGTTAATCTGGGCAATTTCTATTTTTGTAAATATTCATCCATTTTATTTAGATTGTCAGTTTTATTGGCATAGAGTTTGGCAAAATAATTCCCAATATTTGCTTTAATTTCATCTTCATTGGTTGTGAATTCACCCTTCTCATTTTTTGCTACTTCTCTGTGTTTTTTTCTGGCCTTCCTTGTGTTCTTTTCTGTGCATTTTCTTGTAAAAGATGTTTCCATGACTTTCTAACAGTTTCTTTTTGCAAACAAAGGTTATCCATTTTGTGATGGAAACATTTTAAAAACAGACTAATAGCAGTTTGTTAAAAAAAAAAAGAAGAAAGAAAGAAAAGAAAACAAAGAACAAACTACATATTGAAGTTCTGGAGTGCTTAGAACACTGAGAAAAACACAACTCATCTACATCCTACAAGCACACTCAGATCCATGCAAAAGCCTTTATTGGGCTAAATTGTGAAACAGGCAAAGCTTATCTTTACTCCCCCTTCCATCTTACCCAGTTTTACCGAAGTCCTCCCACCCACCCCACGCCCTCAGGTGTCTCACTCTGCAATTTGTCTGCACAGAGGCTCCCACCAGAACCTACCCTTTCTGCTCTTTTTTGCTATTCTGAACTTAAATACATGTGAAGAAACCATTCCTATGCATTCGACTGAACAAAGAAAACACTTTCTATGTGAAACATGACTGTATTTCATGACACTTGCTTAAAAAAAATCTACCAACTACTTTCAAGACTGTCCTGGTTGTCTATGCGTCCTTTAGAACTTTCTTCTGTTCTCTTCTGTACATTATTATTTTTTTAATGTTATAATGATCTGGTTTGCCCTTATCAAGTAGTCAGGGGAAAGTCTGACCTTTTTCCCTTTTGGTTGTATTTACCTTCCTATTCTCTTGGGACCTCAGCTTTTTCTTATTAAATACAATGAATTAAAGTCCCCTCAGAACTGCATATTTGCATTTTAAAGGGACCTATAAGACACTCGGTCTTAGGTCAAAGGATGCTTCTTTCCTCAGATGGAAGTAAACTCATTCTACTACAGCTGAAGATCACAACCTCACTGATGCCCTCTCCATTCTCCATATCTCCCAGTAAATCCTCAATTGGAGGCCCAAAGAAATGAATTCTGGATGGGGGATATTCGGGCCGGTGGAAAGGTCTTTTAGAGTTGGTATTAACTTTTGGCCCTTAATATCATGCCACAAAGGCACCTTTATCCACCAGCTGGTATTGAGAAGCACTGACTCAAACCTATTTATAAAAATATATAATTCTGGGAGGTCCCACCCTCACCTTGTGTTTGCATATGCCCCACTGGATGGAATACTAAGTAAGTTTCACTGTGGTTCTCAGAGGCTTCTAACCAGCCATCTCTCTCTGTCACTCCATGCCCTCCCTTCCATTCTCATACACACAGAGCAGCACAGTCTCATTGTCAGGGAATGGGACAACTTGTGGACTTAACCAGTCAGAAATTAGTTGTCAAGCACCATCTCATTGCCAAAATCAGCCTCCTTCCTGACATTATTGTATCCAATGACCCCAAATCTTCATAACCTTGGCACTCCACAGAAATATAAAACATGCTTAAATATTGTATAGATGTCTTTATCCTTAGTATAAAAGCAATAAGGAAATTAGTAGTACAGAATAACAAAAAATGCAGACTAAAATATCCAACAAGTGGTTAAAAGTGATGCCTCCTCGACCCTTTATGTCCCAATGGAAGCTTCTTTTGGAACTCAAGAGTTCTAGAAAATGCAGTTTGATTTTGATTCGTTCCCCATCACTGCACACTCTGAAAGCAGGACAATGAGTGCCCTGTTGATGCTTGGCCCTTGCTTTCAGAAGAGATGAAGATTCGAAACTCTGGAAGATATAGGAAGCTATGGACTCAGGGTCTAGTGTGGGGATTTTCATAATTTTCCAATCTGCAAGAAAAAACACTGGAGGAGAGCTCTGGGCCAATGACACTTTATTAAAGGATCCATGGCCCTCTCTGATGAAGTGGACCTTAGATCTTCCTCTTGATCTAAGATGCCCCTTTCCTCCAGGGCCTTGGTTTTCTAGTGCTTGATACCTGGACAATACAGGTGAAGCAGACCAAAAATACAGAATCTCATTGGTCAATAGACCCTGCCCTTTGTTCCCTAAATGGGTCTACACAAAATACAGAATCCCATTAATTTACAAATGGGCTAGTGAGCAGACCTTCACACACTTAGCTTGACTTTCCAGGAGGTTCTACTGAAGTCAATGAACAGGCTCATGGGGTTAGACTGATAATTACAAGTCAAAACATCTACATGGACTGGCAAGAAGGGCAGGTCTCAGGCTAGCAACTAGGGTCACTCATTGGCTACGTACTCATGGTCAGATCCCGATGTTGGGCAACAGAGAGATGACAAGGGATGGAGGGGCAACAGAAACAGCTGGGGGACTTTCCATGGAATTGAGTCACTTCTGTAACACCAGGCTTGACGACCATAACAAGGAAAAACGAAGGTGGAGACCCTCTAGTTAGCTTCCTATGTCTAAGCAAGTGAACTTACAGCCTGAAGTTCACAACTCTGGGGCCTGACATGATGCAGAGCTCATAATCACCACCCCTGTGGAATCATTTCAAACTGATCAATACCGATTGGAATAAAATAGAGGTCCAATAAATTAGGGGTCACACTAGTTGTAAAACTCTGTCTCCAAAGGGAACCCAAACTCGCAAGGCTTGGTATTTATTGGTCCTAATTGTTTTTGGCAGGGTCTATGACATCTTCTCTTCTAGCCTTGATAAGCCCATCACAAAGTAAGGGCAAGTAAACTCAGCAGCCAGCCCTCATAAGAACTATACTCTTATCAGGCTGTCTTGATGTCCTTTTCTCCCCTTGACCAGTTTCCCTCTGATCCCACAGCCATATCACCTCACTTTATCTCTAGTGTAGGGTGGGTGGAGAGGAGGAAGAAGGGTCAGCTATAAAATGGGGGCAGTACACATCAAATTATGAATTCCCGTGGCTCCCTATTACCTCAGGGTCAAAAGTAAACCCTCTATTTGGTGTTTAATGCCCTTCACAACTTGGCCTGCTCCTCCCTATCCAGTCTTCTTACACCTTACGTCTGTCCATCCTCTCCAGATTATTTTTAGAATAAAAGGATAAAAAAATATGTAAAGCTCTTTGAGAAATGATTCATTTGGACCCCTACTCTATTCTATTTCAATCAGTACCAATCAGTTTGATATTTTACATAAATCACATAGGGATAATTAGATAAGATAGGTTTTTATAGCAGACTTTTATAATGGACCTCAAATTTTAATGTAACATTCACTACTTCTTTACCAGTTATGAAGCTCACTTGTGCAACCACAAGAATGCTGACAAAGATATCTCCATCCTATTTTACTCAAATTCCATGTCTAAACACAGCATAGGTGGGATGCCTTGATTCTTTGGAAAGTCCCCCAACTTATTTTTGTAACTCTCTCTTGTCCAACATGAGCAAGCGACCATCTTAGTTAGTAGAGATGCCCCATGTTTCACCCAATCTTTGATCCCTCTGCCCTCACGCTGTCATTGCTGGCCCTCAGGAGGAAGGTCCATGAGCCGATGAGAGTCTCTATTTTACCATGCCTCTTTTTCACATTTGGATATCAACCCCTACAAAATAAGGTCCCTGGACCAGAGGCATCTTAGATCATGAGGAATATCTGAGGTCCACTTCATTAAAGGGGATCATGGACCCTTTAATAAAGTGCCATTGGCTTCGAACTCTGCCTCAGTTTTTTTTTTTGGTAGGTTGGGCAATTTTAAACTCTACAACTCTTTATAAACCTAAAGCACTATATAAGTGCTAGTTTTTATTATTATTATCATTGTAGAAGTTGAGTGTCCAGTGGGTAGGGTTATTTTGTTTTCTGTCCTTAGATTTTTCCCTCCCTAGATTTTTTGTCTTTGTATCAAGTTTCTAGGTCAGTATTTTGCACATAGTAGGCACTTAAATGATTGATTGAATTGAATGCTGCGGAAGAGCCAGACAAACTGTCTTTTTCCATCAAAATAGTCTCCATCTGAGAAAAGAGAAGGATGGATTAATCACACTCCCACTTATCTAGGTAGACCAAGAAGAGGCCAGGGGTGGCCACAGAGAAGGAGAGATAGAAGAAAGAAAGTGAATAGTCAGTGGAGACAGATGATTTCTGTAAAGAGAAGAGAGAAATGAGGAAGGGGAGAACCTGCAAGGCTCTGGGGAATTAAAAGGGGAGGGGGTTGGGAGAAAGGGCACAGATTCTTCAATAAGATGAATCATTCTGTGGTAGCAGAAAGATAGTTATCCAATTTCTGAGTAGTGAGAAATTGGGGAGAGGGGGAATGTCTTTGGTATCAGGAAGAATAATGACTTCATTAGATGAGGGCTTGAGTTATAATTCAATTTTAGGAGAAAAGAGATGTAACTGTAAAATAACTGTTAAGGTAGAAAAGGGGAGGACAAAGCAGTCAATTCAATGAATTTCAACAAATATCTTTTAAGTACCTATCAAGGGCATACAGAGCATTTGCCAGGACCTGGGGGAGATACCAAGACCAGATAGGACTTGAGTTTTAACTATACCCTCTGAGAAATTTATAAAATACTAATGGATAGGATAGAGACATTTCCTATGTTTAAAGAATAAAGAAAAAATAGTTGGCTCCCCTTTTATTCCAACCCACTCTCTAGTAGGAATTTCAAAGTTCTTTGATTTTTATTTTAAAGTCATGTAACAGTCAGAAATGTGATAAGGACTGGGTCAGAAAGAAGATCAGAGAAGAAACCACTTTTTTGTTTTTGTTCTTGGTTTTGTTTTGGTTTTGTTTTTGCTTTTTTTTTGGAGGGGGTAAAGACTGGGCAATTGGGGTTAAGTGACTTGCCCAAGGTCACATGGCTAGTTTTTTTGTATTAAGCGTCTGAGGCCAGACTTGATCTCAGGTCCTCCTGACTCCAGGGCTAGTGCTCTATTCACTGTGCTACCTAGCCATCCTGAAGAAACCACTTTTTAAAAAGGAGACCAAGAAATAGTTGTCTGTCTTTATGGTCTCTCTGAGGTCACTTCAGGAGAGAAATCAGAGACCTAAGAAGTTGCAGAAGCGTGGCATTCCTCTGACAGAAACACTTAGAACACCAAGAGGAGAAATGCATGATGATAAAAATTTTAGCATCCTCCTGGGGAACCTTAATGCCTATTTTAATGTGGTCTTCTTAAGAGGGTACTGATTTTAAGCAATTTTCTGAATATTTTTCTGGAGAAATAAGCCAGAGAAAATAGCTTTCTATTCTGCTCCCAAACAAAATGAGACTCATTTGTTATATCCCTTCATAAGATATGCCTGTAATCCTTCTTTATTATAACCAATTACTTTCAAATTCTAAAGGTGATAGTTCAACATGAAAATTTATACAATACTAAAATCATTACCTTTTAATTAAGAAAAATTAAAGAAAATAAAAACATAAATTAAAATTCCTGTCACAATTTTCTAAGGGTTGTAACCTTTAAGTAGCAAGCCTGCAGCAGAATGGTGGGAAATGCTCTATCATATCAAATATCTGGCAAGGTTTGGGAGGACTTGTATTTATTTTTCCCTTGATTTTAGATCTTTTTTTTTTAATCTGAACTTAGACACCAAGTAAAGTTAAAATTTCTGTAAGCATAAAATAGAAGACTGTACATTAAACCACAAATCTCTGTTATGTACAGCTTGCTTTTCTTTTTAAATATACTTGACCTTAGCCTCAACATTTGCCTTTCAAAGCAATCCTGTCTGTCTGTGCTTCTTTCTGGCCTTCTTTTTCTGCTTCTATGAGCATGAAAAAAATGGGGGCAGCTAGGTGGTGTGATGGATAGAGCACCAGCCCTGGAGTCAGAAGGACCTGACTTCAAATCTGGTCTCAGACACTTACTATCTGTGTGACCCCGGGCAAGTCCCTTAACTCCAATTGCCTCCCCAAAAAATGCCTCAATGACCCTCTTTTCTTCCTTTTCCTTTTGGCTGCTCTATTTTTTCCATCCCTCCTCTCCTTCCAAGAACAAGAAAACCCTCAACAAGAAAGCAAAACAAATTCTCACTTTAGTCCAGTCTGAAAATGTATCTATTATACTGCAAGTTGAATCCATCACTGTTCTGTCAAGAGATGGGCAGCATGTTTTATTACAGGTGTTCTAGAATGATAGCTGATCATTGCATTGATCAAAGTTCTTAAGTCTTTTCCTTTATTGTGCTGCTGTTTTTGTATAAATTGTTCTGATTCTACTCATTCTGTACCAGTTCAATATTCACAATGTGGAATCTAATCTAGAAAGCCTTCACCAACCCCTCTTAATTCTAGAGCCTTCCTTCTGTTAGTTATTTCCTATTAATCCTGTATATCGCTTGCTTTGTGTATATTCATTTGCACATTGGCTCCCTTGTTAGACTGTAAACTCCATGAGGGCAGGGACTGTCTTTCTGTCTCCTCAGGTTTAAGCATAATGTCTGGCACATAGTAAGCACTTAATAAATGTTTATTGGTTGATTAATATGGAGATGGAGGGAGGGGGTTAGAGAAGCTACATGCTATTTTTATGTTTGTTGCATGTGCTTATGCTATGTTATGGCAAAGTAAACCTCCTTATGTCAAATGCTAAATGCTAAATGTGCCTTATTTTATTCCAATATCAAAGAGCCATTGAGTAACACTAAAAAGACCACTTTGAGCATACCATAAAGAAAATGAAGGGTAGTAAAGTATAACCAGGCTCTAAAGATAGATTAGAGCTAGGTTTTAAGGGCTTTAAATGTCAAATAGAAAAGTGTATATTTATTTGCTCCTGGGGGTGGAGTTTGCTGAATAGGGGCATCACAAGGAAATCACTTTGGCAGCCTTATGTAGGATGAACTGAGTCAGGCAGAGATTTGAGTCAAAAGGTGTCGAGGTCCTGTCCTGGTGATGGCTGCATGAGTGGAGAGAAATGGAAAGATGTGAGAGACATGGAGGAAGAAATGACAAGATCTGGCAACCGACTGGACATGCAGGAGTTGTACCGACTGGACATGCAGGAGTTGTAAGGTCAAGCATAACATCAAGGTTGCAAGTCTAGTGGACTGGATGAATAGTGAAACTCTTCAAAAATAGGAAAATCTGGAAGAGGAGTGAGTTTGGGGAAAAAGATTAGGAGTTCTGTTTGGAACATTGTGTGTGTTTGAGAGACCAATGGGATATTCAGTTTAAAATGTTCAATAAGCAGTTTGTGACATGGGATTAGAGCTCAGGAGAGAGATTCAGGCTGTGTACAAAATGTATGAACAGTATCTATTTAATATATGTTATTGCTCCCACTCCATAACCTATTCTTTACTTTTTTTATTAAGGCATAACCATTGAGAATCTGATTTCAATATTAATCTCATCCTCACTAATCAAATTTACCCCATTATGTTAGGATCTCTAGTCTGTCTGGCTTTTCCCTATACTGTGTGTGTGTGTGTGTGTGTGTGTGTGTGTGTGTGTGTGTGCATGCATTTGTGTAAAACCAGATAGAGGGATAACTTCCTATCAGAAAGCTAATGGACTCGGCACAAATTGATACATATATTTGGATACTATTATGTATTTTTACAAAAGGTTTTGTTTTTTTCCAGTGGGGGAGAAAGGTGAAAGAAAATATATTTTTGTTAATTAAAAATTAATTTAAAAAATAAAGAATTTACATGAGATCTCCTCCCACTAATCTCAGTGAGATGTTAGAACAAATTTGCCCCCTTGTGTTAGAACATTTATCTGCCTTATTTCCTATACTCTGAATATTTGTGTGTATAATTAAAATATATATATATATATACACAATATATGTGTATATGCATGTATGTATGTGTATTAAGTGATTTTTCAGTCATAATTGACTTTCTGTGACCTTCTTTGGGGTTCTCTTAGCAAAGATACTGGAGTGGTTTGTCATTTCCTTCTCTACTTCATTTTACAGATGAGGAAACTGAGGCAAACAGGGTTAAGTGACTTGTCCAGGATCATACAGCTAGTAAGCTTCTGAGGCTGGACTTGGACTCATACATATGTATATGTGTGTATATATATATATATGTATATATATGTGTGTGTGTACATATATTTGTATGTGTATATGTATACACATATATACACAAGGGTGTATACACACATACACACACACAAAACACACATAACTACCTACCAGAAAGGTGATTGATTTTTAGGATAGATAGACAGACAGACAGATAGATAGATAGATGGACAGATAGAGACAAAGGCAGAGACAGAAAGACAAAGATAATGGTACCATTTGTTTTCACCTAACTACATTTATTTTTTACAATGGTTTTGTCTTGTTTTTTGCTTTTTTTTTTCAATGGGAGAGGAAGGTAGAAGAGAAAGAATAGATTTTTGTTCATTAGAAATTATTTTTAAATAAAGAATTAACTTGTATGATCTTGAGCAGAAAGCATTCTTTCCACCCATTTCCTAAAACTGCTTCCTCCTACACGCCCTGCCCTTGGGGTGGTGTGAAATGGCATGTCCTTGTTACTGGCTGGGATATCAGAACAGCAGGTAGGATGTCAGGAGATTTCAGAGCAGCAATACTGGGGGCACTAGGTTTTTTGGCACAGGAACCAAATGATTATAAAACCATGGTCCATGCTTTCACCACCATCAATGACATCTGAAAAGGATTGTGGAAACCAGCTCTAGAGACTGTTGCTTCTCAGGAACTGGAGGCTTAGGACTCAGCTCAGGCTTCTCTCTATCTCTCACATGTCCTTCTGTCATTCTCTCTTACTTCCTGGCCCCACTCTGTTTTCTTCCTTCTCTACTGACTCCAGGATCAGTCATCACCCAGGATCAGGTGATTTCTCACAACTTTGAACAATGTACATTCATATCTGCTCCTTCAGCAGGTGGCGGCTAATCTCCCTTCATGTTGAGTCCTTATTTTCTGTTCCACAGAATTTATTGCACAATTTTTTTTGGAGGGGGGGAGGCAAGGCAGCTGGGGGTTGAGTGACTTGCCCAAAATCACACAGTTAAGTGTCAAGTGTCTGAGGCTGGATTTGAACTCAGGTCCTCCTGACTTCAGGGCTGGTGCTCTCCTCACTGGTGCCACATAGCTGCCCCAATTGTGCAATTTTTGTGTGGACAAGGAATGAATATGGTGTAGAGTGGTTTATGAGCTCCAGTAAAGTGGAATTTCCCTGAGGTAGGGATTGTTTTTAATTTTGATCTTTTTATTCCACACACCTAGTAGGCACTTAAAAGCTGGCTGAATGTATCTCAGGGGAGTAAAAGACAATGAATTTGGAATCAAAAAACTTTAGTCCTATTCCAGCCCTATGTACTAACCTTGGAAATGACAACCTCGTCAGCTTCCTCATCTGTAAAATCAGAGAATAGCATAAATGACCTCTATAATCCTTTCCAGTTTAACATCATATATTTTGTGCCCTCAAAGAATCCTTTCTTTGGCAAGGAGAGAAGTTAAAGCTAAAATGCCCAACTTCCTCTGATTTGAATGTCTTCTTGCTTTTCATTTATATTTGAATGCATCAGAACACTTTGGAGTTTGGTCAGAACATAATTAGTATCTCAGGACAGCTCCTCAGTCCTCTCTGTATTACAATGCAAACTGCAGATATCAGGGACAGGAAGAGGATCAAGGAAAATCCATCAGCCCGACTCCCCAAATAGTGTTGTACTCAGGAATTAGGGGGGTGGTAATGGAATAAAATAATAACTAGCAAACTATTTGTTGTGACAAAATTACATAATTATCTTATTTGAGTCTCTTATCAACCCTATAAGACGCCTACTCGGGATTCTACCATCCCCATTTTACAGATTAGGAAACTAAGGCATAGAGTGATTGGTCACACGGCTACTATGTACTAAATATGGCATTCAAATTCAGATCTCTCCTGATCCCAAGTTAATTCATCTTTCCAAGAGGGCAACCAGGAGAGGTCAAAGAAGGAAAGAAAGGGAGAAGGCACAATGGATTTCTGTATAAGACACTTGGTTTAGCATAGAGACTGTTGCCCTCTTCATTCTCTGCTTCTGCCCACCATCGGGCTTTGTTAGAGAGCAGGTGTGCTTGATAACAATGGATGAGTGGTTTATTTTTACATTCAGTATTTTCAGTAGCTGAATTGAGTGATGTGAGAAGCTGCAGGTGGAGGGGTGGAAGAGTGAGAAGTGGGGTAGAGCCCCTGTTCTTTCACAGCACAAAGAATTTACAGTGGGAGGATAAAGCAACCATCACTGTCCCTTCAAGCTGTAAAGGCCAAAAACAGGATTCCTTGCCTGAAGAAACTTATCATCCAAGGAGATCCGAGGAGGAACTTGGAAAAATAAGCCAACCATGTGAGATAGCACATAATTAACTTCATTACAATTACAGGCATTACCTATAGGTATTCTAGGTAGTTTGTGACCGATCCCCACCTTCTCATCCTATGGGATTCTGGTACATATTCTCCCATAGATCCTTCAAAGAAGTTCCACCTATCACGTTGGAAGCCTTTCTCTAGGACTCATGGGCATCAAGTGCAGCCCTTGGGCTATTATTCCTAGTTCTCCATAGATGGTAGACTCACCTGCTCTGATCATAGATTTGCCCAGTGATATCTGTTATACTACTTACTGCACAAAATTCACCAATGGAAGGAAATCCAAGGCATTCCCAAAAGTCTTAGTGTGGTCTAAGCTTGTTAAAGTTTTAAATTAAATACATTATTTGTAGTTAGGCATTAAATGTAGTTAGGCAAAACAAAATAAATTAAATAAATTATTAAATAAGCTTTTAATATGCTTGGATTGTACTGAGACTTTTGGGACACCCTGTAAACTGCAACCAACCACAAGGCACCATGTGCTCGCCAAAAATGTTTGCTACTGTAATGGAGGTTGTCCTGTCTAGGGTTCAAATAAAAGCTCTGGATGAGTAGAGTGTTTTAATGGATTGATTACTTTAAGTAAACAATCTATCAACAAGTATCTATTTGTACAATGTCTGGCAGCTCTGGAATACAAAGAAAAAGCAAAATCAGCTCCTTTGGACCACACTCTAGTAGGAGAGAGAACTACATAAATCAGAAAATACAAGATAAACAGAGAGTAGCTGGAAGCTAACTTTAGAGGGCATGACATTATCAGCTTCAGGCAATAAAAGGATAAGGTCCTTCCAAGCTTTCTGTGCCCACTCCTTCTTGGATCACACGATCATAAATCAAGCAATCTACTCAGTATATAGCTACCTTATCTCTATACAACTTCACAGTGTTGAGGGGAGGGGAGGAGAGGGCTTTACGACAGAAGAATTCACCAAGAAATCTGAAGCGAATTTCTGCACAATTATACCAATGATTTTGCAATGTAGTCATCCTGATGGTCACTTGGCAATGTGAGTTTTGACCTTCCTGGCCTCCTGCCCTATATGCCACTGTTAGTTTTAATAAGCCTGAATCCCATGGCTAAAAGCGAGACTAATCAAAATGTAAAAAGCAGCTTGCTCCTAATCAGGAAGAAGCAGACTCATCGTTTAATTTGGTGGCTTTCTCAGCCAATTCCAAGATGCTTTTTGTAGAAAAGAATTCCTGGACTAATAACTTCTTGGTCTTGCCAGTCGTGGATGTTCCCTAATCTTTGCTCACACCACATAAAAATAAAGAGACAGGGGGAAATGTTCTCCCAAAATATTCTGTTAATTTTTTCAAAGACAAAATGGTGCCCACACAAACACACATTCACCCCCAAAGGAAGCTCCTTTAAGAGACTCTCAATGATCATGTCCCTAACAAACCTCTGGCCATAATGCAATTCACCAAACATGTATTATATATCTTTTTGCAAGGCTCTCTGCTAGGAGCTGGGAAAAAAAAGATAAAAATGAAAAATAGGGCCTATTCGAAGATGAGGGCAAAGTATATACAGGCATATTTACGATAGCAAAAATCAAAAGGAAAATGGCTCGAACAAATTATGGTGTATAAATATCATGAAATATTATGGTACCAAAATAAATTAAAAAATGAATTCAGAGAAGCTTGAGAAGACTTATATGAAGTAATGCAGAAGTGAGCAGACCAAAGAAAGTAATTTACACAACCCTGAAAGGGTTGGAAAGTTTTTCTCCCACAATCCTGAAAGACTTTAGAACTCTGATCAACCCAGTGTCCAGACAGAGAGGTTGTTGACAGGATATATGGAGTAAGCATATATTTTCATACACAGTCAATTTATTTTGTTTAAATGAATTTTACCATAAGTGAGGGCAAGTCGTAAGTTCCCTACACCAGCCTCCTCATGTATAAAATGAGAAGCTGGTCCAGATGGCCTCCCTCCGAGGATATGAGGCATGGGGTTGGACAGAAAGATGGCATGCTGAATTCCACAAGGAGGCTGGTTTGGTTGAAAAGTAGAGGATACAAAATAAGATTGGAAAAGGTAGGTTGGAACTAGATTGTGACAGGCTTTGAATGTTAAACTGAAGGATCTATATTTTATCCTAAAGAAACTAGGGAGCCAATGAGTATTGTTGAACAGAGGTATGATAAGTGGCTTGCCACTTCCTTCTCCAGATCATTTTATAGATGAGGAAACTGAGGCAAACAGAGTTAAGTGACTTATCTTGGGTCACACAGTGTCTGAGGCTGGATTTGAACTCAGGTCCTCCTGATTCCAGGTCTGGTGCTGCTCTATCCACTGTGCCATCTAGCTGCCCAGATAGGAAATTAGGGCTGGGAATGCAGACAGAGTAGTCATTTGTGTAATATAAAAGACTATAAGAACAGAAGAGATCACCAACAAATGGTCGAGAGAAAAGAGGGACAAAGACAGGTCCTTCAAGGCATCCCAGATTAGAGGAAAGGAAATGTATGATAAACCAACAAAGGATTCTGAGAACAGGTAAGCAATGAAGTATCAACAACCAAAAATGACAGCAACTCATTAGATGATGCCCTTTCGACATAACACAATTCAGGCACTGGTTAATCTTAGAGGCCCTTTTATTAATCTTTTATAATCCATTGGAAGCCTAATTATTCTAGGTGTCTGAAAGCTTTCTGCTGTAGAGGAAGGCACCAAGGTTGGGCTGCAGCATGATCTCCTAGAATATCCAGAAGCTCATGATGTCCATACTTTAGCTCAAGTCAGAACCTTTCTCACGTCCTTCTGTAAAAAGGGAGAGTTGATTTTGATAGTTTCTGAAGTCCCTTACAAGTCTGTATCTTAAGATCCTATGATCTTTCCCTTGGCTTCTCCAATCTAATATTCTCCCAGTTATAGACATACATGTTGATTTGGGCCTATGGCCTCTTCCTATTATAGATTCCAATAGGGCAACTCAGTGGTGCAGTAGTGTCAGGAAGTCCTGCATTCAAATCTAGCCTCAGATATGTACTAGCTGTGTGACCCTGGGCAAGTCACTTAAACCTGTTTGCCTCAGTTTCCTCATCTGTAAAATGGGGATGATAATAGCACTTACATCCCAGGGTTGTTGTAAGGACCAAATGAGATAATTGTAAAGTGTTCAGCACAGTGACTAGCACACTGTAAGCATTATATGTTATTTACTATTATTATTATTCTATTTAAGGGAATCATTCAGAAGGAATGACATCCTATCCATGTACAACTGTCATCTTGAAATTGTGATGTTGGTATAAACACTATATAAGAAAGAGAATTATGCCACCACAATTGCATAATGTTTTATCATTTGTTTTCCCAGACATCATCCGATTTGCTCCTCAGAAACAAGCTTGTGAGGTGGGTCCTGCTGATGTTCCTTTTACTATCTGGATCTGTAATTTCACTGGCACAGTGATGTCTCAGTGGGGGAACTCTTGTCTATCAAGGCAGAAATCAACTTGTCTATACCTTAGGGCAGGGTCCATGGATTCTCAAGGAATCTCTGGACAGATCTCAGGGGCAGGAGAGGGGTGGGGGAGTACCTGTGAACTAGGATGGTAAAAAAAATTACATCTTTATTTCAATATAATTGGCTTCTTCTGTAATCCTATGTATTGTATTTTGTGAACTTAAAAACAGCCTTCTGAAGAGAGGGTGTGACACATATAAGGTTAAGAACCCCTGTCCTGGAGGGTTACTGAGAGCCCGGGGAGAGAGGAAGTGACTTCCCCAGGTTCTTGGAACCAGTCCATCAAAGCAGAACCTAAACGTGGCTTTTGAAGCTGAAGCCAGACCTCTCATTCTAGAGATGAGAAAGCAGAGACTTACAACACAAAATGACTCATCCAAGCCTGTAGCCATGGTAAATGGCAGGGCAGGAGCAGAACCCAGGTGTTCAGTTAGTCTAGTGCTCTTTCTGCTATATCTTGCTGCTAATATAATCAGAAGAGTTTCCAAAGCTTCTCTGATAAAATTCCCCCAAGGACAAATATTCAGAACTATGGCCCAGCTCAGAATTTCATTCTACCTGGTTCGCTACATTCACACAAACATTTTGATCAAAATGTTTATTGCCTATTTAATTTTGTCTAAGGAGACAAGATACTGTACTAAAAGAATTTTTTTAAACCACCAATAGCAAAGAGATTTCCTTAAATTGAGAAATACAAGGAAAATGTTTTGTTTTATTTAGACACAAATAAAACCCATAAACTTAATAGGGGCTCTTGGTTATTCAAGCCCTTCTAATTCCAATAGTTTTTGTACAAAAAAATCAACAACATATGAACAGTCATGATTAGCTACAGAGGTCAGACATTCTTTAACACCAATTATGCTGTACATTCCTTGAAGGCAGAGACCTTCTGTCCTCTAGGTATCACTTGCCTTTTCTAACAGGGATAGGTTATAAATACAGCCATGAATTTCCAAATACAAATATTCTTTGCAAAAGAGAATAAATGTCAGTTTCCAGGACCAAAAGATGAAATAAGAGTAATGATGTTCTGAAGATTAAAAAAAAAAAAAAGTATAGTGTCTGTTTCTGTAAAATGAGCTGGAGAAGGAAATAGCAAATCACTCCAGTATCTTTGCCAAGAAAACCCCAAACGGGGTCACAGAGAGTTAGATACAACTGAAACAATTGAACAACAATGATGAACGTAGTACCGTGTTCTATATAAAAACCAAAAATACAACAGCTTCCAGCAGTTTCTTGTCCTCTGGGGTGGGACAGGAAGGAAGACATGTCTGTTCAGAAGTAAATACAGGATAATGTGAGGAAGGAGATCAAGAAAGGATTCTTTGTAGAAGGAAGTGCCTTCCAGAGCTGGACCCTGAAAGATCCTAGGGCCTCTAAGAGGTGAGGGGAAGGCCACGTTCTGGCATGCATCCATTGAAAGTCTTTGCATCCTTAAGGTCTACTGATGTCAAGTCAGTAATGAACTTCACATCACTCAGACTTTAAATCCTGCTACTCCTAACAAGAGCTTATAACTATGCAGCACTTTACAATTTACAAAACACTTAACATATGGCACCTCATTTGATCCTCACAATAATCTTGTAAGTGATTTAAGTACTTTTTATCCCTATTTAAAAGATGAGGGGTGACTAGGTGGCGCAGTGAATAGAGCACTGGCTCTGGAGTCAGGAGGACTGAGTTCAAATCTAGCCTCAGACACTTAACACAAAAAAACAGCCATGTGACCTTGGGCAAGTCACTTAACCTCAATTGCCTTCCCCCTTCCAAAAAGCAAAAAAAAAAAAAAAAGATGAAGAAATTGAGGCTCATAGAAATTATTTATCTAACCACAAAATTAATGATAGAATCATAACTTCCAGGTTCCCTGACTCTCAAGTTCTTTCTGTTGTTGTGAGTAAATTCAATAAAGGTAAACTGAGGTACATACTCCTAGCAAAATCCACCTATTAACAGTGTTATAACTGTTAACAAATCAGATCAGACTGGCCCCCTCAGTAAGGCCAGTGACCCCAATGAGAAGAGGGAACCCTCTTTGTTGACATGTAGGAAAAAAGTGGGGGTCTAGAAATATTACTATTGGCTATACCAAAAAAAAAAGTGGGTTGACATCCAAGTGAGGCATCACACCCCTCTCTGGAAAGTAAAGAATATTAATTGTTTTATGGGACTCATCTGCCTCTTTCGATGTTAGGGGACCACTGGAATTGCTGTCCCCTTAGAGATCATCTCCTTTAGAGGTACGAGGACAGGCAAGGACAGAGACATAGCTTTTGGGGATGGCACCAGCTTAAGCTGGTTGGGGCTTAGAGACAAGAAATGTCCCAGGGGCTAACAGTATGAGTGATAACAAACCTTTTAATTATATCTCTAAACTAACTAAGAGGGAAAACTGCATTCCTGAGCTTAACTAAAGGATGTATAAATGTGGTTTGAGCAAGCATACAAAACATACAAAACATAACACAGAACAGGGTAGGTTACAGAATAGAATCAATTATTGAATGAAATAGAATCATTTTATTTTCCTTATTATTACATACCAATGCTTCTTGCAGTCTCCAAAGATCCTGCTCAAGCATTATTTATGAGGATCAGATGGAATAAAAGATATAAAAACAATCTGAAAACAATACAATGCTATGCAAATCTGTGGTATTACTGTTACTGATTTATGATAAAAATAATAATTTTTTCATAAGTAAAACAACAAAAGTCATAGGATTTAAAGCAGGACCTTAGAAATCCTCTAAATTAATCCTTTCATTTTATAGAGGAGAAAATTGAGGCACAGCAAGGTTATGGAATTTGCCCAAGGTCACACAGGTAATATGTGAGAGCCAAGATGTGAACCCAGGTCTTGACTCCAAATGACTCTTTCCACACTGCATTGTTACTTTGTCTTTGGTCCCAGAGAAAATGAAAGAGAAACCAAAAGCCAGAAAAATATACTAAGGGGCACAAACAAGAGATAAACAATATTGTCTGGTCTAGAAAAAAAGATTCCCCTTCAACTACCCAATTAATCTATGCAAACTAATGACAAGTATTTACTTATTAACTTGTGCCTGTGGTAGTGTCTTCCAGGCAGGCTTCTCTGCTACCAAATAGCCTGTTTTTAGTCTTAAATTAGCAGAATATAAAAGGAGTAGGCTTTCGGGAGATTACTGCAAAACAGTTCCACACTGTCCCATGGAGGACAATACTTGGTTGTACGTGGGAGAAATGGGAGGGAGAAAAGAGGACCCTACATTGCTGGGAATCTGTCCCATTCAATCATTTTGGGCTGACAATGACAGCAGCAACCTTCACAGGACTACCATAGAGTCTAACAATATAAAACCTTGAAATCCATAGACATAGTGATTCCTACCCTTTATTAGTGAAAGGGAAATTAAACGTACTTCTGGAGAGGGAAATTTTCTTTTATTTACTTCTCAAATCACCAATAGGCAGGATTCTTTCTAATCTTACATCCCATTCTTCAGATGTCTTCTCTATAGGGAGAAAGTACAATATAGTGGATAGAATGTTAGTCCTGGAGTGGGGAACACCTGGGTTTCAATCCTGCCTCTGATACTTACTAGCAATGTGTCCCTGTTTCCACACTTGTAAAATAAAGATACTAATATCTGTAAGCATCTTCCTTACAAGGGCTATTGAGGTCTCAAATGAGGTAAGGTGTTTAAAGTGTTTTTCAAATCTTAAAGCATAATATAAATAGTTAATATTATTGTTTCTCAATCTTTCTGCCTTAAACGAATTTCTACTGACCAACATGAAAATGTTACAGCTGGCTTTTAAATTATACCAAAGTTCTAATTTTTTCTCTTCCAATCCAGCCCTTACCCTTTCACTAAAATGTCTTTGGTAAAAAAAAAAAAAATCACATGTCCAGAATTCAGTGCAGATATATCAAAAGATCTTGGTACCCTGGCACAATGGATACCGTGTTGGACTTGGGTCAGGAAGACCTGAGTTCAAATTCTACCTTAGACATTTTCTGGTTGTGTGGCCCTGGGCAAGTCACTTAATCTCTCTGAGTCTCAGTTTCCTCCTTTGTAAAATGAGAGTAATATTAGCACCTATTTCAGAGTAGTTGTGAGGACCAAATGAGAACATATATAAAGAAAGCACTTGCATTGTCTTATACGGGGAAATGATATTTGTAATTCTTAAGAATGTTATTATCGGGGCGGCTAGGTGGCGCAGTGAGTAAGAGCACCAGCCTCGGAGTTGGGAAAACCCAGGATCAGATCTGGCCTCAGAAAATGAGCACCCAAACATAAATAATGACTAGCCATGTAACCTTGAGCAAGTTACTTAACCCCAATTGCTTTTAAAAAAAAAAAGAATGTTATTATCAGGATAATTAGAAGTATACATATATAAGTATACATAGACAGAGGGCCTGGGTTTGAGTTGATTATAATGGGCTGATTCTAAAAAAAAAAACTGGGGGGGGGGGGCGGAGCCAAGATGGCAGAGTAGAAACAGCTCATCCAAGCCACTGTGCCCCCACATTCCCCCCAAACGATGTAAAGGGGGACTCTGAACAACTTCTGGAGCCCCAGCACCCAGAGAACAACAAAGAGAAGCTAACCTCCCGCTGAGGACAGCCCAGCAGCCCTGCAGGAAGGACCAGCGCAGTAGTCTGGGACCTGGCAGCATGCAGCGCACAGAGCGCAGGAGCCGAGCTGAGCCCAGGTCCGCATGAGCCGAGGTTTTAGCCCCAGGGCGGCAGGGCCAGCAGCCAGCTGGAGGAACCCCAGAACACCAGGAGCTGTGGCGACTCCAGAATTATCAACATAGACATGCCTAGAACAAAGTAAGAGGTTGGTGTCCTATGGACTTTGGGACTGGTATTTAGGGAATTCGTCGGCTCCCTCCCCTGGGGGCTAGAAGCCACTGAGGAGACACGCTATTTTGCAGTTTTCAGAGGCGGCTCCAGCTCCCGGCCTCCAAATCGTAGGGAGATCCAGCGATCAGTCTTGGGGGGTAATCGCTCTTGCTTTAACCTCCTGGATCTGGATTGTGATCTAGGGTGGAAGTTGTGGGTGGGTTTACAGCTTACCAGAAATGGAAGTTGCCCCCCACACGTTCGGGACAAAAATTCCTCTAGCTGGCCTTAAAGCCATAGTGTGGCAACAAGCCCAAAAGTCAAGCAATTAAGTGGCAACATGCCAAGGCAAAGGAAACAGAAAAATGCAACCCTAGACTCCTATTTTGGGGGCATAGAGCAGGAAAAAGGACTGTGAGGTCAGAAGTCCTGCTCCAAAAGCCCCAGGGGAAAACATGAGCGGGTTGCAGGCCATAGAGGACCTTAAGAAGGACTTTAAAAAATCAAATAAGAGAAGTGGAGGAAAAATTGGAAAGAGAAATGAGAAGGATGCAGGAAAAGTATGAAATGAGGGTCAACAGCCTGAATGAGGAAAACAACACCTTAAAAAATAGACTAACTCAAATGGCAAAGGAGGCCCAAAAGGGCAATGAGGAGAAGAATGCCTTAAAAAGCCAAATTTGCCAGATGGAAAAAGAATCTCAAAAGCTCACTGAGGAGATTCATTCCTTCAGAGTTAGACTGGAGCAAATGAAGCTAATGACTTTATGAGAAATCAAGATGCTGTTAAGCAGATCCAAACAAATGAAAGAATAGAAGGCAATGTGAAATATCTCATGGGAAAAACCACTGACCTGGAAAATAGATCCAGGAGAGACAGTTTAAAAATTATTGGACTACCTGAAAGCCATGATCAAAGAAAGAACCTAGAAATCACCCTTCAAGAAATTCTCAAGGAAAATTGCCCTGATGTTTTAGATCCAGAGGGCAAATAGAGGTTGAAAGAATCCACAGATCACCTCCTGAAAAAGATCCCAAAAAGAAAACTCCCAGGAATATTATAGCCAGGTTCCAGAATCCCCAGAACAAGGAGAAAATACTACAAGCAGCCAGGAAGAAACAATTTCAATATTGTGGAAACACAATCAGAATAGCCCAGGACCTGGCAGCTTCTACACTGAGGGATCAAGGGCATGGAATATGATATTCCAGAGGGCAAAAGAACTGGGAATGAACCCAAGGGTCACCTACCCAGCAAAACTGAGTATTTTGTTTCAGGGGAAAATATGGTCACTCAGTGGAATAGAGGACTTTCAAGCATTCTTGAGGAAAAAACCAGAATTGAATAGAAAATTTGACATCCAGACACAGGAAGGAAGAGATGCCTGAGAAGGTAATCAGGGAAAAAGAAATCAAAAGGAACTTATCAAAGTTGAACTATTTACATTCCTATATGGAAAAGCAATAACTGTGACTGATGATATCTTTCTCACTATGAAAATAATGGAAGAAGGGGGTGTGGTCTTATGAATACATATGTGAATGTGTGTGTATATGGTTACAGTTATATATGGATAGAGGGCATAGGTTGAATCTATTGGGAAAGGAGAATACTCAAGGGATGAAATTATGAGGTGAGAGAGAAAAGTGGCAAGAGGAGATGGGGAGAGACAGGGTAGGGTAAACTATCCCATGTAGAAGAAGCAAGGGGAAGTGGTTGCAAAGGAGGGGGAGAATAAGGGAGGCTAAAAAGGCAAAACCACATTCACATTGAATTTGGTTCAGGGAGAAAATGACATACATACTAAATGGGATATCTCAACCTGCAGCAGGATAGGGGAAGGGGGATGGGAGGAGGGATGATGGATGGGAGGGCATCCTTGGGGTGAGGGGAGGTTGGAAGTACCCACTATAGAAGAGGGACAGGATCATGTAAGGAATGGACCAGGTTGGGAGTGGGATGAGTGGGAGGGAATTATAAGCAGCCTTGTACAATATATCTACTATGATAATGTTTTGCATAGCTAGACATGTACAACATATACTGAATTACTTATCTCCCAAGGGGGAATGGGTGACAAGGGAGGAAGGAAATGGATCTGAAATTTGAGGTCGTAACATTAAATGTTTCAAATATATATAAATACTATTATTAATATTCTTTTGCTTGTAATAGGGAGATAAGATGTGCAGGCATTGGGATGCAAAGACTCACCTTCCTCTAATGGAAAAGTCGATGGGGGTATGGGAGAAGGTATGGGAGAGAGCCGATTGGAGGAAGCGATATCTTGTGGGATTACTATTCTGGGAGGTTGGGTAGGGGAATAATGGGGGGGAAATGATTATAACTCAAAATCTGGTGGAAATGAATGATGTAAAACAGAAGTTAATAAAGCATTTATTTAAAAAAAATAAAACTGGGTACAGAGAGGTAAAATGCAGCAAATTATCTCATACAAAAGGGATAAGAATAGAAGAACTTTTTCAGTGGAGGGGATGATGGTCTGGAGGGCAGGGAGCATGGGTATCTTACTCTCATTGGAATTGGGTTAAAGAGGGAATAACATACATCTAGCTTGGTATAAAAGTCTTCTTAACTTACAGAGAAATAGGAGGGAATGAGAATTGCCTAGCAGAAGGACTCTTACAAAGGTGTGCAGATTAGGGAAGCAGTGGTCAGAAGTAAACTAGATTTCTGAAGAGGGATAGTGTAAAAAGAGAGAGAAAAGAATAAACAGTGGGGAAAATAGGATGGAGGGAAATATACAAGTAGTAATTATAACTCTGAATGTAAATTGGATGAATTCACCCATAAAACAGTAAAATAACAGAATGGATAAAAAAAAAAACCAGAATCTGACAATATGTTGTTTATAAGAAATTCATTTTAAAATGAGAGCCACAAATAGAGTAAAAATAAAGGGCTGGAGTAGAATTTATTATGCTTCAGCTGATGTAAAAAAAAGCAGAAGTAGCCATCAATCTCAAAGTTTAAGCTAAAATAGAATTAATTAAAAGAGATTTAAGCAGGAAAACTATATTATGTTAAAAGTACACAATGAACATACATAATGAAGTAATATCAATACTAAATATATATGTACCAAATGGTATAACATCTAAACTTATAAAGGAAAATGTAAATGAATTACAGGTAGAAATAGATAGCAAAACCATAATAATGGGGGACTTCAACTTTCCCCTAATTAAGTCTAACAAAAAAAATATGAAAGAAGTAAAGAGTTGAATAGAATCACTGATAAGCTAGATATGGTAGACATCTGGAGAGAACTAGATGGGAATAGAAAGGAATATACCTTTTTCTCAGTGATACATGGTACCTTTATACCCTTATAAAAACTGACCCTATATTAGAGCATAAATACCTAAGACCTTATATTAAATGCAGAAAAGGAGAAATATAAAATGCACCCTTTTATATCATAATGCAATAAAGGTTACATTTAACAAAGGACCATGGGAGCACTGATTAAAGAGAATGATAAAAATGAGACAACATACAAAAACTTATGGGACACATCAAAAGCTGTAATCAGAGGAAAATTTATATCTTTAAATTCATATATCAATAAAAGAGAAAGAGAAGGTCAATGAATTAGGTAGACAATTAAAAAAACTAGAAAAACCACAAATTAAAAGTCCCCAATTAAACACCAGGGCAGCTAGGTGGCACAGTGGATAGAACTCCAGGCTTGGAGCCAGGAACATTCATCTTCCTGAGTTCAAATCTGACTTCAGACACTTACTAGCTGTGTAACCTGGGCAAGTCGCTTAACCCGGTTTGTTTCCTGATCTGTAAAATGATCTACAGAAGGAAATGGCAAACCACTGTAGTATCTTTGTCAAGATAACCCCAAATGGGGTTACAAAGAATCAAACGCATCTGAAAAATGACTTAACAACAACAACTAAACATCAAATTGAAAATCTTGAAAATTAAAGGAGATGAATCTAAGAAACTGAATGTAAGAAAGAAAAGCACAAAATTAATAAACAAAACTAGGACCTAGTTTTATGGGGAAAAAAACCAATAAAATAGTTAAACCATTGGTCAATATGGATTTTACAAAACAGAAGAAAACCAAATCACTATTATCAAGAATGAAAAGGGTGAATACACCACTAATGAATATGAAATTAAAGCAATTATTAGGACTTGTTTTGCCCAACTATATATCAATAAATTTAAAAATTTAAATGAAAGGAAGCATATTTACAAAAATATGAACTGCCTAGATTAACAGAAGAGGAAATAAAATATCTAAATAAACTTATCTTAGAAAAAGAAATTCAACAGTCAAAATGAGCCTCCTGGGGCAGCTAGATGGTGAAGTGAATACAGCATCAGCCCTGGAGCCAGGAGGACCTGAGTTCAAATCCAGACTCAGACACATAACACAAAAACGCGCTGTGTGACCTTGGGCAAGTCACTTAAGCCCAATTGCCCTGCCTTCCCCCTTCCCAAAAGCAAAAAAAAAAAAAAAAAAGAGCTTCCTAAGTAAAAATCATTAGGACTAAATGGATTAACAAGTGAATTCTACCAACAATGAAACATCAACTAATTTCAATATTAAATAAATTATTTGAAATAACTGGCAAAGAAGCCACCCTGGCAAACTCCTTTTATGAAACAAATATGTTAAAGACCAATTTTACTAATGAACATGGATTCAAAAGCCCTAAACAAAATACTAGCTGGGAGACTACAACAATATATGACAAAGATTATACATTGTGACCAAGTGGGATTTAAACCAGGAATGCAGGGCTAGTTCAATATAAGGAAACAACAATTACATGATAAAATCAAAAAATGTAAAAAAAAAACTTTTGACAAAATACAATACTTATTCCTATAAAAAGCACTTGAAAGCATAGATATAAATGAATTTTTCCTTAAAATGATAAGAAGTATCTACCTAAAACCATCAGCAAGCATTATCTATAACAAGAATAAGTTAGAAGTCTTCCCAGTAAGATCAGGAGTGAAACAAGGATGCCCATTATCACCACTATTATTCAATATTGTACTAGAAATGCTAGCAATAGCAATAAGAGAAGAAAAAGAAATCAGAATGAGCAATGAGGAAATAATAGCATCTCTTTTTGCAGGCAATATGATGGCACACTTGAAAAATCCTAAAGATTCAACTAAAAATTAGTTGAAATAGTAATTTTGGCAAAGTAGGAGGATATAAAATAAACTCACATAAATCATCAGCATTTCTACATATTACCAACAAAGTCCAACAAAAAGAAAGAGTGGAAAATATTTCATTTAAAATAACCACAGACAATATAAAATACCTAGAATACTTGGAAGTATACTTGACAAGACAAATGTAAGAGCTATATGAACATATTTATAAAACATTTTTATACAAATGAAGTAAGATTAAAATAAGTGGAGAAATATCAATTGTTTACAGGTTGAGAGTCATAATAAAATATGACAATAAAATGACAATTTTAATAATAAAATGACAATTTTACATAAACTAATTTATGTATTCAGCGCCATCCCAATTAAACTACCAAAAAATTATTTTACTGAGCTAGAAAAAAAATAACAAAATTCATTTGAAAGAACAAAAGATCAAGAATATCAGAGGAATTAATTAAATAAAGTAAAGGAAGGAAGATCTAGTAGTTCCAAATTTTATACAGCAGTAATTATCAAAATTATCGGCTACTGGCTAAGAAATAGAACAGTCAATCAGTGGAATAGGGTAGGTAAACAATATACAGTAGTAAAAAACTACAGTAATCTTGTATTTGATAAACACAAAGATCTAAAGAGGAAAGCAGTCTGGCAGACACTAGGGATAGATAACTATCTTATACCATTTACCAAGATAAGGGAGATACCAAAAGTAAATTAGAGGAGTATGAAACATATTACCTATCAGATTTATGGATAAAAGAAGAATTTATGAATAAAAAAGAGAGAGAGCAATGTAGAATATAAAATGGATAATTATGATTACATCAAATTAAAAAAGGATTTGTACAAATAAAACCACACAAGGGGCAGTAAGGTGGCGCAGTGAATAGAGCACTGGCCCTGGAGTCAGGAGGACCTGAGTTCAAATCTGGCCTCAGACACTTAACACTTACTAGCCGTGTGACCTTGGGCAAGTCACTTAACCCCAAATGCCCTGCTGTTCCCACTCCAAAAAAAAGCAAAAACAAAACAAAACAAAACCCAATGCAAACCAAAACAAAACAAATAAAACTACACAGCCAAGATTAGAAGGAAAGGAGAAAATTGTAAAAAAACAAAAAACAACTTTATTTTATAGTCAGTTCCTCAGATAAAAGTCTCATCTCTAAAATACATAGAGAACTGAGTCAATTTTATGAGAATATGAGTCATTCCTCAATTGAAAAATGGCCAAAGGATATGAACAGTTTCTAGAAGAAGAAATCGAAGCTAGATGGGGTGGCTAGGTGGTGCAGTGAATAGAGCACTGACCCTGGAGTCAGAAGGACCTGAGTTCAAATCCGGCCTAAGATACTTAACACTTACTGGCCATGTGACCTTGGGTAAGTCACTTAATGAACTGCCCTGTTTGCCCCTCTCCAAAAAAGAAAAAAGAAAAAAAAAGAAATCAAAGATAGATAGAGATATAGTCATATAAAAAATACTTTAAATTATTAGTGATTAGAGAAATGCAAATTTAAATTTAAACAACTCTGAGATACTCTGAGATGCCATCTCACACCTATCAGATTGGCTAAAATGACAGAAGAGGAAAATAACATGCTTGAGGGATGGGAAAATTGAGATACTGAAACACTTGGCAAAATTCTGAACTGATCCCACCATTTTTGAGCAATCTGGAATTACACCTAGAGTTATAACGTGAACCTTTGACCCACCAATGCCAATATTAGGTCTTTTCCCCAAGGTGATGAGGGAAAAAGGAAAAGAACCTAAATGTTCTAAAATCCTTACAGCAGCTCTCTTTGTGGTGGCAAAGAACCAGAAATTGAGGAGATGCCTATCAACTGGGAAATGGTTGAAAAAGTTGTGACACTACTGGTATTAGTTGGAATACTGCTGTGTTGTAAGAAATGATGAACAGGTTGGTTTTAGAAAAACATGGAAAGACTTGCATGAAATAAGAAAAAATGAAGAGGGCAGAACCAAGAGAATACTGTATACAATAACAGCAATATTGTTTGAGAAATAACTGAACGACTGAGTTATTCTGAGTAATATGACCACTCGTATCAATGATGAAGGACTTATGAGGGAAGATTCTATCCACCTCCAGAGAAAGACCTGACATATAGAAATATGTACTTTATGGTTCCACACATATATCTGTATCAAATGTTGGCCTTCTCTAATGCAAGATCAGGAGAGACAGAAGGAGATAACTTGAAACTCAAAATGTAACCAAAATAATAAAAATGATGATAAATATTAAAAAAAGAAAAAGCATTTAGCAAAGTTTAAAACACTACATAATCATTAAATATTGCTATTATTATTGGTCCCAAAGCCCAGCAATCAAAGCTGGATCTGTTATGTATCCTGAGTTTCTTCATTTGTTCCACTGAGACACATAGTCAGTGTTTGTGGTTGTCTTCTATCTTGGGTCTCAAGATGCTTGCTTGAAAATGAGCTCCTTCAGCTGTCCCAGTTTATCCTTTCTCAGAGCTTCCCTGATAGCATAGAAGAAGCCAAAATAGTGCTGAAAATTATGCATCATGAGGAGAACCCCAGCTAGCAGCTCATTGGTCACGAGGAGGTGGTGGACATAAGCCCGACTATGATTCTTACAGCAATAACAGGAACAGCCCTCAACCAGAGGACCAAAGTCATCATGGTACCTGAGAAAGAAAGTACAGAGACAAGATTCTAGTAATGGAGGAGAAAAACACAAATCACAAATACAACTGAAACTGATAAAGCAGAAAGCCAAAGAAGATATTGCCAGGTAACCTTGAATAAATAATGTGTGGTGACAAGGGTTGTCTCAAATATCCACACAAGGCACATTATGGGCTCTTTAATGATATTGTTATCATTAATAATACTGTTATTATTAAACATAACAATAAAAACATCATAATTAAAGATGTTCTTTAATAACATTATTGTTATAAATATTATTATCAATAATGCTATTGATAATACATCACAATCAATAATATTCTTATTGATCATAACAAAAAATAACATCACTAAAGGTCCTCTTTAATGATGTCATTATTGTTATCAATGACTTTATTGATAGTGTTATTTTCAATAATACTGTTACTAATAATAACAATAAAAATAACATTAAAGGGGATCGTTAACATCATTATTATTATGGCTAATGTTACTGAGAATGTTATTAATAATGATGTTATTGATAATACTGTTAATACTAATAATACTATTGTGGATAATAAAAATAACATGATTAAAGATGCTCTTTAATGATGTTATTATTAAAAATGATGGGGCAGCTAGGTGGTCCAGGGGATAGAATGATGGGCCTGGAGTCAAAAAGACCTGTCTTCACATCTAGCCTCAGACACACCTGAAACGCCTGAACAAGAAAATTAATAATGATATTATTGATAATGTTGTGTTATTACCAATAATGCTGTTATTGCTAATAACAATAAAATAACATTATTAAAGGTGTTCTTTAATGACATTGTTGTTATTGATAGTTATTAATAATGATAGTACTGATAATGTTATATAATTATTAACAATGTTATTGATAAGTGTTATTATTAATAACACTTTTAATAATTATAACAATAAAAATTTCATCATTGAGGAGCCTAGAGTGTGCCTTCTATGTATATTAATGATGATGATGATGATGATTATAATGATAATTTAACAATAGCTAGCATTTATATACTGCTTTAAGATTTGCACAGAATTTTACATATTTAATTCTCATCACAACCCTGTGCCTCTATAAAATGTATCCTAAGAGGTCCTTAGCTTCTTATTTGTCAGGGTTAAATATATAATTCAAGATTTACACAACTAAGAGGACTTCAGACAATTTACAGGTAAAAATACAATTGAAAAATAAAATATATTAAAGGCAAAAAAGAGAACAAATCATTTTAGGCAAGGGTTCTAATTCTTGAGTCTATAAACTTGCTTTTTAAAAATATTTTAATAACTGTATTCCAAAATAATTGGTTTCCTTTGTAATCCCATGTACTTTATTTTGTGCATTTAAAAATTTTTATTCTGAGAAGGGGTTCACAGGGGTCACTAACACAAAATAAATTTCAGAACCCCTGATCTAAAGAAGAAGGCACTCAAGATGGTCAGATTACAAGTAGGCAATAAATCTGACTCTAAGGGGCGGCTAGGTGGCGCAGTGAGTCAGAAGGACCTGCCTCAGACGCTTAACACACACACAAACAAAAACCTAGCCGTGTGACCTTGGGCAAGTTACTTAACCCCAATTGCCCTCCAAAAAGCAAAAAAAAATCTGACTCTAAGATTTATGGGAATTTTTCCAAAGCAAAAAAAAGAAAGATCTGGGGTTATATAATATGTACTTTCTGAAAAGAAAAAGTATACACTCGAATCTAAAGACACAAGATTTTTCTGGGCCCTCGCAGCATATGCAAAAAAATATTCAGTCAGAATTCGTTCAGAAAGAAAGCTGATGCCCAAAGAGGGTACTCTAGTTGCGCAAACTTTTTAAAAACTGGAACAAAAAGCACACACTGAAAAGGAAAATTCAACTGCCAACAACAAAAGGTCACTCACTTTTTTTCTTTCAAATTTATTTCAAAAGATGTTTCTGGAATGCATTTGGTTGTTGTAACTTTATCTATGTGATCCCCGATTTCTTCTTCTTCCTCCCCATTTTGTTGCAATACTATAGGACAAAACAGTAACCAAAGCTCAGAGATGACAGTACAGGGAATATTTCTGTGCTCTAGTCTCTTGTCACCCTTTCTTTGGTTATTCCTCAAGACAAAGGTCTTAAGCTCAGCTTTTTAAATCAATTAAGTTTTAACAATTTTTTTAACACTCAACATCCTTCAAAAAAAAAATATATATATATATATATATACATATGTGTATTTGTATACACATTATGTATATACTTGTATTTACATATATAAATACACATACATCCAAATAGAAGAATAGGAACAAAATAAATAATATTGTACAGGAATCATTAACCTTCCATTATTTGCTTTAAAAATGTGTATAGGGGGCAGCTAGGTGGCACAGTAAATAGAGCACCGGCCCTGGAGTTAGGAAGACCTGAGTTCAAACCCGGCCTCAGACACTTAACACAAAAACTGTGTGACCTTGGGCAAATCACTTAACCCCAACTGCCTCTCAAAAAAAATAAAAAGTGCGTATACATTAACCTTAACAAGGTAATACCAAAATGCTCTGCTTACTCTTAATCCAGGGATTGTTACTGCTGTTCTTATTAATACACAGTATATATAGTATTCTGTTCTACTGTCTTTGTTTTATATCTTTTTATAGGAATGCTCCCATATGTACAATAAATATAATACCATAAACATTTGTTAAGAGCCTGCTATGTGGCAGGCACTGTGCTAAATCCTAGGTATGCAGAGAAAGGTAAAAAACAGTCCCTGCCTTCATGGAGCCTTTTACAATCTAATGGGAGAAGACAGCACACAGAAGGACAGTGCAAAGGGATGGGGTGGGAGGGAAGATGATGGTGGAGACCAAACTGAGTAATGCAGTGGTTGGGAAATAAAGAGTTGGCTGGGCTTCTGAACCCTCTTTAAAGGGAGACTTGGGAGGAATACCAATCAGAGGGGCATAGGAAACTGAGGATACTGATGAGGTGTGAATACCAAAGATGAAGTCATGAAGTTCCTGGTGATGAGCTTTTTTTGCAGTGGGGTATAATGGAAATGCAGATTTGAAGATCTTCCCTGCCCCTAGGCCCTTTGATTGGCTCAAGTGACTCTGAGAACCTTCTTTAATTTGAAAATATACTCTGCCCCCTAATAGGCTGAATGTGGTCACATGGAGCCTGTGGTTGGAGGCTTGGTTTTCAGGAATGACCACACCTTGATGCTGTGTGATTGGGCAGTGGGTCAAGAAGGTTGTTTCATTCTCTGAGCCTGGAGAAGGCTATACAAACCTTGATGGGAGGCTTTGCTTTGGGGCTCACTTTGAAAAGTGTTGTGTGATTTGACCAGATGAGACTCTGGGAAGCTGTTAAGAGCCCCCCGGCTTTGAAAACCCAGATGCTGATGCTTCCCTCTCTGGTAACTGTGATTTTGATATTGATAATGGTTGGACAGTTTGGAAGCCTGCCTGTTTGATCTGTCTGTATACTCTGAAGTTTGGGGTGCTGACTTAAGAACCTGTGTTGGCAGACACTCTGGGGATGCTGGGGTGCCTGCTGCTATACAGGGGGAAGGGAGAATGGAATGATGATGATAGAATGGAAAAAGCAATGTAGTTGTAGTATTCTTATCAGTCATTTTAGGGTTTTTTTTTTTTCAGTCATTCCCCAACTGCTGGACACTAGTTGTTTCCTTTTTTTGCCTAACACGAATAATGCTGCTAGGAAAACTTTTATATACATAAGTCTTCTTCCTGTCAATAACATCTCTGAGGTAGATTCCCAGGAGGGAGCATTACTGCATGAGAGGGAACAAATAGATCTGTAGCTTTTCCTGAATTAATTCCATATTGCTTTCCAAAAGGACCAAAAAGTCTCATTTCACAGCCCCATCAGCAAAAGTAGCTGTGTGCCTATAGTTCAATAGCTTCTAGTCTGATAGTTCAAAGGGTGGGATCTCAAATATTTTAAAACTGGTGCTTCTGATGTATGATGTTTCACTGGGAGAAGAAGCTGTAAGCAGAGCGACCAGAGGAAGCTCTGGGTTCAGCTCCCAGCTGAGATACCTACTGGCTGTGTGACACTGGCAAGTCTCTCTTGTGTATCAGACTGCTCTCTAGACTCTAACTTGAAGGGCAATTTCAGATCTGGATCAATAGAGGCTTTCCTCAATGGGGGTTTCCCATACCAAAGAATTCATAGGTCCAGCCCAACATTTTAAAATTAAAACTTTAATACTGACCATTAAGGCAAACTAACCTGGCAATGTGAATACTTTTTCATGTGCTTTTTGAGAATGTGTGTTTCTGTTCTTTTCCTTTCAGTATTTATCTGTTAGGGAATGGGTCTTACTCAGATACGTGTGCAAATTCTTCAGAGATTTTGGATGCAAGACTTAGAAATGTTTCTCGCAAGGAATCTTCCCTATCTGTTTCATTGCTTCTTATTCATATGGCTTGTTTTTGATTGCATAAAAACTTTTCATATACTCAAATATGTCTATTTTGTCTTTTGTAACATCTCTATTCAATGAACAGCTAAATATTTTTCACTTTTCTACAATTAGAAGAGACATAATTTCATTATTCTCTCATTTAAATACTTTAAAATATTTAGATAGCTGATGGGAAAAATGGGGAAAACTGTAACTCAAAATCTGATGGAAATGAATGATGCAAATCAGAAGTTAATAAAGTATTTGAAAAATAGATAGTTGACTCATTTAGACATTACTGTGGTACTGAGTTTGAGTTCTGGGTCTGAAATTTAGACTGTAAACCCATTTTTCACCAAATTGCTATGCAATATTCCCAACAGGTTTTACTAAATAATTTTTTTCAGTCATTCCCCAACTGCTGAACACTGGTTGCTTCCCCAGTGTTAAATAGTCTAATATTTATTGAATACCAACCTGCTATATTCATCTGATTCAGGTTCAGTTATCAAATTTGTTCTACAGATCTTTTTTTTTAAAAAAGACTACTTAACTCTAGATAGTTTTGGTAATTACTGCTTTATTATATAATTTAAGATTTGGCAAAGCAAGTCCACCTTTGTTTTTTTATAACTTTCTTAGTTAGCAATGAACTTTTCCCCCCATCAAATTCTACAAAGAAATGCACTAGAATCTGGATCAGTAATGAATTCAATCTATGTTTAATTTGAGTATTAGCTTTTTTTATTGTAATAGTTCAACCCACTCACATGGCACTGCAGCTCTTAAAATTATTTAATTTCCCTCTATTTCTGCGAAGAAAATGTATTTTTAATATTAAGATATTAATAAAGATTATTCTAAGATATTTTAAAAGTCATTTTACATAGGTCTTGTGTGTGTGCATGCATGCGTGTGTGTGTGTGTGTGTGTATCTTGGTAGGTCAGTGCCTACATAATTGATATATCCCTGCTTTAAGTGGTATTTCAGGAGGTATATATTATATTCCACTATTTTCCTGAACAAGTAGTAGCATTGCAAAGCAGATACAAGGGTCAGGTCGACCAGGGTTTATGTCCTGTCCCAGATCTATACTTATTTTTCCAGCTTTATTAACAAATGACTCCTCTCCACATACCAACAAGTCCAGTCAACCTGGCCTTCTTCTTGTCCTCCATTCAGGACTCCATCTCCCATCTTTGTGGTATTGCTCTGGTGGCCCACTATACCTGAAATGCTCTCCCTCCTCACCTCTAACTCTTGAAATCCCTTGTTTCTTTCAAAATTCTCAGGTCAAGCACCAGCTTTTGCATGAAGCCTTTCTTAACTGTCAAGCTGGTACTTTCCCTCCCCTCGGACCTTGTATCTGCTTTGTATGTATTTCTGTGGGTGTGGGTGTGGATGTCTCTTTTGTTCAAATGTTAAGTTCTTTGAGAGCAAGGAGTGTTTCATTTTTGTCTCCCAGTATTAACACGTGGCATAGAGTAAGTACTTAGCAAACGCTCACAGACTGAAAATCAACTGATTACAGAGTATTTCTGCAGCTCTATACAATGCAGAGGCGAATTATGATTACAGGGCATCTGTGGTCTCTCCTTTTCTCCACCAAGCATCAGGACTTGACTCCTAAACCCTTCCAAGGGGACAGGTCAGTAGTAGATAGTTTTGAACCTGGACTTGGTCTTATCTCAGACTATTCTGGTCCTTCTAGACATTCATTCAGGAGAACAAGGGATTAATCCACGGATATCCTGGGATTGTTCATTTTAGAGGAAGAGCTCCTCACTTCATGAGATGGCCCCTCATCCCCACCCCGGGGAAACTCATCACCTCTAATTTCAGCACCCAGCAGGAATGAATTCAAGTCTTGATACCACCTTCCTCAGCTTCCTCTCCCCTCTGACTAGAAGCCTGGTGCTTAATAAATATTTATTAGATTAGAATAGTAGAAAAAACATCTAATATAATAAAAATGCATAATATGTATATATGGTATCCTAAAAGCCTTCGTGTAGGTGGCCATAAAGAAAGCATTCATGTTCCAATGAACCAGTCAAGATTACAATTTGGCATGATTACTATCACAACTACACTGTTAGCTAGCATTTATATAATACTTTAATTCCATTATATATCTTAACTTATTTGATCTAGGACACTACTATAAAGGAGAGAAAGTCTGAGTGTGATATTCCAATAGGTAAATATATACAGGATATGCGTATGGCCTTGGGGGGAGGAGGGGGAGGGAATAAATTTCAGTGGCATAGAGGGCTTCAAGGATTTCTGATGAAAAGTTCAGCACTGAGTATATACTCTGAAATCCAAACACAGGAGTCAAGAGAAACCTGGAAAGGTAAATATATTTGGACAATTGGAAGAGCCACAATAACAAAGAAACACTTATATAGGTGAAGAAGCCAGTGTCTCTTTATAACCTTAATACTTTTAAGGATTATACTGGGAGTTAAATCAAACAAAGAGAGAGCCTGGGGTGGGTTTTTGTTTTGATAGCCTTAAGAGGAAAAGGAATGCATTAGGTAAAAAAAAAATGAGAAACAAGAAGGCAGAACTCAAAGTTGGAATGTGCAAAGAGAATAATATACATATATGGAAGAAGAGTTGAGGAGAATGAGCACCTCATGCCCTTTTATGTAAACTCAACAAGAGAGATGAAAACACACACACACACACACACATGCACAAAGAGTTTGGCGTAGAAATACACTAAATCCAATGAAGTAACAGACGCCATCTGGGCGTCTATTCAGTCTGAATACTACATCACAGAAGGAACAAGGAGGAATGTATTCAGAGAAGACTGATCAGGATTAGGAGGGGTCTGGATCCCATGTCATAAGATGAGCCAGTGAAAGGAGAACATTGAAGCAGGAGGTAAAGGGGCTCAGGGAGAACAGGACGGATGTTTTCAAATACCTGAAGGGCTATCATACAGAAGAGGGACTAGAAGTGTTTGCTTGTCCCCCAAAAGGCTGATGTGTCCAGAAGAACCAGGAGCAATATCTGGAAATTGTAGAGAGGTAAATTTAGGCAAGATGTATGGAAAAACTTCCCAGTGATTAAAATTATCCAAAAGTGGATTGATTTTGGGGAGGAATGGAGAGTTTTTCTTCCTTGAAGGTCCTCAAACAGAAGCCAGGTAATTACTTTTCTGGGACACTGTAAAATGTTTTCTTGAGCAGGGATAGGTTAGGTATCTGAGGGCTTTTATCAACTGTGAGACTGCGCAACTTTTTTTTTTATTAAATATCATTATCAATTTTATCGCTCTTTAAAAAAACAAGCTGTTTAATTTATTGATTGTTGTCTTGCTTTGTATTGTTATTTTCTCCTTTAATTCTAATGATTTCTTATGCATGTTTCTGCTGTATTCATGTGTTCATTTTCTAAGTTTTTCAACTCCAAATTCAATGAAATAATCTCAAATTCTTTTCTCAGTATAAGTATTCAGAGATAAATATTTGCCTCAGAGAATTGTTTTGGTTAAATCACATAAATCTGATATATTGTACCTTATATTAATCCTAAATATGATTTTTTTCTTACCAGTACTATGTGACCTTTGACCTAGGCATTGCTCAACAATTTATCT
The DNA here is from genome assembly GCA_011680675.1 of Gymnobelideus leadbeateri. Taxonomy (NCBI): domain Eukaryota; kingdom Metazoa; phylum Chordata; class Mammalia; order Diprotodontia; family Petauridae; genus Gymnobelideus; species Gymnobelideus leadbeateri. The sequence goes on from WOXC01003586.1 coordinate 43,584, forward strand.
TACATCTCCATATAGGACTGCATCTTTTGATTCAATTTACTTTTATTGTTTTTGTCTGTAAACATGTTTCCAATGCCTAACTTTCTAAATTTGTTGAGCATTTTTTCATATCCTGTAGAATAATTAATTCCTGGGAACATTCTATTATGTATGATCGAAAAGCATATTCCCTGTTTGTCCCATTCAGTTTTCTCCATATATCTATCAGGTCTGTTGGGTTTTTTTTAGCATTCTATTAAGTTCTTACCTTTTTTTCCCCTAGTTTATCTTTTTTATTTATCTGAGTTTGTTCCTGAGGCAACTAGGTGGCACAGTGGATAGTATTATCAGACCAGGAGTCAGAAAGACTCCTCTTTGTAAGTTCAAATCTGGCCTGAGACACTAAGTAAATGTGTGACCCTGGGCAAGTCACTTAATCCTGAGTGTCTCAGTTTCCTCATCTGTAAAATGAGCTATAGAAGGAAATGGCAAACCACTCTAGTATCTTTTTTTTTTTTTTTGCTTTTTGGAGGGCAATTGGGATTAAATGACTTGCCCAAGGTCACACGGCTAGTTCTTGTGATAAGTGTCTAAGGCCAGATTTTAACTCAGGTCCTCCTAACTCCAGGGCCAGTGCTCTATTCACTGAGTAACTAGCTGCCCCTTTCACTCCAGTATCTTTGACAAGAAAACCCCAAACTGGGTCACAAAGGATCAGACATGAATGAAATGACTGTATTAGGAGGTTCAAATCTCCCACTAAAACTGCTTTTTTGATTTTTTTTTTTTTACAATTCAGTTAGCTCTTTCTGTAAATATTGTTGTTGTGCCGGTAGCAACTAAATATTGATGGTCTCATTTTGTGATGTTACCTTTAGGATAACATTTAGGGTTAGTTTAATTTTTTTTTCTATTTACATGGTCTTCCAAAAGTCTTGGTATAGTTTGAAGCTTTAATAGCTTAAACACATACATCCATATACATATATACATATATGTATGGATATGTATATTTCTCTACTATATTGTTTTTGACAGCAAGGAATATACCTTATTTCACTAGAACTAATTCTATCCCAATCTTAGCCTAAGGAAAACATTAAACACAAGCCCTAAATGTTTATTTAAAGGTCTTTTTTTTTTTTACAAAAATAAACTTCCTAGTTGAATTCTTTCAGTATATTTATTATCTTATACTCACATGCTTTGTGAGAGTTTGAAGGTTAGTTTCTGGAAGGTTAGTTACTGTGGGCATTAATTTCATCAAAAACTTTCTTTAGTTTGCTCATCACTTTTTTTTTTTTTTTGCTTTTTGGAGGGCAATTGGGGTTAAGTAACTTGCCCAAGGTCACACGGCTAGGTTTTTGTTTGTGTGTGCATTAAGTGTCTGAGGCCGGATCTGAACTCAGGTCCTTCTGACTCCAGGGCCGACGCTCTACTCACTGCGCCACCTAGCCGCCCCTGCTCATCACTTCTGATTACCCACTTTTCTAAAGGCATTTTTATTTTGAAGTCATTTCAGTAGCTTTGCTTTTTTCTTTTGCATTTTAGTTGCTCTTTCTGATGGGAACACTGAGAAACACAGGCATCTTATGTCTCTAATATCTTACCAGAAGTCTATGACAGACATTTGACTTTTTAAAATAAAGCATGAGATTTGCTACAAACCATTTTTAACTTCATAGGATTTTTCCCAAAAACTATATTTTGAACTGAATAAAATTTGCCATTGTCGTTGAGTCATTTTCAGTCATGTCTAAGTCTTCATGACCCCACTTGGGGTTTTCTTGGCAGAGATACTGGAATGGTTTGCCATTTCCTACTCCAGTTCATTTGACAGATGAGGAAACTGAAGCAATCAGGGTTAAGGGACTTGCCCAGTGCAACACCATTAGAAAGTGTTTGAGGTCATATTTGAACTCAGGAAGATGAGTCTTTGACTCTAGGCCTGGCACTTGATCCACTGTACCACCTACCTTCCCTAAATAAAATATACTCCACTATATAATTTTATTTCATGCATTCTTCTGGAACTAATAAATTATTTTACATGTACCTTGTCAACAGAAATGGCTACATAAATAAATGTGATAAATCATCAAATTTTGAAAGTAGGCTTTTTTTTTTTTGCTTTCAAGCAACAATCTGTCCCAAATAATTCAATAAAACATAATTTGAAAACTTTGGAATACCCTAAATGTGCTGATGGAAAGAATTCAGATTGGAAATAGGTTAATGAAAACTTATTTGGTGTTCGTAGAATGTCTATAACATATGGATAAAAAGAATATTCTGTCCTGCTTTAAAGGCAAAACAAAATACTCATCCTCCAAAAATTTGGTCCATCTGAATTCCTTTGTGCCTAGATGCCTAGATTAATGATTGAGTTCTTGTGAAGAGGTAGCAGCCTATTAAAAAAAAAAACCAAAAACAATGAAAAGTACCACACTCAAAGGACCTTCAACAAATTTCTGGTTCAGTTCTGGTTTTAAGATGAGTTTAGAAGATAGAAGAAAAATACAAATGAAATAACAAATGAAAAGTTCAGCAGAAAGTCTGAAGAAACAACATTCTCTTAGGAGTCTGAAGAATTAGGGCCCTGCTCAAGAGAACATGGAAGTTCTATAAAGCAGCCTACAGAAATACCCTTGACTCCACCGACCTCAGACACCTGAGAGAAGGGATACAATCAGAAGCTAATTTTCTACCTTTTCTGTGTGACTAAGGAGAAAAAGGAAATGGAAGTGTGGAGCATCATTAACAACAGTAACTGGCAATACAATTTATCAAAAGCTTTTTCTGGAATAGACATAATAATTATTTTTAAAATAAATTTTAATATTAACATGGTAAATGTAGAGTTGTAGAAATATGCTATAATAAGTGAATTATTTTTTTAAAAAATCATCATTTATATTGTTTTTCAGGAAAATGCTGCTTCCCTCTTTATCTCTTTTAATTTGACTTTTGTCGTTGCCATGTCTAAAATCATAATCTCTATTCCTGACTTTTTTTGTGTTCAGCTAAGATATAATAGATTTTGCTCTAATCCTTTATTTTAACTGGGTTTTTATGTTTCAAGTGTCTTTTCTATAAATAACACACTGTTGGACTTTGCTTTCAAATTCACTGTGGTAACTGCTTCCATTTTAGGGGTGAGTTTTTCACATTCATTGTGATAGTAGTTAATTGTTTCCTATTCACATAAGCTTTTTCTTCTTTATATTCCTCTTTTCCTGTTTATCACTCTTTCTTTCCCCCCCCCCCTTCAATCTTTTCTTAACTATCCCCTCTCCAAGTTTATGATTTTTTTTATGATTAATCCCTCCCTGGATCTATCTTCCCTCTTATATTCCCTTTTCCCCTCTTCCTGTTCCTTCCTTTTTCTTTTTTTCACATAGTATCTTCAAAACATTACAAAACTACAGGTCTTCTGTCTCAAAAAACTACTTCAGTGACTCCTTGTGATATTAATATTCTAAAAGAATCCTTTTAACATCATATTCTTTATTAGTATACAAACAGTTCTTCCTTATAAAGTTCATTCTGATTGTTCACTTGTAGTTACCTTTAAATTTTTTTCTTGGCTTTCATAATTTTTATTTCAAAGTTCTTTTGTGGCTCCATTTTTTATAATGAATATTTTAAAATCCTATATTTTACTGAAGATCTATTTTTTTCTTTGTAGGATGATAGTTGATTTTTCTGGGTAAGTTATTATTTTTTTTTAATAAGCAATTGGAGTTAAGTAACTTGCTCAAGGTTACACAGCTAGTTATTTATGTGTGGGTATTAAGTACTGAGGCCGGAATCGATCCCAGGTCCTCCCGACTCCAGAGTCAGCACTCTTACTCACTGGGCCACCTAGACGTCCCTGGGTAAGTTATTCTTAGCTGTAGAAGTGGTTGGGGTTTCTTTTTTTCCTTTTTGCATTTTGGGATATCTTATTCCATGCTCTCCACTCCTTAAAAGTGATAGCTAACAAATATTATGCAATCCTGACTATAGTTCTTCAGTATTTGAAATCTATTTTCCTAGCAGCTTGTGATTTTTTTTCTTTTTTTCTGGAAGTTTTAAGTTTTGACAATGGCATTTCTAGGAGTCTTCATTTTGAGATTTCTTTCAGGAGGTGACCAATGATTCTTTGTATTTTTAGATTTCCCTTTTGTTCTAATACGTTTGGGCAACTTTGCTTAATGATTTCTTGAAATATAATATCCAGGTTCTTTTAACTTTTTTTGGTACTTGAATTCGTAAACCCACAATTCCTAAGTTATCTCTCCTTGTTTTCCAAGTTAGTCATTTATATGTCTTACATTCTCCTTCATTTTCTCATTCTTTTGATGTCTTAAGAATTCTTGCTGTCTCCTAGCATTATTAATTTCCATTTAGTCCATTCTGATTTTTGGGAAATTGGTTACTAAAGTTTTATATCACTTCCATTAAGTTGCTGATCCTTTTAAAAATTCTCTCCTCTATACTTCTCATTTCTTTTATAACCTTTTAAAAACTCTTGTATCATTTCTTTGAAGAATTCTAATTGTCCCTGTGTTTTGATTATAGGTATTTCTTTTTTAAAATATTTAAAAAAAATTTTTTTAACCTTAGAAGTTTCTCCTCCATCCCTCAGGATCCTAAGGCCTATAGTGTTTCACTTTTATCCCTAAAGGAATCTGGAAATATTTACTGTTTATCTTAAGGTAAGCTGTTTATTAATTAGATTAATTGTGGGACATAGCTGAGCTGTACTGCTTCTTCCACTTTGCCATCTTAGTCCAGAACAGCCCCCCTCTATACCACACAGAGGCAGTTTCTAAAGGGGAAAGCATATTGGAAAAACTAATGTTTTCACAGAAAATACTAAGGCACTCTTAACTGTAATACTAGATCTTTGAGAATGGAAAAGGATCCATAATTTGAAAGCATTACAGCATGCAAAGAAAAAAGGATTCTTAAAGAAAAAATGAATTAACTTTTATCAAAGAGTTTAAAGGTTCTCTTTTCCTTGTTCAAAATTATGGTTACTTGGTTCAGAATGTTTCTTTTCTAAGATGTGAAAAGAAGTTTAATGTTTTTAAATTCTGCTCACTATAAAAATGGTTTTATGCTTCAAAATTCAATACTTCTACGAAGCCCTGATACCTTAGAAAACAATTCTCTGTGAGTTACTGTGGCCAAACAATCCATCTAAAGATAAGCTTCATACGATGAACCTCTCCAAGCTTAGCAAGACTAGTCCTTGGACAACAAATACACAGCTCCATCAGAGTCTATATTCAAATCTTTTCAAGCTAGCAGGGCCAGTCAAATCTTAAACTCTACTGGGATACCTTTCCACAAGCCATTGTCACCATCCCACAATGAGACACCAGGATAGGGTATTATAAAACAGAATTAGGACAGTCTGAAGTCATTGGTCTAATCTGAATGAGAAACCCTTATCAAGTCTTTCAAAACTAAAAGAACAGCCTCCTCTTCATTTCTTACCAGATCCCATGCCCATTTCAGATTCTTCCCAGCACCTAGCACAATGCCTGGCACACAGAAAGTGCTTAGTAAATGCTTGCTGGCTAGCTGATCAAAACATTGAAAAAAAAATACAAAAAAACCACACACAAGTTCCCAGATGCCAAGCCAAGTTAAGTAGCCCTGCTCTAGACTTTGAGGTCCTGGTCATTGAAACAGTTCTGAATCTACCTATCAATCTACTCTATCACTTAAACACAAAATTAACTTTCCACCTTATCTAGTTAAAGCAAAGTCAAAGCAAACCAAAGAAACAAAAACATTTCATGGAATACTTGGTCATTTCATATTGCAATGTCCATAATACAAATTTAAAGAAAAAACCCTTTGAAAATCATCAGAGCCTGAGCACCAACACCTTTTCTCTATTCAAGATGGTGAAGCCATCCCATTTGGACTCAACTCCAGAAGGAGAAATGGCACTAAAGAAACAAAGACAGGAAGAGCAGATGGTGAAGCCCTCCAGGTGCTTCTTTTGCACTGATTAGACACTGAGTATGCAATGAGGATGTTTACAAAGGAGGTGACGGGATTGAGACATCAGTTCTCAAGATTTGTAAAAGGGAGGGTATCAAATGCTTGGGAAAAAAAAATCATAGTCCATACAAGAAAAAGTAAATTTACCAAGAAAAAGTAAATTAAGAACACATCCCTAACTACTGACACAAAAGCCAGAGTACTTAGAGACTTTGAAGAAGTTGTCCCTGAGACCAGAAACACATTCCCTCTCTTAGAATCACACAGTCCATCTCTTAGAATCTTTAACTTCTCTTTAAAGATCCTCTCAGATGCTTCCTCTTAAGAGAGGCCTCTCCTGATATTCTTAGTTATTCATGCTTTCTTCTTCCTTAAATTATCTTGTATTTAGTTATCTAAGTAAATGTGGTCATTTGAATGTAATTTCATTAAGGTCAGAAATTGGTTTTTTTTCCCCCATTTTTCTATCTCCAGCACCCAGCACAGTCAAGTCAACAAACATTTATTGTCTACTATGTGCCAGGTACAAAAGTGGAATAAGCTGGAGATACAAAAAAAAAAAGCTCCAAAACAAACAAACAACGACAACAAAAAACTCCCTGCTCTAAGTCTAATAGGGAAAAAAACCTGAAAATATCCATGACTAAACAAGATAGAGACAGGATAAAATTAGAAATAATCTCAGAGGAAAGGCATTAAATTAAGGAAGACTAGGGAAAGGTCCTTTGCAGAGACTTGAAGGAAGTCAGCAGACAGAGATGAAAAGGAAGAGAGTTCCAGTGTGGTAAAGCAGTCATGAAATCAAATGGCCAGAGTCCTGAGAGGGAGGATTGTGTTCAAGGAACAGCAAGGAGGCCAGGGGTCACTGGAATGCAGAATGTAAAGTATACTTTGTATGTACTTATATATACTTTTATATATATATATAAAAGTATATACTTCTTATACTTGTAAAGTATACTTTGCATTTTAAAAAGTGCTTGCTGAATCACCTTTCCATCTCTAAAATCTTTATAAGATTAATCCACACACACATTAAGGGAATGTTTGATAAGGGCTTGAGAAAAGAATAGACAGGCTAGACTTTCCCAAGTCACATTTTTTTTTTTAAAGCAATTGGGGTTAAGTAACTTGCTCAAGGTTACACGGCTAGTCATTATTTATGTGTGGGTGCTCATTTTCTGAGGCCGGATTTGATCTCGGGTCATCCCAACTCCGAGGCCAGCGCTCTTACTCACTGCGCCACCTAGCCGCCCCCCCCAAGTCATATTTTACAGAAGGCACTTTTACATTCACACAATCAACCAAAAGGCAGAGAATATAATTCCTATTGGGCACTCTTATTATTAGCTATATAAAAGCAATTGACTTCAACAAGCTGTTTTCAATGAGTATATCAAAGTCATAGAAGATTCTTTGAAAGATAAAAGAAAAAATAATCTTGTTTGATGACTCTGGTTACTAATATCAAGCAAGTTACGGGAGAGAGAGAGAGAAAGAGAGAGAGAGAGAGAGAGAAAGAGAGAGACAGAGACAGAAAGACAGAGAGAGACAGAGATACTTGCCAAAAGGTATTTGACACTGTCATGGAGTATTTTAAAAACATTCTAAACAGAAGAGGAATTTCCTATGGATGGGATGTCCTCCATATGCTCCAGTGTAGATAATATGGTGCTGTTTTATCTCAAGTGATGAAACACTAGAGTCTTCTAAATGAGATCTGTGATCACTCAAAAGACTTCTGACTACCCACCTAGGGAGAATCAAGAGGATATAGAAAGTCTACTCTTCGGGCTATGTAATGCAGGTGGATGGAAAATCTATGGAGTTGAGCCATCAGTATAGATATCTTTAACAGATTCTGCAGATGGACAAGATCTGAGATTTGAAAGGAATAATTAGACAAGGAGAACAAGCTGCATCGTTTGGCTTTGGGAACTGCGGAGTGGTCTTAACCTAACCCCACTCCTTGAACAAAAACAGTACATTCTTTTAGTCCCAATTTCTGTCACTGTCAGTCACAATATTCAAAATTGTGAATTATGAAAAGAACAATGGAGAGATCAGAGCATGAGGAGGCTACAGTTCATGATCAATGAAGGACTGCATTCTATAAGCAATGGGAAAGTGATCGGGGAAACATCTGAGGAGAAAAGAAGCCAGGTCATTTCCATAGCAGGATGTAACTTATAGGTGGCCAATAGTATCTCTACAATGTCGAGAGAACTACAGAAAGGCCTTCACCACATAACTGGTGGACCCTCTTTGAGGATTTATGAGAGGACAAAGATAAATGTTGCTCTAAGTCCAGCCATATGAGTAGCTACGATCTGTACAACTGGAAGAAGTACCACATCAATGAAATTATATATCCATTGGACCAAACTGTCAAATACTGAAACAATTAAGCCAACAGGAGTAGAGAACAACACGGGCTGTGAATTTAACTGCAAAGTTCCTATGATGTATTCATGGTATCTTCAAGAGACTCACCGGTATCTTCAGGATTAGGTTGGTAATCAAAGCTGAAAGACAGAGCACAGCCCCGTTCTGTCACTTGGTAAGGGAAAAAACTCTCAAATAGATCCACACCGGCCTCAATACACTCCAGGACTTCATCTGGTTGGCCAATACCACAGATAAGCCTACATAGTAAAACACAAAAACAATAACTCAAAAACAATGCAAGAAACAAAACCACTCAATCAGAATGTCTTTTTTCATTAACAAGACACTAATAATAACAACAATAATAATAGCTAACAATCATTTAGTGCTTTCAAGTTTGTACAGCACTCACATCTCATTGGATCCATACAATAACCCTATAGAGTAGGTGCTATTTTTATCCCCTTTTTTTCAGATAAAGAAACTGATAAACTTGCCCAGGGTCATACAAAGCTAGGAAATGGCTGAGGCAGGATTTTAACTCAGGTCTTCTTGATTCTAAGAAGTCATAGTAGCATGGTGCTCTGTGTTGCCTAACTATCCAGCTATATTAGGTTTGGTACCACTGAAAAAGAGCTATTTCATCATAGTAAATGAAGAAAAATGGCAAAACCTACAAGGTACAGAATCTTGGGGTGAACTTTTCTTCTCTTCTGTCTATTCAGAACAGTACAGATATGTATGTTTCTTCCTGACTAACTCACAGCCCATATTCTGACTTCTTAGCCTATAATGTTTTGTGCACTGGTCCAGGAACAGAATTTTATCAACCGTATTTCAGGTGTACTAAACTGATGGGCTGAAAACTCATAGATCTGCAAAATCAATTCTAGCCATCAAAACCACAGCTCTGCTTGGGGGAACTAAGAATACAATTGGCTTTATTTTCCCTGCACCATAACATGTAATAAAACCTCTGTCTGCAAATGGCAACAACTGCGAGCTCCTTGATAAAGGGCCCTCACATGGTTAATGATTTGTCAGTAAAACAAATTGAAAGGATAAGAAAGATTTGTGCTGGTTGTCATTTTTAACAGTTTGTTGTTGGGTTGCTTTTTAGTTTTCATTTTTTTTAACACTATGCTCAGCCACTTTTTAGTGTCAGGGGAAAGATTATAAGACTCCCTAGTTTTTTACCCAAGTTCAGGAAAAGGTTGTTTTAACATTCCACCAGAACACAAAGACACAACTTGTTTCTCTGACTGCAATTTCTTTCAAGGGATATAACAGATATTTGATGCAACAAATCCGAGAATCCAAACAGGGCTCAAGACTTGCAGCACTTGCTGCAACATTGAGAGGCAGCATATAAATGGAAACAAAGAACAAAGCATTCCACCTCAAAATTGCACAAGTTTTTAAAAACCAGAACATGACCATACCAACTAAACTTTAACCAGAATTCTTATGGACTCTGTCAAATAAAGGCTCAGCCATCACAAGAATTCATCAGGGCTTTGGAAGCCAGAAAAAAAACAGAAGCAAATGAAATATGCCGTCAAAGAAACTAGATCAATGAAAAGCATACAGGATGACAAGTGAAAAATCGGTATAAACAGCACCATTCAGCAGTTCAGTATTCATAACCTGGAAATCTTATAGATGATCGGCGTTCACCAGTCCCTAATAGTAGCCCTGTCATCTAAGAAAACAAAAGGACCAACATCTCTAACCATGTCAGGGCTTTCTGCTTTAATAAACAACACAGTTCAATATTTGCTTAAATTTTAAGACAGTTAAGTAGTTAACTGATTCTATTCCCATAACTCAACCAGTTCTTTAAAGAACCCCCATCAAGGGTCACCAACTTAACCCTGACCTCTACATAACTTTGAATCTATACCAATGACTATCTTGGCATGGTATGAGGAAGAAGAGAAATATGAGAGGTATAAAGAAGATAAAGAAATGATGAGTCAAGTATACTTTCTTCTTTCTCACCCATTTTCCCATTTGGTGCTCTCTCTGTCCTCAAATTATCTCATGTTTATTTATCTATTCAATCATTCATTCATTGTCTAGTACAATGTAACCCAGAACAATGTCTAGTAAGCTAGAACACTATCTAATAGAATATAAGTAGAACAATGCTTTGCACATTGTAGCTGCTTTTAAAATGTTCAAGTTGAATTAAACTGACTTTCATTAGGTTGCTGTGAAGTTCAAATACGAAAGCAGTTCAAAATTTTATTATTATATATTTTACATATAAACAGAAATATTATACTTGGCAATTTAGAACATGTTTTTGGGGGAAAGCCTATTAAAATTTATATTATGATTTTTAAAAAGTTTTTAAAAATGTTTTATTTTAAACATTCTTTTCTTTTTTAAAATTTTAGCACCAAATTCCCTCCCTCCCTCTCAGTCTCTCACTCACTGAGGTTAGCAATATAAGATCAATTATGCATGTGAAATCATGTAAAACATATTTCCATATTAGTCTATTCCTTCCCCCACAAAAGAGCAAGAGAAATAAAGAAAAGTGGGATCATACTTCAATTTGCAGTCAGGGTCTATACATTCTTCCCTCTTTGAACCAATTCTGAAGATTGTGAGGTCCAAGCACTGCCTGCCACCCCTCATTTCCCCCTTCACTGTAAAAACTCTTCTTTTAGTACTTTTATGTGAGAAAATGTTCCCCATTCTACCTCTCTTACCCCTTCTCCCAGTGCATCTCCCTTTCTCCTTCCTTCATTTTTTAAAGAGATCATTCCAATATAATCAACTGACATCTGTGCCCTCTGTCTGTGTAAACTTTTTAACTACCCTAATAATGATGAAGACCTTAGGAGTTACATGTATCATCTTCCCATACAGGAAAATAAACAATTTAACTTTATCAAGTTCCTTATTGATTAGTCTTTCACGTTTACTTCTTTATGCTTTTCCAGAATCTTTTTTAGGAATGTCACATTTTCTGTTCAGCTCTGATTTCTTTTCTTTCTTTCTTTTTTTCTTTTTTCCTTAAAAGCAATTGGGGTTAAGTAACTTGCTCAAGGTTACATGGCTAGTTATTTATGTGTGGGTGCTAGGTACTGAGGCCGGAACCTATCAGGTCCTCTAGGCGGTCTTACTCACTATGCCACCTAGCCACCCCAGCTCTGATCTTTTCATTAGAAATGTTTGAAAGTCCTCTATATCATTAAATATCCATTTTTTCCCCTCTGAAGGACTATATTCCATTTGCTGGGTAGGTTATTCTTGGTAGTAAACCTAACTTTTTTGCCTTCCAGAATATCATATTCCAAACTCTCAGCTTCTTTAATGTGGAAGCCACTAAACTTTGTGTGATCCTGACCATGTCTCCACAATATCTGAATTGCTTTTTTTCTGGCTGCTTGGAAGTATTTTATTTTTTCCCTAGGAACTCTGGAATTTGTCTATAATATTCCTGGGCATTTTCATTTTGGGATTTCCTTCAGGAGGTAATCAGTGAATTCTTTCAATTTCTATTTTATCTTCTAGATCTAAGATATTGGGGGTGGTTTTCCTCGATAATTTCTTGAAATATAAGGTCCAGGCTCTTTCTCTGATCATAGTTTTCAGGAAGTCCAAACGTTCTTAAATTATCTCTCCTAGATTTATTTTCCAGGTCAGTTGCTTTTCCAATGAGATAGTTTAAATTTTCTTCTATTTATTTCTCAGCCTTTTGATTTTGTTTATTGTTTCTTGATGTCTCATGAAATCATTAGCTTCCACTTATCCAAATCTAATTTTTAAAGAATTATTTTCTTGGGTGGCTAGGTAGAACAGTGAGTAGAGCACCAGCCCTGGAGTCAGGAGGAACTGAGTTCAAATCTGGCTTTAGACACTTAACACAAAAACTAGCCGTGTAACCTTAGGCAAGTTACTTAATCCCAATTACTTTTAAGGAAAAAAAAGAAAGAAAGAAAGAAAGAAAATCAGAGCTGAACAGAAAATGTGACATTCCTAAAAAAGATTCCGGAAATGCATAAAGAAGTAAATGTGAAAGACTAATCAATAAGGAACTTGATAAAAAAAAATTTTTCTTTTTTTTCCTTTTGCTTTAACTATCTTTATTTTTCATTAGATTATTTATTTTTAGTTTTTCAACATTCACTTCCTTAAGTCTAAAATTTTCTCCCCCTCCCTCCTTAAGACAGCTTACAATCTGATATAGGCTCTACACATACATTCTTATTAAGCACAGTTTCGCATTAGTCATGTTGCCTAGAAGAATTATAACAAATGGGAAAAAACCATGAGAAAGAAAAACAAAACAAAACAAAATAAAACAAAACAAAAAAGAAAATAGTCTGCTAAGTTCTACATTCCGATTCCATAGTTCTTTCTCTGGATGTGGCTGGCATTTTCCATCATGGGTCCTTTGGAATTGTTTTAGGTCTTTGCTGAAAAATGCTAAGTCTATCAAATTCAGTCCTCATACGGTGTAGCTGTTACTTTATACAATGTTCTCCTGGTTCTGCTGCCCTCACTCGGTATCAGTTCATATAAGTCTTTCCAGGTTTCTCTGAAATCCCCCTGTTCATCATTTCTTATAACACAATAGTATTCCATTACATTCATATGCCACATATACAACAGTTTGTTAGTTATTCCCCAATTTATGGGCATCCCCTCGATTTCTAGTTCTTGGCCACCACAAAAAGAGCTGCTATAAATATTTTTGTACATATGGGTCCTTTCCCCATTTTTATGATCTCTTTGGGATACAGCCCTAGAAATGGCATTGCTAGGGGAAAGGGTATGTCCATTTTTATAGCTTTTTCAGCATAGTTCCAGTTGCTCTCCAGAAGGGTTGGATCAGCTCACAACTCCAACAACAACATTCCCACATCCTCTCCAACATTTATTATCATTTTCCTATTTTGCCATGTTAGCCAGGTTGGGTGTGATGTGGCTAAAGAACTGTTTTCTTCAGTGAGATTTCATCTCTTTTTCCATCTGGCCAATTCTGCTTATTAAGCAGTTCTTTTCTTCAGTGGATTTTTGTGCCTCTTTTACCATTGGGCCAATTCTATTTTCTAAGGTATTATTTTCTTCAGTATTTTTTGTGCCTCTTTTACCAAGCTGTTAATTCTTTTTTCATAATTTTCTTATATCACTCTCATTTCTTTTCCCAATTTTTCCTCTACCACTCTTATCTCTAACTTTTCCAAGAATTCTTTTTGGGCTTGGGTCTAATTAGCATTTTTCTTTGACGCTTTGTTTATAAATGTTTTCACATTATTGTTTTCTTCTGAGCTTACATCTTGTTCTTTCCTTTCTATGGTCAAGAGTTTTTTGGTTGTTGTTTGTTCGTTTTTCCAGTTTATTTCTTGACTTTGAGCTTCATATTAAAGTTGGGCTCTGTTCACCTGGGGATAGAGTGGTATGGTAACAAGCTTCAGGTTTTTTCATGCTGCTATTTTCAGAGTTAGTTCTAGAAATCTGCAAGTTTTTGGTGCTTCCAAGGTGATATGATCCTGGGAGAGGTATGGTCATTGCTCTCCTGGTCTGCACTCTTTACCCAAGAAGGGCCTCTGAACCCCTGTAGCTCCCAGCACTTTCTCTTTCTTTAGAACTAGAACTGAGACTGAGGCCCCTGCTCCCTTGTGACTAACCACCAACACTCCTCTCTGCCCTGGAACTGCAACCCAGAACTATGTATGAGTAATAGAGTTGCCAGTCAGTACCAGCTATACCCAGTGGGTCCCTTGTTATCTCTTTCTGACCAGTTTTCTGACCTCTTTGTTGTCTCTGGTCTGAGAGCTACTCAAACTGTTGTTGCTGCCACCAGTTCTACGTCCACTGCTGGTGCTCTGTCTGCATATGCCCTAGGAAGATGCCCATCTAGGTATTACAAAGCTCTCTTGTTGATCTAATTTTTTTAGTCTAGGAAAAAATACTCTGACCTTTCTGTGGTTCTGCCATTCCAAAGCTTGATTTGAGGTGTTATTTTAAAGTTATTTAGAAGGGAACGCTGAGAGAGTTTATTTGGGTTGCTGCCTCTAACCCACCATCTTGGCTTCCCCTACTTTATGATTTTAGATGATCATAATTCACATTATGAGGGTTGGAGACCCCTGAAGCCAGGAATCATCAAATAAATGCCAGCAATCTGTATAAGACTTCATCAAAATCATCAGGCTTGATTCCAGCTTTTCCCTTCAACAGCCAAGTTAGCCCAAAAGGGAAGAAAACACAATACCCAAGTAATGAGCCTTTTGGCTGAGGCCTTTGAATAAGCAAAAGTTTTCAATGATACCCAACGTGCAAATATCCATCTGCTCCATCCCATTCCTAACTTTACCCTTAATTTAACACTAGCCTCGGTTTGTCCTCTGGGAGCTCAGCTGTGACAGATGACATCAGCTGCAATCTCGTCTCCTTTGTCATGGCATCTCTGTGAAAACCATCCAGGAGGAAGCCACCCACAGGTCGCTTTGCTGTCTCCCTTGCTGATCTCCGCCTTTCCTCTAGTATATCACCACCTTCAATCACTCCAATCATCACACAACTCTGAAGAACCTAGGTTGAAAAAGGAGGATTGAAACAGTAGAAAGGCCAAGGTGAAAAAGAAAGAATGAACAACAGATAACATATGCATGTCCCTCTATTTCTTCTGAGATATCAATATTCAACCTTAAATCCTGGAAGTAAAAGAGAGGCATTTCAGCATCTATTCTAGCCTGGTTAAAAATCACCCTAAAGATTTAGACGCTAATTTACTGGTGTAATGCCCTATCTACAGAGGTGCCCAACAATTACACCAGCCTGACCACTGGATGTGCCTGGTACTGTAGTATATGAGACATTCCTTATAAATATATGTCACAGACAAGGATAAGGAATAGGCCAAGGACCAGCTCTAAGATGATGTATGGAAGAAATGGATGGGTGGGGGGGACTAGGGTTAGGGATATAGAAGAAAATCCTGAAGCTATGCTCATCCTGACAGCCACATCTTTGGTTCTGCTCATCTCCCCACATGAAAGGCCTTCCTTCCTCCCCTCTATAACTGTCTGAATTGACTATCCAGTAGAAACAATTCTGAAGCTCTTTGAGAGTTATCTTTGGAATGATAGTATGCTAAGGGGGTAGAAGGGATCTTAGAGATTATCTTGACTATTCCCCTCATGCTCAAGAGGAAGAAAATGAGATTAGAGGGCTAGTTAGCAGACTCTTTGTTCCTTTCACTACACTGTGTCATCTCCCAATAATTAAATGTTTCATGACTATTAAGTTTTGTCTGTCCAACTAGACCATAAGGCTCACTGAAATTAGGGGCATCTTATACTTTGTAATATCCTACATCATACTTTGCATGGTTCTCAGACAGCTTAAAATATCTGGAGCTAGAAGAAACCTTGGGAATCTTCTAGACCAGGGGTTTTTAACCTGTTGTGTATCATGGACCTTTTGGTAGTCTACTGAAGCCCATGGGACCCTTCTCAGAATAATATTTTTAAATGCCCAAAATAAAATACAAAGGACTTTCCCACTGATCATTCCATCAGTTATAATCCTTCTTTACAACCTGACTAATGATTAATGTGAAGATATTTGTAGATCCTATATTCAAGTGCATGCTGCCATGTTGGGGGAGGGGGGGCCCATGTAGAAGAGGGAGGGGGAGAAAATTTGAAACTTAAGGGACTGTGGAACTGAATGTTGTAAACTAAAAGTAAATAAACAAACCAATTTAATTTTAAAAATAAAATAAAATACAAAGGAATAGAAAGGAAATTAAAGGTTAGTAAAATAAGTATAATTTTTTTCCCCATCCAAATTTAGGGAATCCTTGAACTCAATCCCTAGACTATGCACCAGGTTCAGAACCCATGATCTAAATGTCATTTTACAGATGAAGAAACCAAGGCCTAGAAGAGGTAAACAGACTTGCCCAAGGTCACACAGCTAGTAAGGGGCAAGTCAGAATTTCAATGCAGTTCCTGTGACTTCCAAATCCAGTTGCTTTCCCACTAAATTACAAGGAGGCCCTACAAGTACTTGTTGCTTCATTAGCTGATCGTGCAGACTGGATGCAGTCCCGCCTCCAAGAATGACTGCTGACAATCTGTTGCAGAGGCAGCAAATGATTACAAAGCAGCCAGTCTCCTGAGGTGTCTTTTTTTTTCCCATAAGAGACTTCATGAGTTGAGGCCTAACCTCTTCCATAGGGGAGGAGGTAAGCAACCTACCTCTAGGGGGTTCTGAACTTGGAGTTAGCCTTACCTCAGACTGTTCCTGGAGCTTTAGACACTCATCAAGGAAAGCCAGGGACCGATCCACAGACTTCCTGGCTCTTTTGGCAGAGGAGGCCTCACCACACAGAGCCTCCCCATCTGACAGGCACTGGAACCAGTCTGGCTGAAGGGCCTGCTGAATTGACATGAACTTGGCTGCAGTCATTTCTAGGCGCCCTCCAACACCCCACACAGATACAGACTGTCAGGAAGAAAGCACAAAGACATCAATGAACGCAGCTGATGGCTAAAAAGCTAATGCCATAAGTACAAATCTCATTACACTATAAAGTAATACTGAACTCAAATCTCTGTCATATTTGAGATGGTGGTGACAATACAATCTCCTGAACAGATGGGGCAGAAGAGCTGCCTCCTGTACTTTTACAGCCCTCTCAAACTAGAGAGGTAGTCACTTTGTGGTGGAATGGATAGAGCACTGTACCTGGAATCAAGAAGGCCTGAGTTCAAATCTAGCCTCAGACACTGTGTGACCTTGGGCAAGTCACTTCACCTCTGTCTGCCTCAGTTTCCTCAACTATAAAATGGGGATGATAACAGCACCTATCTCCCAGGCCTGTTGTGAGGACCAGAGGATATAATATTCATAAGGGCATTTAGCACAGTGCCCAGCATATAGTAGGGATATAATAATACTTGCTTACTTCTCTTTCCTTGTGATCAGAAAAGGAGGAGAGTTGGTTAAGTAGGTCAAAGAAGACACAAGAGATACACAAATGGCCCAAGGGATATACTAGTACCTTCAAGATAATAAAACAGTAATAGAATTGACTCCAGCACATTGGGCACATCACATATGCAGGATTTAAAGGCCAACACATACAAAAATAGGGCAAGGATGTAGAAGAGTGAGGTGAGGAGCTTGTGATCTGCACTGGTGGAAGAGAAAGTGAAGAAATCCTGGACCCACCAAACCGAAAAAACACGCTTTGGTTTTAGCTAATCTTAGGTAATATTAAAAACAACATACTTTTAGGAGATGCTATTATCAGCATTTTCAATGTGTGGCTACAAGAAAAATCAATGTGTTTTTTTATATGGAACATTTCATTCCATTGCTGATGCAAAGTTCCATTTCAATGGATGACAACTCCTTTGATTGAAATACTTTTCATATTTCCACAATGTCCCGGACACACCAAACACAGAAAATGCAACTCTACAGTATATGATTGTACAAGGCATAATCTGTTTTTTTAACCAACTATTTTTGAGATTACTAAATCCACAGTTAAGTGTGTAAGCTCAAGAAATAAAAACAGATTTCTCTGGAGCACCTAACCTTACAACTGGCCATTCCAAAGAACCCTCCAGTTCCCCAGAAGCCAGTTTCCCTGCTAGCCAGATAAAGTCACCTCTTACAGGCAAATTGTGTGTTGAGTAGATCTCCCAAGAAGGATTTATGGGAACACATGGACAAGAAAAGCACAGGATGAAAAAGGTAGAGAGGGGTCATCACCACTGGAGGGGATAGAAATCAAAGATTGTATATCACTTATCAAGAAAAGATTTCCTACAAAACAAAAGTTTAAGATGTATTTACCTCCCAATGCCAGAAAATTCAACCAATCCTATACACCTCACTCAATACACACATAGCATTATTATTCCCTACTATGAACTAACTTCTCTCACTGTATTCAGAGCAAGAAAGCAGGGGGTTCTAAAAAGTGGAATAGATCAGTGCTTCTAAAAGTCTAATCCTTTATTCAGTTGCGTTTTCTTTGTTTTTTATTTTGCCATCTAATACTTGAGTACCTTAGGACTATAGCAGTCTAGATTTCCTGGTACAAAGCAGGTTTCCCAGGTCCCTTATGGGAACATACCTTGTTAGTTACATAGCCAGCTGGGCAGGGGTTGACAGGATCATGGAGGGAACAATAGAACACTGATTCTGGCATTCCTGTCAAAACGAGAAAAAAAGAAATAGAAAGATTTTAGGTCAATGGTTTTACCATGTTTCAAAAACATTATTTTTTAAGAATGAAGCTTTCTTTCATCCTAATTTTATATTATTTAAAGTATCTTAAGTAGGAATATCTTGGGTTTGGTGTTCGAAAATTGTTTTATCCCTCTAACTCAAGGATCCTTAACTTTGGTGTGTGTGTGCTGAACCCTTTCGGCAGTCTGGGGAAGCCCATAAACTCCTTCTCAGAATGTTTTTTGTTGTTGTTACTGTTTTTTTGCTTTTTTGGAGGGCAATTGGGGTTAAGTGACTTGCCCAAGGTCACACGGCTAGTTTTGTGTTAAGTGTCTGCAGCCAGATTTGAACTCAGGTCCTCCTGACTCCAGGGCCAGTGCTCTATTCATTGAGCCACCTAGCTGCCCCCTCAGAATGATGTTTTTTAAATTCATAAAATAAAATACATGGGATTGCAAAGGACCCAAGAGAAGAGGTAAGAAAAATGATCTAGTTTCAATGCTCTGAGTTGTTAAAGTCAAGTCCAGACACCTTGTTTTCAATAACTTATTAACCTAAATTTTATTGACATAAATAAGATCTTTGTTTACTCTAAACCAAGAGAAGTTAGATGAGAAGACTCTTTAAGCCAGAGTATTTAATTACCTTCCTAAGGAAGGCAGTAACCAGCATTCTTGTAACTTATCAGTTGTTTTAAACTCCAACTGTATGCATCAGCTTGAAAGGCGATATTTGTCATTTCCCAGCATTAAATGAGTTTCAGGAGGGAAGCAAGCAGGGAAAGGCAGATGCTCAGCCTTTTAGTTCCAGATAGGTCAGGTCTTCATAGTGTGGCTTCACTATTTTATTTTTCCCAGATACTGGAAACACCCATGTTCAAATATAAGGACAAAAAAAAACAACCTCAGAATAAAACACAAGGGGCGGCTAGGTGGCGCAGTGAATAGAGCGCCGGCCCTGGAGTCAGAAGGACCTGAGTTCGGAGCCGGCCTCAGACACTTAACCCACACAAACAAAAACCTATCCGTGTAACCTTGGGCAAGTTACTTAACCCCAATTGCCCTAAAGGGGTGGCTAGGTGGTACAGTGAGTAAGAGCGCCG
This sequence comes from Gymnobelideus leadbeateri, assembly GCA_011680675.1. Lineage (NCBI taxonomy): Eukaryota > Metazoa > Chordata > Mammalia > Diprotodontia > Petauridae > Gymnobelideus > Gymnobelideus leadbeateri. Next base: position 63,271 of record WOXC01003586.1, read on the forward strand.
GCCTCGGAGTTGGGATGACCCGAGATAAGATCCGGCCTCAGAAAATGAGCACCCACACATAAATAATGACTAGCCGTGTAACCTTGAGCAAGTTACTTAACCCCAATTGCTTAAAAAAAAAAAAAAGAATAAAACACAAAGGAAAAATACTATAAAGAACACTGGACTTGAGAGTAAGGAGATGTGATTATGGCTTTGCATTAAGCAGCTGTGCAAATCTGACCTTCATCTATAAAGTGAGAGGGTTGTACTAGATAACGTTTAAGGACTCTTCTAACTAGAAACTTCTATGATTCTTCAAATAGTTTCTCAATTACCGAAGTTATTATTCTCTTCCATTTATATGAATATATATATATATATATATTCCTCTCAGTTCTATTCATATAAATATATATTCCTATATATATATAAAGAGAGAAAGGTATAGAGAGATAAAGATAGATAGATAGATAGATAGATAGATAGATAGACAGATAGATGCATGCATTTCCCTCTCCCACTGAGCAAACTTCTAGGATTCATTCTTATTCTCTTATTTAGTTACATGTTGAAGGAAAACAAATTCATTTTAAAATCAGCCTAAGCAAAATGTAAGTAGGAAGAAATCTCTCACAAAAAAAATTGGTATATAGTGTCTTTAGAAATCATATATATGGGGGCGGCTAGGTGGCACAGTGAGCAGAGCACCGGACCTGGAGTCAGAAGGACCTGAGTTCGGATCCGGCCTCAGACACAACACACACAAACAAAAACCTAGCCGTGTGACCTTGGGCAAGTTACTTAACCCCAATTGCCCTCTAAAAGGCAAAAAAAAAATAATAAGAAGTCATATATATGATTTTTTGCTTTATTAATGGTTTTAGATTATTCATACCACTCCTCCCTTTCTTATACATAGATAATCAGGAAAATAAACCTGCGTTCTAGCCAGACACTCTAGAAAACAGAAAATAAGTTTCCATTCCGTGCTTACATGTAATTTACACAAATGTAACACAGCTTCAAAAGTCTCTGTATCAAAAGTGTTATAGTAGCTTTAAAAGAAAATGGAATCCTAGAGTGACAGCTTAACTGTCAGTCTAGCAGGAGTCTGTGAAGAGACTAAGAGTTTATCTGTGGGGAGAGACTATACCTAAATGGTTAGAGATGGCTAAAGAGAAGACCTAGGTAAAAAAAAGACTAAGATAACTTATCTCTAAAGAGAATTTAACCTTTATCTCACAAAGGAACATCAAGGGAATTCTTCAGAAAAGACTCTAATCCATATTCAAGAAAACCAAAGGGTGGGACTATGCTTCTAGAATTCAGGAGAAGTCAGCAGCTGAAATGATGATTAAAACAGACTTAGGTGATGTTTTTTCTCTGTTAATATACTGTATATAATTATTTAAGCCTTTTTTAACATGGTTAAAAAACAATGCAAAGATCTAAATAATTAATTTTATCACTAGCTTTTATATTTATGGAAACATAAAAAATTAAAGGGGTTGATAGAAAGAGATAAACAAATGCTTATGGGAAGATGTTTTTCCAGTTTATTAAGTATTGCTCACCTAATAAACTTCAATAAAAATTACTTATTTAATAAATTTGTTGTTCATCAGCTGTATCCAAATCTTTGTGACCCCATTTGGGGTTTTCTTGGCAAAGATACCTAAGTGGTTTGCCCTTTCCTTCTCATTTTACAGATGAGGAAACTGAGGCAAACAGGGTTAAGTGACCAGGGTCACAGTTAGTTAAGTGTCTGAGGCCAGACTTGAACTCAGGAAGATAGGTCTTCCTGCCTCCAGGTCCAGCACTCTATCCACTGTGCCATCCAGATGTTGTATTTAATAAATTTTAATTTATTTTATTTAATAAAATTTAATACAACAAATCAATAAATTACTTTAATAAATATTACTTATTAAATGACTAAACAACTTAAAACTAATTAATTAGAAAGATGATGTAGTTTTATTAACTAATTAAGAAATAACAGGACCTCCATGTTGATTATCTATGAAGCTAGGAAGGGAATAGATAAGAAAAATGATCTGGTAGCAGGAAGGAGGATCACCTGACATAAGCTACACATGGGAAGTGTCGACTTTAAAACTCTGCCACTCTGCTATATTTTTTTCAACTTGAGTTTAATAAAACAAAAATCAGGGGTGGAGCCAAGATGGCGGAGTAGAAACAGCTCATCCAAGCCACTGTGCCCCCACATTCCCCCCAAACTATGGAAAAGGGGCCTCTGAACAACTTCTGGAGCCCCAGCACCCACAGAACGACACAGAGAAGCTAACCTCCCGCTGAGGACAGCCCAGCAGCCCTGCAGGAAGGACCAGCGCAGAGGTCTGGGACCTGGCAGCGCGCAGAGCGCAGGAGCCGAGCCGAGCCCAGGTCCGCGTGAGCCGAGGTTTTAGCCCCAGGGCGGCAGGGCCAGCAGCCAGCTGGAGGAACCCCAGAACACCAGGAGCTGTGGCGACTCCAGAATTATCAACATAGACATGCCTAGGACAAAGTAAGAGGTTAGTGTCCTATGGACTTTGGGACTGGTATTAGGGAATGCGTCGGCTCCCTCCCCTGGGGGCTAGAAGCCACTGAGGACAAACGCCATTTTGTAGTTTTCAGAGGCAGCTCCCGCTCCCAGCCTGCAAATTTGTAGGGAGATCCAGCGATCAGTCTTGGGGGGTAATCGCTCTTGCTTTAACCTCCCTGGATCTGGATTGTGATCTAGGGTGGAAGTTGTGGGTGGGTTTACAGCTTGCCAGAAACGGAAGTTGCCCTCCCACACGTTCGGGACGAAAATTCCTCTAGCTGGCCTTAAAGCCATAGTGTGGCAACAAGCCCAAAAGTCAAGCAATTAAGTGGCAACATGCCAAGGCAAAGGAAACAGAAAAATGCAACCCTAGACTCCTATTTTGGGGGCACAGAGTGGGAAAAGGACTGTGAGGTCAGAAGTCCTGCTCCAAAAGCCCCAGGGGAAAACATGGGTGGGTTGCAGGCCATAGAGGACCTTAAGAAGGACTTTAAAAATCAAATAAGAGAAGTGGAGGAAAAATTGGAAAGAGAAATGAGAAGGATGCAGGAAAAGTATGAAATGAGGGTCAACAGCCTGACTGAGGAAAACAACACCTTAAAAAATAGACTAACTCAAATGGCAAAGGAGGCCCAAAAGGGCAATGAGGAGAAGAATGCCTTAAAAAGTCGAATTTGCCAGATAGAAAAAGAATCTCAAAAGTTCACTGAGGAGATTCATTCCTTCAGAGTTAGACTGGAGCAAATGGAAGCTAATGACTTTATGAGAAATCAAGATGCTGTTAAGCAGATCCAAACAAATGAAAGATTAGAAGGCAATGTGAAATATCTCATGGGAAAAACCACTGACCTGGAGAATAGATCCAGGAGAGACAATTTAAAAATTATTGGACTACCTGAAAGCCATGATCAAAGAAAGAACCTAGAAATCACCCTTCAAGAAATTCTCAAGGAAAACTGCCCTGATGTTTTAGATCCAGAGGGCAAAATAGAGGTTGAAAGAATCCACAGATCACCTCCTGAAAAAGATCCCAAAAAGAAAACTCCCACGAATATTATAGCCAGGTTCCAGAATCCCCAGATCAAGGAGAAAATACTACAAGCAGCCAGGAAGAAACAATTTCAATATTGTGGAAACACAATCAGAATAGCCCAGGACCTGCAGCTTCTACACTGAGGGATCGAAGGGCATGGAATATGATATTCCAGAGGGCAAAAGAACTGGGAATGAACCCAAGGGTCACCTACCCAGCAAAACTGAGTATTTTGTTTCAGGGGAAAATATGGTCATTCAGTGGAATAGAGGACTTTCAAGCATTCTTGAGGAAAAAACCAGAACTGAATAGAAAATTTGACATCCAGACACAAGAAGGAAGAGATGCCTGAGAAGGTAATCAGGGAAAAGAAATCAAAAGGAACTTATCAAAGTTGAACTATTTACATTCCTATATGGAAAAGCAATAACTGTGACTGATGATATCTTTCTCACTATGAAAATAATGGAAGAAGGGGGTGTGGTCATATGAATACATATGTGAATGTGTGTGTATATGGTTACAGTTATATATGGATAGAGGGCATAGGTTGAATTTGTTGGGAAGGGAGAATACTCAAGGGATGAAATTATGAGGTGAGAGAGGAAAGTGGCAAGAGGAGATGGGGAGAGACAGGGTAGGGTAAACTATCCCATGTAGAAGAAGCAAGGGGAAGTGGTTGCAAAGGAGGGGAGAATAAGGAAGGCTAAAAAGGCAAAACCACATTCACATTGAATTTGGTTCAGGGAGAAAATGACATACATACTAAATGGGATATCTCAACCTGCAGCAGGATAGGGGGAAGGGGGATGAGAGGAGGGATGATGGATGGGAGGGCATCCTTGGGGTGAGGGGAGGTTGGAAGTACCCACTATAGAAGAGGGACAGGATCATGTAGGGAATGGACCAGGTGGGGGGTGGGATGAGTGGGAGGGAATTATAAGCAGCCTTGTACAATATATCTACTATGATAATGTTTTGCATAGCTAGACATGTACAACATATACTGAATTACTTATCTCCCAAGAGGGAATGGGCAACAAGGGAGGAAGGAAATGGATCTGTAATTTGAGGTCATAACATTAAATGTTTCAAATATATATAAATATATATATATATATATATATATATATATATATATATATATATATATATATATATATAAAATAAAAAAAATAAAACAAAAATCAAAAGGAAAAAAAAGTTCTGGGAATACTGAAAATTAAAAGGGAAAAAAACAAGGTAGGAAATTCAAGTTGTAAGTCTTCTTTTTCTTAAAGGAAGCTGCAGAATACAGCAGTTTGATGATTTCATGTGTTAAAAATAACAAAAATTGGGTTGGGATTAAAAAAAACCCATGCCATACAAAGCTTTTTGCTGAAATACAAGGTGTGTTGGTTGCCAATAAATTCTTCGTTCAAGAAGAAAGCTGATTGAACAATAAACAGCAACATGTAGGTGTTTGTCCCTCAAACACCTTTCACATAAGTGGGCCCTTCCTGTCAGATCAGAGATCTTTAATGCTAGGAGAGGCCTACAGAAGGTAAGCTAAGACATCCTATTACATTTTTTTCTGGAAGGAAGGGGACATATTCACAAATGGTACAAAATATGATTCCTTCAACAAAGGAAAAAAAATTTAAGACACCACAACACATTTGGAAAAGTATAGTTGTCCTTGCATTACCAAACTCTAAAACTAGGATATCAACAAGATACATACTAATCATGCAATTTTTACCTATAAATTTTCCAATTCCTTCCTTATATTCCTCCAAGACTTCACAGTGTTCTGCCCTGTGACCAAAAGAAAAACACAGGTGACATAATAGCTTATAGAAAAATCTGCTCAAGTTTTTGATGAGGCAGAGAAGGCACACTTAAACATAAAATTACATCATAGCAAAACTAGTCACTTTTCCACAGCAAAATTCAGCACCATTTAAAATCTGTTTTTCTATAGCCAGAGAATGAAAACTCCAAAACACATATTCAATAAAGACATGAGGAATAGGACCCTTTGATTTAGAACAATTGGGTTTTCTTCTTTCTTTTCTCCTATCCTTCAAAAAAAAAAAAAACATTGTTATTTCATAAAAGATCAGAGAACCATTTGATCATTCATCAAGTACTTTAATGAGTATAAAAGCAATGGGATGGAAATGACACAGAATGGGCAGAAAACCATAGGTAAGGCACAGAGATTCTGTGACACAGTTTTCAGTTTTATAGCCAATAATTGGCAGAAAGGTACTTCCTGCCGTGTGAGTGGTGGCTGCTTCTCTGCTGGTTTTCAACTTCCCTAGAGCACCATCTCTGAGCTCTGGTTTGAAGCATCTCAAAAGCAAGTCAGGATCTGAATTCTGAGGCTGGCTCTTCAGCTCTCTGCTGGGCCAGCACGTTTAGGAACAGAGGGCACAGTGGAGCTCTGGCCTTGGCTCTTCTCATCTTTCTCTTCTCTACAGACCGATCCTAAAACAGGAATCTAGGATGGGGTCAATAGGGAAGAGTCAGGTTTAGTTCTTGCACCTCACACTTGGTACAAGTGGAGTTTTCCCTGCTTCAGGGGCAGAAAGCCATGACCTATACCTTGTCAAGGGAATGTGGAACAGCTCCAAATCACCTGTGCTTGGTGCTTGGGAGGAAGTCTATTGCTTGCCTTGGGCTTATAATTCTTCCTCACTCTTACTTTGAATCACCAAGTAATAATGCTATTATATCTTGTTAGATCAGTTTCAGTATCTTGAAACTACTTTTGTACTCCAGAGGTGAATATTCTATGACATCTTAATTAGTGTTAATATTCAGTGCCTTCCTATTTGCCTACAGGCTAAAATACAAACTCCCTGGCCCAGGACTTAAAACTCTTCACAATGTGGCCTGCCTTTCTAGATATTTCATATCACCATAACACTCAGCACAGGGCCTGGAGTACAGTAGGCATTATATAAATGCAATTACTGTTCCTGTTGTCAGTACTATGCATATCATATATATGATATATTACACATTATATAGAGTAGGATGTGTAATTCTAATATATTTATATTACAGTGGTATCAAACAAGTAGAAGTGGATTCCAGTGGCAGCATATTGACTTAAAAAAACCTCAAACTTACATTAGCTATGTTGTATGGTGGCACAGTAGATAAAGTACCAGGCCTGGAGTCAGAAAGACTCAAATTTTTAAAGTTCAAATTTGACCTCAGGCACTTACTAGCCAAGTGACCCTGGGCAAGTCACTTTTTAACCCTATTTGCCTCAGTTTCCTCATCTATGAAATGAGCTGGAGAAAGAAATGCCAAACCACTCTAGTATCTCTGCCAAAAAAACCCCAAATGGGGTCACAAAGTGTTAGACACAACTGAAAATACTGAACAGCAACAAACTGTATTTTCATTTATTTATTTAACATTTCCCAATGATACTGACTGCACCAGGGGAGTTTTGCCAGCACATCTGTTCTGGCCGCTCACTCATACCTTGGCATAGGCTGGCCATTATTTCTAGGATGCATTTCCACTTCTCAGAATACTTTTCTATCATCAAATTCCAATTTTGGTGCCACATCCTCTGCAAAGTTTTCCCACATCTCTAATTATTAGTGCTATCTCTTTCTTCAAATCATACATGTAGTAGGTTAGGTTTAGAGTTAGGAAGTCCTGGGTTTGAGGCCTGCCTCCCTGTGTAAGCCTCAGCAAGTCACTTAAGCTCTCTGAGGCTGAGGCTTCTCATTTGTAAAATGAGGCTGATAATAACACCTAATTCTGTTAATAGTACCTAATAATCACAGGGCTGTTAGATCAAATAAAACAAAATACGTAAATAACCTTTGCAAATCTCAAAGCACTATATAAATCCAGGCTATTATTATCAGGTTATGTACAGGACATATCCCTCTAATAGAAGGTAATCCCTTCAATGGCAGAGGCTGTTGCATACCTAGGACCTAGCTCAGATCACACACAGCAGACCCTTCATAAATGTCAGCTGAATGAAAACACATCTCGTGTGTACATGTCTGCATAAAGAACATGGGTCTTTGATACCAAACAGCCTGCAATGATTACTCTAAGCTTGTTATTGATAATAACAGATGCAGTGAGGCCCAATATTTACAGTGAAGACAGGGTGAGCTGAGTCAGGACAGGAACCCTGCTGATGACCCGCAACGTGTCATGGGTCAGATGGGGAGCCGACCCAGTTCTGGTATACAGCAGGCAACCTGGAAACTCCATGGTGTGGTCCCCTTTCTTCCCCAGGTTATTTAATGTTCCAAGGCGACAGCCCTGAACCACCTTGGAGAGACTTAATTTCATCCTGAAGTTATTCTCTGGTTCCTGATAGAAAAAAAGGCACCTGTTAGAAAGCATTCTGTGATACATGAAAGCCAAACATTTTGCAATCAATATATGTCATATTGCCATCAGTCCCAGGTGTTAATATTTTTATACCCATCTTGCCTCAACTAGATAACATAAAGCAATGGACTTGGAATCAGGAAAAACTGAGTTTGAATCTTATCTCAGACCCTGAGTAAAACAGGGCAAAGATTCCATCAACCTCAATTTCTGCGCCTATAAAACTAGGAAGAATAGCACCTCCCCCACAGAGTTGTGAGCATGAAATGAGAAGCCATACATGAAGCACTGTGCAAACCTTTAAGACTAGATAACTGCTAGCTATTATCATTAGAGGAGACAAGGGAGGAACTGGACATGCCCTCAAGATAACTCAATGGCAAATCCAGAAATCAAGTCCACGGTCTCTGGAATTTTCAGGCCTTCCTGAATACAAAAAATAGCTACACTGGTATTTTTTTTTTTTTGGTACAAACTAAAATGAAACAAATGAAAAAGTAGGAAATTTTTATTTTTTTTGGAGGGCAATTGTAGTTAATTGACTTGCCCAAGGCCACACGGCTAATTTTTGTGTTAAGTGTCTGAGGTCGGATTTGAACTCAGGTCCTCCTGACTCCAAGGCAGGTGCTCTATTCACTGCACCACCTAGCTGCCCCGCTGTTTTTTTTTTATTCATTCATTCATTCATTCATTCATGTATTTATTTATATAAAGTAGGGAATTCTTAAAAATCAAATTAATCTGTTAAAATTTTCTTAGGATAACGTAAAGTCTCTGAAAACTAATAGCTGATGGGAAAAGGGAGGTGGTGTTCCTGCTGTCTGACCACACTGTTAAGAGATCAATTTTTATTTTCTTTCATTGGTAGTTAAAGTTCACATTCAGGACTTCAAGATGATAGTTTCTGTCTTCTACCAGTAAATTCCAGTGATTCCCACAATAGTTTAGTCATTTACTTGATATGTTCCTGATCTATACTAGGTCAAGAATAGAAAAAACAAGCATACTATATTCCTATTTTAACCAGTGTCAAAAGGGATATAATTTTAAATGTAGCATGAGATTTTTCTACAAAGGCAAGGTAAGTTATTTCCATACGTTGTCAGTTCTTCAAATAATCCTTGATCTTAATGGATTCATTTAATTCATTCATTCTCTGCAGCTTTTTCCAATGATATCCTTATCTGTAATATGAAGAGGCTGGACCAGATTACCTCTGACAGTTCCCTTCCAGTTTAAAATCTTTTATCTCTGATTCTAGAAAATCTTAAGTTTAATGATATTCACCTTGTTAGTGGAGAAACTAACTGAGAAAATTGGGAGGCCTCAACTCTTAGTCCTTTTTTTTTCTTTTTCTAAATTCTCACAAAGAAAATTCCCCAGGAAAGTGAAATCTGTTAAGGATTAAGAGTATTTGCATTTAAACTTAATGTCCAATATACTCTTTGAAATTTTAAAAACTAAGCTTTCTCTTTCTGGTTCAATAAGAGAATTTATGTTGGTCATTCTGTGTAATCAATGTACACACCATAAAGTAAATGAGAATACAAGAAGTCTGCTCATTTTCTTCCAACTGAAACTAGAAGTCTCTTCAAGTAATCAAAGAGGAATAGCCATAAATAATAAAGTCAATGAAATATACAGGAATGGGGAATAGTTTTGTTTCAGCTTAATTAATAATAGCTACTATAAAATAAAAAACTATTTCATCAAAATTGAAATTAGTTCAGATAAAGCAAGGATATTTATGCCTCTAAAAATTGTGAAGACATATAAAATCAGAGAAAAATTGTGTTCTCATGAAACATACACTATATTATATGGTGCAAGGAAGAAGAATCACTCGGTCAGCTCCTTTAAGGCAGGAATCATTTTTGGTTTTGATTTTGGATCTTCAGCATTCAGAACAGTGCCTTGCATGTATTAAGTGCTTAATAAATGCTTGCTGAATTGAACAAAAATGCCCCAACTCTACTAACAGAACATATTGCCACAGTATGTTTTCTCAGAGGATGCTCAGTACAATTATTCATTGCAAGAAATAAAAATTGTGCTCACAAAAATTTGGGCCCACTTGTGGAAAAACTTCTACTTTTAAAAATCTGCACTCTAGAACACTAAAAGCAGAGGGAAGAAAATTAATCAATACATATACCAATAGAATTATGAGGAATCCAGTATAAATATGTGGCACTGGTTCTTTAAGGTAATAACAAGGGGAACTACTGGTCAGGCCTAGATTCTAGTTAATCAGGGGAACTTCTGTTTGGACCTAGATTCTGGTTAATTGGAATCACTGACTTGGACTTCAGCAAAATATCTGTCCAAACCTTTTTTGTTATCCTCATGGGCAAGATGACAAGTTGTAGACTGGAGGACAGGTTGATTCAGAATTGGACGAAAAATCAGAACCAAAGAATGATCATCGATAGCTCTGTATAAACTTGAAGGGGGGCTGCCAGTTGAGTGTCCTAAGGAACCTGTCCTTGATCCTCTGTTATCCAACATTTTTATTTAACATAAGACGACCTCTGAAGGTCCCTTCCAGTTCAATATCTATGACCTCTGATCTATAAAATCTTAAGTTTAATATTATTTACCCTGTTAGTGGAGAAACTAAGTTATTTTTTCCCCTTTTTTAAAATTCTCACAAAGAAAATTCCCCAGGAAAGTGAACCTGGATGAAAGTATACATGTAATACTTATTATATTTGCAGATGACATACAATTGAACATGTGAGATAAGAGAATTAAAATCTAAAAAAGTTTTGGCTAGACTAATGAGTTCAGTCTAATAAGATGAAATTGAATAGAAATTTCTATATTAAGTATAGAAAGAAAACTCTATACTTTGGGTTCAAATAATCAATTTTATATGAACAAGTTAGGGAAGCCAGGGCTAGATCCCAATTTCTGTGAAAGACATTGGAGGTCTTAGTGGACGAGAAGATAAATATGAATCAAAAGTGTGATATGGCAGTCAAAAAAGCTATTTCTACCTTAAGCTGAATTAAGACAGGCAAGGGGAGCACTGGTCCTGCTATATTCTGCTCTGGTCATTTCCCAAAGAATTCTCTTTGCTCATGACCATCTTTCTAAGTAACAAGCTTTTTGAAAAAGGATACATTTAATATGCTTATCAAGAGCCCAAAAAAGGATTCCTGCTACCAAATCCAGCTTGTCTTTTACCCAGGGGTAGACAAGGTACCACAAACCATTCCCATACTTACCATCAGATGTCTTAGGTATAGGAGGTTAATTTCAAGGGTATCAAGGGTGGGAGAAGTAAATACGCCCGCCTGCCTATTCTCCAAGATTTAGTAGCAGATGCGCTCTAAATGAATAATTATGTGATAAACTTTAGCTCTGTACTATTAAAAGATAAAAGCAAAACTCATATATATACTGCATGGGGGTTATTAAAGGATCTAAATTACAGACAACCAGATCTCAGATGAAAAATTAGTACAAGGAGTATGAAAGCTTCCCAGGCTCCCTCAGATGGTGCTTTGGACAAAGGCCTATGAAGTTTCTCTTCTTCCATCAGTCTTCTCCACCCTAATACAAGTATCAGTGTCTAGGTGAGGGCTGAAGGACAAATACAGTTAGCCCTGTAATCTGAGACTGGGCTGCTTCTGTTTACATAAAGCAAAACCCTTCTGATTCAGTTGTTATCAGGTCACAATCTCCCCTCCCCTCAAATGTCCCTGAAGATTTAAGAAAGCTAACTGGCCAGGTGGCAAGTGTCTGAACTCTGGACAGACACTGCAGCACTCAGGTCCAGTCTGTCAGGCAATTCAGACTTGATGAGACCCTCAACAAACTTAGACATAAGTACTCATTAACCTGGGGAGAAATCCCTGATGGTCAGTTTCTCACAATTCACCTAAAGATAATATGTAGTCAGGGGCAGCTAGGTGGCTTAGTGAGTAGAGCACCAGCCCTGGAGTCAAGACCTGAGTTCAAATCCAGCCTCAGACACTTTACACAAAAACTAACTGTGTGACCTTGGGCAAGTCACTTAACCCCAACTGCCCCTCCAAAAGGAAAAAAAAGATAATATGTAGTCAGTAGTTACCAGCATTGAGAAATAGCAGTTATCTCAGGATGGACAGGGTACTCAGCAAAAGAGTAATAAATGTCCTGAGAATGACCTTGAAAAAAAGTAACTTTATCATAGAAGGAGGGAGAGGGTCAAACTTTTTGCTGCAGAAAAAGGGAAAAGAGGGGAAAAAACCTTCTGCACCTTTGATGAGCATCTTTGAGGTAATGTTTAGCTATGTCTAATAAAGGTATTAGCATGAAAGGAAAAAGGATTAAAATAAACTATACTTAATATAAATGTTTCTTTAACTTAGGAGTTTCCCCAAAACTGAAGTTTCAGGAAACAATAACAACAGAAAAAATAAAAATGCTGGCTTCATTTATCACTAAGTCTCATTTCTAGAAGTAGAAATTCATACATTAGTACCACCTTATATGTTTTATGTAACTGTCATTACGTGATACAATATTCTGTACTTCTGTATTTCTTTCTTTTCAGTGGGGAGGAGGAGGTAGAAGGGAGAAAAAATTTAATGATAATTGAAAGATAATATTTTTAAAGTTAGCATATATTTCAAACCACAAAATGGGTCAAAGCAATCAAAATAAGGCTCTGGTAAATGAAAAAAGGGTACCTTGAACACCACACCCTCAGTCATATTTGACAATGGAAGTCATGCTTTGCATGACTTCACAGATATAATGGGAATTGTATTGCTTGCTTTCTTAAAGTGGGGGAGAATGGGCTTGAGGGAGGGAGAGAATTTGGAACTGAAAATAAAAAATGAAATAAGAGAATGGAAGGATACCCTGGGAATCAATATATTGTTGGTAGCAACTTTTGGACAATCAAGGTCAGAGTCAAAAGTCCTTCTGTCCTTGTAACGGAGCCTAAAGATCCTGCCTCATCTTGTAAAATAATTGTAAAGCATTTTTAACATTGCTTAACCTAAATATACATATTTTATCTTTTATTTCAGACTATGGGCTATGGTAATAGGAGATGCCTGTTCTTAATGAAATTTATATAAAGGTAATAAGAAATACCAACCCAGGGGACTGCTAATACATTTCAAAAATAAATGTAAGTTATTAGGGAGAAAAGGAGGTAGGCAATGAGAAAGTAACTGAACATGTTACAAAGGTATCCTTTCACTTAGTAATGGTGTTTACTTATATTATGTCCTTGCAACATACCTCAGCTACTCAATTAAATGAAAATGACGATTTTCCAGAATTCGATGTCAATTCAGTTAAACACCTCTATTTCTTGGAGGAACACATTACCATGGGAAACAGTCCTTGGTAATAGGAAAATAGATTATGCATTTTATATGGAGGGATGCTGGAATCAATGTCTCAGAAGGAGAGAATGAACAACTTAGGAAAAAAAAGCCAATTTGACCAGACTTCTCTTACTATGTAAATATCAGATTTTCTTGCTGGGAAGGCATAACTACACTATATTTTGACTAAAGTGCAAAAAATAAATGTGCAAATGACAGGTCAGTTAAAAAGGGTGGTAATCGGAAAGCTGAATGTGTTCTAAGAAACCAAGTATAAGGGGGACTCCTGATACATTATTTGTTGATGCATATTTCAAGTGGCATACCAAAAATCCTCTAAGTTTCTTGGAACTTTCATCCTTATTCTGTAAAATTATCATAGTGCCTTTCATAATATCAAATGTATGTCTGGAAAGGATCCACAAAAGATCACAACAAAAGCCCCATTATAATATGCATTGATATAGTGCAGGGGGAGGGAGAGTTGTTGTTATAACATGTTTTTAAAACAAAATTTATTTTGCAAATATTCTGAAACTGCATTTCAAGGAACAATCTTTTTTTGGGGGGGGCGGGGGGAGAGACAAAGCAATGGTGGTTAAGTGACTTGCCCGAGGCCACACAGCTAGTAAGTGTGTCAGGTATCTGAGGCCAGATTTGAACTCAGGTCCTCCTGACTCCAGGGGCCGGTGTGGTGCTCTATTCACTCCACCACCTAGCTGCTCCCTCCAGGAACAATCTTAAGAAACAGAGAACCATCCTCTGGGTGATTTAGCGGATGGAGCACTGGGCCTAAAATCAGGAAGACTTGAGTTCAAATGTGACCTCAGATACTTATCATCTGTGTGACCTTGGCCAAGTCACTTAGCCTCTGTTTGCCTCAGTTTCATCAGCTGTAAAAGGGGAACATAATAGCAGCTAACCCATAAGGTTGTTGTGAGAATCAAATGAGAAAATAATATGTGTAAAGCACTTAACATAATGCCTGGCACACAAAAGGCATGTTTAATAAATTCTTGTTCCCTAACCCCTCTCCCCCAAAGAAACATTCATTTTGCTCAGTACTATTAATCATAAAATCAGAGCTAGAAAGGCCCTTAAAATCAACTAAACTAATCCTTTCATTATATTAGAAAACAAAAAAAATACTTTAAAAAATAAGGATCCTACCCTCAAGTAACTTATGAAATCTAGTGCAATAATGAGACATAGGAAACCTATACAAATTTGTATACTACAAAAGAGAAATTCAAAGTGCCTTAGGAAAATAAGAGAAAGGTTTTGGGGTATTTTGTCAGAGAGATGGGATGGGGGGAGAAAAACAGTCTAGGAAGGTTTCATGGAGAAGGTGCCAGTGGAGCTGAGTCTTGAAGGATTCCAAAGCAGAAGTGAGGACAAAGTATATTCCAGGAATGAGGGACAGGCTGCATGAATGAACACAGACAATGGAGAAGAGAACAGATCACAGAGGACAGGAGGAAGAATAATGCAAAATAAAACTGAAAAGGCTGGAGCTAAACTATAAAAGACTGGGGCTGCTAGGTGGTGCAGTGAATAGAGTACTGGCCCTGGAGTCAAGAGGACCTGAGTTCAAATGTGACTTCAGACACTTAACACTTACTAGCCCGTGACCTTGGGCAAGTCACTTAACCCTAATTGCCCTGCCCTCCCACCTCCAAAAAAGCAAAAAATAAAAAATAAAATAAATTGTAAAAGACTAAGTTAAGGGACTATTTTATCTGCAGTAAAAATCATTAAAGTTTCTGAGTAGAAGCGTTACTTGTTCAAATTTGTGAAGGGTAAACCAGAGGTTTGGAGGAGAAGTATAAGGCCTATTACAATAGTCCAGGTATGTGATGCCTGGCTGAAGTGGAGAGTCGATGGTCTGGCACTTGGAAAGGCGAGTAGAAAACAAATCAAAGGATATCATCCAGGTAAAATCGACAAGATTGAGCAAGGGAAGAGGGAATACTAAAGGCAAATTATAGCCAAAACATGATGAATTCTGTTTTGGACATATTTCATTTGAGGGGCCAACTGAACAATAAGTGGAAGATCCGTACCCAAACAGAAAAAGGAAATAAAGGACTAGTGCCCAAGGAAGGGTCTGGTGCTAGGTATAAAAATGTTATAGAACTACACAATTTCAACAACGGGAGGGAATTTAGAGGCTACCTAGTCCAACCCACTCACTTTTAGATAACACTCCAGCTTCTAAAATGTGAATATCTATGTGGATATTCAGGGAATATATCAACAAACAATTTTAAAAGACAGGTACAGAAGATGGAAGCAAAGGCAATTAAGGATAAGTTAGAGAAGAGACCTGTGATTTCACTGGTATAGGGAACTTGCAGGTGAGGAAATTCCTTCAGTCAATGCAGATAAGTACCTTTTCTGCAATTTATGCAATTTAAGTATTACCTAGAGTACTGAGAGGTTAAGTGATTTAAGCACAAGTAATGGAGAATGAATACAAAAGCACTGACAATCCCTTAAGAATTGTTTCAGTAAAGCTCAAAATGAGTAGAGTCTAGTCAAGCATTCTTAGGACTGAAAAAGAAATTTTTTTTAGTCTTCAGGAGAAGAAAGGAGGATCAAAGAAGGGACAGGCCTTCCACTTGAAGTAGATGGGACAATGATAATGAATGAGAAAACGAAATTGCTCAACTTATTTCAATTCTGTGTTTTCTGCCACAGAGAATGAACATCACACCGGAAAAGAAAGAAAACGGCCAATAAGGAGTGGATACTCAATGTAAATAAGGATATAACGGAGGAGCACCTGGATGCCTCTGATGAGTCCAAGTCATCATACAGAGATGAACTACTGTACATTCAAAGTATGGGAAGAACTTTAAGGTGTAACTGCTGAACCAATGTAGTTTTGGCTTGTTGTGAAGGATCACGGAAATCATATTGGGAAAGATGACTGAAGAGAAAAATAACAAAAGTTAGAGGGGCTATGGGAAAACAGGAACATTAATGCACTGTTGGTGAATCTGTGAATTGGTCCAACCATTCTGAAAAACAATTTGGAAAAATGTCCAAGAAGTCACCAAACTCTACAAACTTTTTAACTCAAATATAACACTACAAGGTAAATACTAAAAAAAAAAAAAAAAAAAGGTTAAAGGAAAAAAAAAGAAAATGACTTAGATATATAAAAATATGGTAGCTCTTTTGATACTAGCAAAAAAACTGGAAATTTAGGGTAGTGCCTGCCTATGGGGAATGTCTAAACAAATGATGGTCTTCGAATATAATGGAATATTATTTAACAAGAAACCATAAAATAGACAGTTCCAGCGGAAACAGGTAAGAACTCTACGAACTAATGCAGAGTGAACTGAACAGAACTAGAACAATTCTTACAAGGACATCATAAAGAAAAACATCTTTGAAAGATTTTAGAATTCTGATCAATGCAATTATAAACCACGATTCCAGAGAACTTAAGATAAGTACATTATTTACATCCTGCTGGAAAGATGGACTTAAAATGCAGAATGAGACCCATATTTTTGGATGTGGCCACTATTTTATCTTTGACTATACATATATGTTATTAGAGTCTTCTATTTAATTGTTTTTAATTGTTCAATGGGGAAAATAAGAGGGAAAGAAAATAAATGCTTGCTAATTGGCAAAAATAATAAAATTAAATTTGGAAGATTAAAAAAAAAAATCATGGAGATAAAGAAAAGTACTACAGAACCAGAAAAGGGCAAAAGTCTGATTTTTTAACACTGGAAATGAACAGAGATTGCAAACATTAGGCCAATCAGCCTCGGAGGTTTCTCCTAGCTCTAGAAATATGAATTTCTCCTAGGATGACTTCCTTCCTATGGATTCTAATTCATAAGAGCTTTTCTCAGGTAGCCAGTGGTAAAAAGGATAAAGTTCTGGGCCTGGAGTCAGGAAGACCTGAGTTCAAGATCTGAGCCTGAGCAGACTCAGACACTTACTAGGTGTGTGACCCTGGGCAAGTCATTTACCCTATTTCCCCAACTATAAAATGGACATAATAATAGGACTTTTCTTGCAGGGATGTTGTTACAATGATCTTAGCACAATGCCTGGCACAAAATAACACAATATAAATACTTATTACTTCCTTTCCCTTCTCTAAACACTTTGACATCTGCTTCTCCAAATCAAGGGTACCTATCAAAATCTAGCTTTCCTTTCTTTCTTTCTTTTTTTGTATCACAAAGAGAAGATTTTTAGGTGGAATAGTCACTTCCCTCTGTGGGAAATAAAAGTGAAGGCCCAAGTGGATATAGGCAAGGACATGGCCTTGAGTGGCCACACGAAAGCACAGGAAGTAAAAGACATGAACAAGGATGGATTGGATAAATAGTTAGGATTCAGGAAAGATAAGTCTTAACAGAATTATAGAGAGGAGAGAGTAGTCAAATGCTGTGGAAAAGTCAAAAAGCATAAGGTCTAAGAAAGGTTATTGGAGAGAACAGTTTTAGAACACTAATGAGAATGAGAAGTCAGAATGAAAGGTTAAGGAGATAACAGGTGGTAAAGAATTCTGCTCCTTGGAGTTTAACAGAAAAAAGAGGTTATATAAGGTTATATGGCGAGGGTAGATGGTAGAGTAAATGGAAGGTTTCTTATGGATGATGTGATCTAAGCATAATACTTAGGAGTTAAAATGCTTTATTTAAAATGGTAAGAAAAACTGGGAAATAATGAATTTTGTAAAGAACTGGGAAGTAATGAACTAGACAAACCACTGTTTGACAATTTCGGGTTTTGTTGTAATGTTAATAAAGCCAACAGTGGAAACACTAAATAAATAAATCATTAAAACATATTATGACAACAGGAGTAAAATATTTTTCAGAAAACAACATACATCACTTTGTCTTATCCAGGAACAAGAATCACATTCTCCTCAGTCACTGATCCACTGATAAAGTGATTTTTTTTTTTAATTCTTTGCTGTTCTTTTCTAAGAACATAATTAAAATGTATGGTCACTGAAAATGAAATACATGAAGACATGAAGATATTAAAAATATTCCTCAAAATGGAACCTGGCAAAGATTCCTAATATATTTCAATCCTCCTAATAATAATGGCTCTTATTTATCAAGATTTATAAAGCACTTTTTAAAAATTAACTTTGTCCTTTTTTTCAACTCTGCCCTTCTAATTTACACTGCTGACTAGACCACAACTTGCGAAAAGAGAAAATTACAACCCTCTGGGTAGCACCAAAAAGAAAATCTGAAAAGTACATGTCAATGTTTATCATGTACATATTAATATAAAAATGCCTGTGCTAATTTTCATGAAAACATAGATTAAAATGGATTAAAGATTATTATTAAATTATTATTACAAATCATTAGGAATTTTAAGACCAGTGATTCCATGTCTGAGCTTGGGGACATTTATCAGGGCTGCAGGGGTATTCCAGTGCATGTGCCAGAGTTGTTCCATATTTAGTTACCCTGAGGGTAGAGGGAGTGGAGGATTTGTTACATTTACATAGTTAAATAAGGGTCTTCAGTCTACTCCGCCATCACTCAAATCGGATAAACTACATTTTCAACTCCTTACCGAGGACTTCTATTTTATAAAGGCCCCCAGCATTGGGGCTAACCTCATACTTCATCCAGGGTCACACTGTCCACACACCTCTTCCACATGAGTTCCAAATTCTCTCAATCCCATTCTTCCCATTCTACCCCAGATTTTAGTTTGGAAGTCAGGGTCCTAGAAGCAATCTGTCTCCAAACCTCAGGCAATGCCAACAAGGTGAATAGCACACAGTGAAACATCCCTCCTTTGCTGGGCAGACACCACTGAGGGTGGCTCGAAGTAATAGAGAGAACCCTAAATCTGGAATCAGAAGCTGGGGGTTCAAATCCCAGGCTCTAGCAAAGCCCAGAAATTCACCCACCCATCAGTTTCATCTACAAAATTACTCCACCGATTGTACAGTGTGCAATTGTGACTGTATCCATGTATAATTTGTAAAACCCCCGCCAGGGCATCTTCGATGCCAAGCTCCCCGGGACGAAACCAACCTCTTGGCAAGGTCTCTTCTTGGTAAGAAGAGTGGCCAGCCCCCAGCTCATAGAAACACTGGGACTGAGAAAGATGACCCGAGCAGGGCTCTAGGAAGAGGAGAACCATATAATGACACCAAAGGGGGCGGCCATAGCTTCTGCAGCATTGGCACCGAGACCCGCACGGGACTTTGACAAAACCTGGTAGGGAAAAGTTCTCCCCTTTCGAAGTTCCCAAAACCCTCTCCCGCCAGTCCCCACGTTTACCTACTCGCTCCCACGTGTTCCGGGTCGCAGGATAATCTCTCTATAGCCCCGCCTCCAAACCTAGCCAATTGGAACGACATTCGTCATCAGCCTGCGCGACGGAAGGCTAACGCAAGTTCCCAGAGTCTGGAGGGGGGTGGAGAATAATGGAAACAGAGCTTTGGGCGTTGCTATAGGCAACAGAGCGGACGCGTTCTTCTTGTGCGCAGAACCACCCGGGAATTGTGGTTCAGCCGTGCCTGAGAAGCCGCCTTCTTGCTAGACAGGAGAACTACACTTCCCAGTGTGCATCGGAGCAGCTTCGTTTGAAAACACGCAACCGCTGCAGATGCGGGTACCATTCTCATCCCCAGGCTGAGGTTGAGAAATTTCCTGTGGGGGAACCGGCGGAAAGATGCCGGTGGGAACCCGGGTACTGACTCCTTCGGGAAAAAGGACGGACCTTTATCGCTGGAAACGGTTTACCAAGAAGCCGAATCCCAAGGTGATTGCAAAAGACTGTCCTGGGGTCCCTGGGGCCCGATTCTAGGTGGAGGTTGGCACTGGAACTGGTCGTTCCCCGAACCAACCCTCGCCTGGCCCTCACTCCCTGCTCCACCTTCAGCTCCAGCCCCAGCCCTGCCCCCGTGCCTGGGAGCATCTCTCTCCTCCACTCGGCCCACTGACACCAACCTCCCGCCCCCGCCCCATCTCTTCTCAGCCCCCACCAAAATCCCACCCCCTCCCGGGAGCCTTCCCAAATCCCTCTTCATTCCAGTGCCTGGAATTCTCTGTCAGTTATCTCCCATCTATCTTGTATATCGCTTGCTTTGTCTATTTGTGTTTGCACGTTGTTTCCTCTATTAGACTGTAAGCTCCTTGAGGGCAGGGGTGCTCTTTTGCCAATTTTCATATCCGCAGTGCTTAGCATGGTGCCTGGTACATGGCAGGAGCTTAATAAATGTTTATTGAAATGAATTCAAGATGGCACCAGGGCCAATGGGGCCCAAGCTGTGATAGCCCTAGAATCAGCCATACCCCAAAACCAGGAGCTGGAACACCTCTCATTGTCCTTGCGTAGCGAGGAAAAGCTTGTTCTAAAATCTTTACTCCATTCTGAGAGCCATTCAGAATTTCACTTCCAGAGAATGGGAACATAATGGAGATTTGCTGTTACAGACTCCACTTTTTTCTTTTCTTTTTTTTTCTTATATAGGTGTTTCATGGAGGGTTGATTTTAAACTTATTAAAAATTTGTCTCATAAATTTTTCCCAATTACATATAAAAGGGGTCTGATTTTTTAAAATGAAGTATCAGAATATTTATTTTCAAGAAAATTCTCCACCCTTTGTCTCATCTTTAAGACTTTCCTCTCCCTAATAAGATTACTTCCCCATGCATTTCATTGTTCTTGGTAGGAATTCCTAGCTTACATAAGATTCAGAGGTGGAAGGGACCATGAAGATAATATAGTCCAATCTTTTTATTTTACAAATGAGATGACTAAGGTCCAGAAGGTTGAACTCACTTCATCTTTTATTTCCAGCTGATCCTGACTTTTCAAACATGGGGAACTCTGTCAAAGGAAAATGATTTTTTAAAATAATGCTTGCTCAACTTTTTAATGATATTGATATAAAATTATTTCCTAAACCATTTCCCTGAAGTATCTAAAATATCTTACAGAATTCCCAATGGATAGTATTGGGAATACTATTGACATTTAATTGACATTTAATTCAAATGTTGAACCAAGACAACAAACTAAATAATACTACACCATATAGTACTTTTACATCTGATATTTCATTTGATGCTCCCAATATCCACAGGAAGAAGAAAAGGGCTAATATCTTCATCTTAGACCAGAAGAAACCAAGGCACAAAGTTAAAAACCACACATTATCGATGTGTTTTTAGCCCACCAGACTTTGAGCAATTATTAAAGCGGCAAGTCAAAGTAGTAAGAAAGTGAAGCTTCTTAACTTTCAACTTGAGGACCCACAAAATACTTCCTCCAATTTTTTTCAATTAAAGTCCTAATATATTAATACTAATTTCTTAAAACAACTAGCCATGTTGTAGTACACAGGCAATAATTCTTATGCATAATTAAATCACCCATCTGGACAATGCAGTGAGCATATTAATAATATTTTAAAGGATCAAGGTAAAATATCCTTCCACTAGTTTAAAAGATTTCCACAAGTATTAGAAATTGAATATTTAAAAATGGAAAAGGAAGTATGAAAAAGGAGTCAGTTCTCACTGGGGTATTAGAATAGCCTGTCAAAGATGCCTTTGCCTTGCATAGTGTAAGGTGAGGAGAATACTAGGCTTTCTTGCCCTCATGTGACCTCAGGCTGAAATAGGACAGAGGCAGAGACACTGATTAAAAAGGAAACAGTTTGAGGAAAAGCTCCTAAGTCTCCAGAATGGTTCTCAGTAGAACTCACAGCTTTCTCCATAGAGAATAAAAAGATAATTGAAGAACAAGAATACCTCGTAATGTAGTTTAATTGTAATAGGATTAGCTGTTTCTTTGAATGTAGTGAAAAATGATTAAGTAGTGCAGCTGAATTACTTGGTATTTTTCAGTTACTCTGAAGTAAAAAAGTCCTATCTTTCTCACATTTGTGTGTCAGTAATATTGCTGGCTTAAATCGTCTCATCTTATTCACTTACCAGCCCAGCTGTATCATAAGCAAAGCAAATGCCTCTTTTTGTTAACCATTAGATGTAATTCTACACGTCTCATAAATATGAAGGGGGTAATGCAGGAAAGGGTTTGTTCTGGGTACTCAGTTGTAGTCTGAGCATAATAGATGCTCAGCTTTAGTTACTTGATTTCTATATTTTACAAAAACAAAGCAAAAAGTGAGTTGGTTTAATTCTCCACTCTTAGTTCTCAGGTAACAAAATACAGACACAAAGAAGTTACTTTTGTTGAGCTCCTTGAAGTCTAGTGGAACAGTATTGAAACTAGAAAACTGATCTTTCTGTTTCCTATCCCAGCAGATTTTATCCTTTAGATTTTTTATACTGGTTGTAACCTTTTAAGTTGGTTCTCTGGAAAACCTAGATTTGTTCTTTATTGTTGGTGGTATAGGGTTCTACTTCCCTCAATTCAGCATTTGAATCAGGGTTGGGGAACCAGCAGGGATTTGTTCTGTGAAGTTTGGATTTAGTCAAAGGGCCACACTTGAGGGGGGAGAGAGAGAGAGACAGAGAGAGAGAGAAACTGCAGATAACAAACAGATCAAATTTTAAAACAAAATGTCATTCTGAAGTAAAGTTTTCCCATGATATTTGTATGTAATTTTCCAATCAATAAGCATTTGTTAAGTGCCCAACTACTATATGCTTGGCAACTGTACTAGGTTCTGGAGGATACAAAAACCAAAATGACATAGTTTCTACCCTCAATCCATTATTCACTGTTATAACAGTAATCTTTTATTGATCTTTTTGATGATTCGAAGAAGAAAATGAAGGCCTTTTTACTATACTCACTTTGGGAAGATAATTTTAAATTGTAAAGTAAATTTAAAATGAAATATCTGTACATTAATACTCTGAATATATTATTTGCAGCATGGTTTTGACTCTGAGAATTTGGAGTACTGGACAAAGGTAAGGACATTTCAAAATTCAAATTGGAAAAAATAAAGAAATAAAATAGGTTTCAAGCTAGAGTTCTACTAGTGGATCCCTAGGTTACATGGGTTTTTTTGTTTTGTTTTGTTTTTTGCCTTTTTTGGAGGAGGGAAGGTAGGGCAATTAGGCAACCAGCCCAAGCTCACACAGCTAGTTTTGTGTGTCTGAGGCCAGATTTGAACTCAGGTTGTCCTGACTCCAGGGCCAGTGCTCTATTCATTTCGCCACCTAGCTGCCCCCTCTAGGTTACATGTTACTGTTATTCCTTGGTGCCTACATTTTATAACTTATGCTACTTTCTTGGTAAAGTATGCTTTCTTACTATTTTCTGCCTTCTCATGAAAGTTATTAGTTAGGGACTTTGAATTAGAATGGTAATGTGAAAACTCCTACTAGACAAAGCAATCAAGAAAACTGAAGAGAAACAACAGGAAACTCCTTTATCCAGTCTGGGAATGTGAACACAAAGGATACTGCAGAAAGGTTGCTCTAGGGAACCCATTGAGCTCTAGTAAAATTCTAAAACCTGCAAACGCCTTGAAATTCTAAAACCTACAAGTACCATGTATGATGACACCTTGGTTGAGGTTTGGGATGAGGGAATCTGAGTGGGGGAATGGTGGGTGAAAGCCAGTTTGAGTTCTGGTAACCTTCCTTATACTCTATGTTTATCTTTTATGTACTTATTTATTTACATGTTGTCTCCCTCATTCATTTGTAAGCTCCTTTAGGGACCTTCTTTATAATTTTTCCTAATTTTGTATCCCTAGCCCTTAGCGTAGGGCTTGACACACAGTGTTAATAAGTGTTTCTTAATTGATTGAAACCAAGAGGCTCTCCGTACTGGCCTCTCAGAACAGAGCCAGCCCTACTGGGCTGCTGAACAGGGAAGCAATATCCAGTTTTGCTCTTCTCAGAGCACTATGTACCAGAGGAGAAAACAAAGCCAACTAAGCGCCCAGGACAAGTTGGAGGTGAGGAGGCTTAGAACCAGCGCAATCTCCATCTGACTAGGGCCTTTCAGGTTCACCGTATGAGACAGAACCAGCTCCTAATTGTATATATGCAAGGAGAAAGAAACACATAGCTAACATCCACAGTGGACCCCCAAGAGACTGAGACAGAAGCTGACTGTACAGTACCAGCCACCCCATTCAGAATGGTGTCAATGGTGGTATCCAGACTACAGAAGGGATAAGACCAAAAAGATGCTACCTAACTCATCCACGGTTTGAGAGGGGACGCATCTAGTGACCTTGGCACAAAGCCCAATTTGGGAACTGTCGTTTAGAAATACGAATAAACAGAAGATAATCCCAGACATGATGAAGATATAGTATGGGTTAAGAGAAGCCCAAGAGGTAAACCCAGAAGAAGAGAATAACTACAGAAAGTGTAAACAAAGCTCCAGAGAAAAAATGGCCACAAGAACTAAAAGAGTATCTGGAAGAAATAAATAATAAAATTAGGATTGAAATAAGAGCTCTGGAGAGAAAGAAAAAAAAGAAAGAAAATATACACCTTAGAATAGATTAAAAGGTAGAAAGTTACCCATATGTCAGAGAGTCCAAAAAACAGAATGGGGCAGGCAACTAAATGACTTAATGAGGCAGCAAGAAATATTAGAACAAAAGTAAAAGATTGAAAAAAATAGAAGAAAATGCTATATATGTGCTATCAAAAGCTACTAATATGGATAACAGATTGTAATGGAAATGCAGATTTAAAGATCTTCCCTGCCCCTAGGCCCTTTGATTGGCTTAAGAGACTTTGATTGGCTTTAAGAGACTCTGAAAACCTTCCTTGACTTGAAAATATGCTCTGCCTCCTAATAGGCTGAATGTGGTCACATGGAGCCTGTGGTGGGAGGCTTGGTTTTCAGGAATGACCACACCTTGATGCTGTATGATTGGGCAGTGGGTCAAGGAGGTTGTTACAATCTTTGAGCCAGGAGAAGGCTATATAAACTCTGATGAGGGGCTTTGCTTTGGGGGCTCACTTTGAGAAGTGTTGTGTGATTTGACCAGATGAGACTCTGGGAAGCCGTTGTTGAGAGCCCCCCGGCTTTGAAAACCCAGATGTTGATGCTTCCCTCTCTGGTAACTGTGATTTGGTATTGATTTAATGGTTGGACAGTTTGGAAGCCTGTCTGTTTGATCTGTAAGTTCTGTAACTCTGAAGTTCGGGGTGTTGACCTTTTTCCCCTGAACTAGGTAATGTGTGTTTGTTTGATTAAAGTAAGCTTGTTAACCCATTTTGAGTTGCTTTCCTTTTGAAAAGCAGATCTAAGAACCTGTATTGGCAGCTACCCTGGGGATATTGGGGTGCTTGCTACAAAATGGCGACGAGGATGGGATCTGCTGAGTAAAAGGAAAGTATGGGGGCTGGGATAATTGTTTGTTTCCCAGTTGTGGTAGCTGTGATTCTGTGGAGCCATGGAGCAGGAGAGAACGACCTGCATGCTGACTTCACTGAGCTGAGAGCAGGAATGGTGAGCTGCCTGCATGGGGACCTGTGGAGAAGCCTGGAGCTGCTGCCTTCTGCTGGAGGAGAAGGAACCCAGGAGTTTGGAGTTCAGCCACAGGACAAGATAAGGACTGTGTGGCAAAGCAGGGGCACTGAATGTGTTTCCTTGCTGCATCCCACAGTTTGGGACCCAGGGGGGATGGACTTGTGACTATGGTGGGTGGGGTGAAGTGCCATGGACCCCAAGGACCCCACTTTGGTTTTGTTGCCTAGTTCCCTCTCTGGATTTGGAAGCAGGGGCTGGAGCAGTGTTATGGGAAGGACACCGCCCCCTCCCAAGAGTACTTTATGTGATAATGCTTTGTATTTTGTGAATTGATGTGAAAATGCAATGTACTTTGTTTAAGACCCAGTGGCCACTTTGGTAACTTTATATGTACCTTGAAAATGTGACCTAAGAGATGTTTTAGTGCTAATTCAAATGTAAATTGCGTATGCTATGGGCATGAAAGATCTTGGGGCCGAATGTAATGGAAATGCAGATTTAAAGATCTTCCCTGCCCCTAGGCCCTTTGATTGGCTTAAGAGACTTTGATTGGCTTTAAGAGACTCTGAAAACCTTCCTTGACTTGAAAATATGCTCTGCCTCCTAATAGGCTGAATGTGGTCACATGGAGCCTGTGGTGGGAGGCTTGGTTTTCAGGAATGACCACACCTTGATGCTGTATGATTGGGCAGTGGGTCAAGGAGGTTGTTACAATCTTTGAGCCAGGAGAAGGCTATATAAACTCTGATGAGGGGCTTTGCTTTGGGGCTCACTTTGAGAAGTGTTGTGTGATTTGACCAGATGAGACTCTGGGAAGCCGTTGTTGAGAGCCCCCCGGCTTTGAAAACCCAGATGTTGATGCTTCCCTCTCTGGTAACTGTGATTTGGTATTGATATAATGGTAGGGCAGTTTGGAAGCCTGTCTGTTTGATCTGTAAGTTCTGTAACTCTGAAGTTCGGGGTGCTGACCTTTTTCCCCTGAACTAGGTAATGTATGTTTGTTTGATTAAAGTAAGCTTGTTAACTGATTTTGAGTTGCTTTCCTTTACAAAAGCAGATCTAAGAACCTGTGTTGGCAGTCACCCTGGGGATATTGGGGTGCTTGCCGCTACACAGATTGAGAGGAGATCATTTAAAAATCATCAAACTTCCTGAGAACCATGACCAAACAAAAATTATGAATCTTATTTTTCAAGAAATCACAAAAGAAAACTATCCAGATCCATTAATGTTGGGGAGCAAAGTGAAAATACAAAGAATTCGCTAGTTACTGCCTGAAAGGAACTCCAAATTGAAAATACCCAAGAAGGTCATAGCCAAAACCCAGAGCTTCCATGACAAAGAAAAAACTACTGTGAGTAGATAGAAAGAGTTTAAGTGCTAAGGAACCATGGTCAGCATCACACAAGACTTGGCAGCAGCTGTATGCAGGGACATAAAATAATGGAATGATAGATTCCCAAAAATACCCATAAAAGATAAAGACTTCAACCAAGAATAACTTACCCTGAAAAACTGAGCATAAAATGATCTTTCATGGAATAGAGCATTCCTGATTAGAAGTTCAGGGCTTAGTAGAAACTTTGAAATGTGAGAGAGAGAGAACCTATAAAGGCAAATGTGAATAATTAGAAGGAGCTAGAGAATGAAGACATGCTTCCATTTAGTAGGGAAAGAAGAAACAATAGTCCCTTCAGTATCCTGCTATCCTCAAGGAAATTAAGGAAAACAATCATAAGACCTAGGTGTGGTTTGCTTCTGTTGGTTTTAAGAGGAAAAAAATACAGTAGGGAAAAATGAAAAAGGAGGAGGAGGAACTTACTATTTCTCCTAACTGATGTGCATGAGAAGTGTACACTAATATGTAGGAAAGGGTAAAGAGATCAGGCCATGAATCTTACTCTTATCTGAAACAAATCAGGATTGAACACACAGGGTTAGTGTAGAAAGGCAATAAATTAAAAATAGGGAAATAGATGGGGGAGGGAGGGGTCCTAAGAATGAGGGCTGAATCAGGGAGGGATTAGGCCCAAGCAAAACAAATTTCAATTTTGGAAGGTAGGTCATAAAGGTGGGATTAAAAAGAGACAAAGGAAGTGGGCCAGAGATTAGGATTTGTCTTGGTAAAGAGGGAGGGAGTAATTATAAATTACAGTTATTAATCAGATTTCTTACTTTTCTCTATTTACTTCTTTGTAAAGAGGGATCTGGCAAGAAGAATAAAAAGTATCAGTGTATATAATGGAAGGAAATAGACATTCTTCTCTCTTGTGTATTCCAGTAATTTTGAACATGAATAAGATGAATTCATCCATAAAACTAAAGAGTAGGAAAATTGATTAGAAAATAAAATTCAATAATTTTTATAACGAACACTTGAAACAAATATTTATGTAGAATTAAGAAGAAAGGCTGCACCAGAATTTATTATTACTTACGCAGATTCAAAATAAGCAGGGGTAGCATTACTATTTCAAGCGAGACAACAGTAAAACAGATGTGGTCCAAAGAGATAAATAGGAAACTACATTATGCTTAAAGGATCTATATATCCTGAAGTAATAGGTAATATTAACACATATACACCAAATGGCATAGGATCTAAGTATTTAAAGTAAAAGTAAATCAAATTACAGGGAGAAATGCATAGCAAAACTGTAATAGTTGGGAACTTCAACGTACCCCTTCAAATTTAGTTAACTCTAACAAAAAGATAATAAAAAAGAATTTGAAAAATAATTTTAGAAAATTTAGAGATGGATTATCTCATAGATCCCAGTGAATGGGGATGGACAAGAAAAGGAAAATAAGTGTTTATCACATGTGCAAGATATTTGAGAAATGCCTTATACTAGGGCATACAAGCCTCATAAATGCAGTACACCATTAAGTACACCATTTGCTAATTAAAACACCAAGTTATGATAAATAAAAGACATTTGAAAAAGTGTTCAAACTTAGATGAAGAGCAAGTAATCCAGTCTTAGAGAATATGTAGATCAGAGAATAAATTATAAAAACTATATATTTTCATTATAGAAAATGGTAACAATAGGACAAAATCATACCAGACCTTTTGTGATGCAGACAAAGTAGTCATTAGAGGGAAGTTTGTATTTTTAAACCCTTTAGTCAACAAAAGATAGAAAAGATTAATGAATTAGGAATACAACTTTAAAACATTAGAAAGAACAACAAATCAGAAAATCCTCAGCTGAATAAAAAATAAAAGTTCTGAAAATCAAAGAAGTCATTAAACAAAATTGAAAAGAAATTGAAGTGACAAATTATCAAAAATAGGGAAATTCGATATAAATAACAAAGAAATAAATGAAATTGGAAATTACTTTGCCCACAAATTATATGCCCACAAAACTAAAAGCTTAAAATGGAATATTTGAATAGTTTAAAAATATAAAATATCAATATTAACAGAATAAGAAATAGAAAATTTAAGCAATCCCATCTCAGAAAAAACAGATTGAACCAACCCATAAAATATCTTTCAAAGAAAAAACTTCAAGACCAGATAGATTTAAAGTGAACAATTAACTCCAGTATTACACAGATTGTTTGCAAAAATAGGAATAGGGAGATTCTACCACATTCCTTCTATGAGACAAATACAATCCTAATACCTAAATTATTGACATATAAAGCAGGGAAAGAAAACTATAGAACTATACCTCTAATGACTATTGAGGCAAAAATATATTGGATAAAATATTAGCAAAGGGGCTACAACTACATAATAAAAGTATACATTGTAACCATGTTATGTTTATAGCAAAAATATTAGGTTGGCTTAATTTTGGAAAAACTATAAATATAATAGGTCATATTAATAACAAAATCAATACAAATTTTAAAAGCTTCTGAAAATGCATCATCACTTTATGTTAAAAGCACTGGAATAAATGGCCATTTCCTCAGTATGATAAAGAGTATCTAAAACCAAGAACTGGTGTTATATACCTCTGGTGTTATCTAGAAATAATAGATGGTCTTTCCCAGTAAGATTAGGAGAAAATCATTATTACCACTATTATTGGATAGTTCTTGAACTAGTTCTAGGATATCTGAAATAGTTATAGAGAAATTATAAGTACTTTAGGGCATAGTTTCAGTTTAGATACTTTTCACAGCTATGGAAAGGGGAAGACTTATTGTTTGAACAAGGAATATCGAGGACCACAAAGGTAAAATGGATGATTTCTGTCAGATAGTTTTGATCAATAGATTTTGAAACGTTGTATCAATGAAATAAAATAAAATAAAGCCAGTGCCCTTATAGGGAAACAGTTAAATGGGACGAATAAAACTCTTCAGTAGATATTTTTGATAAAGTTCTTACATCTGAATCTTTGTAAGGAACTTGAAATTCAGAATGAGACTGATATTTTTGAACCTAGTCAATATGTGGCTTTTTTTTTTTTTTTGATGATGTTGATGTTTGTCATAAGGGTAAGCTTGGGGGCAGGAGGCAGTTACCTAGAATAAAATGCTAGCAATAGCAATTACAACAACAAAAGGAAAATGGGAAGAGGGAAAGGAAAAAGAAAGACATAATAAAATATTTTTATGAAGAAAATCAATAATACATTTTAAACAATTTTTACCTAGGTGAATTATTTCATATGCAGTTCTTTTTTTTGTTCATCTTTGTATGTAGAAACATTTGTGTTTTTCAAATTCATAAAAATAAAATATAATTTTTTGAAGAATTGAAATTTAGGGTGAACAGAAAGCAACCCTAAATAGCAAAGATTCTAGCCAGAAGAGAGGCTTTTGAGTCAGATTATGTTATATCTTAAAGTTTTCATGGATCTTCAAAGGAATCTCCCTGAATGTCTTATTGACATATTGACGTCCATAATTTACTTATGTCCTATGTTTTGTTTTTTTCATTACCCATTTTTTCCTGGGATTTTTTCCCCCTCTCCTTTAAAATCTTTAAAGGTATTTACTGCGTATCATTGTCATGACCTGCTAGAGCTTAGCACTGATGTGTAAAGTATTAACCAGTATCATAAGGGGAGCTACTCCAGAAGTTCAACTTCAAAATCAGCTCCAAGACAGTTCCCCTCTAAGGTATCTACTACCATCACCATGCCTCTCTAGGTAATAATAAATTCAAGTAAGTTGAGCTTAGTAGCATGCTACAGTGTCAAGTAGTGGTACCTTCACCAAATTTGCAATCTGGTGGGAGAGACATGATATTTAACCCAGCACCATGATCTCATGTTAATGTTCTTTCCAATGATGCGTAGATTGGTGGCCATCTCTATTTGACATTGAACCAACTGCTTTACAGTAGTTCTTCTTTGTATTTCCTAATTTAGTATATATTGTGCTGTGCTCACTCTCACAAAGAATCTATAATTCCATTTCCTTTCGAGCAATACTAATTTTTAGTTCTTTGAAGACTGACGTATTTCATGACTTATAGCAAGCAATACAATATTGCTAGAGTATTGGTATTTTTAAAATAGGCCTTTGTTTCTAGGAGAAATTTGTTGAATTTCTTATAGGAAAGTTATCTCTGCTAATTTATATTTCAAAGAATATTGATTTTGGTGTGTGAATGGGGTGGGGGAAGCCTTTCACATGGCAGCATTTTTCTCTGACATATCCAATGCTTTTGTAATCTGACAATAAGCACAGTGGAACCTGTTCTCCATATTTTTCAATCAATTGTGTGATGATAAAGATGTGGTCTGTAGATTATCATGTCTAAAAGCCTATCTGTTCCTTACTAATACCCCATCAAGAAGGTACTCAATGCAAATGCAGGTGATTTTCATATAATTTTTATGTAGAAGGAGAGAATCAGTAATCATTGATATTTTCTCAGTTTTTTAAATATTAATAAGGACCAAGTTTTTTCCATGACTTTGGCATCTTTTTATTCAGCTACCTTGTGAATCAATTATTAAGTGCTCTCATAATTGTATTACCTCCATCATGGATCTTCTTTATGTATACTTGGTCTAATCCAGCTGCGTTTTCTGTCTATGGTCTCTTTGTCTCTTTTATCATTCCCCCTTTTATAAACACACCTGGGACTGTGATGCTAGATTCCAAGTATGGTGACTCTAATGTCCTTGATAGTAAAAAGAATTTGCAGAAACCATTTTTCTTTCCTTTGTTGTTTCCCTGTTTTTCAAGTTTAATTGTCCATAAGATGGCTTTTCTTGCTTGAGTCTCTCACCAAGCTTTCTGTAAAATGGTTTTGCCCTTCACTCTCATCTCAGTTTGGAGTAGATACTACTCATAATCTTCCATCATTCTTCTTTGTTTGATTTTACAAACTAACTTATCTTCTAAACCAGAGCTGTCTTTGGATGTCACATCTGTATACTCGGGAAATAAATTGTGTTTGCTTGCTAGGGTACTTGTCATGCTTTTTTGGTCTTCTTGTCACAACAACTGATTTACATTAGTTAAACTCTTTGAAATTATTTTAGTCTGTTTCTATATAATATCATTTGTCTTCACATTTTTTTAGCATTGATAACTTATTTAAATAAAAGAAAGTATAAAAATTTGAGAAAGACATGGTGTGCAATTAAAGACATCACTTGATTAATAAACATTTATTGAGCACCCACTGTGTGCCAGACACTGCTCTAAGCACTGGAAATACAAAGAAAGGTGAAAAAGACAGTCTCTGCTTAGAGCTCAAGAAACTCACAGTCTAATGGGGAAGACAGCATGCAAACAAGTACATACAAACAAGCTATAGATAGGATAAAGTAGAAATGATCAGCAGAAGGAAGGCACTAGTATGAAGGGAGATCAGGAAAAGCTGCCAGCAGAAGGTCAGGCTTTAGTTGGGACTTGGAGGATGTCAGGGAATCCGAGAGGCAGAGCATTGCAGGCACAAGAGGCGGCCAGTTTAAATGCCCTGAGTCAAGAAATGGAGTATCTTGTTAAAGGGATGCTGAGGAGGCCAGTGTCACTCTGTCTCAGAGTGTGTATCTCGGTATGGGGTAGGGTGGGGGAGAAAGGGGATCCAGGGCTTTGAATGACAAACAGGATTCTGTGTTGGATCCTGTAGGTGATCACTGGAAGCCATTGGAATTGCATGTCATACTTTGGATTATACCTCAGACACTTACTAGCTGTGTGGCAAGTTACTTAACCCTGTTTGCTCAGTTTCCTCATCTGTTAAATGAGATGAAGAAGGAAATGGCAACCCAATTCAGTATCTTTGCCAAGAAAACCCCTAATGGGGTCATGAAGAGTCAGACATGAATGAAAATGACAGGGCACCTGGGTGACACAATAGATAAGAACCCTGGGTTTAGGATAAGGAAGACTCATCTTCACGAGTTCAAATCCAGCCTCAGATACTTAGCTGTGTGACCCTGGCTAAGTCAGCCTCAGTAAAATGAACTGGAAAAGGAAATGGCAAACCACTTCAGTGTCTTTGCCAAAAAAAAAAAAAAAAGCATCACAGAGTTGGACATGACTGAAACAACTCAACAATTACATGTCATACCTTTGAATTAAGAAGATCCCTTTGACAGTTGATCAGAATTGGACTAGAGTCAGGAGAGACCTGAGTCAGGGAGACCAGACAGAAGGCTATTACAGTAGTTCAGGCATGACGTGATGAGAGTCTGCCCCAAGGTGATGGCATTGTCAAAAAAAAAGAAGAAGAAGAAGGGGGAACCTGTGAGAAATAATTACAAAGGTAAAATTGACAAAGCCTTAAGCAAATTGGATAAAGGGGATGAGGGACAGGAATCTAGGATGACACCTGGCTTGTGATCCTGAAAATATAAACCTATAACAATAATACACTCTCGATGTATTTATCATTTATCATGAGAGGTATAAAGTGCCAGCTTGGTACTTCTTTTGAATGAAAACTCAAATGCAAAGTTCTTTTGTATTCTTGAGATACAAGGTACACTGGAGAAGAGTGAAGGATAGACTATGAATTTGTCCATCCCGCTCATTCTAGAGTCACAGATTCCTAGGATCACATATCTAGCATCAGAAAAGCCCTTAGAGTCCATTTTCTTTAACTCCCTTATTTTGACATTTGAGGAAATTAAGACCCGGGCAGGTAAAGTGACTAGTTCAGAATGGTAAGTAGTAAACATCAGAGGCAAGATTGAAACCAACTCCTCTGACACCAGAACTAATGCATATCATGCATATCAGTATAGTAGAAAATGCTAACCTAGGAGGTGAGACACCTTGGTGTAAGTGTTGATTCTGGCTCCGTTTCTTCACTTATAAAATGAGATATTAAACTCTGGAGTTACTTCAAGCCCTAAAATATGTGTTAAAGTATATTGGTTTCTATTCACAAGTGGCCATCTGAAATATAATTCTCTTTTTTCCTTGCTGAGGAAATAAATATTGCTGTGTAAGTTGGCAGTATTTAAGTCCAGGTTTCATTAGTTCTACAGATAGTACTTAAGAGACCACTACCACAATTTTTAAAAATCTTACCACATGAAAACAAAAAACATAGACGTTGAAAAAAAATAAAAGAGTTTGTTTAAATATTGCTGACAAAAAAATGACCAAAAAATTTTCCCTGGGTAAATCAGTTAAACTCTAGGAGATAACTTTCATAAACTAGAAATTCTTTGAAACAAAATGTGAAAGCATTTTAGTCATCAGTAGAGAATCAGAGTCTTATATAGAATAGGAATTCTGTTAAACAAAATATATGTCATCTTAATTTTTTTTAAATTTTCTTTTAAAGAGGGTCGAGAAGGCCTCAGAATTCGCAGTTTCTGAAGTATTTTCTCCAAGAAATTCAGATGTGTCTCAAAGACCATGGGGCAAAGTCATAGATTTAGAAACAACAGAGCAATTTGTGGACCATGATGAAACTCATGAAGAAGGTAAGACATTAAAGATACTTTGGGGCTATAATTTAAAAGGCCTAATTCACTGAGCTACTTAAAAGTTCAGAATGGAAGCTTTTATTTCTTTTACTTAATTTTGGTTTCTTTGATTCTCTTTTATTTATCTAAACTTTCTCTAAGCTAATTAAAACACGATAGCACATAACTTCATTACTCTGTATAGATTTTGAATTTTGACAGGGCAGTTTATGTACCTTAAAAATAAAACAATTCTGATATAGCAGAATTAACCTCTAAGTATTATAGGATGTTAATTCTAGAACATAGGTTTTGGCATCAACATTTATCCTAATCACTGGTACTATAGTATGAATCAATATTATAAAGGAATTTCTGCTGTGTGTAAAATAAATCTAAAATCAAGATTACATATGTTCTCAAAAACTAAACTTTCCTTTGGATTTCTGTATTTTTGTCAGGGTCACCAAGGCTCTAAACATGGAAGCTATTTTTTTTTCATTTTAAAAAGGATTTATTGTAAATTTAATATTCAATATCAGTACAACTAAAGTTGTTCTAAAAGTTTTAATCTCAAGTAAATGAATTGCAATGCATAAAATGTAGCTACACAATTTCTGTAACTCAAGTGCCTTCTTTTATCTTTTTGTTGTCAGGACTTCTCACATTTCTTTTAACATTGTCATTCTTGTATAGTTCTAAGATATTTGCCATTGCTTCCATCATCTGTATATGCCTTTGAAATATAAAGTGGTCGGTGAATATCTGTGCATCCATGTCTCAGATGTTTCCTCTTTCACTAGAATAATTTTTGTTGTCAAAACTTCATTCTTTACATTACTCATGAGTTTATTTCCTCTCTAGAATGTTAACCTACCCTATCTCTAAATTATTTGAAACTCAGTTTTCTTAAAATTTAGAGTGTGCATCTGTGCATGACTTTTTTCTCCTTCCCTATTACAAATTCATGAGATAGAATGGTCATGTTTTCCCAAAGTTCCCATGATTTCTGTAAGTTAAAATTAGGCCCAAACTATTAGTTCCACCTGCTTGTCTTTTGAAAAGCAAAATCATCTTAGAAGCTTATCGGTAATTTGTCATCTACTGTGAGCAGAGGGATTGCTCCAGAAATGGCCTTGAATCCCTCCATTATTACAGTAGCCTGCTACCATTACAGGTTTTTGATGTGTTTCCTGTTTTATCTCGTTTTTCCTCTTGTCCAAATGGTCTTGGGAGCTATTCCTTGATTCCTGGTCAAGAAAGTCTGTTCTTTCTATTCTTTTCCAATTCCACCATCCTACTTCAGACCCTAATCATCTCACACCTTGACTATGAAAGTAATCTATCTGAACACCCTGCTTTCAAGCTATCTCTAAAGCACCCTATAGGAAAAATATCCAGAGTCTTTTAATCTGCCATGTATGTCCTTCCCAGTTTCACCCCTGCCTCCCTTTCTAACTTTATCTTGTGAAAGACCCTTATGGGAACTCCCACTTTCCATCCAAACTAATGGGCATTCTCCTTGTCCTCTAAACATGACATATTTATATTCCTGTCACAGTGCATGTTTTCTTTGTTTACCTAAATTCTGCTGCTCCTTCATGGTCTAACTTTAAGTATCAGCTCCTCCATTGTCATTGAGCCTCTTGTTTCTAGGGAATCTTGGATGTCTGAGCTCTCACTAGTGCATTTTGTTTTTTTGTTTTTTTAATTTTATTTTTTTTGAAGTTTTTTTAAAATTAATTTATTAGTTTAGTTTCAGTTAACAAGATTCAATTCCATAGTTCCTTGATTTTCAAATTTCCTTTACTTCCCTCCCCCTCCCCCACGACAGCATATAGTCCAGTATAGGATCTGCAAATACATTCATATTAGACATTATTCCAATTACAAAGGCGTATTGTACTAGGTGGGATGAAAGATGGTAAAGAAGAAATAAAACCAAACAATGAAAAGAAAAAGATCATTTAGTTTGCTTCCATCAGGATTCAGGCTCAGTTCTTTCTAGTTATATCTCTGGATGGCACATTTCTCTCTTTCTTGAGTCTTTCGGGATTGACTTATATCACTGCATTGCTGAAAAGAGTCCAGTCTGTCATAGCTGGTCATCACAGATATGGTATGTCTGTGATTGTATACAGATTTCTTCTGATTCTACTCTTCTCACTCAGCATCAGTTTGTATAAGTCTCTACAGGTAATTATGAAATCCGTCACCTCCTTGTTTCTTATAGCACAATAATAATCGATTACATTCATATACCACAACTTGTTTAGCCATTCCCCAGTTGATGGGCACCCCTTTAGTTTCCAATACTTTGCAACCACAAAAAGGGCTGCTATAAATATTTTTGTACATATGGGTCTTTTTCCCATTTCTATGATCTCTTTGGGATATAACCATAGAAGTGGTATTGTTGGGTCAAAGGGTATGAAATTATTTATAGTCCTCTGGGCATAATTCCAGATTGCTATCCAGAATGGTTGGATAAGTTCACAACTCCACCAGCAATGTATTACTGTTCCAGTTTGTCCACATCCTCTCCAGCATTTGTCACTTTCTTGTTTTGTCATCTTAGCCAATCTGAGTGGAGAGATGTGGTATCCCAGAGTTGTTTTGATTTGCATTTCTCTAATCAATAGTGATTTAGAGCATTTCTTTCATATGCTTATAGATATCTTTAATTTCTTTCTCTGAAAACTGCCTGTTCATATCCTTTGACCATTTATCAATTGGAGATCACTAGTGCATTTTGGCAAATCGTATCCAACAACTTACTTTCACACAGGGCCTTCTTTGAAAATGAGAGTGAAAATTTATTAAACGTATTAGATAGATAGATAGATAGATAGATAGATAGACAGACAGCTCACTTAGGGGAAAATTCCAGCTTGTAGGCAGATATTCAAATTGCTATTCATCGAAATCAAAATCAGCTCAATTAAATAACTGTTTTGCATGAGAACCTTACTCTTTCATCAGCTTCTAGCAGTAACTCATTCCATAGTCAGAGAAAGTGCATACACAGAAGAGAATTATACAAAGCATAATATGGGAGAGAGAAGATAATGCTCCAAAATATCTAGAAAATTGTTAACGGAAAAGGAAGCACATCTTTAGGAAAATACATCTTTCTTACAGTCACTTTGACAATATTTGTTATGCAGTGAAAGGCCTAAGTAGGTAGAGGAAACAAAAGGGCCTCTGAGCCTGCCAGCAATAGCTTATTCTCCACTCTGCTGGGGAATAGGAGAGGGAAGGGAAAGAAGGAGGGAAAAAATATACACATCACTTCTTTCTTTTTTTCTTTTTTGGAGGGGGAAGGCAGGGCAGTTGGGGTTAAGTGACTTGCCCAAAGTCACATGGCTAGTAATTGTTAAGTGTCTCAGACTGGATTTGAACTCAGGACCTTCTGACTCCAGGGCCAGTGCTCTATTCACTGTGCCA
Source organism: Gymnobelideus leadbeateri (assembly GCA_011680675.1). Lineage (NCBI taxonomy): Eukaryota > Metazoa > Chordata > Mammalia > Diprotodontia > Petauridae > Gymnobelideus > Gymnobelideus leadbeateri. The sequence goes on from WOXC01003586.1 coordinate 101,270, forward strand.
CCTAGCTATCCCATGCATAACACTTCTGAGCCCATCTGAAAACATCCTTTCAAGGAGAGAAAGAGAATTAAGTGCCCTCTGAACTCCTTTCCAAATAGGAAAAAATTCTCTAAATTGAACATATATGCCTTTACTCTTCAGTTTTTTGTATTTTTCCAAATTGAAATAAGTCCTAATATCACTGGTACTACCTATTTTCCCATCATAAGAATGGATTGTTTCATCCCATCTATTTCTGCAGCATGTTGGCTATGCATACATTTGGCCCAACTTAGCTAACTATACAAAATATCATGATACAGCAGTTGAAAATGAGAGAGAGACTTTCCAGAGGAGGGGACTTTTTTTGGTTAGATGCTCATCTGGGAATCACAGACTGACCTTGCATAGCTTTTCTGGGCCTAATTCCTATTAAAATTTTGTCTTGAATTTAATTTAGATGCAGAATTGTCTGCTTGTGCAGTCTATCCTCTTGCCACAGTCAGGTCTGCGGTTATTCAGAAAGGGTTGCCACTTAGGATAAAAACCATGGGGTCTTTAGAGAAATCCTGCCACCACCTTCCAGAATACGCTTCTCTAGTTCTTCCTCCTGCTCTTGTCAGCCTGGGGCCAATTCACTAGATAGATGAACTACTCAGGACTATGATTCTTGCTTCATTGTGTCTTTTATGAAGACTTAAAAAATCGACATGTCAGTGCAGACCTTCTCTGACCCCCTAGACAGATGAACTCTTGGTAGCACTTGCCTTATCATTCACTTAGTATTTATCATGTGGCATCTTGTATTTGTCTTTATTTTACAGTAGTTTTCCTTCCACTGGCATTCCAGGATCTTTTAGAATTGTTCTGAGAAGCCATCTCAGCAGCTTTCTATCTTTGGGGATTCAATAAGCATTCATTAAGTGCTTACTGTATGCCAAGGATTGTGCTAGGCACTGGAGATCAAAACAGTCTCTGATCTCAAAGAGTTTAAAGTCTACCAAGAGAAACATGCACAGATAAGTAAACATAAAATAGGTAGAAAATAAGAATGAATGAGGGAAAAAAACATTTTAAGTGCATACTCCGTTCAAATCACTGCACTGACCACTGGGGATACAAAGAGAAAAGCCAGAAAGAGAGTACATTCATCTAGGAAGTGACATGTGAGCTTGAAGAGAGCTAGGGTTTGCAAGATGTCAGGGTGAAGCAGGAGATTGTTGCCAGCCTGTTCATAAGCCAGAGATGGTATACCATGGATGGGGTATGGCAAGGAAACCAGGATGGCTGGAATGTAGAATTTGGAGTGGGGGACAGTAGGGATGAAACTTTTCCATCTGGAAACGTTGGCTGGAGCCAGATTATCATAGACTTTAAATGCCAAACAGAATAGTTTGTACTGTATCCTAAAAATGCAAAGGAGCCATTGAAGTTTCTGGAGCAAGGGGAGTGAATAGGGTCAGATCTGTGCTTTAGGAATACCAATTTGGTGGCTCTGTAGATTGGAGAAGGGAAAAGGGAGAGACAGGAGACAATAAATGGTATAATTATAGCTTCTGTTCCCCCTGCACTAACTATGCTGACTCTCATATCCTGAATCCTCAATTTCATTGAAAGCCCTCTGAGAAGTACTGTTTCTTATACCTGTTTATATCTCCATTATCTATCAGCATTCTTTTCATAATAGGCATATGATATATATGTGTGCATGTGTATGGAAAAATAGCCTCAATTTTTGTCACCATCAGTTATGTATGTGTGTATGTGCATATACATATACACATATATAGATGATGGTAATAAAAATGTATACACACATCTGAAAAATTATAATTAAAAGTTTAAGGAGGGGCCAGAGTAGCTCCTCTGCTCCTGCCGCCGTCGCTGCCGCTTTGGCTGCCACAAGCACTACCGCTGCCTCAGCCGCTTCCGACATGTTCCAGGGGAGGGAGAACGAGGTCGGCAAGCCAAGCTCCAGGGTAATGAAACCCCCTGGAGGAGACTCAAGCAATCTCTTTGGAACTCCTGAAGAAGTTATTCCTTCAAGTAGACCAAATAGAATGGCATCTAATATCTTTGGAGCATCTGAGGAACCTCAGAATACACCCAAAAGGTCAAATCCTCCAGGAGGCAAAGGAAGTGGCATCTTTGAAGAGCCTACTCCTGTGCAGGCTCGATATCGTTTGAATCCCCCTGGTGGGAAGACCAGTGACATCTTTGGGTCTCCAGTCACCATTACTGCACCCTTAGCACACCCAAACAAGCCCAAGGATCATATTGTTTTGTGTGAAGGGCAGAAATGGGAATAACAGTTACATTAAACCTGGCAATCATGTAGTCAAAAAAAAAAAGTTTAAGGAGGCATTTAGATGACTAAGAAAGTAATTTAAATGGAAATGGATGTAGGACTATACTACAAGGAGATCAAAGAAAGAATACAAAATATTGTACAAAAATATTCACAGCAGCACTTTTTGTTATAGCAAAAAATTGGAAATTAAAGGGTGCCCATCTATTGGGAAATAGCCATCTGGTATACGGATTGGATGGAATGTTATTATATTGTAAAACATGGCAAAAGGGACATGTTCAGAAAAACCAGAAACGATTCGTATGAACTGATGAAGATTCAAGTGAGCAGAACCAAGAGAGCAGTGTATAAAAGAGCAACATTGTGAAGAAAAACAAATTTTAAATATTTAAGAACTCTGATCAGTGCAGGGACCAATCATAAGTACAGAGGTGTGCTACCCAGCACTGACAGAGAGGTGAGGACCTCGAGGGGCAGACTGAGACATATGTTGTCAGACACAGCCACGGAGTGCATTTGTTTTCCTTTACCGTGCTTATTTATTAAAAGAGGTTTTTTCCTTCCTTCTTAAATTGGGAGGGAAATTTGAGAGTGAGGGAATGGGGGGAACCAAAATAGTGATACCAAAAGAAAAGAGGGTCTTTGAAACATTGAATATAGTAGGTTCAGGGGACATGAACAAGCAGGACAATCTTGAAACTAAAGTTTCAGTTACCATTTTGAATTTATTGTATGTGTTTTTAAAATGTATGGTGTACATAATAGAGCTTTGTGGTTCCATATAATAGTAATAATATTAGCTAACTTGCTTACTGTGTGCCAGGTGTTATGCTGAATGATTTACAGTTAGTTTTGTTTTTGATCCTCACAACAACCCTGGGATGTAAGTGCTATTATTATCTCTCTTTTATAGATCATAGCTATTATGATAACTGTTTTCTAGATGAGGAAACTGAGGCAAACATGTTCAATGACTTACCTAGTAAGTGTCTGAGGTCGAATTTGAACTCAGGTCTTTAATCCTTTTTTTAAGATGGTTTTTTTTTTTTTGGTCTTTGATATTTGATGTGGAAATGCTCATGTTTGTTGATATTTGTCAGTTTCAAAATAAGCCAAAAAATTGGGGGGGGGGGTGAGAATTATAAATGGTTTGCTATCCTTATATCCTCTAAGATAACTTCTAATACTAATAAGAAGGTATTTTTGTTTTCTTATTAGCTCAGGAACTGCTCAATGACTGGATGAACTCAAAACTCAAAATGGAATTAACAAGTGATAAAGAAGATGATGGGGATGCTGTTTCTTCACCAGAAGAGAATGGTGCTACTGATCCTGTAAAGTATGAAAAATTTGATGGTGAGAACACATCTGAAAAGTCCTAAGCTTTAAACTCTAAGATTAATCATCTTTAAATTATGTAGGATTTTTTGAAGTACAATTTGTCTTTGTCTTTATCCTACTTAGTTTTATTTCTAGTGTTAATGGTCATATTTATCCTGGTTCTGTTTAAATTCCCTGTGCTATACCCTGAACATATGAATGACTCTTTGTGAGACAAAAGATCATACTGTTTTAGTCCCAGCTATAATTAAAATTATATTGTTTTCAAATTGTGCTTATAGTCATAACAGTTAAAGTTATTCCCTAAACCATCATGTTTTATTAATCATTGCTTATAATAATTCTTAAAGAAAAGTCTTTTCCCCTTTTTATAAAAGGAGATTCTAATGAATAATTACAAAATAGTACTTAATTGCCTTAGCACCATGCTAGGTATCATCAAAGCAAGTTAAACCATTGGACTGACTATTGAGTATCTCCCACAGAGATCTTTTTTTTTTTTTCAGAGTGATGATGGTGATGAGGACTGGGAACTCCCTATAGTATATTGCAGTATACCACAGTATAGTACTGTACTACAGCGTTTAAAAGAACCCCTAACCCACAATCCTGTGAGATCCAGGTCTAAGGCCTAGACTTTATAGAGGCCATAGATCCTTAGAGTTTTTCTGGACCAAACCTTTTTTTCTTATTTGTGAATGCTTTCTACAACATCCCTAAGGAGTAGTCTTCCAAGCATTGATTGAATAAATCAAGTGATAAACAAAACTCATTGCTAACTCCAAAGGATACAAAGTTCCACCCATATACATAGTGAGCCAAAAGCTACCTTCTTAGAAGTTCCACCCATTAGTTCTAGCTCAACCCTCTAAAGCAAGTTAGAACATCTTTTATTCACATCATATGTGGCCTTTCAGGCATATTCAGTGCCTTTAAAAAGGCACTCACCAAATAACTCCTAAATCTTCTCTCCTCCAGGAGTTTCTAGACACATCATGATCACCTCTTTCTCAATACCTTTCCAGTTTGTTGTTCATCTTAAACCATAGTGTCTTATGATGAAAACAGTACTCCAGGTGTAGATGACAGAGTGCACAGGAACATGAATTCTCTTGATTTCAGTGCTGTGCTTCTCTTAATGTGGAGCTCAAGGTTGGGATATAAAAATATATGTAGCTATATATACATATATGTATGTATGTATGTGTATATATATACATACACACTATACATATACATGCATATGTGTATATGTATGCAGCTGAGTCATTAGATTAAGCTCATGAGCAAAGATCTTAGGTCTTTTTCACATAAACTGTTGTCAGGCTGGTTTTCCTCCTCTTCTTGTGACTGGTTTTTTAACATAAGTATAAAAATTACATTAAGGTCTCTGCCAAATTTTTCTGTTGATTCCTTCCTATTATTCTAACTTGGAGATATATTTTTAATCAAAATTCTGTTATCAGATGTATTAGCTATCCTTTAAGATACCAACTGAAAATTTGGAAAGGATGCCTTTTTTTCCTTCACAGACATCACTGTTAAAAATGTTTAAAATTACTCCAGATTCCTTGCAAGATTTACATTGATCCATTAATTCATCAACACTTGTTGAGTGTGGTAGTCCAGTGAGCTCTGAAGTCCTGTGATAACTGTACTGTCGTCCATCCTGTCTCTCTTTGCTTTGTCCGTAATGATGTGGTTGTCAGGATACCTACAGTTTCCACAGTGGATCTCTCACTCATAAGATGATTTCTGCTCCAAGGAATGCCTTGGATTACAGATCAATATGGTTCGTTTCCCTTATCAAAGATTCTAAACCATTTTAGAAATTCTCTTGGGAATCTGCTTTGATTCATAGACTTCACAACTATTCTAAGATAGTTGGAACCCTCAGGATGCCTGGAACCATACCATATGGTGTAGCCCCTCTACTACCTGCCATGTGGGTTGCCTCTTCTTTCCAAGTCACCACAGACAAAAATAATCAAGCCAAATAAACAAATGCCCCAGTTCCTGTTATCCACAGTGGACCGTAGCAGATCCTAAATCTGCCCTGATCGCTCACTCAAGGAGGCAACACACAAACCAAGAGTCAAGATGCAAAACTAGAGGCCACGGTTAGAAAAAAGTGATATTCCCCCAGGGATAAAAGGAATGGAGATTTCAAGAAATATTAGAACAAATTGTTGACACCAGTAACAGTTTCTGGTGAATGAAGATTGGTTTGTTTCATTGTAGTTGTAGGTAACAAATTAGGGATTGTACTGAAGACTTATAGGTGTGCATTTATTTTTTACAAAGAACTCTATTTGTAATTATTAGATATATAAATAAATAAGGGATTTATTAAGTGCTTATTATGACCAGACACTATACTAAGTGCTAGGGATGGAGATCTTGTATCTACAAAAAAACAAGATGGTCCCTATTCTTAAGGAGCCTACATTCTAACAAGGAAAGATAAAACATAAAGGAAACCTGGAAAGTGGGGAAGGAGAGAGGAAGAAAATATCTCATGAGACAAGGCTGTTGGTGAGGAGGTGGAGGGATCTGGAATTGAGTCAGCTTTCAAGTGGGTTTGTTTGGGGCCCCTTGAGAAGTGCTAATCCTGGCCAGGATTCTCCCATTGGGAGAGCATGCCTTAGGGCAGAGACATCCAGAGGTGGTTAAGAGGAGCTAGAACAATCTAGACAGTGAGCTGAACTGGAAGTGAAGAATGTTAGAATTATAACAGCTCTGTGTTTCTTTCAGATTTGTGTGATCATTTGGAAGAGGAAGAGGAAAGCACCACGGTTAAACAATTTATAGACCATCTTCTCCATAAAGATATAGTGGATTCTGGGATATTGGAAGATCTTGGAATGAAAGAAAACCAAGAAAAGAAAAAGCAGAAGGATCCCCGTCTTACCATGGAGATGAGACATAAGCAGGTGGGAGGGAAAAAAACAACAAAATTGAAATGGATAACAGGAAACATTCTTTGTGTAACACATTTAATAAGCTTCAATAAAGATTTAGACTTTGTTATGAATAAGGGTACCATCTGTGATTGTGTTAGAATGAAAGCCAAATTAAGAACTCAGGAGAAGGATGGGCTGAAGGCAGGGAGTAGTTCACCCCCAACAGTATAAGAATAACAGAAAGAAAGAATAAATGATCCGGATTTCTCCCAGAGGTGGGAAAACAGACTGGATAGATGGACCCATCTAGATGGATAGAATTAGCTTAGAGGTATGGTATTTCTTATTATAAATATATATTCTAGGCTTTTATTTCAAGTGATCTTTGAGTCATACCAGAATAGCATGAAGGCTCTTGAGTGTTTTCTAAGTCTACACAATTTGATAATTGTATTATTCTTATTTGAAAAGGTAAGAAATTCACATTGCACCTTATCATTATGTGTATTCAGCCATGTTCAATGAAAATGAACCCAAGATTTTCTCTCCACAAACGGCAGTTATCACAAATGCTTTGCTCATGTGACCTTCCATATCTGAAATGATAATGCCTCTCTCTTCTCTTCCCCTCCCTTCTATTACCAAGGCAGCTTAAAATGACGAAAATAGGTTTACCTGAATTCAGACCACATTTAGTATTACATCATTGCAAGGATTAAGGTAGCCCACTAATTCCCCTTTCCAGGATCACTTACCTGTTGTCTATGGCCTGAAGTTTCTTGAGCTAAAAATTATTTTTAATTCTGTAATTAGTGTCCAAAAGCTTAAGAGCACAAAAACCTGGCAGCTAATAAATTGGTATTAATTAGAATTTGGATTAGATGATCTCTGAGGTCTGTTACAATAATGGTGTTAAACTCAAATAGAAAGACTAGGGGGCAGCTAGGTGGCGCAGTGAGTAGAGCATCGGCCCTGGAGTCAGAAGGACCTGAGTTCGGATCCGGCCTCAGACACTTAATGCACACACAAATAAAAAACCTAACCGTGTGGCCTTGGGCAAGTTACTTAATCCCAATTGCCTTCCAAAAAAAAAAAAAAAAAAAAAAAAAAAAAAAAAAGAAAGACTAGAAAACCAGAAATTAACATTGTCTAATGTATATTTATTTATTTTGTTAAAATATTTCCCCATTAACATTTTAATCTGGTTTGGGCAACAGGAGGGGAGTTTGACACCTCTGCTTTAGGACATTGAGATTCTGTAATTCTAAAGGATGACCGCATTTGAGTCAGTTAGTGGATGACATCAGGCCCTTCCTACTTTTGTTGTGGGTGACAAAGCACAAAATGAGCTAGATATTAGAAAAAACCGGGGCGTTTGTAGTTTTGTCTAAAGGAAACCTGTTTAGTCTTCTTTTGTTCCTGGAAAGAGCTGTATGCAAAGTGCTTTCATCATCATAAAAGGATAAAATGATAAATCACTTTGCAAACCTTAAAGCACTCTGTAAATGCTAGCTATTATTCGTTAGTATTGTTGTTGCTATAATAGCTTGCATTCACATAGTTAGTAACAGTTGACTTTCCTATAACTTGAAGATTTCCAAAGCACTTTACACGAGTTATTTGTTTGATCTTCATGTCCTGTGTGACTGCCAATTCATTCCTATGCTTCTGTGTCCAATGAGGGTCAATTCTTAGAGATTGGGAGGCTATTAGAATTGGAGATCACCTAATCCCGTGCCTTCATTGTATAGATGAGGGAAACTAGGATTCAGAGGGAAATAACAGCAACAGTAATAACCACAGCTAACATTTATTTAACACTTTAAGGTTTACAAAGCACTATTACATATGTTCTCATTGGATCCACACAGCAGTCCTGGAAAGCAGGTGCTATTATCATCATCCTCATTTAACAGATGGATAAATAGAGACCAGGAGGGGTTAAGTGACTTGTCCAGGTATCTACTAAGCAGCAAAGTCAGACTTCCAACCCAGGTGTTCTGACTCCAAGTTCAGTGCTCATTCTATTGAACTAGGTCCTAGGTCACCCTGGGCATTTATTCCTCTGAAGAACTGTAAGACTTGGTCCATACCCCTCTTATTAAAGCTATTGTGTACTATTGCCTTTGGTCCTATGTTCCAATGCAGTGTAAAAAGTCTTTATTACTGGGGTGGCTAGGTGGTGCAGTGAATAGAGCACCAGCCCTGGAGTCAGGAGGACCTGAGTTCAAATTCAGTCTCAGACACTTAACACACTTACTAGCCATGGGACTTTGGGCAAGTCACTTAACCCCAATTGCCCTCAAAAAGCAAAAAAAAAAAAGTATTTATTAGGCATCCCTAGATGCAAGCCACTGCATTTGGTACTAGGACTAAAAAGAAAACAAAAACAATCTCCAGCCTTGAATTTGCATTGCACTGGGGGCATACCACATGTAAACCAATAAATCTATAACTGATCACTTGAAGAGAGAGAGCAAGCACTAACAGCTCATGAGGTCAAGAAAGCCTTCCCTTCCATCATGTCACATGAGCGAACCTTGAAAGGAGCTGGGAGTTCTAATAGGTGAAGGGGAGAGGGGTGCATTATGGGCATGGGAGACAAACTGTACAAACAGAGGTAAGAGATGAAGGACCAAGTCTGAAGAACTGCAAATAGGCAATTTGACTAGAGCATAGAATGTGTGAAGAGGAGTGATGTATAGTAAGCCTGGAAACGTAGACTGGAGCCAGGTTATGAAAGACTTTAAAATTATGTTCAGAGCAAAGCTGAGGAGTTTGGTTTTTATCCCAGAGACAAGGTTCTTGACTAGGGAAGTTACATGTTCAGGCTTGAGCATTAGGAAGATTCTTTTGACATCTGTGTGGAAGATGGATTGGAGAGGAGAGACTGCAAACAGTTGGTCCGATTAGGAAGTCCTAAACTAAAATATTATTTTTCTTCCTTAAAATCTTTGGGAAGAAGTGATAAGTCTAGAAAGTAGAAGGAAAATGCATTAGTTAGGAACTATGTGAGTGGAAAGAAAAGGACAGATGCAAAAAAAAGTCATGAAGTTGGAATCAACAAAGATTGGCAGCTAATATAGGAGTGGGAAGGAAGAAGGAAGAATCTTGTGACCCTTGGGTGACTAAAACAGTGATGGGCGGCTTTAGGAGGGAAGTCAGAATTCAAATCCTGCCTCAGATACATAATAGCCCTGTGACCCATGGACAAATCATTTAACTTCTAAGCTTCAGTTTCCTCTCCTACCTCACAGGTGTTGGGGGGTATCAACTAAAATAACCTGTAAAGCACTTTGTGAACTTTAAAACACTTCTCTAATCCTATTGTCGTTATTATGATAGATTCTATTTGAATATGCTAAGTTTGAGACTCCTCTTGGCTATTATATTATAGTATTTATGTACATGTCTCATCTGCCCTTCTAAACCATAAACTACCTGAAGATAATGTGTCTTAAAATTATTATTTTTCTTTGCATTCCCAGGGGCACTCAGTGAGTGTTGTGCCTAGCATATGAAGGGTACTTAATAAACATTTGTTTAAAGTCAGTAAACATTTGTGAAGCACCTACTATGTGCCAGGCACTGTTTTAAGTGCTGGGGATACTAAAAAATGCATGTTTTGGGTGATTCATTAAAACTTTCTCTATTCCCCTCAAATATCATACCATGAAAATGAAAAGGGGGAGGTGCCAAGGAGAGAGGAATTATGCAAGGAAGAATTGCCCAGCAGAACAAGCCTTCAAAGTATTGCTGCCCATAGCATAATTTCCATCGTGTCTTCTTGTAACTAACAACAGCAGCACCAGCAATTCCCTTCAGAGCTTCTGAAAGTTTGATAAGAGCAGCTGAAGATTATTAACAAACCCTCCCATTTCATTTCTGGGAACAGGACTTAATTAAACACAGTCCACAGATCTTCTATTGCTTTCACTGAGCCTCAGAGGTTTAAGACTGTTGCTTCTGCCAAAAGGGAAATTATGCAGCTGAGGGGGGTGGAATCTTATTTTTCTTCCTCAAAATCTTTGAAAGGAAGAGATGGGCCCAGAAAACAGAGGAAATGCATTAGGCAGGAACAGGTTTAGACTTTTTATCATTTAGCATTAATTGTATGTTTGAACTAAGGTCCACTCATTTCCTTACTGTTATTAGAGCCTAGGAAAAATAAAATGTGCTGGAAACAACACAGGTAAATTTCATGTCTTTGGCTTTTTAGTGACACCCAGATCCAGAGGCATTTTCACAAAATGACAGCATGTATAATTATAACTGCATAAAATTGTAAAGGGAGCATAGAATACAACTTAAGGTAACAAATGGTTATCCTTCATAATGTAATAGAGCTACAAACTGGAATCTTGTTCTTGTTCTCTGGGCCATAGCACATATAGGTAACCTAAATAAGGACAATATATTATAAATGCTTGTTGACTGAAAAAAAGAAAGAGTGAGAGAGGAACATTTAGAATTCAGGACATTTGATATGATTCATTAGACACATAGATTCTTCCCAAATATTTGAGGTCCCATTATAAAGTTTCCTAATGCCTAACGTAAAAAGAATACTAAATTAAGTCAGGAGTTGGGAGATTTCAAATGAAGCTGCCTCAGACCCTAATAAACAAACTCCTTCTTCTGTCCTCCTGGTGTTCTCTACAATACCACTGTTGACTTTTCCAGTGGAGTCTTAAATCAGAACTTTTAGAATTTGATACACTGTCTATTAATAATTTTTTTTCATTTACATGTCATAGTCCCTACTCTGTTGTACATATCTTTCAAAGAGTGAATGAAAGTGGATGTTCACTTCCTCTTATCTTAAAGGACCCTAAAATGTGCCCCACTAAATGCTTCCACTCCCATTGCATTCTTCCCTTCCAGGTAAAGGAAAACCGTTTAAGAAGACAAAAGGAAGCAGAGCGTCAAAGGGCAGAGAAGGCCCTAAAAAAATCAGCCCTCTTGGAAGCTCAGCATCTGGCTCAAGAAGAGAAAAAAAGGAAGGCTCTGAAGGCCAAGAAAGAGGAAGAAGAAATTCAAAAGGAGATGGTAAAGTTGCGGAAACAAATGGTTGAGAGAAGGCGCATTGTTCAGGAAGCTTGGAAAACGTAAGATCTTGGTGGTGGGAATGGATGGAATGGGATCTCAGGTTAAGCTTTTCCTTTCATTGCTGCACTCAGGCTTTGGGTGGAACATTTCTAATATGTGACATATCCAGTGAAATGCTTCATCCAAGTGACTCCAGAGTGCTTGAGGCTACAGTGTACAAATCCTGGTGAGTCATGTGAAAAGACTTGAGTATGGGTCAGGTTAACAAGACTGTGCGCTTTTGGTATCCAAGGTCCAGCCTTGCTAAGTTTGCAAGAGGCTCTTTACCAGAATTTTCATTGCGAGTTGATGAATTTTTTTCAGCTCTAGTCATGCATGGAGATCACCTACTTAGGTATGGAGGGGTTGTGATCTACTTTGGTGGAGGGATCACTCATGAATCACTTAAAAATTACAGATCCTAGAGGTATCAGAGTAAGTTTGAATGTGGGGCATTCATTGTTCTCTTACTATCGCTGATAAAAGTAAAAGATCTCCAGCATAAAAAGAAGACAAATCAAAAGTTTTTGTAAGAGATAAGTAGCATCATTCAAGTACTGAGTAGTTGTACAATCTTGTTCAAGACACTTGACTTTTCTCAGTTTCATTTTCCTAGTCTGTGATATGTTGAGACTGGTTTCAATAATCTCTAACATCCCTTTTTAAAGGTTCCTGATCTCTAAAATGGAAAGGGTCTTGAACTAGAAGTCAAACTTCAAGTCCCTGCTTTGTGAAGGTGGGAAAGTTGCTTCACTTGTGTAATCCTCACTTTCCTCATCAACAAAATGGGAGTAATAATACTATAATAGCTACCACACAGTGTCTTGTGAGCAGACTGCTTTGTAAATTATCAAGGGCTGTACTGTGAGCTTTTAATAATGTTCTGTGATCCTCCATGAAAAAGTGCAATATGTGAGAGGCGATGCATTTTGTCAGGGCATCAAGACTAGCTAAAGGAATTGAAAATTATTCAGACCAATGTGATGAAAGTATAGGAATCTAGGAAATAAGAGTTAAAAAAATATTTAGTCATCTTTTCCACCCTAATCTGCCTTTGTGGCATCATTTTGGTCAGTTAATTTTTTATCTGCTACAGTTTATCCAACATAGAATAGCTTAGGTGAATTTAGAGCAAGTTAATGCCAAGTTATTTGTTGTTTGTATACATAAGTATACTCTCTATAGTAAATAGTGTTGAATGTAACATTCAACAGTTGTTCTTCTTTAAAGTTCAGTTCATTGTAATAATTTTTTAAGAGCAAAATAGCTCATACGTTGGGTTTGCTCTTCTCCCAGACTCTATGGTATCTCCTAGATTCATTCTCTCTGTGTCTGGTTCTACCTGGGTTTCAAAATATATTTACAGGTTACTGGTTTCTATCTAATATACTCAATCTAGCTGTTTTAAATTAAGTTCTAGTTCTGAAAGAAGTTGTACTAGACCTAAATAAATCATGAATTGAATAATAAATAAGACCCATGGGACTAGAACCATACGATGCCCCAGATCTCCACTACTGTATGAGACAGCATTAATTTCCATGACATTAGTAAGGGTGAGAAGAGCTGTTACAATTTTTGCAGATCATGGGGTTTTGTTTTTAACCTGTTTGCAACCTACCTTCCATCTTACTGAGAGAGAATTATATCAATTAATGAGATAAAGTCTGTTAAGTACTCTGGTTTCCCTGAAAAAAAAAAGGCTTACATTTATAGGATCAGAGATTTTTGGCACCGGAATTGGATCTTAAAGATTACCCAGAGACTAGGCCAGTTAACCAGAGGCATAGTGACTTGCCCATGGTCACAAGTCCAAACCACATTAGAAGAAAGGCTAAATGCAAAGAACTACAACACTTTAAACTGACCTATTCACATCAATTCTTGGTTCCAAAATGATGGGAAATGACAAAGGAATTCACCTTGATTATTATCATTTTTTATAAAAGATTAATCAATATAAAGCAAGTCCCACAAGAACACCAGAGAGCCCATAAACTACATTATTGTTCAGTCATTGCAGTCATGTCTGACTTTTCATGACCCCATTTGGAGTTTTCTTTGAAGTAATGGAGCAGTTTACCATTTCCTTCTCCAGCTCATTTTATAAGCAAGGAAACTAAGTCATACAGGGTTAAGTGACTTGCCCGAGGTTATACAACTAGTAATGTATGAGGTCACATTTGCTCTATCCACTGCATCACCCAGCTGCCGTAAGCTATATTACCCAGCAAAAATGTTATCACCTTGCCAGGTGGAGATAGAGAGCAGCCAAGGGCAATCCTGAATTAAAATAATTAAGAATGGAGAAAGATGGCAGAAGAATACAAGCCAATTCACTTCATATACTACAGGACAAAAACAATGGAACAGTGGGCTTGACATGAGAGCTAACGAAGCCAAATCATCCTTCTTTTGACTTCCAGATCTAATGGCATTTTTTTTTCAGTCCTCTTGGCCTCTTCAGCTTTTGATCACTTTTGATCACCCTTTTCTCCTACATACTGTCTTTTCTCTAGGTTTCATGATTGTCATCTTTGCTGGTTCTCCTCCTACCTCTCTGACTGCTCCATCTCAGTTGCCTTTGCTGAATCTTCATCTAGATCACCCTCACTAAACATGGGTGTCTCCTAAAGTTCTCTCCTGAGCTCTCTTCTATCTGTCTTCTATCTTCTATCTACTCTCTACCATCTCACTTGATCTTATCAGCTCTCCCGATTTTATTTACTTACACACATGATTTACACACACACACACACACACACACACACACACACACACACACACATCCAGCCCTAATATCTCTCCTGAGCGTTAGTCTCATCATCACCTGCCTTTTGGACTCATCTCAAAATGGATACTCTATAGGCAACTCAGACTCAATACATGGAAAAACAGAACTCATTGTCATTCTTCCCAAACCGTCCCCTTTTTCCAGCTTGCCTGTTACTGTCAAGAGCACCACCATTCTCCCAGTCATCCAAGCTTTCAACCTCAGTGTCATCCTCACCTTCACTTGTTCGCAGCCCATATATCCAAACTATTGCTAAGTCTTGTTATTTCTACTTTAACAGCATATCTTATGTGCACTCTAAAATGGAGATGATAATAGCACCCACCTCCCAGGATGGTTGTGAAGACCAAATAAGAGAATGTTTGTAAAGTTCTTAGCCTAGTATCTGGCACATAATATCCCCTTCTCTCCAGTCACACAGCCCACTCTGGTATGCCTCAAAGCCTGGACTATTACAATAATAGCCTTCTTGTTGGTCTTCATGTCTCAAGTCTTTCTCCATTTTAGTCATTCAGCTACCAGAGTGGTCACAGGTCTGATCAGGTCAGCCCCCTAGTCAGTAAACTTCAGTGTCTCCCTATTACCTCCAGGGTGAAATATAAAATCCTCTGTTTGACTTTTAAAGTTCTTCACAATATGGTGCCTTCCTGCCTTTCTAGTCTTCTTACACTGTACTTCCCTCCCACATACTCTGGGATCCAACAACACTGGCTTTCTTTATATTCCTGGCACATGACACTCCATCTTCAAAACTCCATGCATTTTCATGCACTACTTGCCTGAAATGCTGTCTCTCCTCTGCCTCCTGGATTCCCTAGCTTCAAGACCCAGCTCAAATTCTTCCTCTGACCCTCCCCCCTTATGTCAATGACTTCCCTCTGAGAATACCTTCCATTTACACTGTGTATGATAGATGCACACACACACACACACACACACACACACACACATATATATACATGCACATACATATATGAAGAAGTAGGCATTTTAGAAAACAAAGTTGGGAAGAGCAGCTAGACCAGACCAAGAACACGCTAAGGGAAATGCAAATTGGAAGCTAATTAGTCTAAGAAGCATTGAGAGATTATTTCATAAAATATGAGCAAGAAGATTCCAAAAGAATGGAAAAAATCATAAGTAACATTAATATAAAAAAAAAGCAACCCAGAAAACAGCAATAGCTGCTAACCCATGTTCCTATTTTCTTTTCTCTATAAAATCTGAGACATTTACAGGGATGTCAAAAGTATCTTCCATGAAAATATGAGAAACAGCCTTTCAAAAATGATAAAACTCTTCTCCAACAAGTAGAAAATACTGCAAATATTTAAATTATGCATAATTCTTTGATAAATATACCACAGGGATCATTGATTGATTATTCTCTAATTATTCATGTTAAATGAGACATATCACAAAGCAATACATATTCAACAGAGGTGTTCACTTCTGGCATAGAAGATGTTTTGTGCAACATTCAGATGAAAAGGGAATTCCCTATGGTGAGGCCTTTCTGCTGTCACTATTTGCAGAAGATACTATGCTGATTGCATTAAGCACCATGACATTATAAGGCCTCCTCAATGAGATCTATGAACACTCCAAAACAGATCAGCCTAATATGCTATATAGGAAGAATTAAATGAATGAAAAAATTACTATTGATAGAGAGATAGAAAGAGCGATAAATAGAAAAGTAGATAGAAAGAAATAAAAATCAATAAAGAGACAGATCAAGGATCAATCTTTAGAGTGCACTAAGTGTTTTGGGTCACCCTGCCCTGCGAACAGACAATGAGTGGAACCTAGAGTTAAAGTGGAGAAAGACAGAGGGCTGCCTTGCATTTGGGAAACTATGCAGAGCTTTTAATGAGCCCAAATTTCTTCCCATTGCAAAAACAAGACTTTTTAACACAAATGTTCTCCTGGTAATGCTGTATGGTGGCAGACCTTGAGATATGCCAATAGTAGAGATTTCAAAGTTGTCAGTGATCAGAGAGGCTCGTAAATAGAGAGAGGCTTGTAAATATAAATAACCTACCCAGAAGTCATGCCATGAGGAATACTTTTTATTTTATTTTTTATTTTTTTGCTTTTTGGAGGGTAATTGGGTTAAGTGCCTTGCCCAAGGTCACACAGCTAGTTTTTGTGTTAAGTGTCTGAGGCCAGATTTGAACTCAGGTCCTTCCGACTCCAGGGCCAGTGCTCTATTCACTGTGCCACCTAGCCGCCCCTTGGGATACTTTTTAAAAATAAGCGTTTATTGATATCTTTTTTTTTCTACATTGCCTAAATTATGCCTCTCTTCTACCTCCCTCCGTATCACTAAGAGAATTATGAAAAGGAGGTAAAGCAGCCCTGTAGCCAGAGCCAAGGCCATCTGTTGATGGTAGAGCATTGGTAGCCACAAAATATAAGAAGGTGTAGAGGAAAGCTTACCTCATTGGGTGAGTTCTCTGTGCAGGATCTATGGAAGAACATGAACAAGAAAGAAGGAGAAGGCATGGTTGGACATCTGTACCAAAGGAAGGAGTGTCCATACTGATAAAATCATAGATCCACTGAAGTTTTATATTTTTATAGCTGGCATTTAAAGGCAGGTTAACAGTGGATAAAGCACAGCACCTGGGGTCAGGAACACCTGAGTTCAAATCTAGCCTTAGGACACTACCTGTGCAACCCCAGGTGAATCTCTTAACTCGGTTTCCTCCTCTATAAAATGAAACCAATAATAGTATCTTCCTCCCAGAGTTGTGATGATAACATGAGATATTTATAAAACAATTTGCAAACCTTAAAGTAGTATTTGTGTTCTAAGATTTTTATATTATTTGGTTAGAGACCAGCATTTAGACCTAGTCAATTAGTCTTCTCCCACCTATCTACTATTCTATAATCTCCATTCACAAACTAATGAGTTAGAGTATATACTTTGCCTCCTACATATACAGCCTCTCTCATCCACAGATACAACAAAAATTGCACATATGCACACAAACACAACACATACCCGTGTATCTTCACCTCCCATCACAAACACCCTCCAATACCCCCAAATAGAATAATAGCATCATAAATTTAGAACCAGAAGGGACCTTAGGGGTCACATGGGCCAATATTTTCATCTCATGCTCCTCCCCCATCTAAGGGAAGAGTGTACTACTTAGAAATGCTAAAAAGTAAAGAGGAGTATAGGGGTTGGGGAGAGGGTGGGGTCCTTGTTCCTGGTAAATAGGGAAGCCAGTGATAATGGTTAGGCAGCTCAATGAAAAAGAACAATGTGAGAGGGCATAGGTAGGAGGAATGAGTAGGCAGCAAATCAACCACAGCAGGTTAGTTACTTCTTGAGATTGCCTAGGGGGCTTTTCTGAGTTCCTATTAAGATCTGATTTTTCTTTTTGTGTAGTTCAATAGCTTGGCTGTTTCAGAACATTCCGGGATTCCATCTTTTCCTCACTTATTAACACCTTGCTTTCTTTCTATTATTTCTCTCTACCTGATAACCTTGCAAAAAAGTCCTTTGATAAATATTTTATTTCCTCATTACTGAGGAAATCTATTCTTTTTACTGAAAGATGTAGAACTTATTTTAGAGTAAAAATAAATATGTAGTCATTTATTTATTTTAAATACTCAACCAGTATCTATCGATAAAAAGATCCCCATCAATAATATAATACATTAGATTTATGTGATATTTTATACTTTTCAGAACACTTGAATACCTATGATATTATTTGATGATCACAACAAACCTGCAAGGTAGGTAAGGCAGGTGTTATCCTAATTTCATCAATGAGAGAACTGAGATAAAGTGACCTGCCCAAGACCACCCAGTCAGTGACAGTCAAAGCTAAAAGCCTTCATTTCCTTATTACAAGGTTCAGTGATGTTTTCTCTCCAGGATGCTATGACCATCCCTAGTCAGCACTGTTGGTGGTGTTGCTTGTTGTTGTTATTTTGTTTCTAGTGAGAGAAAGAAGCAAGAAGAGAAATCTCAGAAACGTCTAGAAAAAGTCTTCCAAAATGCTCAAGTTTTACTGAACGAAGAAAAAGTAGCAAAAGAAAAAAAGAAAAAACAGCAGGAGCTCTTAGTCAAGATTAACACAGAAAACCACTGGGTGAGCAATCTCCTTGGTAAATGCCCTGAAATGTAAAGGCAGGTTTGTGATGTAGGAAGTTCCAGAAGAATGGGATGACGTGAAGGATGTGGAAATTAATATGAACAGTTCATGTAACTAGAGTTTAGAGGAGTCAAGAAAATGAGGGAACTGGTAAATTTGGGGACAGACTAATCAGAGCCTCTAGTACAACTCCTTACCTTACAGATGCGGTCATTGAAGGGCAAGGAGGTTAAGTCACTTGTTGAAGGGCACACAGGTAAGTAAGCATGAAGGAAATAAGGAAACAAGCATTTATTAAGCATTTAGCACGTGTCAGGCATTGTGTAAATGACAGGGATACTAATGCAAACAAAAAGAAAAGATTACCCCTGCCCTCAAGGAACTTACCTTCTAATGGGGGGAAACAACACACCAAAAGGAGCTGAAAAGTGTGGGGGGAGAGGGAAGACCATGCTTTTGAAGTCAGAAACAGGACTAGAAGAGGAATGCAGGCTGGCTTGGGCCCCTCCTCAAAATGGAAGCCCCAGGAGAAGGTCACCAGTGGGACAAGGGGACAGATCTTGTGGGAAGGACATTCTGGGTTGACAATGCCCCAGGGATGGTTGGAGGCCTCCAGTGCTAAAG
Organism: Gymnobelideus leadbeateri; assembly: GCA_011680675.1. Lineage (NCBI taxonomy): Eukaryota > Metazoa > Chordata > Mammalia > Diprotodontia > Petauridae > Gymnobelideus > Gymnobelideus leadbeateri. The sequence continues at coordinate 120,437 of WOXC01003586.1, forward strand.
GAAATTCCAAAATGAGACACGGTTTTCAAGTTGGTTTTCAAGGAACAGGAGGGAAAATGAAAAATATGAAAGGCAAGATTGAAGTAAGGTCCTCTGACCTTAAAGCCAGTACTCTTTCTTTTATAACATACTGATGAATACCTTGGAAGCAGAGTCATATGAACATGAACATGACCCCTGTAAAGGGCTTCAAAAGCCAAAGAGAAGAGTTTTTATTTTATCCTAGAGGCAGTTCTGAGCTTCTGGAGTTTATTGAGCAGGAAGCAATATTGACAGACATGCACTTAGAGAAAATCACAGGATGAATTTGAGTGGAGAAAGCCTTAAGGTAAAAAATACAATACAAAAGCAATCAAATGAGGTCTAGACCTGCAGATTCTTTGGGACAGGGAGTGAGGAAACTCTGTCTTCCAAGGAAGATTGGCACCTCTTTACAACTTACAGTCTTAGGTAGTTGCCTAAAAGTTACAATGGCTCGCTCAGGGTTATGTGGCCAATAGGTGTCAAGAGGCAGGATTTGAAGCCCCATCTTCCTAACACCAAGGCCAGCTCTGTATGCACAGTGCCATGTATCAAGTAAATATACAAAATGAGGATTGACATCTTAAATAAGATTCTTAGCATTTAACAAAATAGAACCAAAATTAACAAAGCACTAAGTAAAATCCTGTTTCTCTGATTCACCTTCCAAATCTGTCTGAAGTTGTGCTGAGAGGCTGGTGATTTAGTGGAAAAAGTACTGTCCTTGGGGTCAGATCTAGACTGAAATCAGGGCTAATAATTATTGTTGTGGCATCTTGAGCAAGTTATTTAAACCTCAGTTTCCTAATTTGTAAAATTGGGGTGACAGTTTGTATACAAAGTACAATAGCAATATGAGTTTTTATTGCCTTTAAATTTTATTTATTCTATATGTTATATGTCTGTATATGATTATGTGTATGTTTATGTATGTGTATTGTGCGTGTTTATGCATATGTATATTAGGAGTATGCATTATGTATATACATATGGTTGTAGTCATTGCATAACTCTCCTTCTATTTATCTTGCTTCCTATCACTTCACATAGGCTTTTCCCCATATTTTCTTGTAATCTAAATATTCATCATTTTTCTGGCACCAGTATATTCTATTAAATTAGTAAAGCATGATTTATTTACCCACTATTCAATTACTAGACATGTAGGTGATTTCCAGTTTTTTAGCTATTGTTGTTATTATGTGACATATAATAAAAATATATATCATAGTAATTATCAAGGCATTATAAGGAATATACTGCCAAGGAAGTCAAAGACAGAAACAAAAATCCAATATATACAAAAATAGTCACAGAAGTACTCTGCAGGAGCAAAAATTGGTACCCATCAATTGGGGAATGACTGGAAAAGCTATTATATATGAATGTAATGGAATATTGTTGTATATTAAGAAGTAGTAAATATGAAGAATTCAGAGAAACATGGAAAGACACTTACTAACACAGAGCAAAATAAAGCAGAATCAAAAGAACAGCATAAGGACTATAACAATGTAAATGAAAAGATGAGTCAGTCAGTCAGTAAGCGAGCATTTATTAAGGATCACCATATGCCAGGCTAGGGATGCAAAGAGAGGCAAAAATATGGTCCCTGCTCTCAAAGAGCTGACATTTTAATGTAGGGGATAGCATATGAATAAATCTGAACAGAAAGATATATAACTTTAAAAAAAAACAGTCATTTTACATCTAGAAATTTGTAACCAGTGGCCAAGGATTCTAAAATACCTTTCTTGTGGCTTTGCCCACTTTATTTTTCTTTCCTCGGTATAATTAAGCTCCACCCTAAATGGTGGCAGATATCAATGTAGATGAGAAAATTAGTGTAATGGTAATGGGAATTTGAAGATCTTCCCTGTCCCCTAACAGGCTGAATGTAATCACATGGAACCTGTGGTGGGAGGAGTTTGCTGAAAGATGGAATAGAGCCTACAGGAAGCTGATAGAGCAGCTAGATGGTAGGAAAGAGAGGAAGGCAGGCAAGCAGACAGCTAGACTTGTGAATGTTGGTTTGTGGGAAGGCTAAGGCATGGTGTGGCTCTATGTGGTGTTATGGTATATTAACTTCTTTGTTACTATGATGGATTTGGCTTTCTGGTGTCTGAATAAATGTTTTGCTTCTGTTTTCTTTATGGAGAGTCTGTTATATTTTGCAATTGCAATAAACTATGCTGGCATATTTATAGTTGCCATCGGCACTGTGAATATTGTGTTGGTGCTACAATTAGCTCACTCTGTTTCAGAGACATTATAAAAATGAATATATCTACAAAATCAGTGACTGATCCATAAAAGACAACTGTTGTATAAAGCAGTCACTTGGTATATGTATATTTTGAAAGGAAATGTGATCATGATTTGAAAGTTAAAAGGAACCTTCAGTATAATCTGGTCCAACTCTTCATTTTAGAGCTGGGATATGAGCTCAGGTCTTTTAATTCTAAATCCAGGGCTCTTCCTATGACCACATACTCTCTCTACCACACGCTGCCCCTACAGGTTGCTGAGAATCTGGTTTGGTTCAAATTCTTTTATGCCCATGGGCCCATAGATCATGCAGTCATATATTTCAAACTAAAAAGTACCTCAGAGGTCATTGAGTTCAACCCCTCAGTTAATGGATGAGGAAACTGAGACCTAGAGACATTAAATGACATGTCCAGAGTCATAGCACCAGGAAACCTCTGAAGCAGGATTGGAACCTAGGTTTTCGTGACTCTGAGCACCTATTGCCAAGAATGGCCTAGAACTTCCCAGCATGGTTATTAAACATGCACATATCCCTCAACTAGATTATTCTGACTTTCAGAACAGTCCTGAGTCAAAAGCTGACACTCTAGAGCAGGTGTGAGAGTGAGCAGGACACCTCTATTAATTTTGCGTCAGCTTATACCTTTAGAATGGCCCTGGAACCCGCACCCCCACACCCTACGGTCCAGGTGGTAGATTATAGGTTTACAGCAGCCTTGACATTAGTATGGGTAATATGCCATACTAGATACGTACTAGATATTAGATGCCATACAAAATGCCCACACAGCTTGCAGCTTGATGGCCAAAAGTTATTGTCAACTCAAGTTAATTGGCTTTCTAGCATAAACTGCAAAACCAATAGTATTTGCAGGAAAACTTTAAAAGAAGTTGTTTCTAGGAGTCACTAGGGCTACAGATCTATAGTTTATTTATTTGTTGTTATAGATTTGTTTATGGACTAGCCTTCTTTCCCTCTATTGGTCTCCAGATAGTCTCTAAGCTGGACCAGGTTGTTAAATGAGAATCTTCTAAGGGAGACAATGCATAACATCTTATTGAAAGGCAGATCCAGGTGCAGTACTATTTATGCGTCTCTCCCACACATTATTTGCAAAGGTTTTTTTTTTTCATTAGAAATGTCTGTTAAAAAGCATTCTACTTTGAGCCTATCTCATCTTTCTTTGATCGTGCAGTGAAATCTCCCTGGGAGATCCAGAAATCCAAACACAAGTGCCATTGCTAATTAGCAAAACAACAAGGGACTGTGGATGAAAAGTCTTAAGCTATTCAAAATATGGCCTTCTTAATTCTCACCCAACTCTGGAATGGAGCTTTTATGTTTTCTTAAAAATGTCTAAAAGCCTGTGATCCTAATTCTGAAATTTGAAGAGAATAATGAAAGGAAAGGGAGCCATTTGCAGAAGTCAGAGAGCAAGGAAATAATTGTTCCCAAAGCATCATTGTTAATATTGTACAGAGCATACCTCAAGGACATCGAGCTGAGCCATAGGAACACAAGGGCATACTTTAAGAAGACCTGGATTGTTTTCCTTTCTGATGAGACCAGGATAACTATAGGAATAATTCCCCCTTCTCCATTTATATGGCAAATTTCATTCCCAAAGATTTCAATTACCAAGAGTCATCTTCCTACTCATGAAACAAAACCATTTCTGAGCAAGAACTTGACAGTAATCCTCTAGTGAGTGACATTATTTCCTACTTAGCAAGAAAATGTTGGGGGCAGCTAGGCACAGTGAGTAGAGCACCAGCCCTGGAGTCAGGAGGACCTGAGTTCAAATCCAGACTCAAACACTTGACAAAAAAAATTAGCCATGTGACCCATGGCAATTGTCTTACCCTCTTACCCTCCCCCCTCCAAAAAGCAAAAATAAATACATAACTAAAAATAAATGCACAAAATGCTCCTTTGTAAATCAGAACACAGAGGAATGTCAAATAGACCATGTGGGAAAGACCTAAGCCTGTATAGCTGTGGGGTTTTCCTATAGGTAGCTTATGTTTGGAGGTTTTAAATGGTATCATAGATCCTCCTATTCTTAGGCAAATGTCAATATATATATATGTATATGTTTATATATTTGTGTATATATATGTATATATGTATGTATGTATGTATTGTTGTTCACTGACAACTTTTGACTGTGCTTGATAGGAAAGGAGGCAGTGAGCTCCCCTGGAATCTTTGCTGGGCTCCAGTTAGTAAATATTAGTTGTATGTATGTCTGAGTTACCTTTCTTCAGAATATCATGTGGGTTTCTATGATCACACATCCCTAGATATTTTTCTCCTTGTCATCAGCACCTGAAATTGTCCTGATGAGATTCTGCTATTCAAAGATGATCACAAATGGAGTCTGTTCTCTAAAACTTTACAGAAATGAACAGTATTCCCATTCTTCCTACAAATTAGATGCCTCCTCCTTTGCTCAAATCTCACCAAGAAAAAGAAAAGGAAAAAAATGCAGTTACCCCCAATGGGAATCAGGCGGATACCTAATTAACCTCTGGGATAGCATCAGCTGACTGTGCTAGTCCGGCAGGGGTGTGGTCTCACCGATGTTCTTCACTCACTTGGTTCTCAAGGACCACATCTCCTTGAGGGCAGGGCCAAACTCTGTTGTTTGACTTAACCCAGCAATGGAAACTTCCTGGTGATGAAACATCCTCCATCTAAGGCTGGTTAACAACCTTTCTGCAGTCTTACTTTTCCTGGAGCCCTGAGGAATTCAATAACTTTGCCTCAAAAAAGATTACATTGTACAGAGGCTGGGGGAGGGTGATACAACATGACCATGAAAATGGAGATACCAACTATACAGGCGGTAATTATGAGGGAAAGGCAATACGCTGGGATTGTGCAGGCAGTCTTCTTGCAGAAGATGGTACTTGAGCCAAGTAATAAGGGAAACTAGCACTTCTCAGAGGTGGAGGTAATGGAGGAGTGCATTCCATGCATAGAGATGTAAAACAGAAGGCCACTTGTGAGGAGTCGTAAGAGCTGCACCACACAGTGAAGGCAGTATGTCACGCGGCAGAAAATACCTTGGTAGCTTAGGGCCAAGGGTTGATAGTATTTAAATTGCCCAAAAAAGGAGTTTGTGATTTACTCCTAGAGTTAATAAGGAGCCCTTGGAGTTTGCTAACAGTGTCATCATTACAACAGTCCTTTAGGAAAATCACTTGGGCCGCTCTGGGATAGACCGGAGTAGGGAGGAATCCGGGGCAAGGAGACCAGTAGGGAGGCCTTGGCAATAGTCCAAGTGAGAGGTTATAAGGACCCAAAGTAGGGTAGTGGCTGTGTAAGTAAGTGGAGAGAAAGGAACAGATGCAAGCAATGTGGGGCAGTTAGAAACAACAGGATTTGGCAAATGATTCAATATGTGGAGAGTGGGGAATTGAGGAAGACCCAGAGATGGTGAATCTGAGTGCCTGCTATAGAAATAGGAAAATTTGAAAGAGGAGTGAGTTTGGAAGGAAAGGTAATGATGTGTTGAGTTTGAGGTGCCTACAGGGCATCTAGTTTGAAATATCCGGTAGATAGCTGGTGGTGTATGAAATTGGAGCTCAAGGGCGAGACTAGGACTGGATAGATAGATCTGTGAGCATGGAGTTGCTAGTAAAAGGCACTGATGAAGTTACCAAGTGAGAGTCCAGGCCCAAGCCTAGGGAAACACCCAGTTAATGGGCAGGATGATGCAGCAAAAGAGACTTATCAGTAGTCGGGAATGTAGGATGACCAAGAGAGGGCAGAGTTACCAAGATTGTAATTGTGTAAGCATAAGAAGGAAAAGGAATGAGAAAAGGCCTTTTAGTTTGGAAATTGATGTTATTGGAAGCTTTGGAGAACTGAGTTTCAGTTTCAGTGAAGTTTGAAGCTAAATTTTGAAAAGTTAAGAAGTAAAAGATGAGAGAAAGTGAAGTTGACTGGCAGCTTTTTCTAGGATTTTTGCTGAAGGAGACATATAACATGAGAGCCAGAAAGGACTTCTTAAGGATCAGGAAGATCTGGGCATGTTTATAGGCAGCAGGGAAGGTCCAGACTAGAAAAAAAAAAAGAATAAGGAAAAAAAGGCCTTTACCAACCTTATAAGACCACTAGTTGCACCACAGATAGTTGTTTGGCAAAAATACATTATAAACTTGTTGACATTTTTGTCCTCTTTACAATTCATTGTTTATCTTTCCATGACTGAGAATTTTGATGCAATTACTACTGAGCTTTGAGACAAAAGGGAAATAGCTAAGGAATTCTGATGAGTTACCCACTTCATTAATCAGACTAAGCATCTCTAGTGACAGGGTTAGAATTACCACGCAGATTAGATGGCAAATTGCTGTTCTATCTCACGTCAATCATTTCTAGTGACAGCAGTGTGATTACACTTCAGGAAAGAGCTTCTCTTGCCAACAGAATGAGGGCAACTCCAGTGCATGTAATAAATTTAGCAGGGTAAGCTGTCATATGTTCTCTTGAGTGGAATCTTTAAAAGACCAAATGATGTCTCACGGAAGATCTCAAAAGGGGGAGGGGGACATCCCACTTAGAAATCATTCTCCATCTGAACAACCCTCTTTTTCCGATTTCTTCCTTTTAAATACCGTGGTCATAAACTTAGAAACATTTCTTCCCACAAGTTTGCCTGTTCTTTATTCACACATATCTAGCCATAATCATTTGCACAGCTGTGATGTTACAGAGATGATGGCTGCTGGGAAAAAAAAAAGCAGAAGCATGTTTAAAAGCCAAGAGAATCAAAGAACTGAGTGAAAGAGTAGACATAACTAACTGTATGTGGAGTTTTACAAATGAAGTTTTCAGTCTCTGCTCTTGGGTGAGCAGTGCTTACCATAGTGAAGGAGAGTTCTTATTCTGAAAAGACATGTCAATGCAAACACACAGCATAAAGCATCATTTACTGCAAATTCTGAAAAGGAAACCTGAGGAAGAGAAAAAAATAGGAAAGTGTCTCATAAGCAAACCTTTGGAAGAAGAAAAAGAAAGAGGCTATGAAAGTCTATCAATTCCGCTACCTTTCCTCTTTCCTCAGTAGAACATAGACCTATCCATCTTTTTCCTTGGAAAAGAGATTAAGAGAGGGAGCCCTTTCTAATTCTTCCCATTTTCCTTTCTTCTAAAGGCATATAAACTCAGCCTGAAAAAAAATTATTCAAAAACCATTTAATGGTTTTAGGAAATAAAGAAAATTTTTTTGTTTTATTTTTGGTGAGTCTTGCTTACTGAAAAATAATAATAATAATGCATGAGCTTGGCTTAGATTCCAGAAACCTGGGTTCAGCTCTAGTTCCTGCACTTAGGCAAGTTGCCTAATCTAGCTGAGCCTGTTTCCTCATCCATAATATGGAAATAATACTTGTGCAACACTGACCACCCTGGCCCTCACTGCCTGAAAGCCAGGTAGGTTGAATTTCACTACTCCCCCAGGGTCCTCCAGTACCCTTAAGGGGTTTTGGGGGGGATGTTTAGGCTCAATGCACATGGTTCTACTCCCCACTGATGATATTCCCTCAATTGTAGGGGATGGTCCTCTGTATCCCAGTTCCATTTCATCACTAAGAGATTAGCTTTCACAGAGAAACATTTACTTCAGAAGTCATAATCACAAATATACAAATTTATTTCCCCCCACCACATGAGGGGCATAATCCCCTTCTCTTCATGTTTCCTTAGTCTCTTAGGAAGGGATGGTGATTAGATTCATAGCTTAGTTTGTTTCCTATAGAGCATGGTCCCAATTCCAAATCCAAGACCTACCTTGGACATCCCAGGCACCCATGATTCTTAGGCTGGCTCACATGCAATTCTGGTTCCAAGGTCATTGTTATGAATTGTACTCTTCATTCCCATAAGGATCACCTCTAGTACCTGGAACAGAGGAAGACAAGCCACAGAACAGAGGCAAATGGCCCCAGGCCCATTTCTCAGAGCTGGGGTAAAAGAGGGAGAGCAGGGGGAAGAAGTCCTTCCCTTGTCACCAGTTCAGTTCATGTCATCTATGCTGTGGCCACACCAGGAAGGAGAGGTCCAAAAGAGTGGCCAAAGAAAGACCTGCCTCAGGTCACCTTCATTTTAAAGATGCAAGCAGCCAACTGAAGGGGGTTACCCCCACTCACATAGTGGGCTGCCATGTTAGACCAACAGGGCATGCTCAGACAAGCTCAGCTTAGACTTGTAGTACCTTTCCCATGGCATAAAGTCACACAATATAGGTCCCCACAGCTTCTCTGAGACCAAGTCCCATACTCTGGATTATAGTATATATGGTGCTCTACAATTCATAAAGCAATTCCCCCACAACCCCACATTAAGTACATTATCATCTTTTATGCTGATGGATAAACTGAGGCTCACTGTGGTTAAAGTGATTTATTCAAGATCACATGGCTAGTCATTGGAAAAGCCAAGACCAGAACTTAGGTTGTCCAATTCTAAATCTAATACTCCCTCCACAATATAAATCTAGTGATAAGAATCTCCAATCTTATAGCTGACTCATAAGGAAACTAGTTAATGCACGGCAGACTTTTCAGTGCCCTTGAGAACATCCCATAAGCAGCTGTCTACCTTCTGTCTCAGTAGAATTAGAAGTTACAGTATAATCCATGAGAGAAACTATCTCAATTGTAGAACAATTTTTGGCATATAATTGTTCTTTCTCTGCCTTCTAGCATGAAGGTACTCCATGAAAATGATTAGGAAAAAAGTACAGAGAGAATATGGATAAGTACAGTGTGTGTGTGTGTGTGTGTGTGTGTGTGTGTGTGTGTGTGTGTGTACACATACATACACACATAGATTTTTTAAAAATTCTCCTCAACCCTGAAATGAGGTTGTTTTCTGAATGTTTTCAATGCAGTGCCTTCAAAAGTATTTCTCTGCCTGGAAGAAGGTAGTTTTTGAACACAAATTTAAGATGAAGAAAGCTGAAGCCCTAGCAGATTGGAAATGTCAGATGAAGTTCCTACGAGCCTGGAGAGACTACACAAGAATTCAGCAGTTGGCACGAGATACTCAAGCCACAGAGGCTTCTATTAAGGAGCAAGTCAGGTACGAACATTCAGAGTTTTTCTGGAAGATCATAGATTTTGAGATGAAAGGAACCATCTAGATCCATCTAGTCCAATCTCCTTATTTCACAGATGAAGAACAAAGGCCTATAAAGGTACAGTGACTTCCTCAAAGACACACAGGTATTAAATGGCAGGGCCAGGATTGGAACCCAGTTCTTTTTGACTCCAGGATTGGTGGGAAGATTCAACAGTTCAATTTAACAAACAAAACCCTTACCATTATGATAGGTGCTGGGTGTACAAAGATAAAAATGAAAAATGGTCTCTTCCTTCAGGAACCTTCCATTTTATAGGTAGAATGCCTGATGGATAAAATAAAAAATAAGATTACCCAAGGCTATATGTCGTAGGTCCTAGCTACTGGGAGGTTTCAGAGAAAGCTTTCCACAGAAGGTGGCACTTCAGTTGACCACTGAAGGAAACTAAGGATTCTGAAAGCTAGAATTTTGCTCCCCAATAGGGGATCCGGACTTCTAAACCAAACCAGTCCTTTATTTATGATCAAGATTCTCAACCTTCCCTACCACTCCTATCAAAGTTAATTTGTCTTGTGTCTGTCATGGTTTGGTGCTCTGCTATTATAATCATTGTGGTTGACGTGTGTCCTTTCCCCAGTAACATATTTGCAGCTTAATAAGGATTTGCTGACAGGCTGAAGAACATGTTTGGGGTCAAGTAGGACTTTGGGAATCCTTTAAATCATATCATTCATTCATTTGCCCAACAAAGATCTGTTAAGCGCCTACATGCAAGGTGCTGGCTGGGCTCTCAGGAAGAAATATAAAGAAATAGAAGACATCTCCCTGTCCTTCCGGAACTCATGATCTACTTGATTACAAGTACACAAGGTCATATTGTATATGCAGCCTCCCTGCCTCAAGTCTCTACCCTCTCCAAACAGCTTCTGATTACCTCTGGCTAACTCCTTCTGACCTCTAGGAGCAAATACAAACCCCTCTGCTTAACACTGAAGTCCCTTTATAAAGCAGCTCTAACCTATCCAGGTTTATTATACATCATTCCCCTTCATCCACTTCAGACCTCTTCTCATTCCTGGATCTTTGCGCCAGCTGCCCCCCCCCCCCCATGCTTCTAATACAGTCCATCCTCATATGGAGGCCTAATTTCCTTCAAAGCTTAACTTAGGAACTATCTGCTATGAGAGCCTTTTCTGGATTCTTCTAGCTACTCACACCTTTTTCAAATTATCCTGTAACTATTCATTGAACATATGCACATATATATATGATATCTCCTCTACAGCATAAGGTCTTAGAGAGCTGTGCCTGTTTCATTTTTATCTCTGCCTCCTCAGTCCTGAAATAATGCTTAGCACATGGTAGGTCCTTGATAAATGCTTGATAATTGATTGATCAGTACCATGTGAATTGGGGCAGCTGGGTGGCGGCTTGGATAAAATGTCAGGTATGGAATCAGGAAGACTTACCTTCCTGAGTACAAATCTGAACTCAGACACTTACTAGTTGTGTGACCCTGGGTAAGTCACTTAACTCAATTTGCCTTTGCTTCATCATCTGTAAAATGAACTAGAGAAGGAAATGGTAGTGATATTCTCCAGTATCACTTCCAAGAAAACTCCAAATGGGATCACTAAGAGTTGGACATGATGGAAAAACAGCTGAACAACAATACCAACTATGAGTAATAGAGGTTAAAATACTATTGGAGGATAGAGGAAAGGGAAACGTTTCTTCAGTAAAAGACTATCTGAGGGAAATGGGCTTGCAGAAAGGCCTTCAAGACTAAGGTAGGAGTTCATTAGGTGCAAAATCATTTCAAATGGGGGAAGGAAGTAGCAAGAGCAAAAATACAGAAGTAGAAAAATGGGGGACAAAAATAAGTCAGGCTGGAGCCCACGGCCTACATAGGGAAGAAGGCCAGAAAGGTTGGTTGGTCCCATACATGTTAAGCTTTGAAATTTAGACTTTATCCTATAGGCAGTTGAGAACTATTGAGTCTGGAGCAGGAAAGTCATAGAACCAAAGAGCTGCTTTAGGAAAATTAACCTGGAGCAAGGTAGAGGAGAGACAGGAGGAAGAAAAAGACCAGAGGCAGGAAACAAGGAGGCTCATATAATGGTTCAGGTCTGAGGTAATAAGTACTAAATATCTGTATAATAAGGGTGACTATGAGAATGGAACAGATGGACTGGATTTGAGCCATGCTGTGAAGGAATAATCAATAGAACTTGATGATTTCTTGGATGTGGGCAGCCTGGAGAGGGAAGAAGGGAAGATGACCAAGGATGTTAAGAAAAACTTCATGTAGAAGGTAGGATTTGAGCTATGCTTTGAGGGAAGCCCAAGATCCCAGGAGGTGGCAATGAGGAGGGGTGAAGAATGGGGAGAGCAGGAGCTTGAGGTAGAACTGGAGGGACAGCCTGTGACAACATGTAGAAGTGTTCTGTCGCCCATTGGACAATTGGCCTAGCATTCAGAGTGCTTTGTGGGAGGGATGTGCTATCAGTCCGTGCAGATAGGTTAGAGCCCCCAATGTCAAGAAAGAGCTGTCTGTCTTTTTTCCTACAGGCAATAGGGAGCTACTAACGCTATGTGAGCAGACCAGCACTTAAAAATATCAGATTGATGACTGTGTGGAAGACAGATTGGAAAAGGAAGGCACTAGAAATAGGGAGACAAACTAGGGAGCTATTGAAATGACCCACAGAACCAAATGCTGCAGAGAAGAGGAGGAAAATGAAGACTGAGAAAAACCTTTAAAGTGTTGATTAGGATACTATTGACTTTTGAAAGAGTTGTCTTAGAACACAAGGGACAGAAGCCAGATTGTAAAGGGTGAGAGAAGGGGCGCTAGGTAGTGCAGTGGATAAGGTGCTGTAAAGGCAAGCACGAGCAGCTTTCCAGAGGACTGCTGCTGTGCATAGCTTTCAAGGTTCTGATTACATAGCACAGTGAACTCTCTATTTATTCAGGAACAAATCAGAACAAAACATTCACAGAAAATCAAGGTACAGCATTCACAGTGTTACAGCTTATCACAGAAAATCAAAATACAGCATTGACCATGTCACAACTCAACAACTTATCTCTAAAATGGCCACATAATTTTCACCAAAGTGGTCACATAGTTTTCAACAAAGTACAATCCTTTAGTAACTCAGTCATTCAATCATCTTTAAAGAGGCTTGCCTTCTTAAGGGATACAAAGTATAAAAGTCAAAGCCCTCCACCCATGGGGTGCAATTAAATTATAATTTCATCAGTCACTACTCAGTACCCTCTTAAGGGGTAGTGGAAAGTACAAAAGCCATCCACCCCTAGGTCCCAAGTAAATCACAATTTCATCAGTCACTTCTCAAACAATTTCATCAGTCACTACTCAGTATCCATGGAGAGGTCTTTTCATATTGAGGCAGGTAGCTCCTACCTGAATCCAACTGTCACCTGGATTCAAAGGCAGACAGCTCCCATTTCCTTGTTCAGCTCTCCATGCAGTTCCTGCTCCACATTGGCACTCACAGTGTCCAGTCCACCTCAAATCTCTCACAGTGTCTGTTCCTGGGAAGACAAGGCTTAACAAAGCCACAATAACATTAATACACATTAACAAAGTCACAACATTTGTACAAAGTACTGGCACCACGGTCATGCTTCCTCAGTCTTTGGCAGCTCTGGTCAGCCCTTGGATGTCCTTGGCAGCTCTGGCTGGCCCTCGGAAGTCTTCAGCACCATAAGCTCCATTCTCAAAATCAAAATCACTTTATCCAGCCTCCACATGGCTTGCTCCAAGAAATTCTGTCTCAGTTTTCAATTCTCATTCCTTTCCTCAGTTCTTCTCAATTTGCAATTCAGTCTTCAGTGCTGCAGCAGCTGCCCTGCCTCCACTATGCTTATCCCAAGAAGGGGATGACTGTCCAGCTTGTGCTCTTCCTTATATATGGTATTAGCTTCTCCCTGTTCAGCCCCTTCCTTCATATCAGCAACAGGGGTTCCCTGTTCAGCCCCTTCCTGTTATGTCAGCAATAGGGGTTCTTCTTTAATAGAGGCTTAATTTGAAACTAGGCACTAAGTACCTCTCAGCTTGGCAATACAAAGGGATTTTCAAATTTCATTACTATTACAGGTGCCAGGCTGGAGTCAGGAAGACTAGTCTTCCTGAGCTCAAATGTGGCCTCAGATACTTACTAGCTGTGTGACCCTAGGAAGTCACTTAACCCTGTTTGCCTCAGTTCCTCATCTGTGAAAGGAGCTGGAGAAGGAAATGGCAAACTGAAATGGCAAACTCCAGTACCTCTGCCAAGAAAACCATAAAGGAGGTCATGAAGAGCCAGATTGGACCATCAGGATTAGATCAGGAAATAGAGGGAGGCTAAGCATGAGAAGAGGAAGCCGAAATGACTCAGTGGATATCTTTGCCAAGAAAACCCCAAAACTTCCCAAGGAGTTGGACATGATTGAAATGACTGAACAACAAAAGGGGACGAGAGAGAGGAGGGAGGGAAACAGAAGCATCAAGTATAGGACACTTCTTTAAGAATATACTGTGAAAGTAGATAAATAGATAAGTAAATATAGACAAATAGAATTGCAAGGTCAGGTGAAGGGTTCATTTTTTCTTTTTAAAATAGGAAAAGATTTATGAATATTTGGAGGCTGAAGGGAACCTAATGGGGAGAGAAAGATAGAGAGTGAAGATAATTATGGGGAATAAGGTCCATAGTAGCTGCCTAGACATAAGGACCAATTTGCCTAGACAAAAGGGAACAACAGGGAGCCAGGGCTTCCAGATGCTCATTATTTCTACCTGCTGGCTTCCTTTATTAGAGGGAAAAACAAATCAGCAACACAGGTTTTATTTTTAACTAGTTTTTAATAAATTCTAGTAAATGGTTGTAGGCTAGTTGAATGAATTAATTAATGAGGTGGTTTTTAATTGGCATATGCCCCCTAAAAGATTTCTTTTTAATCAGTGAGCTCAAATGACCTTCAGTCTCAGTTCACTGCTGAATTTTTGTTGCCTATTTTTGGATGAGGATCAGGTGTTATCTTGGGAACATTTAAATTCTGCAGATCAGAAGATCTCGATCATCTTCTGGGCATAAAGTCTTGTGCTCTCTGCTATGGAGGATGCAGGAAGTTTAAGACAAGCTGCCTCTCCTTGAGGAGTTTATAGTCTGGTCATGGAGATAAGACCAGAACACAGGAAAAGTGAACAAACAATAGAAGGCTTTATGTGCTAAATGCCAAATGTGAGACGGAGGCAGTAAGAGCTGGGAGAGTTCAGTGCTGGAGAGATAAGTGTGGATTGTGATGGTCTTGCAGTTTTTGTGGGCCCTGAACTAGGCCTGGAAGGACAGGCAGAATTTACATAGGTACTTTTACACAAAGTCCTTGAGAGGGGAGAGGGAACAGACACACTGAGCCAAAGGGAGCTCTGAAATGGACATGACATGTTGGGAAGACAGTCTGACTGTAGAAAAATTCAGAAGTTGTTTTTGTTCTTGTATCCCTGTCCCTAGCAGGGTGGCCTTGCACATGATAGAAACTTGAACAAATGTTACCTTGAATCAAAAGGTGGATTGGGTCTGCATTGTTACTGAACCCATTTATGGTCACAGTCATCCATTCACTTATTCCTTTTACAAATATTTATTGAGGACAGTAGTGTGTAAGACACTGTGCTCGACTATTTCAGCATTTCCATTTGGATATGTACAGCTACTTTGATCTCCAGTAATTTAGGTCACCACAATTAGACATGCATGTCTTATAATTCCACAGTGAATAGACATGCAAGAGGCAGGAAGAGCACAGTTTCTATATCCTGATATGCTTTAAAATATTAATCTTTAAAAATACTACATCCTAATACTTGACACTTTCTTCTTGTGGATTACCTGTGTATTACTGAATTTCCATCACTTTTCATTAGCTTATCTGTTGCCTCCAAATTTAATTGTTCAAAGTCTAGTGGTTAGTATTTACTGTTCTGTTAGGTAAACAGATCTTCATTCAGATTTCAGTCAGGCATCACATCAAATGACATGCTTGCCCTTTTCAACCTTATTTATTATTTCTGATTTCCATTTGAAATGTTTACAGTACACCTTGGTTATTCAGCACATTTTTACCAAGATAAACAATAAAAAATAACTCCTTTCATTTGGACAGTGCTTGAATGTTTAGAGGGTGTGTGCATGTGTGTGTGTATGTGTGTGCATGCATACATATACATATATGTATGTATATAATACACATATATACATGTATATGTGCATGTGTGTGTGTTTTACCTCATTTGGTCCTCAGAACAACCCTGTGAGGTAGACAAGGGAGGTATTGTTGTAATGCTTTTCAAATTGAGAAACTTGAAATTCACAGTTTAGTAATTTGCCCCAAATTTTACACTTAGTAACAACGTGAACTAGACTAGAACCCAGGTCCCCTGGTTCTCAACATCAGTATAGATTGCTCATTTTTCATTAGTACTGTTTTAGAATTTCAAACCGCAATCAGGCTGAGATTCTTGTTTCCCTCCATGGTACATTTCTCCTTTCTCTATGTTTCTGGCTGCATTTCTGTCTCCTTTCCTCTCCTCTCTTCTTCTTTCCACTCTATATTTTCATGACATTTGTGATCAGCTCAGTTATTTTTGTCTGTGGTTCCCCAATACTGGCTTTTGAGAAGCACTGGGTCAGGGTGTTTGGGGGAGAAATATTCTATCCCTGAATAATTATGAATCTTCAAGATACTGTGCAAGAGACCATTTCTTTTTAGACTGCCTGCTATGAATAAATTATAATTACAATAGCAGTCTTTTCCAGTGTGGCTAGTCAGGGGGGTTGTTGCTTTGAAGATGGGAAATGTTAAGCTCAGAAGGTATCCCATTTTGCCTAGAAATGGTTAGCGTATGGGATACAGCTTTATTCTGGGTTTCCAGCCTCCATATTTCTTCTTCCTCCACCTAAGGGACAGATGTGGATATATTTAGATGTTCCAATACCATAGATAACCATCACTAAATGAGCTACAATCCCTTTTAATGAGTGGACCTTCTAGTCATTTCCCCTGCTGTTTAATTTAATCTTTTTTATTTACAGAAATATTTTTGCTTTTAATACAGTCCACATGATCCCTCTTCTGATGGCCAAGATTGCTTTCAGCAATTCCTACTGTAAAAATATGAAATTAACACATCAGGTGAATTTCACACTCCCCCTTCCCAAGCCAGATTGATGTAAATTAAATTTCACATTAATCAGACAGAGAAACTTACAGCTACTATACTGTGGAAATTGATGATTTTCCCTCACTGGGGTAAGATAAGTGATCTTTGTGACATTCTGTATTTATAATGACTTGTAGCTTTCCTCCACAAAAGTCCTACTCTGATGCCTCACTGTTGCATGAGGTATGTAGGCCTGAATTCTTGAAGGCTTTGGAAGCAGAGCACAAGCTGTGGGAAATTCTACGTTCAGTGTCATCCTGACAACAGACTGCCTACTGCATGGAGACCAGCCTGAGTCCAGAGTGGTTCATCACCATTAGGCCAGTCACTGAGTGATGAATTCTTTGATCATGG
This sequence comes from Gymnobelideus leadbeateri, assembly GCA_011680675.1. Lineage (NCBI taxonomy): Eukaryota > Metazoa > Chordata > Mammalia > Diprotodontia > Petauridae > Gymnobelideus > Gymnobelideus leadbeateri. The sequence continues at coordinate 137,408 of WOXC01003586.1, forward strand.
CAACCCATTAAACAAAATATCCAAATGTACCTTCAGTCCTAAGCAACCACCTTCTATTTTTACAATCATGGTGGCAGAGTAAGGGATAGAAGATGACAAAAATCACACAATTTTTAGCCCTCCTATAAACATTAACTATTAACACTTTAAATGTGATGTCCTTGTCCCATGGCTCAGTATATTACTGAAGGAACTGAACCAAATAAAACTGAAAATATCATGTAAATGATGACCAATCAATACTGATTGACAGTATCACTATAAATGGAATCAAAAGTCATATGGAAAGTACAGCTAAATGGAAGGATATTTTGCAGATGCCTCTTGGAGAGTCAAATGACAGAGTTGGTGCAATTGGTTTAATCATGTTCCCAAAGGCAAAAGAAACATCATTTTGTGGAATGCCAGGTCATACCTGCCTTATAGTATTGATGATGAGTCTAAGTTTGAAAATGACTGTGAAGCTAATTATGACTTATTCATCAACATGGATGTTGCAAAGGATGAAGAGAGGGGCAGCTAGGTGGCAAGTGAATAGAGCACTGGCCCTGGAGTTGGAGGACCTGGGTCAGATTCAGCCTCAGACACTTAACACAAAAATTATCTGTGTGAGCTTGGGCAGGTCACTTAACCCCAATAGCCCTCAAAAAAAAGCAAAGGATGAAGAGAGAAACAAATTCTATGAAGAACTTGACATTACCCTCCAAACTAGTTCAGCACACACTCTGATGCACAGTCATTGATTTTATTGTGAAGGGGAACCTAAAGAGGAGAGTGAAAAAATGTTTTGGAAAACAGAGTTCAGCAGTAAGAAATGAAAAAAAACAAGAATTTGTAGACTTCTCAGAGTTGGTATGTCATAAATACTTCCTTCTAGAAAGGAGTTAGAAGGTGCTGGACAGGCTGAGCTCCAGATATCATCACCAAAAAAGAGAAAGAACGAAAGAAAGAAAGAGAGAGGAAGAAAGGAAAAGAAAAAAGAAAATAAAGAAAGAAGTTGAGTCTATTTTGCCACACAGGAAGTGACTGATTATAGATGTGGAAGCTATTTTCAAATCAATTGTCCGTGTGCAGTCATACCACTGACTAGTTAGAGCACAGCCAAGAACAATACAAAACCAAAGAAAAAGTTAAAGGTAAGAAGAACCTGAAGGCAATGATAGTAGCTTCAACCTGTCCTACTAAGACATATGACTTACACTGAGAAATGGGTAAAATAAAAGATATTGAGAGGGATTATCATCATTCTCCATAGGAGTTTAGCTGACAAAAGGAAGTCATCCATCAAAAAAATGCCGAAGAACTCAGAAGCCACTTTAGCAAATAAATACTTGATCTTACCAAATGGAGAGCCAAGAAAGCCAAGTATGGCACCAGTGTAGAATATAAACTCATTTGCAAAATGTTATAGAAGAGAGATGGCAGAAGATAATAAATACTCTCTTCTCATCAGATTGTCAATGGTCATTGCAAAAGGCAATAGAGGGGAAAATGAGTCTGCAGAAGGCTTAGCAAGACTTTCTCCAAAGGATAAATTTTGATTAAAAAAAATGTGAATGGAAGGTCCTCAAAAGAGGAATTGCAGACTATTAGCAATTATATGAAAGATCACTCTGAATTGCTAGTAAGAGAAAATGTAAATCAAAACAAGTCTGAGGTTTCACCACATGGGAAGCAAATTGCAGAGATGAATAGTCAGTGTTAGAGGGGTTGTGGAAATAATAGGCTCATTAATACACTATTGGTAGAGCTGTGAGTTCTAGAAAGCAATTTGTAATTTTGCTAAGAAAGTGATTAAAATGTTTTTACACTTTGACCCAGAGCTCCCATTTATTTCTGTATACCAAGGAAGTCAAAGATAGAAAGAAAGGTCTTGTATACACCAAAATATTTATATGTAATACTATTTTTTGTAGTGGCAATTTCCTCCCCATTTCTCCTCTCCCATTGGAAAAACAAAACAAAACAAAACCCTGGAAACAAATACACACTCAAATAAAACAAATTCTCACATTGGTTAAGTCCAAACATTCATATCCCACTCATAAATCTAGTCCATTGCCTTATTCAGGAAGTGGGCAACATTCCAAATCATAGGTTTTTTGGAATTGTAGTTGACTTTAATCGTGTTGATCAGAGATCTTAAATTTTTTTCAAAATTGTTCATTTTTCTACTATTATAACAAATTGCTATCCTGATTCTTGCTTCCTTCACTCTGAATCAGTTCAACGTGTGGTTCAAGTGATTCCTGATTCCCCTATCCCATCCCCATTTTTATAGACTAATGCTTATACCCCCAAATTACATGAGATAAGTTTTTCTCATTACTCTCCTTGTCTCCCCCAATATATCCTTTCTTTTCTTCTTTTAAATTAGTCAAAAGATTAAAAAAAACATGCATACCTCACCCCATCTTATTTGACTTCCTCTTTGACTTCTGCTAACATCGTGGTTCTCAGGGGATGCTTATATCATCTACACCCTCAGCTGTGCTAATAACTATTTAACTTCCTGAGGGAGGGGAGGGGGGATGTATACATGACAAATTTTTCAAGTTTAATCTGCATTAATAACATTTTCTCCATCACCTTTTTAAGTTTAGACAATCAACAAACCAATAAATCAGGCCCTGATTTGTAAACATTTGCAGATTTTCAAGGTGTTAATGCTTACACTGAAAATTTCAGTCCCTTTACAGCCAGCTTAAGCTGGCTCTAGCATACTACTATCTCCAGGCTTTCTCATTAGAATGCAGATACTTCATCCTTTTGAGGTCTTTTTCAGTTGCTCGCTTGTATTTAATTTCTTATGTTTCTCTTTACTCTTATGTTTGTATTTCATATTTTCTACTCAGCTCTAACCTTTTCATCAGGAATACTCCTGGGTAAATTATTCTTAGTTGTAAACATCTATCTTTTGCCTTTTAGAATATTGTGTTCCATATTCTCCCCTCCTTTATAGTGGTAGCTGCTAAATCATATGTGATCCCAACTATCTTCTTGGTACCTGAATTAATTTTTTCCTGGCTGCTTAAAGTATTTTTTTTTAACCTGGAAGCTCTAGATTTTGGCTGTGACATTACTGTGAGTTTTCATTTTAGAGTTTCTTTCAGGAGATGACCAGTAGATTCTTTCTAGTTTCATTTGGCCCCTCTGGTTCTAAGAGTTCTGAATAGATCTCCTTAACGATTTACTGAATGTCCATACTCTTTTTTTTTTTAGTTATAGCTTTCAGGTAGTCCAGTCCAATGGTTCTTAAATTATTTCTCTTTAATTTGTCTTCTAGGTCCTTTGTTGTTTTTTTTTTTTAAATATACTGGATACTTTACATTCTCTTCTATTTTTTATCTTTTTACTTTGTTTTAACATCTTTTGGGTCATTGAGTTCAATTTGCTTCTGAAAATATGTTATTTGGGTAAGGTTTTGCACCTCTTATATTAAGCTGTTAATACTCTTTCCATGTATCTCCTCCATAGTGCTCATTTTTGAAAAAAATTCTTTACTATCACTCTCATATATAAGATCATTTTAAAACTCTTGGATAACCTCTTCTAAGAATTCTAATTGATCTTTTCTTTTTTTTCATTTATTTTTTATTTTTTGGAGGGCAATTGGTGTTAAGTAACTTGCCCAAGGTCACACGGCTAGGGGTGTGTGTGTGTGAAGTGTCTGAGGGCAGATCCGAACACAGTTCCTCCTGACTCTGGGGCTCTACTCACTGTGCCACCTGGCTGCCCCAATTCTAATTGATCTTAAGGACAAACTTTGGTGTATTGTTTTTTTTTTCAAACTATGTTTTTCTTTGAGACTTTTCTTGTAGGTATTTGGAGTTAATCTCTACTTCTGGATTTGGGTCGTGGACATCCCTGGCCTCATAATAAACCATTTTATCTTTTTCTCATTTAGTCATTCTTCTGATGATTTACTCTGGGCACCATTGGTGTTTCTGGCCTACCTGGGAAGTCTGAGGGCTGACTCTGAGATCCTCCCCTCTCTGGGAAACCATATACTGCTAGCCTAGGGAGAGGCAAGTCTGAGTCCCAGATCAGCTCTGGGAATCTTCCCACTACTGTTTTATCTTGGTGTGTGGGTGCTGAGTGTGTGTTCCAGGAATGCTTTGGGATATCCCAATTATTGTCCTAGGATGGGAGAAGGATCTGCTCTGGGTGCTGAGTCTGTGTTCCAATCACCTCGGAGAGATCCCATTACTTCTGGCTTAAGATGAGAGTCCCTGATCAGGCTTCTTTGTGATACCTCTGAACTCTGGGCACTGAATCCATGGTCCCAACCCACTCCTACTCCGTAGTTCTTTCTCTGGTCACTTGCTGGTAGATCAGACTTGTGATCTTGGTCTGAAAAGATGGCTCATTCTTTTGGTTCAATTGCTTCTCCTTTGATTTCTTTATCAATATTCAGCATTCATCTTGGTTCATGATTGCTGTAGTTGTTGGGGGAGCTGGGCTGTGTTGTTTTCCCTTTCTCTTCCATATTGGCTGGTCTTCAAGCTTCACAGTGCTTTTAATGATCCCAAGCTGTTCCTTGACACACAATCCCAAATTTTTAACAACCATATTCTACTGTATATCAGTAAGATGTGGAACACCAAAATCTTAAAAGAATCAAAACCTTAGATTTCCCAAAGGAGCACAGGGAACTGTATGGTAAATGTAAGGCTTTAGATAGTACTCATGAAACTTGCTTTAAGAAGTGGCAGAACAGATTTTTTTTTTTAAAAACTAGACCAGTGATTTTATCAGCATAAGAGTTCCCAGGGTAGAATTCTTCTACCAAAGCAGATTGCAACTTATTGTCTTAAAGAGGTGTCTGGGGCAGTGAGAAGTTGTCACTCAATAAACAAATATTAAGCACCTACTGTGTTCCAGGTGCTATGCTAAGGCATGGGGATTCAAAGAAAGATAAGAGATATCCCCTCATTCTCTAGAAGCTCAAAATATAATGGGGAAGACAGCATATAAACAACTATTTACAAACACACTATACACAGAATAAATTGGGAATAATCAAAAGAGGGGAGGTAATATAAATTTTTTTGGAGGGTGGTTGGGGTTAAGTGACTTGCCCAGGGTCACATGGCTAGTTTTTGTATTAAGTGTCTGAGGCCAGATTTGAACTGAGGTCCTCCTGACTCCAGGGCTGGTGCTCTATTCACTGCACCACCTAGCCACCCGAGGTAATAGAATTCAGTGTCATTGGGAGAGGCTGCTTAAAGAAAGTGAGATTTTAGCTGGGGCTTGAAAGAAGCCAGGAAAACCTGGAGTTGAAGATGAGGAGAGAGAGTATTCCATGCATGGGAGGCAACCAGGAAAAATGCCCCAAATGGAAGTGATGTGTCTTGCTTGACAACTGTTGAGGAAATAAGTGTTACTGAATCATAGAGTACATGGCGGGATGTAAGGTGTAAAAAGACTGGAAAGGTAGGATGGGCCAGGTTATGAAGGGCTCTGAACACCAGAGGGAGAATTTTCTATTTAAGCCTGAAGGTGATAAGGAGTTTATTGAGTGGCAGGTGAAGGGTCATCACATGGTCAGACTTTGTCTCTAGGAAGACCACTCTGACACTTCAGTGAGGGATGAACTGGAATGGGGAAAGACTTGTGACAAAGAGACCAACTAGCAGGCTATTAATGAGAGCAGTATTGGAGAAAAAAGGAGTGTATGCATGAGATATAATGAAGGTGAAATCAACAGGCCTTGGCAACAGATTGGATGTGGAGGGTGAGAGAGAATGCAGAGTCAAGGATGGCACCTAGTTTATAAACTTGGGGGACTGGGATGGTGGTACCCTTAATCATAATAGTGAATTTGGGAAGATGGGAAAGTTTGGGGGGAAATATAACGAGTTCAGTTTTGGGCAGAGTTCGAGATGACTATGGGACATCTATCAGCAATTGGAGTTGGGACTCTGGAGGTTGGCAGAGAATTTAGGGGTAAATTTGAGAACTATCAGCAGAAAGATGATAATAGAATTCATTGAAGTTGATGGAATCACCAAGTACAATAGTATGGGAGCAGAGAAGAGGGCCCAAGACAGAGCCCTATGGAATATTTCACTGGTGAATGTAACTTGGATGAAGATCCAGCAAAAGAGAGTAAGAAGGAACAATCAGATAGGTAGGGGAAGAACCAGGAGAAAGTATTGTCACAAAAAAAACAAGAGAGAAGAAATTATCCAGGAGAAGGGGGTGATTGACAGTGCCAAAGGCTGGAGTGGGGGTCTAAAAGAATGAGAACTGGGAAAAGACCAATGGATTGGGTAAATAATAGATCATTAACATCTTTGGAGAGAACAGCTTTGGTTGAATAATGAAGTCAGAAGCTAGACTCTATAAAGTCAAGAAGAGAGTGAGAGGAAAGAAAATGGAGGCTCCTATTGTAGACAACCTTCTCAAGGAGTTTAGCCACAAAAAGGGAGGAGAGATGTTAGATAAGTAGTGAGGAAGAATGGATCAAGTGAGGGATTTTTAGGGAAAGGGGAGACAAGGGTATGTTCATAAGCAGTAGGGAAGCAGCCAGTAGAAAAGGAGAGAATAGAGGTGATAGAAGAGGCAATTTCAGAAGAAGATGGGATAGAAGAGGATCACCTTTGCAGGTAGAGGCATTTGCCTTGGCAAGAAAAAGGACCATCTCTTCATCTGAGATAGGGAGGAAGAAGGAGAGAGGGGCAGAGGGTGTCTGATAGAGGGTGTTATGAGATCAGGAGATGGGGAAAGAGAGAACTCCTTAAGAATGGCCTAGATTTTTTCAGTAAAATATATGTCAAGATTACCTGAGAGCCATGGGTAGATTTGAGGAGGGAAGAAAAGGTTTGGAAGAATTACAGTAGTGAATTAGGAGAGTAGCTTAATTAGGGAGGTATAGAAGGATTGCCTTCCAAATGAGGGTCCATTTGAGGGTAGAGAACATAAATTTGTAGTGGACCAGTGAGCACAGTTTTGTGATTTTCTTCAGCTTAATTCAACAGCACAGGTATCAAAACAGGTAGTGTCAGTGGTAGGAGTCATCTAAGGCTGAGGCTTGTCAGGACAAAATGAGTTTTATCACCACCAATAAGAGGAAAGTGTATAGTTGGGCTGGTTCACCAAGGGGTCAAGAAGGGAATAGAGTATAGCTAGTATGGAGGTCATGGCCTAGGATTGAAGGATTGGAGGTCACAGTGTGGATGAAGAATGGGGTTTGGGATTATCAGACTGAGGGAAATGAGGGAATGAGGGAGTGGAGAAGTAGGTTATGGGAAATGAATAAGCTTAAGAAAGGTGATACTAAAGTGTTTGAGGGGGAGTATATAGATATAAATATACTGAAGTCTCCTCATTTGAAGGCAGGAGCTATAAGGAAGAGAAAAAAACTGAACCAAGAGCTGAATTCATTGAGGAAAGAAGAATTTCCTGGAGATCTGTAGACAAACAGCTACCAGGATTTTAATTGGGTGGTAGATAGGGATTGAGTTCAGTGACTTAACAAACTCAGGAGCTCCCTATTAACTCTAGAATCAAATGGTATTTAATTTTTATCTCATCCTTTAAAAATTTTTGTATACATTTTATTTTATGGTGAAAATAATTATTGGTAAAGTAGTACATGTGTCTTAATAATAAATATGTACATATTGACTTATGCATAAGCATGCAGTATTTAAATATGTCAGGCCTGCAGTCAGGAAGATTCTTCCTGAGTTCAAATCTAGCCTCCAATACTTACTAGCTGTTTGACACTGAGCAAGTCACTTAACCCTGTTTTATTTTTTTTTAATTTAATTTAATTTATTTATTTTATTTTTATTTTATTTATTTTTTTGTATTTATTTAGTATTTAATCTTTCCCCAGTTACATGTAAAAACAATTCTTACATTTGTTTTTAAAACTTTGAGTTCCAAATTTTCTTCCTCCCTCTCCACCCCACCTCAATGTGGAGGCAAGCAATTCCACATAGATTATATATGTGTAGTCATGCAAAACTCATCCATAATAGTCATGCTGTGAAAGAAAACATAGACCAAAAAAAATAAAGGAAGTTTGAAAAGGGGAGCAGCTAGGTGGCACAGTGAATAGAGCGCTGGCCTGAAATCAGGAGGACCTGAGTTCAAATCTTGCCTCAGACACTTGACACTTACTGTGTGACCTTGGGCAAGTCAACCCCAATTGCTTTGCCTTCCCCCCTTAAAAAAAAAGGGAAAAAAAGTTTTTAAAAAGTATGCTTCAATCTGTATTCAGATATCATCAGTTCTTTCTCTGGGGATAGATAGCATTTTTCATCCTAAATCCTTCAGAGTTGTCATAGATTGCTGTATTGCTGAGAATAGCTGTCATTCACAGCAGATCACCTTACAGTACTGCTGTTACTTTGTGCCGAGTACATTTCACTTGGCATCAGCCCATGCAAGTCTTTCCAGGTTTTTCTGAGAGCACCCTGCTCATCATTTCTTATAGTATAATACTATTCCATCATAATTACATACCACAACTTGTTCATTGATATGTCAAAGGGTATGGACAGTTTTATAGCACTTTGGGCATAGTTCCAAATTGCTCTATAGAGTGTTTTAATCGATTCACAACTCCAACAACAGTACGTTAATGTCTTGTTTTTCCCCCATCCCCTCCAACATATGTCATTTACCTTTTCTGTCCTATTAGTTAATCTAATAGGTATGAGGTAGTACCTCAGAATTGTTTTAATTTGCATTTCTCCAATCAGTAGTGAGTTAGAATATTTTTATGTGGCTATAGATAACTTTACTTCATTTGAAAACTGATTATATCTTTTGATCATTTATCAATTGGGGAATGGCTCTTGTTTTTATAAATTTGACACAGTTATCTATATAATAGAGAAATGAGGCCTTTATCAGAGAAACTTGCTTCAAATTTTTTTCACAGTTACTATTGCTAACTGTATTTCCCTCTATCCTATTTCCCCTACCCCTGTTTATTCTATTTTCTCTCCCTTCTCTTATCCTTTTCCCCTCTATTTTCAAGTAAGGGTAAGAGAGATTTCTATACCCCATTGCCTGTGTATCTTATTTCCCAGTTACATGTAAAAACAATTTTTAAAATTTGTTTTTAAAACTTTGAGTTCCAAATTCTCTCCTTTCCTGCTACCCCCCCCCCACTTAACCCTGTTTGCCTTAGTTTCTTCATCTGTAAAATGAGCTGGAGAAGGAAATGACAAACTCTTCCAGTATCTTTACCAAGAAAACCCCAAATGGAATCACAAAGAGTTGGACACAGCCAAAAAAATGACTGAACAACAACAAATTTAAATATGTAGCATACCAAAAAAAATGCTGTAATAATAGGAGTGCATGAACAAAACTTTTGGAGACCCCTTGGTCTGGTGTAATGTAAGTGGTAGTTCTAAGTCTAGTCCTACTTACCTTTAGAGACATTTTCTTTATTTGGCAAAGCTCAAAGCAGCTATAATGTAATATAGCAAACATTTATTAAGTGTAATTCTAGCCTAGAGAATGGAATATATAAAATTTATGTAAGAAATGGTCCCAGTCTTTAAGGAGTTTTATTATCAATTAGAAAGCTCAGGGAAAGCTTCATAAAGGAGTTAGGCTTTATAAGAATTCAACAAACTAAGAAAAAGACTATTCCCAAGGATAAGGAATAACCTGAGAAAATGTGCCAAGCTGTAAGAATGCTTTATTTATATTGAGGAGACAGAGAGGTCTATTTTCTTTGTGAAGCTTTGGCCAAATTACTGTTGTCCTCTATTATTTATTTTAAAAACATATTAGTAATTAGTAATAATTAGTAATTTATTTTAAAAGCATATATAGTAAATAATTAGTAATTGTTTTTCATCTTCTCTAAGCATCTTTACTGTATCTGAACATCTCTTCCCTCTTTTCTTTTTAAAAATATTAGGTGACTAATTATAAAACTCTTACTTATCCCTATCCCTAAGGGCTACTACCAAGATGGGGCAAATGGAGCAGGTAGAAATAATTGAGTTTAGCACCTGAGTCAGCAAAAATAATTGGTAAAAATAAGAAATTGGCATATGATATATTTCCTAATCCTGCTGTGCCACCAAAGCTATATAGCTTTGCCTTTCCCTATTCCCTCCCCTTTATTGGACTCCCATTAGCTTCTTAGTGACCCAGATTTCTGTCTCTCCCTTAAACACCATTATTGAAGCAATACCCTAGACTTATTCTCTTTCCAGCCTTGTCCTAAAGTCAGATCTCTATCTAGTACCCACCTTCACTCTTGAATTTACCTTCAAAAGTTGATTTGAGAATGCCTTTTACCCTGCTTGCCTCAGGGTATATTTTAGGGGGCACTAAAATTCAAGTTACTATTCTGCCTACCCCCCTTTCATTACAAGTTATTTCACAGGAATCATAAATTACTTTTGAATACGTTTATATGGCCAGTTCCAATAAAACAATTACCCTTTTCACAGAGTTAATATCTTAATGGCCCTATACTTCCAGCAAGAGAATTAAGCCAAAGGGAATATATAAGATGATCCAGGATAGCACAGTATAAAAGAATGAGTTGCAACTAGGATGGACATGTGTTTTATATAATCTCTTTATGAACATAAAACTGAGTTTCAGCACCTTTATGCCTTATTATCTAGAAAACAACAATTGGCAATGGATTTCAACCAGAGGAGAATTTTAAGACACTACTTTACACAATGGCAATACTTATATAGAAAAGAATCTGGAAGGAGAGAGCTAGAATTGAAAAAAGAAGAAACTCGGAAGAAAATGGATGCGTTGCTGAAGGCAGCATCCCTGGGGAAACTTAGTTCAAATGAAGCTTGTGACATAAGAAATGAGGAGAAAATGAAGTCCCAAAATTCATCTACAAGAAAAGAAGAGGTATTTTTTAGCTTATTTATTCTATTTTTTACACTTAAATTTTGCTTTTGTGTGATAGTGTGTGTGATACTTGGAAGTCCAGGTCAGTTATCTTAGGAAATCCTTTCAACCTTTAACAAAAGATTTCAGATTACTTTGCCTAGTTCTTCTGAAAGTGAAAGTAGGGGTGGCTAGGTGGCGCAGTGAGTAGAGCGTTGGCCCTGGAGTCAGAAGGACCTGAGGTCGGATCAGGCCTCAGACACTTAACATACACACACACAAAAAAACCTAGCCGTGTGACCTTGTGCAAGTTACTTAACCCCAATTGCCCTACAAAAAGCAAAAAAAAAAAAAGTGAAAGTGGTCTTGTTTAAGTTGTTAAAATTGTTTAAGGTATTTTAAATCACTGAAAACATTGTTAAATTGTTCATTTCTTGAACTTAAACATCTCCAAAAAACTGAAACCAGGAAGAGAAAATTTCATCAACAAAGGCTAATGCTATAAAAAAAAATAAGGCAAATGAAAATAAAAGGTTATAATATTCTACATAGGTAACCAAAGAAACCATAATATTCTGCCAGGCGAAGAATATAACTCACACCAATGAGAATGTGGAATCTTTAGAGGTTCATTAATTATGTAATTATAGGAACTGGTTTACTAAGAACACTTAAGTATACTAAAAATTGTGCCTTGAAAATGTTCAAAATTATCAGTTGGATGATGGGTGATTTTCTCTAATTAAGCCAGATTGCTTGGCCTTGTATTATTAAGAACAATCTGTACCATTATGGGTTTTTTTTTTTAATTCTTAGCTTTACAACTAAAAAAGTCACCATAATCCAAAAGAAATCTTGTGGCTGTACTTCAAGCTTTTACTCAATCTTGCTGAGTTAATAATATATCATTACCACAGAGTTTAAAAGAACCTTAAAACATAAACTCAGCTTGTTGCTAAATTATGCAAACAGGTGTCACTATTCCTAGGAATAACTGTCCTCTGACTTTTCTAAAATGAAAAGTTACATGCAAAGGTCTGAATCACAGGGTAAACTTCCACATAGAACATCTTTTACCTCATTTGGGTCTTTAGAAAAGACCTCATCAAGATTATTTTTAAGCACAGGGCCTGGCAGCAGAATGATTAGAAACTCACTCATAAGGTAGTTTATTGTCTCCTACCTTTCTCCCACTACCATAGAAGGTAGACACAAAAACTGGTCAGACATTGTACTATGTGGAAACAAAGCATTTCAGAAGGGCAGCTTTAATTACAAGATTATTTTGGCAGTAGATAAGTTCACTAGGGAGATTTTCTTTCCTTCCCTTCCACCCTCTTCCTGGAACTAAATCTAAAAGCCCCAAGCTTTTGAATGAGATAATACATGTTAAGTGTTTGACACACGTAAAGCACGATGAAAGCATACTATTAAATACCATGGTTACATGATGGACATGCTGAGTTAGCCACCTCTAGCTGAAAAAAAATGGATGATTCAAGAGAATGGGGAAGCAGTACAATAGAATGAAAAAAATTCCAGATTTGGAGTTAGAGGACCTGGCTTGAAATTTTGGCTTTGTCACAGGCTATCTGCATGACTTTGAGCAAGCCACTCAGTCTTTCTAGGATTCATTTTCTCCATTGGTAGAATGATGACATTATACCTGAACAATCTCTAAGCTTCCTTTCATTTCTAAATCTTCAGCCTTAAGTCTGCAGACCCCAGTGACCCCCAAACTTTAGACACATCTTATTTCTGAGGACTCTCATTCCACAAGAGTCAGCCTGCTTTAGGGTAACAACTTTGTAATGTAGCTTCACTTGTCCTCACCCCCAATTTTGACGTACTATTGTACTTTAATGATTCATTAACTCCTTAGAGTCCCTTGCCCCATTAAGCTTATGGCATTCTCAACCTGTGAATCCTCATTTTATGTAACTCCCACCATCTGATTTCTTAACTCTGGTTTCAGGACTGCTAAGCATCAATGGGGAAAATTGCAGAAGGAAGATGACTTCACCTTCTGGGCCCTCACTCCAGCTCCACAATCCTCTTACTTTGCTTTATGGACTCTCTCTGTGACTCATTCTCACTTTCTGTTTCAAAATTCTTCTTTCCAGGGGGCAGCTAGGTGGTACAGTGAATAGAGCACCAACCCTGGAGTCAGGAGGACCTGAGTTCAAATGTGACCTCAGACACTTGATACATTTACTAGCTGTGTGATCTTGGATAAGTCACTTAACCCCAATCGCCCTATCATCCCCCCTCCAAAAAAAAGAAAAAAGAAAATTCTTCTTTCCTCTCCTTCCCCTCATGAGCCTTCCCTCCCATCTCTCACACTTAGAGCAGACAACTTCACCGAGAAAACCAAGGCAATCCCCAGCCTACTTCCTCCCGTCCTCAAAACTTCTCAAAATCATCACCCATTCCCTCTTTTCCTTTGGTCATAGAAGAAAATGTATTTCTGTTTCTTACTAATCTTTTAAACCCCTTCCTTCCCATCTCTTTCCAGAAGCTATCTCCTCTCTTTCGTGGATCTTCAGTATTTCCGTCACCACTGGCTGTGCTCACCAACATGCTTAAGTTTACCCAAACTTAAAAAAGTGTTAAAAAGTATTTTTACCTTAAAAAGTATTCCCTTGATCCTTCTTAGCCCAATCAGCCACTGTCCCATTTTCCTTCTCACTATCAAACTTCTTGAAAAATAAATCATCTCTGCTAAATACAGCACCTTCTTCATTACTTTTTTCTTCAGCCTCTTGCAATCTGGCTTCTTGTACCTTGCACTCTGCTGAAGCTACTTTTCACTGAAGACATCCTGATCACCAAATTCAATGACCTTTTTTCAGTTCTCAAACACCTTAACCTCTTGGAAGCTCTTAAAACTGATGAATTTTGAAATGTGCACTGTCAAAGTGGTAAGAATGCTGAACTTAAACTCAGGAGAGACCTGCATTTGAATCCCACCTCTGATACTTACTAGCTGTGTGACCCCAATAAAAGTTACTTCAGCTCTGTAAACCTTAGTTTTTTCATCTGTAATATAGGAGTGATATACATTAATTATTACTATAGTATCCTCTCCAGTTTGTGCTGAGATTTAAATACAATCATACATATAAAACATTTTGTGAACCTTAAAGTGCCATGAAAATATCAGCTACTAATAACCATTCCTTCCTCCTGGATACTGTCTCTCTTTACTTGACTTCACAAATATCAAATTCTCTTGGTTCTTTTCCAATCTCTGAAACCACTCCTTGGTCTCCTTTGCTGACTTCCTGTTTCTGAACCCTTAATGTGGTTGTTCTCCAAAGGTCTTTACTTTGCCCTTTTCTCTTTTCTCTATACAATCTCTCCCTTGGCAACCCCATTCATTCCACAGTTTCAATTCCCCCCTCTAAGCAGATAGCGTATGTAGATAGTGTGTGTATGTATCTATGATTGTTTGTGTATACATATATTTACAGAGAGAGACCAGAAAATTGGCAGAATGGTGCCCTCTTCCCACATGTCAGCAGCAGGAGACTAGAAGATAGTCTTTTGTTGCTGAGAGGAGATGTGTGTGTGTGTGTGTGTGTGTGTGTGTGTTTGTTTATGCATGTTTCTGCTTTTCTCTGCTGCACTCCACACTTGTATCTCCAGTTAGATTGGAGATGTTTTCTCATTGATATTCCATTTGCACCTCAAACTCTACATGACCCAAGTTCCAAAGTCCTTAGAGGAGAGAGCCTTCCATCTTGATATACACATCTCCTGCCTGTTCTGCATGGTTATATTACCTGATCTCTGACTTCCCTTGGGATTGTGACTTGGAGAGGTGGCCACCATCATGTCCCATGTCTCTCCAGCCTTCTGTGGGAAAGGGAAAAGCGCCATTCCATCATACCAGTCACCCATTGTCAAGGTATGGGGAAAGGGTCTGGTTTCCTACCTTGAGAAAGGAGATTATCACCATTCATTCTGTTCTAAGTTCTTGCTCCTTCACCTGAACTGCCCAAGGCTCTGGAAGGATTCAACCTTTAGGTTATACTTTGACTTTGAAAATCTCTCTAAATTTTTCACTTAATTATTAACAAACTTCCAACTGGTCATACCCTCCATATCCCAGTGATTCTGAACCCCTGTAGTTCATCATCCAAACCACATTCCCCATCCTATTCTTTATTCTCAATTGCCTTAACCTACTCCCCAAAGTCCTAGCCAGATACTGTCCGTACTTTCACATGTGCCCTCTTGAATGCCTATTCTTTAAGTAACAAACTTGATTTCCTCATAAATCTCTTTCCTTTCCCATTCCTTCCCTCTTTTGCCTTTGCTAAGACCTGGCTGCCTCCTAATGACATAGTTTCCCTGACCCTTGTCAGCATTGGCTGCATTTTCACTCATTCTCATCAACTCATTGGTTGAGGTAGGGGAGTTGGAATATTCCTTATTCCCCATTGCCACTTTCAGTTTTTCTCCTTATCACCATCACTTAGTAACCTCTCCTCCTTTGAGGTCTATGCAGTCCACACCAACTGCCCAATCAAAATCCTGGGAGCTGTTGTCTTCAGACCTCCAAAATACTCCCCTTCCTTCCTCAATCAATAAGTTCAGTACTTGACTCAATCTTTCTCTCCTCTCCAACTTCCTCTTACTAGGGGATTTCAACATCTATATTGATATACCCTCAAACACCTGAACATCCAAGTTCCTCAACTTACTGATTTCTCAGATACCCACAAAGTTTATTATACCTTTTATCTGTCAGTCTCCCACAAATGCACCTCCTCCATGTTTATGGACTCTGAAATTCCATTATCTCATCACAATCTATTAGCTTTTTCATCAAGGCTATGCTTTCTCATACCAAATTCTGCTCGTCCTCCATACTACAACCTCTAGTCCCTCAAACCCTCATCTCTCAGGTGATCACCCCTGCACTAGCCACACTCTCCTTTCCCCATTATGACCCCTTGGAGGTGACATTGTGGCTTTCTTCTCCTTGATGCTTGCTCAATGTTTTGTGATATCACTCTGTCTTGGTTCTGATCACTCCTTCTTGGTGTCCTTCACCCAAGTCATTCCCATTAATCGTGGGTGTCCCACAGGGCTCTATCCTGAGCCATCCTCTCCCTTTACACTACTTCCCTTAATCATCTCATCAGCTCCCATGGATTTAATGATCATCTCTGGGCTGATGATCCATCCCAAACTGTATGCTTATCTTCAGTCTCAGTCTTCAGCTACCTTATAAACATTTCAAACCATCCATTTTTAACTATTCTGTAGACAAGCAACATGTCCAAAACAGAACTCTTTATCTTTCCCCAAAACCCTCCTCACTTTCAAACTTCCCTGCTACTGTCAAAGCTCCACTGTCCAGTGTCCCAGGTTTGCAACCTTGTGTCATTCTCAGCTCCTGACTCCCTCTTAACCCCCATATCCAATCTGTTGCCAAGGCCCATTGATTTTACCTTTGCAATGTCTTTCAAATAAATCCCCTAAATCCTCTGATACTGCCACCACTGTGGTGCAGACCCTTATCTCCTCAAACCTAGCCCATTGCAATAGTCAACTGGTTGTTCTACCTGCCATAAATCTCTCCCTACACCAGCCTATTGTCCATTCAATCACCAAATTGATTTTCCGATATAGATCTGACCCTGTTACCCTGCACCCTACCCCCTCACTGAATCTCCAGTAGCTCCCTATCACCTCCAGAATTAAATATAAAATCTGGCATTCAAAGTCCTTCATACCTGTCCCCTTCTACCTCTCGAATCTTTTTTATAATTTTTACCCTACCACATACCATTTGATCCAGTGACCCTGGCCTCCTTCCTGTTTCTCCATCTCCTGACTCCAGGCATCTTTATGACTGTCCCCCATGTGTGGAATGTTCTCCCTCCTCATCTCCACCTCCTGGCTTCCCTGGCTTCCTACCTTTATTGGAAACCTTTACCATATCTCTCATTTCTCACGCCTCCTCTCTGCTGATTATTTCCTATTTATCTTGTCTTATCATGTTTGTACGTAGTTTTTAGATGTTTTCTCCCCCATTAGGTTGTGAACTCTTCAAGGATAAGGACTGTCTTTTGCCTTACTATGTATCCCCAGCACAGAGTTTGGTATACAATAGGTCCTTAATAAATGCTTATCAACTCCTTTTCCTTACCTAAACCTATTATGTCTTCCAATTTCACTATTTTTTGTGGGACCACTATTATATCCTGTCTCCTATGTTCATAATATTTGATCCTTTCCTCTCCCTCAACTTCTTATTTCCCATCAATTATTGAATCCTGCAGATTCTACCTCCAAAATGCCCCTTCTATCATTTGCTCCCTCCTTCCATTTCCACTGCCACCTCCCTAACATAGGTCCTTCTTACCAACCACTAAGAATACTGCAGCTGCCTCGTAACACATATTCCGCCTCCATTTTCTCCTCCTGTCTTTCATCATGCTGCCAGGATAAACTTTATTAAACAGAACTCTGGCCTTGTCACTTTTCAACTCAAAAATTTCCAGTGCCTTCCTATCCAGAACCTCTGGGTAAAGCTTCCAGTCCTTTGTCTGATGTTCAAGATTCTGGACAAGCCCCAGGCTCTTTTGCTGTGCTCCACCTTCTCTGTTCCCCAACCAAACTGGAGTGCTCTCAGCCACCAAAGATGCCATTCACTCTCGTGCCTCCATGCCTTCCATCACCTTGCTCCCAATACCTTCAATAATTCAACAGATGAATTAGTATCTAGCTTTTAAA
This sequence comes from Gymnobelideus leadbeateri, assembly GCA_011680675.1. Classification (NCBI taxonomy): domain Eukaryota; kingdom Metazoa; phylum Chordata; class Mammalia; order Diprotodontia; family Petauridae; genus Gymnobelideus; species Gymnobelideus leadbeateri. The sequence continues at coordinate 155,000 of WOXC01003586.1, forward strand.
GCATAACTCTGCCATCCCTTCTATGAGGGCTTCCCTTCTTCTCCTGGGTCAATAAGAGCCTTCCCCTCTAGCCCAACATAGCCCTTTTTTTTGTGATTCCATAATGTACTTACCTTATACAGGTATTATGTAGTAATAATTATCTGTATTTTTTTCTTATTTTCTCTCCTAAACTGCAAGGTCCTTAAAGGTAGGAACAGTGTTTTAGCTAAGTTTTTTAATTCCATAGCACACACAAAACATATTTAGCAAATGTGTGTTAAATGAATGTTAGAACCAAAAAACAAAATGATATTTGATTTGTTAAGATATTTTTTAGTTTTAAAATATTTTAGAGGAAAAATCCTTAAATTACCAATTTACTGCCAAATATCAGTCACCATATGACACATTTAGACCTAGCACTATGATGGCAGTGGGATAATGGACACAGTAAAACTCCTGGGACTTTGTATGTGGAGTTAATCCATCTCATTCTCTTGTGTTCTATGCCAAAACAAGTAATTGCAAGTATTGGTTTCGATTGAATGTGTCCTTTCTTATATGTGAAGGTGATATCACAACTGATTTGGGGACAGATTTGCAATGATCCATCTATGTTCTCCTGTATCCCTTTTGCAACTGTTATTTTAACAACGGCCTGTCCAGGATTAGGGAGATAGAGAAAGCTGACTGGGGTCAGTGGTACAACATAGGAGACAGTAGGATGGAGCTACAAGCATGTGCTCTGTGGCTCCTGAACAAAGCAAAGCCTATTGGCCTAAATGTCTTATCTCATTAGTGTCAAATGAACTGCAATGCATTCTTCCCTTTCAGGTACCTGTGACCTTTTCACAAGAGAAGCCTTTTGGGAATGATGGTTGCATAACCAGTTCTCCTTTATACAAAAGACCCAAGTCTGTCTTTCAAGCACCCATGCAGCAAGCCCCTCAGAACTCACCAGAGCTTCCTCAGTCCAAGACCCCAAGTTGTGAGTCCTTGAATCAGATCTGCAGTAGTCAGCAATCTAGAGCTCCCAGCCAGAAACCTGTGTCCCCTTGCATGAACCATTACCACAACCGCCACATTTTCCAGCAACAAGTGATTGAAGAACAAAAGAAGAAACTCCAGGAACAACAGAAAATGATCCTTGAGCTGCAGGAAAACCAGAGGCTAAGGGAGGCAAGAGAAGAGGCAGAACGGGCCACAGCAATAACTGCAGCCCTCACCCGGCTGATGTCAAACCCCAGAGAGGAGAAGATGAAGAAGGGGTGCCACGTCATTTCAAAGTATGTCAAATGATTACGGTACAACTCACCTAAGCCACTTGGGTTTTGACTAGTGGCTGATTCTGTCTGTAAAATTTCCTCTTTCTTCACAATTTCTGGAAGAAACAAATGCCCTTGTCTTTTCGCAGAACCTCAGAATTCATGCTTCCTTCCCTGCCTTTTTTTTTCCTTCTTCCCTCTCTCTGTCCTTCCCTTCTGCTTGGACTGGCACTCACTTTGAGAAGCCCAGTTAGACTAAGTAACAGAAGGATATATTGAGTAGGCACAAGTATATAGTTGAGCTATATATCTCCCCACCTCTAGTTAGTTTCTATGATAGATATTTATGATAGATAAATATACTGTGAAAGAGAAAAATCATAGCTTGCTCTAATTGTTTCTTGGAGGCAACTGGGGTTAAGTGACTTGCCCATGATTATATAACTAGTAAGTGTCTGAAGCCAGATTTGAACTCAGATCAGGGCCAGCATTCTATCCACTGCACCACCTAGCTGCTCCCAGAATAAATGGCATGATCCCTGGGATATATTACCTGCATCAATCTATGGATTGAGATCCAGAATAACTCATCTATAATAACTCTACCAACTTCTTGTCCTGTTGAACTATATGGTGACACCAAAATCACTCTAACAACCATTGAAGACTTGAGGCCTGTGCATTTATTCCAGCTTGTATTTATACATAGAACATTTAGGAGATGGTGATGCCCTGAGTTTTGAAATGGGAGATGAGGACACTGTATAACCTCAGCATCAATATCCCTCATTACATAAGTGTATAGGATGGGCCTCATAATAGTCTTGTTACTGTTTGGGGTAAAGATTAGCTAGAGTTTACCAAATGCTTTTGGATCATCAGCCCACAGGGTTTTAGGAGAGCTGATTATTAAATCTGAATGTGTGTGTGTGTGTGTGTGTTTCTTTGCAGTTCACCTGGTCCTTCCTCTTCGATTGACAGCCCTAAGACTGATTCTCAGAATTCCCCTTATGCATCCAGAAAGAAGTCAAAGCAGTTGCTAACACCTCACCCGATTCTAAAAGGCAGGATTCTTTTTTTATTTTTAACCTCACAGAGTGTGTTGACTCAGAGTACTGCTAACTTTTAGGACCTTTCTTTGGCTTTTCCAAGTTGACTTTATTTACATTGTTGTAATTATTGTGATATATTGCTCTCTTGACTTTGCTTTCTTCACTCCATATCACTTCACACAAGTCTTCCTATATTTCACAAAATTCTTTGTATTTGTTCTATGTTCATTTTAGCTGTTCTTTCCTGATTGGTCCTTAACTCCCACCTTAGAAGAGCCTTTAGGCCAAGGTCTAAGATTTCAAGAAGCATATTGGTAGATTGGGAAGAGCACTCACTGCATTTGGAGTCAGAGGTCCTAAGTGCGAGTCTTAGCTCTGCTCCTTTACTACCTATGTGACCTTGAGCAAGTATCTTAACCTGTCTTGCCTCAGTTTCCTCATCTGTAAAATGATAGAATTAGACTATAGATGGCCCCTAAGGTTCCTTCCAGTTCTAGATCTATGAGAACTTAATTTTTAATTTACCTGGCTCTCTTGTTCCCTTCCACAGAGGCCAGAATACTTAAGATGGAAAGGGACAGCTCTGTAGGATGACACAAGTCTCCGAATCATATCATAGAAGAACTACTATACCTGTAATCAAAACACCTGAGTTTGACACCTCCTTTGCTTATTAGCCTTGTGATTTTCCTGGGTCACTTAACCCCCTCCAAGAGTTCAGGAATTTGTAGGATCTCATCAGACCAGTTCTGGTAATCCTTGATACCCTTAGAAACCACTGGTAAATTTAATATATAATTTTTTGGCCAATATCACATTTTTGTAATAAATTTATAACTACAAAATACTACATTTATGCATATGAGAATACCCCTAGTACATACACAGATAAAAACTGGTCAAGATTGGCATTGTAACAAAATCAACCCCATCAATCAGATTATTACAATGATCAAAATTAGGCCCTTACAGGATTTTATATTTTGCAAAATTCTGGGGCTTCACATGGGCATTCTGTGATTATGTTGTGATTGGGCTGACCACTTATTGACTGGGGCAACTAGATGGCTCAGTAGATAAAATGCCAGGCCCAGAGTCAGGAAAACCTGAGCTCAAATCTGTCCTCAGACCCGTACTAGCTATGTGACCCCAGGCAAGTCACTTAACCCTGTTTGCCTCACTTTCCTCAACTGTAAAAGGAGCTAAAGGAGGAAATAGTAAACTACTCCAGTATCTTTACCAAGAAAACCCCAAATGGGGTCATGAAGAGTCAGACATGACTGAAATGATTGAACAAGAGGGGCCTTACAGGATTTTATAGTTTGCAAAATTCTGGGGCTTCTGCTAGGCATTCTATGATTATATAGTTATTGGGCTACAGATTTTTAAACATTGTTACAGTGTTAAAATCATGACAGGAGTTGTGGGCAGTCCTTCCAGTGTGATTCCTTGACTTCCTTCTACTCTCTGCCCATTTCACTCTGAGTAATTAGGAGCCCTTTGGGAATACAGAAACTCTTTATATGGATTTTTTAAAAGTATTGTTTCAAGAGTTAGCATCTTTTTAGTATTTTGGGACCAGAGCAGCTTTTTAAGAGTAGCCCTCTATTTTTAGCTCAAGACAGAACGGAAGAGAGAGCGCATTATTAGAGACTTAATGCTTTTTAATGGCTCACTTTTCTCATGTCATATATTTGCTTACTCAAAAAAGTTCTTCTTGGGGCGGCTAGGTGGCACAGTGAATAGAGAACCAGCCCTGCCGTCAGGAGGACCTGAATTAAAATCTGGCCTCAGATACTTAACATACACACAAAAACTAGCTGTGTGACCTTGGGCAAGTCAACCCCCAATTGCCCTCCAAAAAGCAAAAAAACAGAAAAAAAAAACTCAAAAAAGTTCTTCTTTACCTCAGTCTGCAGCAGCATCCCCATCCTTCCTTTAGAAAAATAGGTGCTCACTCTGCATTTATTTCCCTGTGTCTAGACCAGTGTGATATTGGCCTGTAAATATTCCCACCATGTAGTAAAGATGGGAATTTTTGATCACTCTTAAAGGCAGAACCAGAAATGCTCTGTGTACCAGGTGAGGGATTTTTTGTTTTGCTTTGTTTTTTGCTTATTTTTAACTAGTACTGGGACTTATTCCACCAAACTTATGGCATAATCTCATTTCTAATACTCTTTTATTGGTGGCATGGCCAGAGAAACTGAAATCTGCTGTCAACTGGCAGAGGTGAAGAGTATCTGGAGCTCCCCCCTCGCACCATGAAAGCCTAATTGATGACAGATTTCTGTTAGCAGAGCTTCTTACACATTTTACTTTTTTGGCTAGATATTTAGTAGACTGGCAAGAAGTTGAGACCAACAGTCAACATCTTTCAGATGCCAGTTTTCTAAATGTCTGGTACAGTTCCATTCCCTGTACCCATCTGGGTAATCTGAAACTTAAAGTTGGATTAAAATACTATTTTCATGACCCTAAAGTTCTCTCTCTTTCTCTCCCTCTCCATCTCCCTCTTCCTATCCCCCATACACACACACACACACACACACACACACACACACACACACACACACACACACACACACACATACGTACACACATTTTAGGATCTCGTCAGACAAGTTCTGGTAACCCTTCATCCCTACTGAAATCACCAATTAATTTTTGCTATACACACATGGACATAGTCACTGTAATTATGTGCATATTGAGAAGAACAATTAGCAAGTTGGGGATTTGAGGGATGAGGTGGAGTATAGGCTTCTAGTTGTTTCTATGTGTTGTAGTCATTTTGTTTAATTGAATCTATCTCTCTTGATCAGAGGTATTACCACATGAAAATGTCAGACCCAGTATGAGAAAAAGGCCAGTAAAAATCAAAGATACTTGTGAAAATACAAATATATTTTATTTGTGCAAGACCTATAATCAAGTTGCAAATTCTTATTGTAACCATTAATGAAATTTAAACAATACACTTTTCTAATTTTTTTTTTGCTTTTTTGGAGGGCAGTTAGGGTTAAGTAACTTGCCCAAGGTCACATGGCTAGTTTTTTTTTTTTTTTTGTGTTAAGTGTCTGAGGCCGGATCCAAACTCAGGTCCTCCTGACTCGGGCCAGGTGCTCTATTCACTGTGTCACCTAGCGACCCCCACTTTTCTAATTGCTATTTCCTAGCACAGATGTATATAAAAATGTATACAAATGTGTGTCTGTAATACATATACATACATATTACATACACACATACTTAACACCTAAGAAATCCGAAGAGAGAAATATCTCTTATAATGTAAAGTGGAGGCCTTTATTTTGCATTATCCTTCACATATGAAATACTGAAATTTCTTGTTACTGTTTTCCAGCCATGGAGGAAAGAGCTGCTCAGAGGAGTGAACGTAAGAAAATCTTAGCAGAAATCAAGAAAAAGCAAGAAGAAGAAAAATTGGTAATAAAAATAGAAGACTACTTGAGACAAGGAAAGGCATTTGTAGAGTTTGTTGGGTTTTTTTTTTTTTAAAACAAAAACAGCTTTGCTTATCAAGCTTTTAGGGACAATGATATTTAGGCTGACTTTGGAAATAAAACCTTCCTTAGAAACAAGGTGACAACATATTGGCCAAATAGAAAAGATTGCTAATTCCATTAATTTTGTTAATAATAAAATGTATGTTAGGTAGGAGGAAACTACTAAAAGATTGTTAGGAAATTTATAAGATTGCATTAGTTAGCACATTATAGCTAAGCACACACAGGTTAAGAACCCCTGATATAAGGAATTTCCTCTACCACAATCTAGTAGAAGGGTGATTACTAGACATATCTTGGTGCTGTGAGCCAAGGGAGGCCTGTAATAAGAAAGCCTATGTATGTGCCAAGGAAAAAAGAACTACAATTATAGACAAGTTTCTTGGTGAAATGAAATAATAATGATAGGCTGACAAATTTATAATAAGTAATAACTACACATCACTGAAAACCACAGTCTCCAAAAAATTAAAGTTGTCAGTCATCAAAAGGGCAGTGGATAGGGGTATAGTGGGCATGAATAGGTTGTAGCACATCATGAAGAACTGTGGGATTAAAGAATTGTAAAGGATGTTGTCAGAGGAATGAGTAATCAAAAAAGATCATTTACTCTGAGAGCCACAGGAATATCAGGGAAACCCTGTGCATATGATTGGCCTCCATGCAGTGTTAGTGATCTGTGGCCCCCAGCACACTAGATTTGTTTTGGAGGAATTGCCTTATGGATGACACAACAGGTCTCCTTAAATATACAGTATATAAGTCAGATTCTGAAAATCATAGGTAAATGTCATGAAAGTGGATAGTTTATGACCAAAAATTAATTGTCTACCCAAGAGCAGAAATTGAACCTTTCTTAAAGAAATCCACTTTCACCCCCATCATAACATTACACACATCACTTTTTTCTCCCTTTGTATTAAGTAGGTTTCTTTTAGCTCTAAATCTTATTATAATTCTATGACTACAGGTTTCTCTCAGAGATAGTGGTTATCTTGGTGGAGAAGAAGCAGGGAAAGGATTTTTTCTAGTCTAATAAATCCAATTTCTTTGCAAAAGTCACAGGTGAAAATTTAGGGAATCTGGTTCCTTCTACATATTTTTCTATAGGCTCAATTGAAGGCTCAAGAGGAGGCACGTCAGAGAAAAGAAGCAGAAGAAAAAGAGATCCAACTTGAAAAGAGGCGAGAAGAAAGGAGACTGAAGAAAATGGTGAGTGGAGCCTAGCCGTCAACCACTAAGTATTTATTGAGGACCACTGTGTCCTCATATAATCAATAGAACATACAAGCAATGAGGAACTTCAGAGAAGAATGGAAGTGAAAGATGTCATCAGAGAAATGTGTGATAGGAAAGGAAGAGGACTGTCGTTCCATGGCAAGGGTGAAAGGTAACAAGTAAACAACCAGAGTACTCCACTGCTATCCTCATAATGTCAGGGGATAATGTGAAAGGCCTTAATCAAAGAATTATTTAGGAAATGTGCTTAAAGAAATATGTGGCAAGGAAGAGAGAGAGAGAAACAAAGGGAGAGAGAGAGACAGACAGAGAGAGAGGAAGGAAGGAAGGAAGGAAGGAAGAACTAATCAGGTAGCAAGAGTGAAGGCAGAAACCATAGTGAACTCATTGTGTCTCAACACAATGTCAGGAAATGTAGGGGAAGGCTGCCAGCACCCTGAAAGGAGCTCCTGTGGCAGATTTATGAGGGGATGTAGATGAGTAGAACAGGATGGGCAGGTATAGATGGATTACAATTTGAATCAATAGAATGACCACAGAATCAATGAAATCAGCAGACCATTGAAGTATTGGGAATACATTTTGTATTTATTCACCTGTCGTTGGTTGGTTTGGTGGTTTTCCTTTATAAAGAGGACCAAAATGATATCACTATGTTAAAGTCAGGTTACATTGTGTGTGACTGTGGCTAATCAGACCTAGATGAGCTCAGAATGCTCCTCCATAGGTCGGGCACAAGTAGTCCACGTGAACATTTGGGGTGGATAATCTAAATTTGCACATTTCACCTTTCTTTTTAATTACTTCAATTCTACCTTGCTCATAGAGCATAGCAGCTTCTTTGATGAGGGCACACCATGCTGGGAGTTCCTGTGCCAGTGTCTCCCATGCCATGCAATCAATTCTGAAGCTCTTCAGAGAGACCTTGAGTGTCCTTATATCACTTTTTCTGACTGTCATGTGAGCACTTGCTTCATGCCAGTTCTCCATAAAACATTCTTTTAGGCAAGTGTACATTTGGCATTTTAACAACACGGCCAGCCCATCAGAGTTGGAAAAATACATTTCTCACTATATACATGTTGTAAAGCTCCCAGTAGAGTATTAGTTACTTGAGAACAGAAACTTTTCATTTTTGTCTTTGCGTTTGCAGTGCCTAGCAACAGTGCCCTGGAACACAGTAACAACTTAATAAATTGCCGAATTAAGTTGGATTAGAGAGTCCATATTCTTCTTCTTTTTTTTTTTTTGCTTTTTTTAGAGGACACTTGGGGTTAAGTAACTTGCCCAAGGTCACACAGCTAGGTTTTTTTTTTGTTGTTTGTTTGTTTGTGTGTGTTAAGTGTCTGAGGCAGGATCTGAACTCAGGTCTTTCTGACTCCAGGGCCAATGCTCTACTCACTGCACCACCTAGCCTCCCCATATTATTATTCTTATAGACACGTATCAGTTCTGTAGAGATTTTTTTCTAATCTGACTTGTTGTAGTTGATATATTTCCTGCAAATCTTCCTTTTTCAAAACTTGGTTTTTTTCCCTTTTAAATTTAGCCTTTTGTCTAGCACTTTCTGGTAGTACATATATCACTTTAAATAAAACCAACCCAACTTTAACTTTTTTTCCTCTCCTATTTTTTCTTAGTTATATGTAAAATAAATTTTTAGTATTGGTTTTTAAAAATTTGAAATTCCAAATTCTGTCTCCCTTCCTCCTCTTCCCCCCTCGTGAGACGATAAGCAGTTTGATGTGGATTATACATATAAAGTCCTGCAAAACATATTTCCATATTAGCCATGTTGCAAAAAAAAAAAAAAACACCCAGACCCCCCCCCCAAAAAAAAAAACAAACCCCACCCAAGAAAAACAAAGAAAGTGAAAAAAGTATGTTTCAATCAGCATTCAGACTCCATCAGTTCTTTCTCTGGAAGAGGATAGCATTTTTCCTCATAAGTACTTCAAAATTGTCTTGGATCATTACATTATTCAGAGTAGCTAAGTCATCCACAGTTGATCATCATACAATATTGCTGTTAGTGTGTGCAATGTTCTCCTGGTTCTGTTCATCTCATTTTGCATCATATAAGTCTTTCTAGATTCTTCTTTTTTTTTTGGAGGGCAGTTGGGGTTAAGTAACTTGCCCAAGGTTACATGGCTAGGTTTTTTGTTTGTGTGCGTTAAGTGTCTGAGGCCGGATCTGAACTCAGGACCTTCTGACTTCAGGGCCGGCGCTCTACTCACTGCGCCACCTAGCCGCCCCTCTAAATTCTTCTGAAAGCATCCTGTTCACAATTTCTTATAGCACAATAGTATTCCATTACATTCATATACCACAGCTTATTCAGCCATTCCCCAATTGATGGGCATCCCTTCAATTTCTTTGGCACCACAAAAACACTGCTATAAATATTTTGGTACATAAATAGCCTACTTTTCCCTATTCTTTGATCTCTTTGGGATACAGACCTAGTAGTGGTATTTCTGGACTAAAGGGTATAAACAGTTTTAAAGTCCTTTGAACATAGTTTCAAATTGCTCCCCAGAATAGTTGAATCAGTTCACAACTCTACCAAACAGTGTATTAGTGTCCCAGTTTTTCCACATTCCCTCCAACATTTGTCATTTTCCTCTCTGTCATATAAACCAGTCTGATAGGTGTGCATTGGTACCTCAGAATTGTTTTATTTGCATTTCTCTAATTAGTTGTGATTTAGAACATTTTTAATATGATAATAGATAGCTTTGATTTCTTCTTGCAAAAACTACCTCTTCATACCCTTTGACCATTTATCGTTTGGGGAATGACTTATATTCTTGTAAACTTGACTCTGTTCTCTATATAATTGAGAAATGAGGCCTTTATCAGAGAAACTTGCTGTAAAAACTTTTTCCTAGGGGCGGCTAGGTGGTGCAGTGAATAGAGCGCCGGCCCTGGAGTCAGAAAGACCTGAGTTCGGAGCCAGCCTCAGACACTTAATCCACACAAACAAAAACCTAGCCATGTAACCTTGGGCAAGTTACTTAACCCCAATTGCCCTAAAGGGGCAGCTAGGTGGCACAGTGAGTAAGAGCGCCAGCCTCGGAGTTGGGATGACCTGAGATCAGATCCGACCTCAGAAAATGAGCACCCACGCATAATGACTAGCCGTGTAACCTTGAGCAAGTTACTTAACCCCAATTGCTTTAAAAAAAAAAAAACCTTTTTCCTAGTTTCCTGCTTTCATTCTAATCTTGGTTGCATTGGTTTTGTTTATCCAAAACCTTTTTAATTTAATGTAATCTGGATTATCCGTTTTATTTCTTTTGTAATGCTGTCTATCATGTTCATAAATTCTTCCCTTACCCATAGATCTAAAAGGTAAAGTTTTCCATGCTCCCCCAATTTGCTTGTGATATCCACCCTTTATGTCTAAATTATTTATCCATTTTTGATCTCATCTTGGTATATGGTATGAGATGTTGGTCTTTACCCAGTTTCTACCAAATTACTTTACAGCTTTCATAGCAATGTTTTGCTAAATAGTGAGTTCCTCTCCCAAAATCTTGGATCTTTGGGTTTACTAAACACTAGATGATTATGGTCATTTACTACTGTGTATTGTGTACCTAATCTTTTCCACTGATCTCCACCCTTTATGTCTAAATTATTTATCCATTTTTGATCTTATCTTGGTATATGGTATGAGATGTTGGTCTTTACCCAGTTTCTACCAAATTACTTTACAGCTTTCATAGCAATGTTTTGCTAAATAGTGAGTTCCTCTCCCAAAATCTTGGATCTTTGGGTTTACTAAACACTAGATGATTATGGTCATTTACTACTGTGTATTGTGTACCTAATCTTTTCCACTGATCTATCACTCTATATCTTAGCCAGTATCAGATTGTTTTCATGACTACTTCTTTTGTAGTAGTTTGAGATCTGGTACTGCTAAGCCACCTTCCTTCACATTTTTTCCATTTATTCCTCTGATATTCTCTACCTTTTGTTCTTCCAGATGAATTTTGTTATTATTTTTTCTAGCTCTATAAAATAATTTTTGGTAGTTTGGTGTGGCACTAAATTAATTTAGGTAGAATTGTCATTTTTATTATATTGGGTCAGCCTATCCATGAACAATTAAGTAATTCTCCAGTTGTCTAAATTTAACTTTATTGGTGTAAAAAGTGTTTTTCAATTGTCTTTATATAGTTCCTGGGTTTGTCTTGGCAGGTAGACTCTCGAGTCTTTCTATTGTCTGTAGTTATTTCAAATAGAATTTCTCTTTCTGTCTTTTCCTGCTGGACTTTGTTGGTAATATACAGAAATGCTGTTGATTTATGTAGGCTTATTTTATACCCTGCAACTTTTACTGAATCAACTTTAACTTTAAAACTATATGTCATTGAATACCTTATTATTAGTTATACTTCCAAGAGTGTGACTTTTCCAATTGTATGCATGGGTTGTAGGGAAGCTTCTTTGATTAATGGATGATTGATTATGAAGTAATTTGCAAAGCAAATGGGTTTTTATCACATTGGTCCTGGCCCAGTGTTTATGTTTTCCCAAACACCACTCTAGTAGAACCAAATTTTGTGCCCCAAATTAATTAATTCCTTGACCATTTTCCCCATAATATTACGGTCTGTCAAACATAAATATGCAAAAGAAGTCTTCACTTGCTTATGATGTTTGCTGAATAATTGAGACTAGAGAAAACCCTATATAGCTATATCGCTTTTTGACCAAACTGATATGTTCTGTGAATATTCCTTGGATCTACCACCTTAGCTCAGAAAACCTTTTTACCTTCCTACACTGGTATGATACTGCTTCTGCTGGAACCCATGAAGCTCACATTGACAAATCAGTATCAGTTATAATTTGGAAGACATCAAAATAAACAAGGTCAGATTTTGGTGTCCAAATGCAGGGGGGAATAAATTTTTTTTCTATCCCCTTGGGTGCCTTTTAGAGTTAAATGAATGTTATGAAGTGAGGAGAAGAGCCTCAAATTGCTTCCATAATCATTTATTCTAATTGACAGAAGCCCAGGTGAAAAGCATTGTTCCAGGGGTGGCTAGGTGGCTCAGTGAATAGAGCACCGGCCCTGGAGTCAGGAGGACCTGAGTTCAAATCCGGCCTCAAACACTTAATACTTTTAGCCTTGTGACCTTGGGCAAGTCACTTAACCCCAAATGCCCTGCCGTCCCCCTCCAAAAAGCAAACAAAACAAAACAAAAACAAAAAGAAAATATCATTGTCCCTGGCTGCTTTTCCCATTCAAGCCCACCCTTCACCCTCTTGTGCCCCAGGCAGCTGCTGTGTCTGCTTAAGAGTCAGCGTCTGTTGTTAATCTTTATTCTAGAACTCTTCTGTCACCCTCCATCTTCGGGCGATCACAGTCCCTGCCTCCCAGTGCTGGATGCTCTTTCTCTTATGATGTCCCCCAAAGGAGGAGGCCACACTCTCCTTACTCCACTTGGCCCTCTGTAGCCCTCAGTTGCTTTTTGTCACTCAGCAACTTCTCCTTTATGGTTCACTCCATCCTTCTATGTAATTGCTGCCACCTGTTTGCCTCCAAGTCACCTTTCTTTTTCAGTGAGTTCAGTACCTTTGGTCACAGTCTTCCTCTCCGTGTCACCAAGCACCTAAAAAACCCTCATCTTCATATACTTCTTCAGTTTCTAGGACCTGCATCGGGGATGTGCCAGGGCTCTGCCAATTATCAAATTTTCAGTGTGAGCATTTACAGGTCAGAAATCAGCAAACTACAAATCAGGGCTTGATTGATTATTTTGTTGACTGTCTAGACTTAAGATAATGATGGGAGAAATGTTAATAATTGCAGATCAAACTTAGAACTATATTGGGCACACTTTGGGGTGGGGGTAGAGCCAATTATTAAACATTTACCAGCACATCTTAACTCTACCTCAGCCACCCATGAGAATAGTCACACTTTTGATCTCACCATTAGCCATAACTGATACTTGTATGATTTTAAACTATAAGAATATCCCTCTCTGTTCTGTTTTCCTGTGCTGCTTTCTCTGTGCCTTATTTCTTTTCCTCCCTGTGACCTCTAGTCCCTCACTCCATCTCTGTTCTTCCAGTCTGTCCCCTCTTCTCCAGTCTCACTTTCTTGCCTCACTTTCTCTCCTACTTCTCCTCCATGCTTGACTACTTCCTCTTAAGTCTCCTTTGCTATCCCCTTAAGTATAAGTATTTTACAAGACCCTCTTCTGGGCCCTCTTCTCTTTCCATCATGTCTCCCCTGTTGAGGCCATCCAGTTCTGTGGATTGATGACCCCCAGATCTGTAGAACCAGCCCTCATCTCCCTTCTGAACTCTAGTGCCACGTCACCTTCACCATCCACATGCCAGATATCATTATCTGGATGTCCCAGGGGCATTCCAAACTTCACATGTCTAAAACAAAACTGCTTATCTCCCCATCCTCACTAAACTCACCTTGTCTCCAAATATAGCTGTTTATTTTAAGGGCATCACCATCATCTCAATCATCCTGGTTTGTAATCTCAGAATCATCTTTGACTCTTCTCACCTTGTGTCTAGTCAGTTGCTAAGTTTAATAGATGAGACCTTTACAACCTCTCTCATATATGTATGTATACACACACACACACACACACACATACATGATATATGCCCAGCTGTTCTCCATTCACATGGCCATTACCCTAATTCAGAGCCTCATCATTCCTTACCTTGATTGTTGTGACAGCCTCTGAACTTATCTCTCCCCTCTCTAGCCCATCCTTCACATAGCTACTAAAATAATCTTCCTAGCAGTGCCCAAAGAGCTATAAAATTGTGCATACCCTTTGATCTGGCAATACACTACTAGATCTGTATCTAGATCATATAAAAGGGAAAAGGACCCACTTGTACAAAAATACTTATGGCAACTCTTGTTGTGGTGGAAAAGAATTGGAAATTGAGGGGATGCTCATCAATTGGGGAATGGTTGAACAAGTTGTGGTATATGACTGTAATGGAATACTATTGTGCTTTAAGAAATGATGAGCAAGAAGATTTCAGAAAAAGCTGTAAAGACTTCCATGAATTGATGCTGAGTGAAGTGAACATTGTACACAGAAACAACATTGTACAATCATCAACTTTGATAGACTTAGCTCTTCTCAGCAATACAATTCCAAAAGACTCATGATGGAAAATGCTATCCTCTTCCAGAGAAAGAACCGTGGTGTCTGAATGCATATTGAAGTATACTATTTTCTCTGTTTTTTCCTTTCTTGTGGTTTTTCTCTCTTGTTCTGATTCTTCTTTCACAACATGACTAATATGGAAATATGTTAAATATGATTGTAGATATATAGCCTAAATCAGATTGCTTACTTGGGGAGGAGGAGAGGAGGAAGGGAAGGAGGGAGAAAAAAAATGGAATTCAAAATCTTATAAAAGCAGATGTTGAAAACTATCTTTACATGTAACTGGAAAAAATAAAATACTATTAAGTGGGAAAATAAAATAAAATAATCTTCCTAAAGCACTGATTGGACCATATAACCTTACCGTTTAGAAGGCTTCAGTAGCTTTATTGCATGACCTCTAGGGTAAATTGAAACTCTTTAGCTTGGCACTTCAGGGTCTCTACAGCCTGGCGCCATCCATCCCACCTTTGAAACCGTGTTTCATATTATTCCTCTTCATGCATTTAATGCTCTACTCAAGCTGTGCTACTTCTCAGACTTCTCATTCTGCCTTTCACTCCCATGCATTCACACAAGGCATCCCTCCTGTTTGTGATGTGTTCCAACCTTAACTCTGACTTTGACAATCCTTGTTTTCCTCCAAGTCTCCGCTCCAGTGCCCTCTCTTATGTGAATTTTCTTGATTTCCCCCCACACCTCTTAGTAGTCTCTTCTTCTAATTATTTTTCTTTACAAATATATGTATGTCTATTTTTATATTTACTATACATAATAAAATGTAAAGTCCTTGAAGGTAGGGACTATTTCATTTTTATCTTTGATACTCAGCAATTAACCCAGTATCTTGCACATAGTAATAAAGCTTAATAAAACTTTGTTGAATTATAAGACAAGGAACAAAATAAAATGACATTTCTTCTTAACCTTTAGTTAATCAGAAAATTTAATTGACCCTCAGATAACCTTAAAACTTAGTTAATCAGAATATCCCATTCCTCAAGCAATCCAACTAAGTGAAGTTTGGGGCTAAAATGCTTTCAGCTTTTCTGTCATATACACCATATAAATAAATTCACAGCATTGTTACATCTGCTAACCTTTTCTCACAGGATCCTAGTCAACAACTTGCACCAGATGGACAGGTTAAAAGCCTCAAGTCATAATTAATTAAACCCTGAAACTTAAAATCCACATCTGTGGTGATTGTTTTGGTAGACTTTACTTTCAGGCTAGGCATGTAGCCATAGGATTCTTCACAAACCCTTCCCACCCCACCCCACAAAATCATACAGTATAAGTACTTCTGTGTAGTACACTTAATTCAGAAACATCTCTACCTAGAATGGCATACTTAAATATAGGTGTTGCAATAAATAGAGTTTTGGACTTGGAGTCTGAAATCCTGCCTCAGTCACTAGTTAGCTGTGACCCTGGGCAAGTCATTTAACCTCCATCTGCCTGAGTTTCCTCACCTGTAAATTGAGGGCAATAATAACACCTGCATCCCAGGCAGGAGTGTACTAGAGCCGGCTCCCACCCCTTAGGGAGCTGATTATTGAATATTCCGTGTGAGCATTTACACCTCAGAGATCAGCAAACACTACAAATCAGAGCTTGGTTTATTGTTTTGTTGACTGTCTAGATGTAAGAAAGTGACAGAGAAACGTTAATAATGCATAGTAAACGTAAAAGCATGTCAAGAGTGCATTTCCCCGGCCAGGCAGCATACCAGATTTACCAGCCTACCCCTGCTCCCAGAGTTGCTGTAAGAGTGAAATTTTTTAAAGTGCTGTGTGAGTGCTAGCGATTTGTATTACTACTGCTACTACTGTGTTCTAATGTTATTGCTGTTATGATACTGCTATGCTCTATCATCATCGTCTTTGTTATTTCGCCAGCCTCCTTAAGAAGGGAGCTACCCATTTGAACAAAGGTGGCTTTTCCATTTGATGGCCATACCATCACTTACTCTTTCCAGGGAATTAAACAGACCAACACGGGGGACATGCATCCACAGGCATTAGGACATTTTGCTTTGTCACTGAAACTCCTCCTTCCCCTGAAGGGCTTATTGTCTCCGTCCCATTCCCCTTTCTTATTTTAGCTTTGGTCTCTTTGTAGATAAAGAAACTTAAAATTATCTAACTCTCCCAGGCCTTCCTCCCTCCACTCCGTCTTCTCCTTTAAAAGGAGAAGCCCTTGTAAGGCCTTTGTGGGTGGGTCTTGCCTATTGCCTGCTACCAAGTGAGGCTACTAGAAGGACGGTCGGGATTGCCAGAGGCTCTGGAGGAGCTTGTCCTCTCAGCCTTCGAGGCTCAGTTCATTTCATCTTTCAGCCTCACAGAATGTAAAACACCACCCCCTCCCCACACACTGTTTTCAGAGCTTGACCAGAGTGGTTCTGATGGGAGGCCAGAGCTGACCAGGCCTTTGCTTTTTGTTCTCTTGTCCCCCACCGGGTCTCGTGTTCCTCATGCCCCTTTTTAGCTCGGATGCAGAGGGGAGGATTTAGGAGAGCCCCAGCCTGCCAGCCCTCTCTGACTGCAGGCCTAGCGTGAGGAGGGGAAAGTGGGGCCAGAATCCTCACCCCCCCACCCCCCACCCCTGTCACCAACCCGCCATCCTGGCTCTTCTGCCTCGGGGTCAGGTGCAGGGGGGCCCTTTGTTCTTGTCTACATCGGCGCTGCCCCCAGGGGCATCCCAGGGGCTCAGGACCCTGGCTGGCTTGTGTCACTCGCTG
Source organism: Gymnobelideus leadbeateri (assembly GCA_011680675.1). Lineage (NCBI taxonomy): Eukaryota > Metazoa > Chordata > Mammalia > Diprotodontia > Petauridae > Gymnobelideus > Gymnobelideus leadbeateri. Next base: position 171,986 of record WOXC01003586.1, read on the forward strand.
GGACACTTTGTGGCCTTAAGGTTTTTGAGAGGCTGTTTTCTGTTTTCAGAGTAGAAAGGAAGGGCTGGTCTCCTTGCAGGCTGTGGGGTGGCCCGTGGGCCCTTTATCAGGAGTGATCAAACACTGCCCTAGCTGTCTGTCATTCAGAAAGGCTCCCCAGGGGCCTGGTGTCCTGAGGACCCTGCATACACATGCATGGGTGGGTGGGTGTGTACATGTGTGTGTAGCTAGCTCAGGCAGGAACAAGGCCTGTGAGGGCCCTGCATGCACACGTGTGTGCTGTGTGTGCATGAGATACCCCAGGCTCCAGCAGGAACTAGGCCTGTACCCCATGGTGGAGGGAGGAGGAGGGAGGGCTGGGGCCTACGCAAATATCACCCTGCTCCCCCCACCCCATGCCTTCCTGTTCCTGGCTTTGATGAAGCCTCTGGGGGGTAAGGGAGGAGAGGAGGGAGGCCCGTCCATCCAGAGCGGCCCAGGCAGCCTGCAGGTGACCAGGGACCCCTCCCCACCCTCCCTGGTGTGGCCAGACAGGTGGACCTCCCTCCTTTTCAAGGCCGCCTGCACCCTGCTGGGAGGGGGAGCCCACCACTGGGCCACACTGCTCTCTGGGTGCCCAGACCTCCTCCCTGCTGGGGGCCAGCCCCCACCCCCGCCACACTAAAGCCTTGGGGTCCCTTCTTTCCCCAGAGAGAGCTAGAGAAGCAGAGGAGAGCCAAGAGGAACCAGCAGCTCCAGGCCAAGGCCAAGGCCCACTACGAACGCGCCCTGCTGCGGGGGAAGGGCCTGGAGCCCTGGAAGAGACTCCTGAGTCAGAGCAAGTACAACATGGAGGTGAGAGGACCCCACCCCCCAAGCCAGGCTGCCCCCTCCCTCCTCAGCCCGCAGGCCCCTCTGGAACAGGGCTCCTTCACAGGGGCTGGGAACTGGGATGGGGAAAAACCATGGAGGGAAGGGTGGATAGGGAGGAAGATAGATAGATGATGTTTTTGTTTTTTGAGAGGGCAGTTGGGGTTAAGTGACTTGCCCAAGGTCACATGGCTAATTTTTGTGTTAAATATCTGAGGCCGAATGTGAACTCGGGTCCTCCTGACTCTAGGGCTGGTGCTCTATTCACTGCTCCACCTAGCTGCCCTGATAGATAGATGATGGATAGATAGATAGGCAGATAGATAGATAGGCAGATAGGCAAATAGATGATAGAGAGAGAGATAGATGGGTAGACAGGTAGATAGATGGATGATACATAAAGTAGATAGATAACAGACATACCCACAGATAACCGGACAGATAGTGACAGATAGGTAGATAAATGCATAGATGATAGAAACAGATACATAGATGATAGATATAAAGAGAGGGAGATCAGCTGTAGATCATGTGATAGATATTTTTTTCCTCATCTAAGTTCCCATCCATGACACATTAAAAAGGATTAATCACTCCTGATCTAGAATATCTTTCTACATGGATGCATGTAAACTCCCGATCAAGAGAGCTTATCCCTTTTTTTGTGTCATGGACTCCTCTGGCAGTCTGGTGAAACATATGGAGCCCTTCTCAGAATAATATTTTTTAAAATTCAGAATTGAAAAAATGCTAAATTTCAGTTAGAGGTTAGTGAAAATAAAAAATATATCTCTGTGTGTGCTATACACAAATGAAGACATAGCTGTGTATATATACATAAGACATGTCTTATGTATATATACACAGCTATGTCTTCATTGATATATATTTATGTATAACCTCTAACTGAAATGTATATATAGATATATCTTTATGTTCACTAACATCTAACTGAAATATATATATAAATACACAGATACATATCTATATATAAAGATATATCTGTGTGCATATATATATTTCTGTTATAAAGAATTTCAGTTATATATATATATACACAGATATATAAATATGAACACATAGAGAGATATGTCTTTATTTTCACCAACATCTTATAGAAATTTAGCATTTCCTTCCATTATAAATTTTTTAAAATATTATTCTGAGAAGGGGTCTAATATGCTTCACTAGGCTGCCAAAGGAGTCCATGACACACAAAAAAAGGATTCTCTCTCCTGATCAAGAGTATCTTTTTTGCAAGGTAAAGAAAAGACATTAGAGACATACATGAACTCATATAAAATAAGGCTGTTGGCATTCTTTTCATTCTCATATCGAGTTATAGTTGGAGCAACATGACATCCAGTGAAAAACTAAGTTGCTCAAAATTGATTTGAAAAATGAAATGTGTAGGACTTTTTATAATAGAGGCCTGTAGCATGTACCCAATTGACATTCTTCTTGATGATCAGTTGGCCAAATTCTCATTAAAATCATTAGTCATTCAGTCAATTAGCATTTATTAAGTGCCCATTGTGTGCTGGGCATACAAAGAAAGGCAAAAGACAGCCTCTGCCCTTGAGGAGCTCATCATTTAATGGGGGAGAAAACATTTCAGTGTACAAACAAGCTATATGTAGGATAAACTGGAAATAATCAACAGAGGGAAGGCCCTAGAATTAAGAAAGATTGGGAAAGGCTTCCTGTAGAAGGTAGAATTTTAGTGAGAACCTGAAGGAAAACAGGTAAACTGAAAGATGGAAATAAGGAGGGAGAGCATTTAAGGCACGGGGGACAACTGGTAAAAATGTCCTGAGAAAGAGATGGAAGGTTTTCATCAAGGAATGACTAGAAGAACATTGTTACTGGATCAAAATATAAGGGGGGTTAGGTGTAAGAAGGCTGGAAAGGTAGGGAGGAAGGGTTGGTCATCTAGGTTATAAAGCGCTTTAAACGTGAAACCAAGGATTTTCTACTTGATCCTGGAGGTTATAAGGAGGCACTGGCATTTATTGAGTAGGAGGGGAGACATGGTCAGACCTGCACTTGAGAAAAATTACTTTGGTAGCTGGAGTGGGGAGAGACTTCTAACCGGCAGATCAACCAGCAGGCTGTTGCTGTAGTATGGTGGTGAGGTGATGAGGGCCTGCCTGCTGGGGCAAGAAGATGGTAGATATGACTGGAGGGAGGGCCTTCTGTGAGATATGTTGTTAAAGCAGAAATGCCTAGACCTGGCAATAGATTGGATATGTAAGATGAAAGCAGGTACAAAGGGAGTATGATACTGAAGTTGGATGACTGGGAGTATTGTGATGCCCTTGACAATAATGGGAAAGTTTAGACGAGGAGAGAATTTGGAGGGAAAGATAACGAGTTCAGTTTGGGGTATGTTAAACTGAAGATGTTTATGAGACATCTAGTTCAAGACTGAGGCAGCTGGCGATACAAAACTGGAGGTCAGCTGAAAGGCTAGGGGTGGAAAAGTAGATTGGAGAATTATCAGCATAGAGGTAATTGAATCCATGGGAGCTGATGAAATAAAGAAAGAGAAGTGAACCTGGGATAGATGGATGAGGGACACCTGAGGCTAGCAGACATGACCTGGCTGAAGATCCAGCAACAGAAAGGCTGAGAAGGAGAAGGAGAACCAGGAGAGAGCAGTGTCACAGGAAGGAAGTACCAAGGAGAAGAGGGTTATTGACACTGTCAAAGGCCCAGAGTTCAAGAAGGGTGAAGACTGAGAAAATCCCATTGGATTTGGTAATGCAGAGGTCACTGGTAACTTTGGAGACAGCAGTTTTGGTTAAGTGATGAGGTCAGAAGTCAGAGAGTTAGGAAGAGAGGAGAGGAAGGAGAGGCAGCTATTGTAGACAGCCTTCTCAAGTTTTGCCACAAAAAAGGAGGAGAAATATGGGATGGGTAGATAGAGTGAGGTTTTTTTAAGGTTAGGGGAGACCTAGGCATATTTATAGTCAGTAGGGATCCTGCCAACAGACAGGAAGGATTTGAACTCAGATCATTTCTATTCCAAGTGTAATGATCCACTATATCTCTAATTCTAACTGCAGCTGTGTAGTACAATAGATAATGAACTAGATTTTTGTAGTATAGTTTGAGATCCAGTCATGCTAGCACCAGTTTTCCCCACTTTTTTTCTATTACTTTCAGATTTTTGACCTTTTATTTCTCTAGGGGAATTTTGTTATTATTCTTCCTAGTTCTGTAAAGTAACCCTCTGGTAGTTTGATTGGTATGACATTGGATCTCTAAACTAAATTAGGTACTGCTGTCATTTGGCACAGTCCAACCATGAGCAATGAATATTTTTCCAATTATTTAAATCTTTTTTCTGTAAAGGTTTTATCTGTAGAATTCTGTTTGTATACCTTGAAAGATATTTAATAGAATTTCCTTTTCTTTCTCTTTCTAGTGAGTTTTATTATATTTAACATGCAGAAAAGCTGGTTATAATTTACTTTAAAAAACTTATCCTATCTTTCTAGCCTGACCAAATCTTTTTTTTTTTTTTTAAAGCAATTGGGGTTAAGTAACTTGCTCAAGGTTACACGGCTAGTCATTTGATTTATGCGTGGGTGCTCATTTTCTGAGGCCGGATCTGATCTCGGGTCATCCAAACTCCGAGGCCGGTGCTCTTACTCACTGCGCCACCTAGCCGCCCCTTTAGGGCAATTGGGGTTAAGTAACTTGCCCAAGGTTACACGGCTAGGTTTTTGTTTGTTTTTTTTTTTTTTTTTTTGGATTAAGTGTCGGAGGCCGGCTCCGAACTCAGGTCCTTCTGATTCCAGGGCCGGCGCTCTATTCACTGCGCCACCTAGCCGCCCCTCTGACCAAATCTTTTTGAGTCTTTCATCTATGTTAGCTATTCCTTCCAGCCAGAAAGTATCTAGAAAGATAAATCTCTGGACTTGTTATTCTCTGATTCATTTCAACTGAAATTTCATTTTGCCTTCTGGTATCAATACCAATATGATTCAATTCCTTCAGTAGTAAAAGATCTCACATTTAGATTACTAAGAGTTAAGTTATTGTTTGCAGACAGCCTAATATTACCTTCAAATGGGTATCCATGGTTGTTTTGTTGTAATTCTGAGCTCCACGTATTAGGAAAGACATTCATTGATAAACCATATAGTTGAAGGGTCTTGAGATCATGCCACAAGTTCTAGCCAAAGGAACTGGAGATATTTTTAGCCTGGGAATGACTGTCTTCAGTTGTTTTAAGGGCCCTATTGTGGAAGAGAATTACAGCTTCTTCAGTTTAGTTGTGAGAGCAGAACCAGGTGGAAGAGTTGGCAAGAGGCAGATTTAGTTTTGACTGTAGAGAAGAAAAAAAAATCCTAAAGGCGAAGATCTATACAAAAGTGCAGTGGTCTGCCTGAGGAAGGTGGGGGCATGTGGATTGTACAGAATGGAGAGTGGGCTGAACCATCTATCTGGCTGCTAAAGTTTCTCCCAACTCTAAAACTGTCATTTCAATAATAACACTTAAATTACAAAGTGTATAGATGGACACTTGGCTCTTTTTCAGTTGTGTCATTGTCAGGGTAACCAGTGAATAAGCATTTATTAATCACCTTTCATATTCCAGGAAATGCACTATCTGCTAAGAGTACAAATACAATGAATGATGCAGTCCCTACATTCAGTGAACTTACAGTTTGATGGGGAGGGGGGAGACCATAAGCAGAAATTAAAATAGATACAGCATAAATATAAAGTTGATAAACACACACATATAGATAGTAGTTAAACACGATGTAGTTTGGGACAGAAGGTACTAGCAGTAGGAGGTGGAGAGTGGGAGGTGCCAAGGAAATCAGGGAAAACTTCATGCAGAAGATCATGCCTGAGCTATACCTCAAAGGAAAAGAGGAGTTCTAGAAAGTGGAGGTAAGGTGTACATAAGTACATGAGAAATGTAAATTCATTTGGAGTTGATTCCTCTAGAGAAGGAGACCCAGATGGTGCCAGCCATTTATAACCAGATCTCCATTTCTGAAAGAGTATAATTGGCAGCTACTTAGTCAATATCCTTAATAGCCAGACTTTTGGGACAACAAATCCCAGTCCCCTTTTAATTAGACTGTAAGCTTCTTGAGAACAAAGTGGTTTTTTTTTCTTTGTGTCACCAGCATCTGTCACAATATCTTGCACATAGTAGGTTTTAATAAATATTTGTTGATTTGAATTGTCATTTAAAGTTCATGATGTAATTCTTAACTGCTTAAAAAATAGGGTCAAGGCCCAGCAATACCACTTCTAGGGTTATATCTCAAAGAGATCATAGAAATTTGGGTCTTGGGAGCAAGACCCAAATATACCAAAATATTTATAGCAGCTCTTTTCGTGGTTGCAAAGAATTGGAAACTGAAGGGGTGCCCATCAATTGGGGAATGGCCAAACAAGTTGTGGTATATGAATGTAATGGAATACTATTGTGCTATAAGAAACGACGAGGAGACGGATTTCATATTTACCTGGAGAGGCTTATACAAACTGATGCTGAGCGAGAAGAGTAGAATCAGAAGAAATTTGTATACAATCACAGACACATCATATGTGTGATGACCAACTATGACAGATTGGACTCATCTCAGCAATGCAGTGATATAAGTCAATCCCGAAAGACACATGAAGGAGAGAAATGCGACATCCAGAGATATTACTAAAAAGAGCTGAGCCTGAATCCTGATGGAAGCAAACTAATTGATCTTTTTCTCTTCATTGTTTGGTTTTATTTCTTCTTTACCATTTTTCATCCCACCTAGTACAATACGCCTTTGTAATTGGAATAATGTCTAATATGAATGTATTTGCAGATCCTATACTGGACTATATGCTGTCGTGGGAGGTGGGGGGAAGGAAGTAAAGGAAATTTGAAAATAAAAAAAAAAAAAGCTCTTGATGGACTTTTAAGTTATAAATAATCCAGAATCTGTTTCATATCAGATAACCCAAGGTCTCCCTGACCTTGGCAGAATTACAGTTATAGTCTTTTTTTTAACAGATTAATTCTACCTAAGCATATTCTATAATGTTAAGTAAAAGGCTTTCTTTTCCAGCCTACACCTTCCATTTATATATTTTAATCTTTTAAATAAACCTGGTTAATATCCCTACAATAAAGTATGGCATGACCCCAGTTCATGGGGTTATATAATTATTTTCAAAAAAAATAGGGTCAAGGAAGCTCTTTGATTACCACATGAATCAATTTTAAGATTAATCTCACCAGCATCTTTACTTACACAATGGAGTTGTGGAGGATTTTGCAAAAACAGTTATGTGTTTCTAAAAACAACTTCCTTTTCTTTTTTTCTGAAATTGTCCAGGTGGCAGAAAATCATTATTGCTCCACAATTCAAAGGAAATACCTACTGACCTGGTTCCATTATACCCAAGAAAGCCTGGCTGAGAAGAAGGCCCAGGCAGATAAATTTTACTCCCAGATATTGCTTAAGAGAGCCTTTAGGAGCTGGTTAGAGGTAAGGCCAAAAGGAAAAGGCACTAGAAAGACATCAGATGGCTTGATTGCTGTTTAATGATTTGAAAAGCAAATAGAATCTAGATTATCTCTAGTTCATCATGTTCTGGGAATTTTTCACAGATAGAATTAATCCAGACAGTTCAGGCAGACAGTATCCCATCCAAATATTACCTACTTGAGCATAATATTCTTTTTGAATAGAAAATGGAAATTCTTCTAACTAATTAAGGTTGCCTTAAAAGTCTCATCAGTGTAGGCTTCATTCTTAGGTCATTTCTGTTTTTCATTCCTTATCTCTGAAAACATCCTTATTGTAATCTGTTCCTGTTATCTTTGTATGTAAGTTGTCCTGTCATTCCAACTTTTAAGGTCTGTGTGTTCTCATTTTCTCTAGGCTTCCTTAGCTTTTGTATATGTCTTCCTTCCTGGGACACCAACTCTTTATTTTCTCTAATTCTTTATCCGCTGCATTTGTTTTTCTTATTACGATTCCTGGTAGTTCTCTCTAGGACAAGGATTGAGAGTTCCCTCGTGCAGTGGTTCTCAAACTTTTCAGTCTCAGGAGACCCCTATATACTCTTAAATTTGGGGGACCCTCCCCCAAGGAGTTTTTGTTTATGTGGTTTATATGTGTTGATATTTACCATGTTAGGACAGCTAGGTGGTACAGTGGAAAGGGCACCAGGCCTGGAGTCAGGAAGGCTCTTTGTCCTGGAATTCAAATCTGATCTCTGGCACTAGCTGTGTGACCCTGGGTAGGTCACTTAACCCTATCTGCCTCAGTTTCCTCATCTGCAAAATGAGCTGGAGAAGGAAATAGCAAATTGCCAGTATCTTTTCTAAGAAAACCCCAAATGGGGACATGAAGAGTCTGACATGACTGAAAACTACTGAACAACAATTTATAACAGCAGAAATTAAAATGTCTTAGTTTTATAAAAATAATTTTAATCTTGTGCCCCCTCCCTAAGGGTCTTATAGATCCTTGGCTTTGAGAACTGCTGTACTGTACTAATGAAGTGTTAACATCTCTCAAATTTATAGTTATTTATATATAATTTTATTATATTATATATAAATAATATCTCTATATTTTTATAGTTTTAAAAAGTTACCTAAAGCAATAAGCGTTTAGGTCACATTTCTCACTGCTATTCTTCGTTATGCTCTCTAGTACAAGGCTTCATTAACTATTGCAGAAGAAAAAGCAAGAAAACTGAGTGCTGTATTTCTTCAGAAGAACACTTTTATGTCATGGCTTAATATGGTCCGTGAGGAAAAGATGGCTGCTCAGAAGAAACTTCAGATTGCCATCAAGCACAGTAACAGGTAAGGCTGTCCAGCATTCTAGAAATCGTCAGTAACCTCACACACCTTGCTGTACAGATTGGAATGTATACCATTGATCAGGAGAGCAGAAGGAGGAAACAGAGAGGCAGTGTAACTGTCACTTGAGTAGATGTCAGGAGAATTTGGTCCTAGAACTTTGATTTTTGAGCCCATTTTCCCATCTGCAAAATGGACTTCTTATCTTCTCCACAGGAGATGATGAAAAGATGACATGAGTAGACATAAATGAAAAAGGAAGAAGCTTATAGACGTATAAGCAGGTGCTATTAGTTATTATATTACTATTTATTACAAAGAAACACCTTTATCCTATATCATTAGGTAATGAGAGCAAATGTGGCACAGGGGATAAACAGCTGGCCTTGGAGCCAGAAAGACCCAAGCTCAAGTCCTGACTGTCAATGCCTAGTGGCTTTGTGATCCTGGGCAAGCCACCTAAGGCCCTACTGCTCTCCATCAATCATAAACATTTATTAAGCACTTGCTATATGCCAGGTGGAGAAAATGCTAATCTGTGTTGGGAGTTTCCTTACCTGGGACTTCCTTATACCAATGAAAACACAGGTCCTGTCCCCATTCCATCATGGAGGGAGTAAGTTCTTTGGAACTGAAGCCTCCCCTTCTGAGTGTCAAAACTTTTATTTTAACCATCTTTGATGAAATCTTTTTTAAATGGAGTAAACATTTCCTGACCTCCTTATACAGAAAATTCTGAACATAATTTTACCCTTCCTAGATAATTCAGGATCATTATTATGAATATCAAATATTTTCCTATACTTTAATGCCTATTTCTGGTCACTATCAGAGCCAGAGGACCCAGGGTATAGTCCAACGTGGCTGTAGGGGAGGGAGGAGAAGAAAATGAGGATGCTGTCTGGAGTGCAGGCAGTGTGAGGAGGGGACAGCCTCTTCCCCTTCATAGTCTCTAATCTGTTTTGGTCTGCAAAGCCAAGTAACCAGCTGTTCTTAAAAAAAAAGGATAAATGGACTTTTGGACATCTGTTTTAACTGTTTCAGAAGACTTTTCACTTCTAGTTGGGGGAGAGCTAAATGTCCAGTGAGATGTTTGCTATAGCAATCATGCTACAGCTTCTTGAGCCACAGGTAAGAGTTAGGTAGAACAGGTGGATGCCAAAAAGGGGAAAGCATCCCTCACACCAGAGGTACCAGTCCTCCCTGAACACACCCTATACCCCTGACTGAAATTTTTCAGGTTATATGGCAAGAGGAGTTTATCCCCCGGGAGTTCAAGGATGCCTCCATTGTCCATTCCTATAAAGGTAAAGGAAATAGATTGTCCTGTGACATTCACAGGGGGGTATCTCTCTTAGTCATTACTGGTAAGATTCTTGCCAGAGTCCTCCTTAATAGGGTGATCCTTCACCTGAAAGATGGTCATCTACCTGAGAGCCAGTGTGGCTTCAGAAAGGACCAAGGAGCAGTTGATATAGTGTTTGCTGCCTGACAACTCCAGGAGAAATGCCAGGGGCAGAACAGAGGTTTGTACACAACATTTGTAGATCTGACCAAGGCCTTTGATACTGTTAGTGGTGAGGGCTTATGGAAAATTATGTAAAAATTTGATTGCCCAGAGAAGTTCATCAGCATTGTATGTCTTTTTCATGATGGCATGCTTGCTTGAATTCTATATAATGGACAATGTTCTCGTGCCTTCCCAGTCACCACACAAGGCTGTGTGCTTTGATCTAGTGCTTTTTTAGCATGATGTTTCAATGCAGATGAACACTGCATCAAGGTCAGCTACTGCACTGATGGTAAATTCTTCAACTTGAAAAGGCTACAAGCCAAGACGAAAGTAGAGGGAGTATTGGTGCATGATTTTCTGTTTGCAGATGATTGTGCACTCAATGCAGCCTCTGAAGCTGAGATGCAACAAAGTATGGATCAATTCTCTGCTGCTCATGCTAATTTTGGCCTCACAATTAATACCAAGAAGGCTCAGGTGCTCCATCAGCCACCCCCACACCATCCATACGTGAAACCATTGGTTATAGCAAATGGAAAAGTTTTGAATGCTGTGGATAAGTTCACTTACCTTGGCAGTACACTTTCCAGGGTTGTGCACATTGATAATGAGGTTGATGCATACATTGCCTGAGCTAGCTCAGTGTTTGAGAGACTCCAAAGGAAAGTATGAGAGAGAAGAGATATTAGACTGACTAGCAAACTGAAAGTCTACAGAGCCGTTGTGCTGACCTCATTGTTGTATGCCTGTGAAACCTGGACAGTCTACCAGCGCCGTGCCAGGAAACTGAACCCCTTCCATTTGAATTGTCTTAGGAAGAATCTGAAGATCACCTGGCAGGATAAGGTGCCAGACACTGAAGTCCTTACTCCAACTAAACTGCCAAGCATTCAAACTCTGCTTCAGAGAGTGCAACTCTGATGGCTGGCCACATTGTTCAGATGCAAAACATACACTTGCCAAAAAGACTGTTTTATGGAGAACTCACACAGGGCAAGTGTTCATGTGGTGGTCAGAAGAAGAGAGACAAGGACACTCTCAAGGTCTCTCTAAAGAACTTTGGAATTGATTGTGTGACATGGGAGACACCGGCACAGGGTCGCTAAGCATGGTGAGCCCACATCAGAGAAGGTGCTGTGCTCTATGAGCAAAGCAGAATTGAGACAGCTCAAAGGAAACACAGGATGTGAAAATTTGGAGATTCCACCCCGGATATTCACACAGACTATTTGTGCCTGACCTGTGGTAGAGCATTCTGAGCTCTTATTGCCCTGATCAGCCTGTCAGACACATTGAAACTTGACTTTAGCATAGTGATGTCATTTGGTCCTCTTTGAGAATGAAGGACAACCAACCAACCATAGCAATCATATAGTTTATTATCTAAACATCATAAGACTATCTTCCTGGGAAAATATTTGCTTACACCAGATTGGAAAGTTGATGTAGCCCCTTGATCACCAAAGTTTCCAACTCTAGTTTCTCTCCCAGTCCCATCTCCTCAGCATACCAGTGTGGAAAATGCCCTGGATTAGGACTCAGGAGGCCTAGACTGTAGTCCTGTGACTTTGGTTGGGAAGGCTCTTCATCCTTCTGGCCTTACTTCCCTCTCACATGTCAAATGATGGAGTTGGGTGCTAGCATCTCCAGCATTTTATGATTGCTCCTCAGGGCTCCCATCCACACTCCTGTGCACCCTCACAGCTGCAGGGTACTGGAGGATAAGCTTCTGAGCATGTCAGAGCTTTCTTCTAGATCTTCAGCATTTGTCGGGGTGGGTTCAGCAGGGACATCCTGCATGGATCTGCAGGAGGAGCAGGGCTTGGGTGGCACTAACTAAGGACAGTCTCCAGTGGAGGCTGCCAGTGTGTACTTTCAGAAGGCGTGTCATTTGCAGTGGTGCAGCTTTACTACTTGTGTAGGTTTGTTACACTTAAAAGAGGGATTTCAGATTAACAAGATAATAATATTGACATTCTGTGGTGCTTCATTATTCTAGAGCTGATAATCTCAATCTCCCAGTCTTGCTGTAATAGAACAATGTGGAATAGTATCAAGGATTTGGATGTGCTGAGAATTGAGGGGAAACTCTTGTCTTTGGGCTTGGTCTTTAATTTACCAAAACGTGCAGAAAAAGTATGATAGAATTATTGGAGTTTCATGTTATTTATCTATTCTCTTCCAGGTCATTCTATAAATCTTTTATTTTTCCATGCTGGGACTAAAGGCCAGTAGAACCTTTCTCTCTCATAATGTCAACACCATTATTTTGAAGTTCTGTAATCAGAATTCAGGCTCCAGTCTGACTCTGCTCAGTTGTACTGATTCCACATTAACTTGGCTAGTAAAATAAAACATAGGCATTAATATTGGGTGATTTTTATAACACTACTTTTCTAACCAGAAATACATACTCTAATAGAAATAAGTACATCTCATTTAATTTAAGGCACAATTCTAGGCATTGTGGAGGGAATAAAAGAAGTCTAAGACATGGTCCCAACCCTCTAAGAGCTCAGAGTTTCATTAGAGAAGGAAATATACAGCATAACTTTACATATATACAGTTAAATAGCAGTCCAAAGCTAAATGCCAAATGAGTTTTATTGAAAGTAAGTACGTCATGGGTTCAGGGGAAGAAAACAGTCACTTCCATCTAAAGTAGTCAAGGTAGGCTTAATGGAGATGCTATTAAAGAATGAGTAGAATTCCCATAAGTCGAAAAGAGAAAGGAGGGTTATTCCTGGCAGAGAGATGTAGTGTCAACACATATATGTGGAGGCCGCCAAACACTAGGTCTGTCTGAGGTTCAGTGAGAACCCTGCTTTGCTGTCGTGAAGGGATTACATGGGGGAGCAATGCAAGATAGGGTTGGGAAGGGACATGTGGCAGGTCTCACATGTCCACAAAGGAGCTTTGGACTTTATCCTGCATGCTTTAGGCAACCAGGAAGAGTTTGGAGGAGGAGTTTGATCAGGTGGTGGTAGTGAGTAGGTGTTTAGGAGACAACTTAAATTATTGCAACAATCTGGATGCAAAATGCAGAGAGAAGGCGATGGCAATGTTTTCTCTGGCAGAAACAGAGGAGAGATATAAAAGATTTGACAGGACTTGGTAACATTGAAGATGGCAGGATGAGGCAGAGAGAAAGGAATTCTGACTGAGATCTTAGAACTGGGGTGTTTAAGTCATGGTACCATTAACAGAAATAAAAAAGTCAGGAAGGGGAGCATTTTGAGGAGAAAATATGTTCAGTTTTGTACCTGACCCAGAATAGGAACCATGTACATGTCTCATCTTTTGTCCTAGATTTTAAGCTCCTAGAGGTAGGAGACTGTCATTTTAAATTTGTATATCTCCCCACTTTCCACATTTTTCTTTCGGTTGGTACTAAGAAAATTCTGATTGCACTCCCCTCACCAGTGCAAATAAGCCCTTGCTCTGCAATTTACAGAAGAGATTTAAAGAACTGCCTGCGGGGGGTGGGGGCACTCAGTAAAAACAAACCCCCAAAAATATCTATTAAGCACCAGGCACTGTGCTAAGCAGCTAGGGATGAAAAAATGGACAAAAGACACTAATGAAGGAGATAACAAGCGAGCAGGAACCAAAGAAACTGAAACCCCCAGAGAGACTGAGCTCAAGACTAATTACAGATAAGTAGCCAGAGACAAACTTCACCTTATACATTTTTTCTGACTTTGTCCCCAACCAGTTTTTAGAAAGATTTCCTGGAAATTCACTTCTTCAAATTGAAATTCAATTCCTTCTTCACCCTTTTGTAAGTGACACAGGGAAGATTATGAGGGGTAAGGACACTCAGCCCAATGCAATGAAAGAAGCATTGGAATTAAAGTTCAATCATGTCACCTCCCTACTCAATAAATGCCAATGGCTTCCTATTGCTTCCAGAAACAAATACAAAATGTCCTTCATAAGCTAGCCGCCTCCTGCCTTTCTAGTTTTATTACACCTTACTCCCTGGCATGTACTTTTCAAGCAAGTGACACCCTCCTCCTGGCTGTTTCACAAACAAGACACTCCCATCTCTTGGTTCCAGGCATTTTCTCTGACTGTTCCCCAACCTGAAACTTTCTCCTTCCTCAGCTCCAACTACTAACTCTCTGACTTCCTTTAAATCCCAACTAAAATTCCTTCTTTACCAAAAGGCTTCCCTAGCACTTGTGGATTCCTTCCCTCAGTTAATTATTTTCCTTTCTTTATCCTGTAAATTGTTTGTTTTGTATATATTTGTCTGTATGTTGTCTTCCCCTTTAGGTTAGTGTCCTTAAGGGCAGGGACTGTATTTTGACTCTTTTTGTATGCGGAGGCACTTAATGAAAATGTTGATTGATTGACTGGAGTCACACAATCTGGGAACCAGCTTTGCCATTTAGTACTTTGTGACTTGGGGTAAATCCTTTAGGTTCTCAGCCCAAGTGTACTTATCTGCAAAATGATGGGGATTTGAACCTTATTATCCGTGACATCTACAAAGAGGAGAATGAGAGGAGCGAGGGAGGAGGAGAAAAGTATAGCATTAGAAGAAAGAAGCATAAAAGAGCAAAGACCGAACCTTTTCTTTTTCTAAATCCTTTACTTTGTGTCAGTTAGCTTTGAGGTGAGTGGGCTTGTTGGTTCAAGATCAGAGATGCTTGAACAATTGTGGTTTAGTCCTGTAATGATTGGGCATTTTCTGACATTTTTGCTGGGGGATTCATGGTTCCAGAATTTAACCCAGAACTAAAAAAAAAAAAATTATTTTTGATTACATACTTAATAAACATCAACAAACATAAACATTTCAATATATAAAGAAAAAGGGGGGACTTTGTATGAAACTCTACATTTCTTTTATGTAGTATGTACATCTTCAGGGGTTTTGTTTTTTGTTTTTATAAATGCAGTTTAACATGGTGGTCCCCTTCTGAACCATCTCCAGCTCTCTTCTGTATATTTTTGTAATGTTCATTTTTTCTTCCTTCTTTTTTAATATCATTATCACTACCTAGCTCTATCCTTTAAAAAAGAAAAAGAAAAACCTCCCCAGTAACAAATAAGTATAGTTTTGTAAAACAAATTTACACGTAGACCATGTCTGAAAGTTTGTCTAATTTAATTATACTCTTCTTACCCATCACCTCCCTGCCAAGGAGGGAAGTGTGCTTCATCATCAGTTGCCTGGAGGCGTGATTAATCATTGCACTGATCAAAGTTTAAAAGGTTCTCATAGTTTTCTTTACAGTAATTCAGTCACTGTATAAATTATTTCTCCTGTTTCTGTTCACTTCATTCTGTATAGTTCATACAATTATTTCAAATTCCTCTAAACCTGTCCCTTTCATCATTTTTTACATATATATTCCATTACATTTATTTACCATAATTTGTTTAGTCATTCACCAGTTAAGGGGAGCAATCATTTTGTTTCCAGTTATAATAAAATGTTTTTGTACATACAGGGGTTTTTTCCCCCTTTTAATTTTTTGTGTGTGTGACGTATGCCTGATCGTAATATTGCTTTGTCAAAAGGTATTCAGAGGAATATTACTGTGCTATAAGAAATGATGAACAGAAGGGGCGGCTAGGTGGCGCAGTGAATAGAGCGCCGGCCCTGGAGTCAGAAGGATCTGAGTTCGGAGCTGGCCTCCAACACTTAATCCACACAAACAAAAAACTAGCCGTGTAACCTTGGGCAAGTTACTTAACCCCAATTGCCCTAAAGGGGTGGCTAGGTGGCGCAGTGAGTAAGAGTGCGGGCCTGGGAGTTGGGATGACCCGAGATCAGATCCGGCCTCGGAAAATGAGCACCCACGCATAAATAATGACTAGCCCTGTAACCTTGAGCAAGTTACTTAACCCCAATTGCTTTAAAAAAAAAAAAAAAGAAATGATGAACAGGCTGATTTCAGAAAAACCTGGACTTATATGAACTGATGCAAAGTGAAATAAGCAAAACCAAGAGAACATTATACACAGTAACAGCCAATACTGTTTGACAATCAACTGTGAATGACTTAGCTATTCTAAGCAATACAGTGATCCAAGACAATTTCAAAGGACTCATGATGAAAAGTGCTATCTACCTCCAGAGAAAGAACTCACAGAGTCTGACTATAGAGTAAAGCATAATAATATTTTTCACTTTCTGTATTTTTTTGTGTTTTCCCCCCTTTGGGTCTGTGTCTTCTTTTATTGTTTTTGGTTTTTGTTGATTTTTAGAGAGGGGAAGGCAGGGCAATTGGGGGTAAGTAACTTGCTCAAGGTCATATGGCTAGTAAGTGTTAAGTGTCTGAGGCTATATTTGAACTCAGGTCCTCCTGACTCCAGGGCCGGTGCTCTATTCACTGAGCCACCTAACCGCCCCTGTGTCTTCTTTTAAAACATGATGAATATGGTCATATGTTTTACATGATTGAACATGTATAACCTATATAAAATTGCTTACTGTCTTAGAGAGGAGGAAGTAAGGGAGGGAAGAAAAAATTTGGAACTCATTTTTTTAAAATAAATGTTAAAAATTGTCTTTACATGTAACTGGGGAAAAAAATAAAAGTTTCATTAAAAGTATGCAGTTCAGTAAGTTCTGCAGAAAACTTCCAAATTATTTTTTAGAGTGGTTAAACAACTTCACCAATTTACAAGTTCATTTAAGTGCCTGTCAAAATCATATTCCTTCAAAAATGGCATTGAATTCATAGTCATTTTTGCCAGCCCATTTAGCTCATATCCTTTGACCTTTTATATACTTTGGAATAGCTTTTCTTCTTACATATGTGCATAAATTCCATAATAAAGATATTGGATATCAGACCTCTATCAGAGAAATCTGTTGGGAAGATTTTTCCCCCGTTAACTTTTTCCTTTAACTGCACTGATTTCATTTGTTCAAAAACATCTTTTATTTTATATATGTAATCAGAATTGTCCATTTTAATCTCCTATGATTTACCCTATCCCATGTTTGGTCAAGAATGTTTCCTCTATTCATAATTATAAAAGAGGATTCCTCACAAACTCCTCTACTTTGTTTATGATAAGACTTTTTGTATCTAGTGGTATTTAGTATGACATGTTAGTCTAATCCTAATTCTGCCAGACAGCTGTTCTCCAGTTTTTCCAAAGTTTTTGTTTAATAGTAAATCCTTCCCCAGTAAAGTAGAAGTCCTTGGGTTTATAAAACACAATGCTACCATGTTTGCTTCTGGGTCTGGGTACCTAATCTGTTCTGTTGATCAGCCTTTATACTTTTTATACTTATTACTGTTCTGCAGTATAGTCTGAGCTTTGGTTCTGATAGGCTCCCTCTTCCACCCCCCCCCAACCCCCCCCGCTTATCTTGATAGCTGAACTCCTTGATATTCTACATAGATATGGAATTTCTTTTTTCTATCTCTTCCTGATAGATTTTGTAGGTAATAGAAACATAGGCCAATTATTTTATGGGTTTATTTTATAACCTGCTACTTTACTTAAGTTACTGCTTCAATTAATTTTTAATTGACTCCCTAGGGCTCTCTAAGTAAACCATCATCTATCTCTTTTTTTGTCCATGCCTATTCCTTCAATTTATTTTACTTGTCTTATTGCTAAGGTTAGCATTTCTAGAACTCTGTCAAATAATAATGGTTACAGTAGACAATCCTTACTTGACCCCTGATCTTATTGGAAAGGCCTCTGGTGTTTCTCCCTTTTGGATAATGCTAGCTCTTGGCTTTATATAATTATTTACATTATCAAGGAAAGGTTCATTTATTCCTGTGCCCTTTCATTTTTTTTTAACAGAAGTTGGTGGTGTACTATTGTGAGAAAATTGCTTTGTAATATGTAAAAATGTCATACATTTCCTCCTCCATAAAACCATACCTCATGTTCCCTCCACCTTAAGCACTTACCATCACCCCCAAACCAACCTGAAAGTGACTACTACTTCTACAGATCTCAGACCATTTTGTCCACACATCTTCAATACACACAGAATGTCAGACCTTAAAAATCATATGATCCAAAGCATTTTATTTGACATATGAAATAGACACTTGAAACCAGGTTAATCCATTCTAGTCTGTCATCAAACCATAATAGATTGGAAGTTCCTTTGAGGGCAGGATCAAGTATATCATTATTCTTTGTATCCTAACTATTTAACCCAGGGTCTTGTCAAAGCATGTATGGCAAATTCTAGATAGCCAAATTCAACAAATGTTGATTAATGCTTGTTGAAATAAAAAGGAATACATGTTTACTTTGAAGTGATGGTGGAACTGCCTGGCTGATAAGTTAGGAATGCATTCCTGGAATTCCTAGAAAAGGTGATACAATAGAAATTACAATAGGACCTATATTTAATTTTCAGTTTAGTACTATACCAAACGATCAAAGGGTTACTTTATAGATTAGACAACAGAAAATCATTCATCTGGAAAAATAAAAGGTCAAAAATCTCAAAGGAAATAACAAAGAATGAAGAGAGGTTCTAGCAAGACCAGGCCTCAGACTATACTGAAAAGAGAAAGGAAGGAAATTAGCATTTACATAGCACCTACTGTGTGCCAGCCAGTGCTGAGAGCTTTGCAAACATTTTCTCATTTGATCCTCACAATGACCAGCCAGGAAGGTGCTATGAGTTTCCCCCATTTTACAGTTGAGGGAAATGAGGTAGATAAAGGTTAAATGACTTGCCCAGTTTCAATTCAAGTCTTCCGGATTCCAGGCCCAGCACTCTTATCTACTGCCCCACCTAAATGCCTACCAAGGAGTAATCAACAAAAACTATCTTGTATTGATCTTAAAAAATTGATCAGTGGGATGAAGTAAGTACAGAAGACTCAGAGGCCACAGGTTCCCCACCCCTGGTCTGACATCTGTATCTTCCACACCCCATAGGGTAGTGCTTTGCACAAAGCAGGGACTGGGCAATTGGAAGGGGATGTTCTATCCAAGGAGTTTGTTATAAAAGAGTCTCACTCATGGAGGTAGTACGGTATTTTTAAAGTTTGCAAAGTATTTCTTAACTAACTTTTCCTTTTCTGTTTTGCTTTCGCTGTTTCTTAAAGGAGAATTCTTTCAACCATGTTTCAGACATGGAAAAAGCTTCCAAAACTTATGAAAGAAGAAAAATTAAAGGAAGAAAGGAGGGAGGAACTCCGCAAGAAAGTAGCTGAAATCCTTCCAGACTTCAGGACTGGCAGTCATCTAACAGATGAACAACTTCTCAGTGCCAGGGAAAAAACATCAATAAGTGTGGGGCCTTTGGGAGAATTATCATTGGCCCCTAAGGCCTGTTTAGATGTTATTACTTAATTTGTTTGCCAGAAATTATTTGGAACAAAGAATGACTTGGAAACATTCTGGGATCTTAAATTTTCCTCCTTGATTTCTGCTACATTGCTAATCAAAGGAACTTGCCAGAACCTTTACCACAAAGGGGTCACTCCATAGCAACAGAATTTCATAAGATCTAGGTCATATAAATTCACTTCCCACAATCACTTGGAACCACTCTTTACATGCAGACTGCCTGATTTTATATCACTTTGAACACATGGAGAAAAAAATGAGCCTTGATAATCTGACAAAGTATGTTATAATACAACTCTACCTATAAATAAAGTATTTCTGGAATGGTAGTATTGAACACTGTCTTGAAAGGCTGACAACTACACTTGTAGCAGGTTAATGTCAAGAGAAAGAGCAACACTTTCCTATATCCTTTAAAGATGCCCGATAGTAGGCAGTCATTGCATACATCAAAAGATGTTATTTGTAGCAGGGTAAAAAATAGTTTCCATGAAGGTTCTCTCTCCACCTCATGGTGAAAAGGAAGCAAGAAACTGCCTTCAGTGCAACTCGGTAAGTGTAACTAATACTCTGAAGACTGATGAAATAGTAATAGAATTACCCTAACTTAAATATCTTATCTTTCCTTCTCACCTAACTCCTAGAATACATTATTCTCAGGACTCATGGTTCCTCCACTCTTAGCTGGCTTCCAGAGGAGGGAGGACCACTTAATGGAGATGTAAAGATTTTTGCTTTAGGCAGGAGTGGGGCTAGATTACCTTTGAGATCCCTTCTCTCTATAAAACAGAAATGCCTCTCCTACGCAGCTGGCCAAATGCTAACTCTTGAATTTATAAAAATGAAGGGCCACTATACCTTGAGGAACATTTGATTTTGCTTCTACTTCTCTGTCCCCACATCCTCTAGATCAGGGTTCTTTTTTTTTCTTCCCAAAATGCTTTATTAAATTGTGGTTTACATCATTCGTTTCTGCCAGGTTTTGAGTTACAACTTTTTTTCCCCATTTTTTCCCTATTCCCCACCCCAGAACAGCAGTAGATCAGGGTTCTTGACCTGGAGTCCTAGATTTCAAGGGGGTCCATGAACCTGGATAGAAAAAATATTACATCTTTATTTTCACTAACCTCTCACTGAAATGTAGTATTTTATTTAAAAAATAAAATTTCATAAGATTTTCAGAGGTCTCACCAGATTACAAAAGGATTCTAGGACTTATATGGAAAAGTTAAGAACCCTTGACAGAGCAGCGCTAGGTGGCACAGTGAACAGCGCTGGAGTCAAAAACACCTGAATTAAAATATGGCCTCAGACACTTATTAGCTGTGATCCTCGGCTAGTCACCTAGCCTCTTGTTGGCTCCCTTTGCTTTGGCTCACTCACCAATTTACTGAACCTAATGAAAAGACCTTAAAAGAGAAATTTAGTGTTGCAGAAAAGCAACATGACATGGGGGCTTCAAAGTCTTACTTTTTATTTGGCAGACTGGTAGACAGTTGAGATTCCAAGAGAGAAGTCCACATACTGGCAGTGGCTTTGGAGTGAGAGGCTATTTGGGGCAATGGAGAGAATGCTGAAATTGAACGCCCCTGGCCTCATTTTCCTCATCTGTAAAGTGAAGGGAGTTGATCAGCACTAAGTCCTTTCCAGCTCTAGAGCTTTGGGCCTACCACCTGTAAAAGCAGCCTGGGCACAGCATTATATCCATTTTCTTAGAGCACAATGACACAACACACACACACACACACACACACAAAAGAAAATAAATTGCAAACAGTTATAACAGGCTCTTTTAATATAAATCACAACCCAGCTCTTTTCCTTTTAAGAAAACTTTATTTCCCACTTAAGCAATTTGGTCACAACACAACAATATTTTACATAAATGGCAGTTATTCTGAAATCTTCATTTTAAAGGCTCTGTATCTGAGGTGATAAAATCATATCAATACAAGAAATATAAAATAAAAAAACCAGTGCAAATTATACACAGCACACAGCTTCCACAGCATGAGTGAGTGAGGCTTAATTCTGCATATGTTCACCTCAGTACTGCTGGGCCCAGCTGTGAAAATGGAAAATTCCTGGCTTTTCTTCAGTCTGAAATCTACAATCAGAACCAGGAATGTAATCTTTAAATGAAAGGGCTCGACACTCACATCAACTAGAGCAGTCCAACACCCAGTTTACTAGATCACAACAGATGGCATTTGCAAGTTATATGATGTTACATCTTTCAGTGGCTTCAAAAGATGATCAGAGGTTTTTTCTTTGAAGACCGTACCAGTTTTACTTGCCTTAATAGGTCTTATCTCTGGTTGTAAACCTTTTATCCCCCTTTAACGACATGAAATGGTTATAAGTGAAAGGTACCACAGTACAGGTTTAGGATATGCAAGGGGAGGGCCTTGTACAGAATAGGCGCTTAATAATACTTGTTAAACTAGGAAAAAAAAAAAACTTGCACAGTATGCCTCAAGTCTGACCTGTAGGCACCACCCCTCAAAGAAAGCTACCCCTATTAACCATTTAGTTTTTTGGCCACTTGTGGATCCTACAGCAGTGCTGGGCACACAGTGAGTGCTTAATTAATGTTTGTTAACTGAATACTGTTAAAACTCACAGTACCCACTATAATGTGGACAGTCGTCCATTAGGAACAGGGCTGCTACTGTAATAATAATATCCATTAGGAACAAAAATGAATCCAGCAAGCTCATTTCACATAAGTCACAACAAACACCTACAATAAAGGAGTACATTTCATTCAGCAATAAGCTAGGCATGGCTATCTTCCTTTTTTCCCCACCCCCTTTGTGTTTTGTTTTTTTTTAAACTAAAATGGCACACTTGTTAAGCTGCTTATACTCTACAAGGATAGGCATTATACAGAAACACATAAAAAGGCAAACTGGATTTCAAACAGTAACCTGAAGTGAAAGGCTTTTTATAATCCATTGCTTGTCTTGTGAAATTACCCCAGTTCTCTGACTCTAAAAAGTAGTAACTTATGGCTAAAAGTGAATTAAGACCATATAAACTTATTTTATTTGTCTAGACTCAAGAAAACTGGAAACCTTACAGAAGAAGAAAAACATCCTATTAGAAAATGTGCTTCTGGATCACATTTTCTGCTTTTCTTAGCTGTGTGCAAGCACTCGTGCATGCCTGTGTGTGCATGCGCGCACACACACACAAAGTGAGCTCCCTGTCTCCCCAAAGTGGTCTCTTAGTAAATCATTGGCTTTGCATTTTCTGGCACTGGAAGACCCCTTGTACCCTATCCTCTTCTTCTACTCTCCTGCATTCCCAATGGAATTTTCTCCCTTCCTAGCAATATTAATGTCCTTAGGACTACTAAAGAAAAAAAGACACTTAATTTGTTTTGTTTTGTTTTTTGCAGTTGGCCAGAGAGACCATAATCAGATCAGAATGAGAAAGCACCTGTGTTAAATAGTATGGCAGGAGAAATAAAATGGTGTTCGTGAAGTCCACCAAATTATTGGGGGTGGGATCCAGATTTACAAAACACTGAATTTTCTACTAAAAAATACAAATACACAGTTAAGAAAACACAAACAGCATAGTTAAAGGCAAAATAACCCCAATAAACATACTCATGGTTATATTTCTAGGCCCTTAATAAAGCACAAAGTGCTTCTTGAGCATCAAATTTTCTATATTTAATTGGGCATTACTCTTCTCACAGTCCTTTACTAAATTTTTTTTCTTTGAATCTTTCCAGTTGATTCTGTTTTCCCTTCCTTTCCCTCTTACAGCAGCATAACTAAATGAGATTTGTAAGGATACATTTAGATGGTATAATTTTTCCTTAAGAGTTAAAGAAGGGGGGCAGCTAGGTGGCGCAGTGAATAGAGCACCGGCCCTGGAATCAGAAGGACCTGAGTTCGGAGCCGGCTTCCGACACCTAATCCGCACAAACAAAAAAACCTAGTCGTGTAACCTTGGGCAAGTTACTTAACCCCAATTGCCCTAAAGGGGCGGCTAGGTGGCGCAGTGAGTAAGAGCGTCGGCCTCGGAGTTTGGATGACCCGAGATCAGATCCGGCCTCAGAAAATGAGCACCCACGCATAAATCAAATGACTAGCCGTGTAACCTTGAGCAAGTTACTTAACCCCAATTGCTTAAAAAAAAAAAAAAAAAAGAGTTAAAGAAGGAAAGAAAGTAATTTATTACGTTTCATCCCTATTGCTTATAATCATTGGATCATGGGAATACCAATGGTTGTAGATCTGGGCCAAGATAAGATGTGACTTCTTGTCTTGAACTACATAAGAGATGCATGTCTTGGATGGCTCAGTCTAAAGTAACCTGGAATAAGAGGATTTCCCCCTCTAGGACCCACTCTTTGGGATCTTGAAAAGACTATGAGGAGGACCCAAAGCTCATTTTTGTGCTGTGTGGTCTTCTGAATTTCTGCAATTCACCCTAGGCCATCATGGTGGTGAGAGGCAGTGTTGTAGAGTGGAAAGAGCACTGGATGTTGAAAGTTTGGTTTCAAATCCTGGCTCCATCACAGACTTGTTCCAGATTCAACTGAGTGGCTGTGGACAAGTCAGAACCTTAAAGAGTCCCAATATCCTCATCTATAAAATGGGATTATAATTACTGATAGTAGCTACTTGGTTCACAAGGGTTACTGAGAAGACTACACATAGAAAACTGCTCTTGAAGAATTTCTCATGTAAATCTACAACAGAAAATTCCCTATACACAGCTATAAACTAAAAAGGGACCCTTGGATATGCCAAGGCCCCTGTCTACAAATCAGTGTAAATATTATGATGCTTGGACACCCTCCTGAATGGCTGATAAAAATTGGAATATACAGACTGTCAACATGTTGGTATTTTATCCAGTCCAACTCAATCCTGAATAGATTTTTATATTTTTTGCTTATTTTGGAAACTGTTGATCCAAAAGTCAAAAAGGCTGCAACACCAAGAAACAATGATTTAATGGGAGAAGGGAAACGTCACACATCTACTTCTTGAATGCCAATAAGATAGCAACACCAAGGAATCGACTCCTTCCCAAGTGGACCCTGGAAGGTTGGCTCCTTATAGCCAAGGAGTTGCAAATGTGTTTTTAAATATTTGGCTGCTGGTTATCTAGTCCTATGGACTGATGCACACCTCTTGAATCACACCTGCCTTTGATCATTTTGCAGTTCATTTTCACCTTCACAAGAGTATGGTGAGAGGGATACGGATGAGGGGAAATCTGGCCATTATTCTGCTTGTAGTTAACAGTTCCAAGAGATAATTTGTAAGAAAATAAAAGTCATGGCCTAAAAGAAGGTCCTCCACCATGCATCTGGTATTCAGAAGTGGTAAATAACAAAATCCATTTTTCTTATCAAAAAAATTATACAGACAAGAATAAGTGGCTCAAATCTTACAAGTTTCTAAGATTATAAAATATCTTTTTGCTCCCTGGAATACTTGACCAAGGAAAAGACTGTATTTGAGAAGTGCAGTTCTAGGTCTGTTCCCCAATCTTACCTTCCTGTACTTATCCCAATAGGACTCCTGTTTTACCACTGTTAAATAAACAACTACAGTCAGTTGCCACAGGAAGCAATTTCTCACTGGGAGTCAAGTTACAGGCCTGTGTGAAATCTGGCTGTTCTAATGAGCTAAAAACTGTCAGCTAAACACCAAGAGACCAGGGATAGAAATAGTTGCAAATGAAAGTTATAGGAAGTACTGACATTTCTGAATTATCTACAGTTTATGGAGAGATATAATAAAAACTCTTTAAAGTAACATTCATAGAAAGACTAAAAAAGGTGGCAGTATTTTCCCTTCACTGGCTGTAAACAAAGTCATCTTTAAGGAGTTACTGGTTATCTTTGGGCTTACAAAAGGCTGTATCCATGACATCAAATATTCCCAAGGGTTATTCCCTCCCCCATATTAAATCATCTTATTTCTATAACATATTTCTAAGACTGAATAATCCTTTGTACAGAAATGCTATTTCTCTGAACTACCTTAATTTTCTGAAGTGCAAATAAGAACACACAATTCAGTGGCATTTGGGGGAACCACTAGGAAAGAGAAGTAATTCATTAATTAGAGGAAATAGTATATACCCTGTTTTCTCCTCTTCTTTAGAAACTGAGAAGATGTGTAAAGGTAAATGGAAAACAACATATAAGTGGAATGGGAAGATACCAACTAACTTCCCAGAAGGAGAGTTCATGCTGGATAATGGCCAGAATATTAAAACATGGGTTCTGCCATGTACTGCTAGAAACTGTTAACCTTTTAAATACTCAGATGGAAAAAAAAAAATCAAGCCCTTGGTATCAGTCACCCCCACAAGGCAGAAGCAAGTACTTCTCCTCTTGTAGAAATCATCACAATCTTTTGTTAACCCCTTACCAAGTGAACCATGGAAAACTTGAATTCCTATTGTTGTTATTTATATTAAACATATATCCTTAGGTAAAAAATACACAATCTCTCTCTCACACACTCACACACACAGGTTCTGTATCTAGACTTAAAAATTACTGCTATTGACAATATTGACTTGTAACAACTGTCTTTAGAATTACATTTGAATTGTCCTTCCTTCAAGATGAGATGTATAGCATTGGATTAGGCCCCTGGTTCATTTAAGTTTCTACCTGACTTCTTAAAGTCTTGGACTTTATAAAGTGACAATTGCCATATAATTATCCCTAGGAAACTGTGCTATCTGCAATACCAGGAGATAAGTCTGTTTCTACCCAGAAATGTGAAAGCCAGTGGCCACTTCTTAACTTCATTGTCCCTATGCAAATAAATACTTGCATATTTATTATATACAAAGCATCCTCTACCCACCCACCCTTAATTCTTGAGATTTTTCAAATCCATCACCCTGGATTGTGAAGAAGTTTTCATTTACTGAGTGGGAAGTTATTTCTCTTGTCAGTCTGTATTCCTCAATCTCTATCCTTTTCAACTCCTGGTGATGGAGAATTCATTAGGGAGGTGTTCAGAAATGAATGGCTCTACTTTCACTATTTGAATATAAAAAAATCTCTAAATTGTGAGGTCAGGAAGCTTAGCTTCTTTCTGTTACAGTCTCAAAAACCTGAGCTCGGCCTTTTAGTGCCTTTTAAGAAATTGATGTTAGAATGAGAAGCCTGCAAAGGACACCAAAGGGTTAAGTGGAAGTGCGATCCCAGAGGCACCATCCCCTCCCGAGATCAGCACAGAAGGCATTTCAGACAATATCCTCGGCAGGGGGGTGGAATGTGCGTGTGCCCAGGCTAGAAAACTGATGCCAGTTCCGTAGGAAGCCGCGATTATACTGGCCTGTGTCCACGATCAACCCACATAGGAGCCGGCGCCCAGTCTTCTCTCGAAGGGCCTGCTGAACCTCCCTCTCAGTCACATTGTAACTGATGTTTATCATTTGGATCAGGAAAATATAGGCCATGCCTGCTGTTATGATCACAGAGTACCATACACAGGTAAAGGAGAGAGCAGAGCTGGTTGAAGAAAAAGAACAATATTTAGCACTGTTGTTTCCCACAAATTAGAATCATCCTTACCCATTCTAATACGATGTATTTGGTATTCTTCACTGGGGAATTCCAAAGTCAATCAAGAAACATTATAACCCATTTCACAGATAAGAAAGCCAAGACACTGGCTGGAATTGTCTCCCTCCACAGCTCCATCTCTAGGCTACCCTGGCTTCCTTCAGGTCCCAACTAGGATCCCACCTTCTACATTTTCCACTTTTCCCTGTCCCCCTTAAAGCTAGGATTTTCCCTCTGGGATTAGCTCCAATTTATCATATACATATGCCCTGTTTGTGCATGCTGTCTCCCCCATCAGACCGCGAGCTGCTTGAAGGTGGCTTGTACAATGCCAGGCACATAAAAGGTGCTTAATAAATGCTGGGTGACTTGACTATAGCACTGCTGTATATGCAAGCACACCCTGGAAAGGAAACTTAGGAATGAATCCATTCTGTCAATACCATTAAGTAAATGTCTGTTATCCTTTTCTGTTTAGTATAATGCTAACGAATACCCATAGGTCAGACACAGAAGCCTTATATTTGACTATAAGAAATGCAAGGGCACTGAAAGGACTCTTTTCCAACATTTTCCAACAATTTCCAGCATTATTATTAGTGACTTGGATGGAGACAGGAATGGCATGCTGACCAAATTTATGGACAACCTGTGGCTATGAGGAATGACTAATATGATGAATGACAGAAACAAGATCCAAAAAGACGCCATAGACTAAAATAACTAGTCACATCAAATATTGTGAATTTTAAATAGGGATAAACACTAAATCATAAAGCTGAGTTTAAAAAAGCAAACACAACTGTACTAATAGGGACAGCAAAGATAGAGCTAGGTAAGATTTATATGGATAGATCAATATGAATCAACAGCAAAACCCAGCAACCTCAAAATGTGGTCCACTTTGTTGCTGTTGGGTCATTTCAGTCACATCCGACTCTTCAGGCTCCCATCTGGGGTTTTCTTGGCAGAGATACTGGAGTGGTTTGCATTTCCTTCTCCAGCTCATTTTACAGATGAAGAAAGTGAAGCAAACAGAGATAAGTGACTTGCCCAGGGTCTCACAGATAGTAAGTGTCTGAGGCCAGATTTGAACTCAGGAAGATAAATCTTTCTGATTCCAAGCCCAGTTCTCTGTCTGCACTACCTGGCTCTCCCATAGTCCTCTCAGGACTCATTAAGAGAAGTAAGGTATAGAGAACAAGGGTCAAGAACCTGGATCAGTCAAAGGATCTGGGGATGTTTAATCTAGAAAAGGGAAGACCTGGGGGCATAATGACCATCTTCAAACTTTTGGAGCCTGGTTAACCAGAAAAGGGATTAAGCTTATTTTGCTTGTTCCTTTATGGCAGAATTGGGGGGGAAGCAGGAATAGGTAAAAACAAAAGCAATTTACATCTGGTTAAGTATAAGGAAAAAAACAGCAATGGGAGATGTCCAAAAGGGGAATGGAGCACCTTGTAAATTCCCAATAACCATAAGTCTTCCAACACAGCCTGCATGACAACCAGTTGGGGATGTTGAGGAAGGGACATTTGTTCACATAGGACCTCAGACCCTTGCTAACCAAAGAGGTGTTTTTTTTACAAGCACCCTAAAAGGAATGAAGTAATCACATGTATTAGGGAAGAAAGATGTGTGCTCTCTACATGACTTGGTCTTTTCAGGCATACTGCCAATAAGGATTCATGCAGACATCATCCATGAAAAGTCAGCTAAAAATAAATGCATGTTCAATCATGGAATAGTAGAACTGAAAATGCCCAGAGAAAGCCAACTTGTCCATTTTCTCACTTTACAAGGAGGGAGATCAGAAGAGCTGTCCAAGGTCAGTCTGTTGAGGCCAAAATGAACCCAGGTCTTCTGATTCAAAGTCATTGCCTTTTTAAAAAAAAAATTTTTGGAGGCAATTAGGGTTAAGTGACTTATCAAATTTGAACTCAGATCCTCCTGACTTCAGGGCCAGTGCTCTTTCTTTTTTTTTTTTGGAGGGGGACAGCAGGGCAACTGGGGTTAAGTGACTTGCCCAAGGCCACACAGCCAGTTTTATTTGTGTGCTGAGTGTCTAAGGCTGGATTTGAACTCAGGTCCTCCCAACTCTAGGGCTGGTGCTCCATTCACTGAGCCACCTAGCCGCCTTGCCAGTGCTCTTTCTACTGCACCACCTGGCTGACCCTTGCCTCTTTCAACAATACGTCAACCTTTCCCCTCCCCCTCAATGCTTCACTATACAGATTAGTGTATAACTACAAAATGGCAAAAATCAGCAATCTCTATGAACCTGGGTCAGATTCTATATAATTCAAATTACTAGGAACACATGGAAATTTGCTTAAACCATCATTTGGGTGTAACTGAAAAACAAGTAGGTAAGAACCTTATCCAAGTAATGAACTAGGGGCAGATTAATTAAGATAATCTAGTTCATGATTTCCAAACCTTTTTCATTATGTAACCAACTTAAAGATGACTAAATTCACCATGCAACATACCAAATGATGGCTTCACTAGAGTACTGTGCTGATGTGACAAGAGAAGGAACAAAGAAAATTAAGACCAATAATGATTTTGGGGGGAGAGGAGGAAGGAAAAGGGAACAGTATTAGGAAACCACTGAACACCTGGACTTGAACAAGCCTCAATAAGGTGGGAGTATAGAGAACAAAGAAGGCAGACAGGAGCAGCCCCTAGCAATCTGTGCAGGGAAGGAGTCAATCCAGAGATCTGAGAATACCTCAGCTTACCATGACATTTAATTGAGTCCTCAATGAACACTGGGAAGTCCCAACACAAAGATTGGAAAAGAGAGACCTCATTATCACAAGAATGGGAGAGCAAAGGGAAAAGAGAAAAGCCATTGAGGCTACTAATCAACCAACAAGCATTTATTAAATGTCTACTGTATGCCAACCTCTGTGCTAGGAAATACAACAAAAATTAAACAATCTTTGCTCTCAAAAACATATATTCTATCAAGGGAAATGACATGTAGGAATAAGAAAATACAAAACAGATGTCGCTTCATGAAGAAAGTAGAACCTAAGCCAAACTTTGAAGGGAGGGAGGGCTTCTAAAAGCTCTCTGTAAAATAGGGGGCTTATTCTAAAAATGAGCAGGAGAGCCCATTCCAGGTAAAAGCACAGAGATGGAGATGGATCTTGTGTGCAAGGAAAGTAAGTTGTGAAGAAAGAAAAAGTTCAAGAGACACAGTTTTTGGGTAATTAATAATCAATTTATTAATTAGGCTAGCTAATAATCAATACATTGATGACAGTGGTTTCTCTGGATAACCAAAGACCCCCAACGGAGACCCGAAAAGCCTTAAACAGTCCTTCTGAAAAGGAATTCCCCGGACAAGTGAAATGTCAACCCGGATTGGTGGACATTTAATGAGGAAGTGGGCTAAAAGTTTTCAGCTCCTCCTGCTGAGAAGTGATTTGATCAGGAGACTGAGCTGCCTCCAGCAATCTGGACATGGCAGTCTACTTCTACCCACACCACTCTGGTTGTTTTCTCCTTCAGGAGCTGGGCTACCCTAAACTTGAAATGGAGGGGTACAGGACAGGGGCTCCTTTCCCCAGCGTAAGGACTCACCCAGACTGGATACAACTTATATTCTAAAAAGATGAACATGTTCCTTGAGGGCTAAGAGTAATCCCATCAATCAGTCAAGTCCTTCAGACTTTAATAAAGAGTTGGGCCTTAATGAGGAAATGGAGGAGAAAAGCCTGGATCTCAATTTAATGACTGGTTACTAATATAGTAGTACAATAATAATTTATCTCTAAATAGAACAGCTTGGCTAGAATGTAATGTGGGTGAAGAGGGGTAATGTATAATAAGCCTGGAAAGTTAGGCTAAAACCAGATTGTGAAGGTTTTAAATCAAAAACAGTAATTTGTATTTCATCCTAGAGGAAACACTGAGACATAGAAGCATATTGAGTGAGGGTGTCAGTGAGGCATGGAGAGGTTTGGTTTGGTGGTGTTTAACATGGTTAGATGAATGTTTTAGGAATATTCAATTGCTAGCTATGGGGAAGAAGGATTAGAGGACAGTAATTGGGAAACTATTGCAATAGTCCACACAAGAAGTGCAGAGGGCAAAATCAGGGCAATAGCTATGTGAATGGAAAGAAACGGATGGATATTAAAGATGCTGGAGAGGGAGAATTCGCAAGAATTGGCAGTTAACTGGATATGGCAGTGATGTAAGGGGAAGAATTGAGAATGACTCCAAGCTTGCAAAAGGAGGTAAGTGGAAAAATGGTGGTGCCCTCAAGAAAAACTGAGAAGTTAGGAGGAGATGTGGTTGTTTCAAACAGGGGAATGTGAGATGCCCAGAGGACATCCATTAGGATGGAAAATGCCCATTAAGAAACTGATATTGCATTGGAGCAGAGGAAGAAAGAAAGGGGATGGAGAGACTGATCTCAACAGAGATTATAACACTGAACCCCCAGAGCTGGTGAGATCCCAGAGATAAAAGGTATCGAGGGCCCAGAACAGAATCTTGGGATATCCCCATCGTTTGTAGGCAGGACATGTCTGATGAAGCTATAAAGAAGGAAAGATGGTCACGGGGAACTGAGCCACCAGAACTTAACAGGACAGTAGTCAAGTGAAGCTTAGGTTCGAGAGCATGAGTTGAAAGATATATTCTCCACTTAAAATGATTTAAACTCTTAGATTCAATCACTTTTAACATGGGCATTCAAGAGACTGATTAGCGGTTTAATTATCAGGTAACATGATATACTAGTAGAGAGCTGGATTTGGAGTCAGAAAGACCTGGATTCAAATCTTGCCTCAAACATTTAGTTACTGTCTCTGTAACTCTAGGTAAGGTATTCAATTTCTCTGAGACTCGGTTTCCTCATCTACATATGGAGAAGAATAATAGTCATTACCTCATAGGATTGCTGTGAGGATCAAATTTTTATTTATTTATATACATACACAAGCATGTACATACATGTATATATAAATAAAAATTTGATATATATAATTTTGATATATTGACATAATATATAAAATACAAAACATAATAAGTAACATATTTATATAATAAAATATAAAAATATAAAATAAAATTTGATATTATATATTGATATATGTATATATATATGGATGTGTATGTATCTGTGTGTGTGTGTGTGTATGTGTATGTATGAGAGGAGAAAGAGAGGCAGATGGGAAGACAGAAAGAGGAAAAGAAAAGGAAAGAGAAGAAGAGAGAGAGGAAGAAAGAGACAGAGACTTTGAAAAACTTTTAAAACTCTATGTCAGTTACTATTAATACCATTCCTAGTGGCTCCATATGTCAAATTACCAAATCAGATGGAGGCCCTAACTCCAAAAGCATTCTTCTGTCCCCTTAAAGGACAAAACCCATCCCCCCTTCCCACAGCCTCTCCCCTTGAACCCATTTCTCACCTGTAGTTTGCATAAACTCCTGGGCAGTAGAAAAGAGCTGTGAAGATGCTCCTGTCTCTACAGATGGTGTCCAAGGCCAGGGTGATCCCATACACAGAGGTGACTAAGAAGATTGACAGTGCAAGGATGAATGCTTGATGATTGGATTCTCCAACGCAGCTATTGATCCTCAAAAGGAGTGAAGGGGAGGAAAGACCATTATTTTTTAAAATAATAAAAATAATTTTAAAAAACCAGACAACTCACTTATCACAAACACAGTTCAGATTTTAGAACCTAAGGGGACTGTCTGGTCACAGGGGCAAAACACACTGGAAATAAAGATACGGGAATAAAGAAATAAGACTAACAAAAATACTTAGAGACTTGGGAATATGGCCCCTTATTAAGGTTCTGCTACCATTACTTACACCATTAGCTCAAGTCAAAAACAGAACATGGCTCGCAAACCTGGCTGTAATTTTAACATTATTAACATCATAAGGAAGGGAAAATAAATATCACCTTGATGAAAAAGTGCAAATAACTAAATTAAAAGGTGCTTTTAACACCAGTAAAGGAAAAAATATAACAGATTCAGAAAGATTCAGAAACAAAGACAAGAATAGAAACTAGGACTTGGAAATAAGCAGACTACATAATCTGAGAATGATAATTTTGAAAAATATATACATGTCATTTATGGTGAAGCCTATCTATGTTGGTCACTTTTGTCCATTTGCAAATAGGCACCTGTCCAAAATAGAATATGCATGTAAATTACATCTACTTTGTGCATATATGAACACTTCTATACATTGCTATATCTGCATATAATCAATGAGAAAGCATCAAGACAGAAAAACCCGAAAAGTCTCTAAAAGTAAGGACACACCTAAAGGTAAATGCCAGCAATAGAAGAGCTTTCGCTCCCTATACATTTCACCCTAAGCAACCTTGGAAGAAAGAAATAGCTATTTCTCAGACCCAACCTCATAGAAATTCCCCTGAATGATTAAGTGATTAATTAACCAATAACCTAACACTTATTAAGAGCTAACTATGTGGGGCAGCTAGGTGGTGCAGTGAATAGAGCACTGGCCCTGGAGTCAGGAGGACATGAGTTCAAATTTGACCCCAGACACGTAACACATATTAGCACTGTTACCTTGGGCAAGTCACTTAACCCCAATTTCCCCTTTAAAAAAAGGGGGCCAACTATGTGCCAGGCACCACATTATACAAAAGATACAGAAACAAAAACACTCCTGCACTGTCTTCCATGGAAAACAAGCTATTCAGGTGAATTCTGGAATTATTAAGTAATAGTTTTATGCTGATGGGTCTTTCTTTTCCTCTCTCTCTTTTTTTTGAAGATTTAAGTTTATTTCACAGTGAAGGAAAAAACTCAACACCAATATTCAGGCTTAATTTACTTTTCATACAAACTGTCCCCTTTTAAGTGGTATAATGGTGAAGTAAGCGTGTAGTATGAAACATTCAGACCTGATAAACTCATCTAAACCTAGATTCAGATGAGTTTAACCTTTTAACATTCATGTGTATTCAGAAAAGGCAGCAAAGCTGTCCACCAAAGATTGTTCAAGAAACAGAGATCATTTATAAAAGGCTGAAAAGTGACATGTGCCTTCTTTCTTGTCTGATCATTGGTGACTTAAGTAGTACAAAAAGGGGACCATTTCTCCAAATCACTGTTACATCTAAGAGCTTTAGCTTGCAGCTTTCTATCAGACGCTGTTGAAATCAGCACGGAACAGCCAAAGTGATTTAGGAAGCTTGCGGTGAAGAAAATGGATAGTAAAGTGTTTTAATGTACTGTTGATACAAAAGGCCCAGTTAAAATGCAAAAGAGAGAGAGAGAGAGAGAGAGAGAGAGAGAGAGAGAGAGAGAGAGAGAGAGAGAGAGAGAGAAGTTACATTGGGCTATATATTGAGAAGGCATTATACTCCATAGCTTCATAAGAAAGAGCCAATCTTGAAAGTGGATTTAACGTTGGTCTCCTCACAAAGCTGCTGACAAATTGGGGGCGGGTTTGGGGAGAGTCGCTAAAATGACAATCAGAGGAATGGAAAGACTTAAGGGGAATGACTGAAGAGCTAAATCTGTACAGCTCTGTGATGACTAAGTGGGAGCATGATAGCAGTCTACAAATATCTGAGAGGTGTAAAAGGCAGGAAGCTGAAGACTAAGGAAGGGAAAGAAGAAATGTAGTTCAGAGAGTCTCACAACCTATTTTAGCTTAACGCAGGGGTTCTTAACCCTTTTTATTCCATGGACCCCTTTGGTAATCTGGTCAATCAGCCTATGGACCCTTACTCAAAAAAAATGTTTTTTAAATGCATAAAATAAAATATAGGCATAAGAAAGACCAATTATATTACTATAAAAATGTTTTTTAAAAAGTTCACAAACCCTAGGTTAAAGCTTAATTTGACTTTAATTTAATTAATTTAATTTCAATTTTATGAGGCTTAATTTAAAGCTTCATTCTAAGCTCCCAGAACTTACCAGATGCAATGATGATCCATTCTTCTCACACACACTCCACATATCCGACAATGCCACGCCCGGGCTGGTCTCACCAACTGGCACTTGGCACACCAGTCTTCCTTCACCTTGTTGGGGCTCTCAACTAATGTCCTGGAATAGCTCTTAGGGTCATCCTTTACCATTCTATTGTTGACACTGCCCAGTGAATCTCCAGGAAATCCTTTTACTGTCTCCTGCTCTTTTCTGTTTAATAACCCAATTGGGCTGCTGCTTGGAAGGTTGCCATTTTGTACTGGACTTTTGAGGTAGCCAGGATTCTTCTTGGCTTGACGTAGGGCTATGAGTATCAGAAGTAATCCACAAGTGAGAATAACCAGCTGCCAGTGTCCCACCCGGCCTTTGGGGGCCACTTCTTTAAGGAACACATAGTACATGTAGCCCAAGGAGAACAGCCCCAAGCTCAGAAAAAATAGGGTCCGGTCTTTCCTCCTGTGGGTGAGGTAGTAATACCCCAGTGTCAGGGCAGGAAGGGAGGTCAAGATGATAATGCCCAACAGAAGATGCCAAGAAGCTATATGGAGAAAAACTGGCAGGAGGATAAATGGTGGGATAATGGTGATGTTGACCTTTTTGGCCCCCCTGAGCCAGGGAATTCGGAAACGATCGGAGATTGTGTCCATGATTCTCTCAAAAGTCTCTGGGTGCAAGGATTTACATGTAATCCATCTGTTAGGAAAAAGCATAAGTGTCCTCTCAAAAAAAAACCAAAAAACTGGAGGCCAAGTCAAACCAACAAGTATTTATTAAACACCTACTATGACAGTCAAAAATAACACCTTAAAAAATAGACCAACTCAAATGGCAAAAGAGGCTCAAAAAAGGCAATGAGGAGAAGAATGCCTTAAAAAGCCAAATTTGCCAGATAGAAAAAGAATCTCAAAAGCTCACTGAAGAGAACCCTTCCTTCAGAATTAGACTGGAGCAAATGGAAGCTAGTGACTTTATGAGAAATCAAGATACTATTAAACAGATCCAAACAAATGAAAAAATATGAGGCAATGTGAAATATCTCATTGGAAAAACCACTGAACTGGAAAATAGATCCAGGAGAGATAATTTAAAAATTGTTGGACTACCTGAAAGCCAAGATCAAAAAAAGAACATGGAAATCATGCTTCAAGAAATTCTCAAGGAAAATTGCCCTGAGGTTTTAGAACCAGAGGGCAAAATAGAAGTTGAAAGAATCCATTGATCATCTCCTGAAAAAGATCCCAAAAAGAAAACTCCTAGGAATATTATACCCAGATTCCGGAATTCCCAGATCAAGGAGAAAATATTACAAGCAGCCAGGAAGAAACAATTTCAATACTGTGGAAACACAATCAGGATAACACAGGACCTAGCAGCTTCTACACTGAGGGATCAAAGGGTGTGCAATATGATATACCTGAGGTCAAAGGAGCTGGGATTAAAACCCAGAATCACCTACCCAGCAAAACTGAGTATCATGTTTCAGGGGAAAATATGGTCATTCAGTGGAGTAGAGGACTTTCAAATATTCTTAATTAAAAAACCAGAGCTGAACAGAAAATTTGACATTCAGATAGATATAAAAAGCAAGAGAAGCACAAGAAGGTAAATAGGGAAAAGAAATCATAAGGAACTTAACAAAGTTGAACTATTTACATCCCTACATGGAAAAACAATAATTCTAACTTATGAAACTTTTCTCAGTACGAGAATAGTTAAAGGGAATAGAAATGTATGTGTGTGTGTGTATATATATACACACACACACATACACACACATATGTATATAAATACACATATACATCTACATAGGAGGGTATATGGGCATATGAATACATATGTGAATGTGTGTATATATATGTACAGGTATACATAGATAGAGGGCACAGGACCAATTTAATAGGAAGGGATGATACTTAAGAGGTGAAATTAAGAGAGGAATATAGTGAGAGGAAATGGGGAGAGACAGAATGGGGTAAACTATCTCACAGAAGAGGCAAGGGAAAATGGTCACAATGGAGGGGAAGAACAGGAAGGCAAAAGAGAATGGGTTAACCTTATTCTCATTGAATTTGGCTTAGGGAAGGAATGACATATATACTAAATAGGGTATCTCACGCAACAGGAGAGTAGGGGGGAAGGGGATGATAGGGGGGATGATGGAAGGGAGGGCAGACTGGGGGGGGGAGGGAAGTTAGAAGCACCCACTTTTGAAAAGGGAAAGATCAAAGCAGAGAATAGAACAAGTGGGAGGTGCGATAGGAGGGAGGGAAAGATAGTCTTTTACAATATATCCACTATGGAAATGTTTTGCATAGCTACACATGTACAACCTATGTTGAAATGCTTATCTTCCCAGTAAGGGTAGGTGACAAGAGAGGATGGGAATGAATCTGGAATTCAAAGCTTTAAAATCAAATGTTTAAAATATATATATATATATATATATGCATATATATACTATTATATATGTAATATATAAATATGTTATATATTATATATATAATTATATGTATATATTATATATATACACACACTATTATTAATATTATTTTACATGTAACTGGGAAATAAGATATACAGGCACTGGGGCACAGAGATCCACTGTGCCTTACTGGAAAGTGGGAGAAGATATGGGAGAGAACAGATTAGAGAAGGGGATATCCAGTGGAATTGGTATTTTGGGGTGGTGGGTAAGGGGAAAAATAGGGTGAAAATTTGTAACTCCAAATCTTTCAGAAACGAATGATGTAAACTAGAAGTTAATAAACCATTTGATAAAAAAAAAAAAAGAAATAAGGCTGGAGCAAAGCGGTAGAGGGCTTTAAAAACTAAATCATGACATTTATATTTGATCCTAGAGGCAACAGGAGTATCAGTGGAGCAGACTGAGTAGGGGTCATATCTGCGCTTAAGGAAAATTACTTTTGGCAGTTAATTTGTAGGATGGATTGAAGCAAGCTGAGGCTAGAGACAAGGAAACTAATTAGAAGGTTGCAGCAATAATCTAGGTGAGTGATAATGGATACGAAGACAGAATGTAGCATTGTCATCATAATAATGATTTATACAATGTGAAGAGCTTTAAGGTTTGCAAGGCACAGTATCTTATCTCATTTGATCCTTACAACAATAATCCTTGTGGCAGGTATTATTTTTATTATCATCTCCACTTTACAGATAAGAAATACAAAGAATAAGTGACTTACCTAAGGTCACACAGGAGTGACTGAAGTGGGATTTGAACTCAGGTCTTCCCAACATCAAGTTCAGAACTCAGTCACTGTCACATCTGGCTCCCTCCAATAAGAGCTAGGCTTTTTATAGCACTTTTGCAAAGCACTTTACAAATCTCTTATTTGATCCTCACAAACACTCTAGTAGGCAAGTGCTACTATCACTGCCATTGTAAGGATGAAAAAATTGAGGTAGAGGTTAAGTGACTTGCCCAGGGTCGCACAACTAGTTATGTGTCAGAGGTGGGACTGGAACCCAGGGCTTGCTGACCCTAGCTACAGCATTCTACTCACTGCACCGCCCAATGGCAAAGACTGTTCATTACCAAGTCTACTAACTGCCTAGCTTTATTAAAGGGAAAACTTCCATTGTGATGCAAACTAAAAAGCTATCCATGAATTTACTTCTAAATGACATAAAATCAACCTCACAATTATAAGATGCAGGAGTCTGCTTCATCAATTCATCTCAAAACAATTTGGGGTTTCAGTGGATTCTAAACTCAGTAGGAGACAACAGCTATTATACAGCAGCCCCCCGCAAAAGCTAATACCATGAGACTACACCAAGGAGCATCATTTCTAGGAACAAAGAGTTGCTAATCCTATTGGACTCTGCCCCATTCTGAAGCTACATTTTTTTTTTTTTTGCTTTTGGGAGGGCAATTGGGGTTAAGTGACTTGCCCAATGTCACATGGCTAAAAAGTGCATCAAGTGTCTGAGGCCGGATTTGAACTCAGGTCCTCCTGACTCCAGGGCCGGTGCTCTATTCACTGAGCCACCTAGTCACCCCTGAAGCCCACATTTTAAGAAGGACCTCAATAGACTGGAGGAGAATGCTTAAGGTAGGAGAACCAAGATGATGCAAGGTTTTAAGTTCAGGACACATGAGAGAACAAGGGACATTCATTTGGTCTGAGCCTTATCATCAAGTCTTGGAAGGGCTGTCAACAGAAGAGGGTTAGCCAGTAAAGGAAATGGCAAACTGCTGTAGTGTCTTTGCAAGAAAACCTCAAATGGGGTGATGAAGGGTCAGACATGACTGAACAACAACAGCACATGAGGGATGACTGTTTTGCTTAGTTCTAGTGAGAAGAACCCAGGACAGTACGTAAAAACAACAAAGAACCTTGATACAGGGTAAAAACTTCCTAACAACCAGTTATCCAAAAGTGAAAGGTGCTGCTCCAGGAGGAAGTGGGTCCCTCCTCTCAAAACCTCAGATCTTCAAGCAAATGCTAGGTGACCACTCGTCAGTATGGACTAGATGAGATTCATATTGAAATGAGCTGGAGTAAATGTCTACCTCCCTCAGTGAAATTCTATGATTTCATAATTATCAAAGAGGCTTAGAAACTGTTGAGAAGCCCTCATTACCCTAACCCCCAAGAAGCTGATTCAGAAGTCTCCCTCTCCTTGGCCAAATCCAGGCTGCCGCCATTGCTGGCTAAGCCCTGGGAGCAAGAGAGGATGAGCCAAAAGGCAATAATTGCTGCATGAATGATGCAGACGGTAAGTGCCACAAATGTTCCGTGGAAGGAGAGACCACGATAAGATTGTAGCTGTCAGAGAGAAGGTGGGATCTGAGGTAGACCTTACAATTATAGAACTTTAAAACTGGAAGGGCCTTGGAGATCATCCAGTCTCCTAGATCAGTTCCTCATTTACCCAAGAAACTGATACCCACAAAAAGGAAGGGACTTATCCAAGGTTACATAGTGAGTTAGCATCTGTCTCCTGACTCCTTGCTCCACTGTTCCTTCCATCATGCCTCAGTTGGGGGCAGCTAGGTGTTACAGTGAATAGAAGTGGACCAGAAGTCAAGAAGACTCAAATTCAAATTGGACCTTAGCCAGTTAGTAGCTGAGTGACCCTGCGAAAGTCACTTAACTGCTATCTGCCTCAATTTCCTCATCTGTAAAACAGGTTGTCATGAGGATTAAACGAGATAATATTTGTAAAGCACTTTGCAAACCCAAAATCATCATATCAATGCTGGTTATTCATGTGCTTATTTATTTCTGCTTTTGTAGGAAAGGTAAGATTTATTAAGCACTTACTATGTTCTAGGCACCAGAGATACAAAGACAAAATGAAAACGTCTCTGCCGTCAAGGAGCTCACAATACTGACATCTTCTGTTTTGTTCAGTCATTTAGGATATGCTCCCTTCCTCTTACCCCCAGCACCGAACCCTCCCTTGTAACAGAGATTAAGGAGGAAGAGAGGGAACAAGCATTTATTAAGCTTCTATTGTGTGTTAGGCACCATAGTAAGTGCCTTACAAATATCTCATTTGACCTTTACAACCACCCTGAGAGGTAAGTGCTCTTATTTTCTTCATTTTATACGTAAGGAAACTCAGGCAGATAGAGGTTAAGTGACTTGCCTAGGGTCACACAGCCAATAAACGTCAGAGGCCACTGAATTCAGTCAGGTCTCCCTGAGTCCAAGCCTAGTGGCTTGGACTATCCACTGGGCCACCCAGCATTCATAAGATATACCATTAACCAAATACTGATAAAATTATTTGATTTGATAATGGAAGAAATACATAGCCCAGTCATTCTGGAGAGCAATTTGGAACTACACTCAAAGGGCTACAAAACTGTGCCCACCCTTTGTCCCAGCAATACTATTACTAGGTCTGTGTCCCAAAGAGATCAAAGAAATGGATAAAGGACCTATCTGTGCAAAAATATTTAAAGCAGCTCTTGTTGTGGTGGCAAAGAATTGGAAATTGAAGGGATGCCCATCAATTGGGGAATGGCTGAACAAGTTGTGGTATATGAATGTAATAGAACACTATTGTTCCATAAGAAATGATGAGGGGGATGGTTTCAGAAAAACCTGGAAAGACTTATATGAACTGATGCAAAGTGAAGTGAGAAGAACCAGGAAAAAATTATAAACAATAACAGCAATATCGCACAATGATCAACTGTAAAAGATTTTACTATTCTGATAAAGACAGTGTTCAAGACAATTCCAAAGGACTCATGATGAAAAATGCTATCCATCTCCAGAGAGAGAATTGATGAACTCTGAATGCAGATTGAAGTATAATTTTTTCACTTTATTTTTGCCCCTTTTTTAAGCAACATGGCTAATATGGAAATGTGTTCTGCATGATTTCACATGTATAATTGACATATTGCTTGCCTTTTCAATGGTTGATGGAGAGAAGGGAGAGAGAATTTGGAACTGAAAAGTTTTAAATAATGAATGTTAACAAATAAATTATATTTGTTTTATCTCTCTCTCTCTCTCTCTCTCTCTCTCTCTCTCTCCATACCGTAGGTGGCACAGTGAGTAAGAGCGCTGGTCTCAGAAGGACCCCAATTGGTTCTGGCCTCAGATAATTAACACCCACACAAAAATAACTGGCCATGTAACCTTGGGCAAGTTACTTAACCCCAATTACTTTAAAAAAGAGGGGGATAAGGGGCGGCTAGGTGGCGCAGTGAATAGAGCGTTGGCCCTGGAGTCAGAAGGACCTGAGTTCGGAGCCGGCCTCAGACACTTAATCCACACAAACAAAAAAACCTAGCCGTGTAACCTTGGGCAAGTTACTTAACCCCAATTGCCCTAAAGGGGCGGCTAGGTGGCGCAGTGAGTAAGAGCGCTGGCCTCGGAGTTGGGATGACCCAAGATCAAATCCGGCCTCAGAAAATGAGCACCCACACATAAATAATGACTAGCCGTGTAACCTTGAGCAAGTTACTTAACCCCAATTGCTTTAAAAAAAAAATTTAAAAAAAAAAGGGGGGGAATATAGCTCAGTGGTAGAGCATTTGACTGCATATATATATATGTATACACACACACACACATCTTAAACACTCTGGTCCCATAGTCCCTCACCTTTCTGATGAAAAAAGGATCACTATGAGTTTTACAGAATAAGAATAATAATAAATTTTTAAGATTAATCTGGAGGAGGTATGTAAAGACAAATTAGAGGAAATTAAAGTGGGCATACCAATTAGGAAGGTATTTTACAATTTAGATATGAATTTATGTGGGGCCTGCCAAAAAGAACAGAAAAGAATGGATAGAGGTAATGCCTTCAAGAAAGAAGAACCAACAAAACCTAGAGACAGAGGGAAAAAGAAGGAAGGAAGAGCCAAAGATGATTCTAAAGTGTTGAGAATGACAGAATTCATAAAAAGTGGGGAAAAGAAAAGGAGGAAGACCTGATAGAAGGGAGGGCAGATTGAGGGAGGCGACAGTCAGAAACATAAAAAGTAGGGACATCAGGAAGAGAGAATCAGTTTGCAGACACCGACGAATACATGCTTAGACATTAAATCTGGGATATCTAAATGAGAATTTACATAAGCAGCTGGCCTTTTAGGACTAAAGCTCAGGGGAGCTGGAGACTCCAATTTAGAAGTTCTCAACATACGGGAGTGATTTGCTACAGAAAAAGAGGAGCTTTCCAAGACAGAAGAGAAGAAAGAACAATAAATATATTTTTAAATGGATAATTTTTAAAAATTTTAAATTAATTTTTAGTTTTCATCATTCATTTCCATAAGATTTTGAGTTCCAAATTTTCTCCCCATCCTCCCCTCCCCCCACTCCAAATCCCCATGCAATCTGATACAGGCTCTACATGTATACTCATATTAAACATATTTTCATATTAGTCATATTGTAAAGAAGAATTAGAACCAATGAGAGAAACCAAGAGAAAGAAGAAACAAAAAAAGAAAGAGAGGGAGCAAATAGTATGCTTGATCTGCTTTCAGATTTCATAGTTCTTTTTCTGGATGTGGAGAGCATTTGGAGTTGTTATTGGTTAAATTCTGGCACAACAAATATTGCTTAAGCACCAACTATGTGTAAAGTGAGAGGTGGTGTGCTGTAGTCCATAAGAGGAAGCTTAGGAGTTGGAATTTCCTGCGTTCAAGGCCATCTTCTGTCATATATTGGCTGAGTGACCCCAGGGTGCGTGACCCAGGCAGCTTTACGTTTCAGAAGAGTCTCTAGTCTTGGGGTGGCCAGGTGGGGCAGTGAATAGAGGAGGGGCCCTGGAGTCAAGAGGACCTGAGTTCAAATCCAGCCTCAGACCTTGTGAACTTGGGCAAGTCACTTAACCCCAACTGCCATGCCTTCCTTCCTCCAAAAAGCAAAAAACTTCAAAAAACAAACAAACAAAAAAGAGTCTCTAGTCTACATTGGTAAAGGAAGTTTTTTCACCAGGGAGATCTTCATCAGAGATGAAATCACTGGGGGGGAAGGGGAGGGTAATGTCACAAGACAGTACAAAGCTTGGGACCAGGAAAGATGTTTAAAAAAGCATGGATTCCTGTTGTCAAAGAGCTTTTAGTCAAGTAAAGTCAATATTCAGGCAGAAAAGTTAAAGAATTTGGTAAAGTAACTGCAAATTTGAGCTTTCAAGCTATTGGACAAGTATTGTCTCAAGTCACCAAACCTAAGTAGGGTAAAAGAACAATGAAACTTAATAAATCCCTACATTATTTAATACAGATTTCAAATCATCAACTACCCAGAATCTATATTAAACCACCTCTCAAAAATAGCATTTTTTTTAAAGCAATTGGGGTTAAGTAACTTGCTTAAGGTTACACAGCCAGTCATTATTTATATGTGGGTACTCATTTTCTGAGGCCGGGACCGATCCCGGGTCATCCTGATGCTGGGGCCGGTACTCTTACTCACTGCGCCACCTAGCCGCCCCAAAAGTAGCATTTTTTTAAAAGCATTAGTTTCTTTTCAAGTATGTGTCATTGTAATTACTATATCATTCAGTAAGTATTTATTAAATACCTACTATATTCCGGGTACATAAAGTACAGAAGATACAAATACAGTGAATGAAACAATTCCTATTCACAAATAGCTTATATTCTAATACTTGACTATACATATTTATTACAAAAAAATCTGTTGTGTTTTTTTTCTTTCCTTTAATGGGGTGAAGGAGTAAGGAGAGAAAACAGACTTCTGTTAAGTGTCTTTGATAGGTTAAATTAATTAAATTAATAGTTTAATATTTTTATATAGACAATTATATATACATACACATATATATATATACATATATATGCATACATATAATTTACACTAAACATAAAGAGGATACCCCAAAAATATATAGGGTAGCTAAAGATTAAGTAGTTTAAAAAGGGAGGCATTAGTAATTGGGAAAATAAGGAAAGGCTCCATGTAGAGGTGGTGCTTGTATTGTATCTAGGAGGGAGAGAGGGCCTATGAAACAAGAGGTGAGGACACAGGGCAAGCCCAGTATGGGAAAGAGACAATACAAAAAGACAGAATGTGAAATGAGTAATGGAGAGAAGGCCAGTTTGATTAGACTGGGAATCTCATTCAAATGAAGCTACAAAGATAAGGATAAGTTGGGGCAAAGTTGTGAGAGGCATTAAAAGCTAAAAGAGGAGTTGATATTGGATCCTACAAGCAAGAGGGAGTACTGAAGCTGACTGAGAAGAGGAATATCATGATTGATTCTGAGCATCAGGAAAATGACTTCACCGGAGCAGTGTCGAGGATAGACTACAG
The DNA here is from genome assembly GCA_011680675.1 of Gymnobelideus leadbeateri. Taxonomy (NCBI): domain Eukaryota; kingdom Metazoa; phylum Chordata; class Mammalia; order Diprotodontia; family Petauridae; genus Gymnobelideus; species Gymnobelideus leadbeateri. The sequence goes on from WOXC01003586.1 coordinate 216,787, forward strand.
AGGAGGGAGAACTGTGGAAGAGCTCAATTAAGAGACTACTACAATAATCTAGGGAAGAGCTGACAAGGGCCTGAACTAAGGCGGGACCTGTCTGAGTACAGTAAAAGACGAGTGTCTTGAGCTTAAAGGATTGTCCAAAACGGCTATATAAATGCACTAACCGTATCTAGGAACTCCAGCTATTTAGTTTTTTCTCCTCAAATCAAAATAGATTCTACCAATTCAGCAATTTGCAACTACATGACTTCTTCACCTCAAAAGAGTTATATAAGGAAAAAATAGGTTTCCAACATCTCTACTCTTCTCACCTTAAGTCTCCCACATGGGAGCAATTTTAAAACATTTATAATTATGTGAAGAGTGGATCTAACCCGTATTATTACTGCTGGGTACAAAAAGCTCTTTCTAAATGGTTTTTAATGGTTACCTTTTTTAATAGTACATTCCATCTCGGGGTCTAGAGCACAAAAAGTTGAAAGCAACACAATATTATAATACACTGCAATGTTGCTTGCTTTCCCTAACATCATCCAGCCCACTTGAGGGGGAGGAAGGGAATAAGCATTTATTAAGCACCTCCTTTCATCTGATCCTTCAACAGGGTAGGTGCAACTATTATCTTCTTTTCACCATTGAGGAAACTAAGGTAAGCAGAGGTAAAGTGGGAAGGGGACAGGAATCAGCAATTAAGTGCCTACTATGTACCAAGCACTGTGTTAAGCTCCTTACAATTATTATCTCACCATCACAGAAAGCCCTGGCAAGGTAGGTGCTATTATTATCTCCAATTTACAGATGAGAAAACTGAAGCAGACAGAGGCTAAGTGACTTGCCTAGAGTAAGTGTCTAAGGCTGGATTTGAACTCAGGTCTTCCTGACTTCAGGCCCAGCCCTCTATCCATGGCACTAACTTATACCTACCTCAGGTTCACTTGAGGAACTTAAATCCTAACAAAGCTTCAGAGGAAAATAGTCGGGGTATGTTTTTTTTTTTAAGTTTTATTGATGTGTTTCCTTTCTACATTACCAACATTTACAGATTATTCCCACTCAGTGAGAGATCTCTTTTAACCAAGTAAACATTTAAGCAAATCTAATACAGTAACTTCATTTGAAAGTATATGTAACATTCTGTATCTGTGGCCCAGCAATCCCACCCCCCACCTCAGTAATTTTTTAAATGGAGAGAAATATCTTCTCTCCCTCCCACCACAGAAGAAAAGAAAAAAATAAATTCTCATTAACAAATATGCAGTCAAGCAAAACAGATTCCCCCAATGACAATACATACACACACAAAATTTGTGTGTATATCATTCTGCATCTATTACCTCCCCTTCAATGAAAGCATGTTTCATCACGGGTCCTCTGGAATCACGTTTCAAAACTGAAAATGATTGTGCAGAGTACAGGGCTCTCTGGGAGAGCTATGCATTCATTATGTAGTCAGCCTCTCCAATGAAAAAAATCCTAAGAAAAGGCTACTAAGGGGCAGCTAGGTGGCGCAGTGAATAGAGCACCAGCCCTGGAGTCAAGAGGACCTGGGTTCAAATCTGGCCTCAGACACTTAACACACAGACACAAAACTAGCCATGTGATCTTGGACAAGTCACTTAACCCCAATTGCCCTCCAAAAAGCAAAAAAAAAAAGAGGAGGCTACTAAAGAGTGAGTTTTTTGGGGTGGATATGTACATGTGAGCATAAAAATCTCAAGGGTCAGAGCCAGATCTATCAAACCTGAACCAAGAGATGAAGCTTACTTATATTTTGTTCATGCATTCATTTTGCCACAGCCAATTTACCATGCTCGGATATCCCTATTCCAAGGTATCAAATGGACAAAGAGCTAGACTTGGAGTCAGAAAGATATGAGTTCAAATCTAGCCTGAGACACTTGTGTGATTCTGGGCAAGTCACAACCTCTGTCTCAGTTTCCTCATCTGTCAAATGGGTATAATAATAGCACCTATCTCCCAGGGTTGGTGTCAGGATCAAATGAGAATATTTGTAAAGTGTTTTACAAGCCTTATATAAATGCTAGTTATCAATCTCATCTAGTCAGATGTTAATGCATTAATGTAATGAGTAATTTACTTCCACAAACCTATTTTTTGACATAAGGAGCTAAAACACTAGGAAAACACTCAGATATGTAAAAAAGTGGTTCAAGGGCAAATTCTCAGAGTTTGGATAGCTAAAATATTAAAGGTTCAATAGGAACCTGAAGAGAGAGCACTATGTATTGGATGGCGCTGTGTTTCTGGGCAGGCTATTTCAGCCCCAGTACCCCAGGATTTTAAGTTGCAGAAGATTCAATGATCTGAATTGGGGAAGAAAGTGGTCTTCCTGGAGTAAAGGCACAGGTTTATAGAGGAAAAAAAATGCCTCTTACCTTTCACAACCTTCATCAAGATCTTGACAGTCACAAAAACTAGCAACCAGATGGTTCTTTTCCCCATTTCGGTCTATGTATTCGCAGCAGCAAAGGGGTTCCAATTCCGGCTCTTCGGGTTTCTTTTTCTTTATAGTTTTCCTATTCACCTTCGGTGCCATGACCAGCCCCTGTCAGCATGAGGGGAAGAGCCCCCTAAGAGGAAAGAGTGAAACTGAGCACACCTTCTACACAAAACACTCACTACCCTAGGTCTCAGATTACTTTTAGAGATCACAGTCGTCAACACCTAAACACACTCCAAAACAACAGCGGAGCAGAGGGAGGGAAATCCCTTCCTTCGGGATTTATGGCTTCTCCTTTAAGCCTGCTGAGAGAGGGGCTGTCAGGCCTTTACTACTCAGCTGTTGCCTCCAGCGCCTCCCCCTCCCTCCTGTGCAGGGATGCTTACTGTTCCCATGGCGACAGTGGACCACGCTCCCAGAAGCCAGGCCAGGGAGGAGGAAGCCGAGAGCCAGCGCCAGCAGCAGTCCCAACACACCTGATCAGCCAGGAAAGGTACAGGAGTGGGCGGGGCGAGAAGGGAGTGCTGGCCTCGGTCGGGAAACCCCCGAGGAGAGGGAACACTCAAGAAATGGGAGGGGAGGGGAGGGACGTTTGAATTAGAGGAAGGCGAGGTCACCTTGCCCACACACAGCTCGAGCCTGGCGGGGGCGTATTTGAAAGGCAGGTTTTGTGGGTGCCAGGGTGCAGGGAAAAGGATGACAACTGCCATTCCTAGATGGAGGCTTAGAGAGGGGGACCTTATCAAATTTAATCCTCGCCACATCCCAGAGGAAGGGGGAGGTGGGCAGGGGGAGTGCAATTGCCATTCCCATTTCACAGAGGATAAAACTGAGGTTCAGAAAAGGGGCGGGGACTTGCCCAAGGTCATACAAGCTGTGCCAGAGCACCTTGGGATTCGAATCTCGGTCTGCCTCCCCGAGTCCTGCAGGTCCACGGCGCGTGGGCCTGGGGGTACACGGAGGAGAGGTGTCGGGGTCCACTGGGATCAGCCCTCCTCCGCAAGCCCCAGCTCTCCGGGCTGCGGCCCCGCCCCGATCCGCCCTTGACCTTGGGCGCTGAGTGGTAGTTACCTTCCTGGAGAGAGAGAACACAGGACGAGGAGGTGGCGGCGCGGGCTCCTCCGGGCTCCTCCAGGCTGGCCCCCGTCCGGACCCGCCGGGGCTGCAGCCCAGGAGCCAGTGCCCCAGCGCCCCGCAGCTGCCGCCGCCGCCGCCGCTCACCTGGCAGCCACAGGCGGCCCCCGCCCCGGCCCAGGCTCAGGTTCGGGCTCGAGCTGGAGCGCAGCCCTCGGGCGGCGGCGGCGGCTTCCGACGTGGGCCCCGGACTTTGCCGCCTCCTCCTCCCCCTCCTCCTCCAGCCCGGCCCCAGCCGGAGCCCCCGCCCCCGCTGTCTCCTCCGCCGCCCTCGGTGCTTCCGGGTGCCCCGCCCCCTGACGTCGGGAATCCCCCCGCCCTTCACTTCCCCGCCTTGCGGAAGCCCACGTGCGAGGCTTCCCCTGCCCCAGAGCACGAGCAGTCTGCAGACCCCTCCCAGTCCGGCGGAGACCGAAGGGGGTTTCCTGCCGTCGAGCCCGTGCAGGGGGTGGGGGGGGTGGAGGAAGAGGGGTCTAGGGAAGGGGCGGGGCGGGGAGGAGGGCAGACTGGGGCTGGCGGGCGGGGGGTATCCCCTGGCATGCGACTTTAGGAAGTCTGCCGGATGCCTTGAGGCTGTTCAGGGTGAAGCCAAGAACTGAACCCCAACTTCCTCCAGCACGAAGTGTTTCCGATTTTGAAGGAAAAGAAATCCCGTTAAACAGCTGGCAGCCTTATGTCATAAACACGAACTTGCACACCAGGTCAAGTCCAAGGGTCCCCGAAGACCAAAGTCCCCGCTAGAGCCTCCTGGACGCCCGGGACCGTCTTTTGCATCCCCAGCTCTGGCACGTAGTAGGCGCTTCAAAGACTGTTTGCGTAGCTCTTCTGATTTCAATCACAAAATGTTACGAGATACATTCCTACCATTCTCTTAATAACCTATTAAGGGTTTGTCGTTCATCTCATTCCTTAAAAGCCTACATAGTTTCTCAGTAGAGGACGGAAAAGAAAAAGGTAAGCCTTAATTTGCACACACGAACACACACACGCCCATATACGGGATCGTGTTCCAGTTCATTCTCCCGGTGTGACATTCCCTAAGTTTTCTATAATGATTAGTTCCCGACCAGCCTACAAAAGCTTGTTTAGTGATTACTGTACCTAAAATGCTGGACTATACTAAAAGGCTATGAAGCCTCACCACCGTGTTTAATGTTTCTGTGTGAAAATGAGCTCGTGGTTAGATTAGGAACGCATCTCCCCGGGACCAGGCATGATGTCTAAGCGGGGAAGTTCCCCCACCTTCCCTTTCTCTTGCCAGACAGTGGGACTGGGGGCTCCCTGGCTCTAACCCACTGGTGCTGTTTATCCTAGCCTGTGACAGTGCTAGTATTCCTGGTGGTTGGGGGAGGTAGAGCACTTCTGGAAGTCCACAGATGAAAATTCAAGGTTAGTGGGAAAACTCCGGGCCACCTACCCGGGCTACAGGCTCTTCCTCACCACCACCACTTTCTGCATTCTCTGATCCCTCCACACCCCCGTCCCCTTTCTCTTCACTGAGGGTGGCTTTTCTGCTTCCTTGGCCCACAGTAGTCTGATAGAAGCGAGCATCGTTAGTTATTTTTGAGAGGGTTTTTGTTATGAAAGGTTCGTTTCTGTGCATCTCGCCATCTTTCATTTTTCACTTAGACTCTATATTAAAAAACAAAAATGTACAAAAAAGGTAATAATGATGCTTTTTGGCATACACAAAGGACTAGAGTAAAAATGTCCGCGTTTTCTGATCTGTAAAATAGTTTCCATCTGTCACGTTATAATTCTAAATGCATTAGGAGAAATTTGATGAGGGAGACATGCTCACTCCAGTCTACAGAGCATGAAGGAAGGTTTCCTGAGATAGCACTTTATAGCTGAGCTTCATATATGACAACTCATCGCCTTCTTTATTCTTTATGTTAACGGCAACATTTCCCAAGTCGCCCAGGTTTGGAATTCCAGTCACCTTTGATGTTGACCCCCTAAAACACAAGAGATCTGAACCCTCCTTTCCATTTATCTACCATCACTTTTGTTTAACCCTTACGACTTCATACCTAGATTCTTTCAGGAGCCTCCTAACAGGACTTTTTGAAAACTGGCTGTGGTGGGACAAAAGGAATGAAGGGGTACAGAGGTTAACCCATCTATTCTTTGACTTCCTAGTCATACAGTCCTCTCCAGGAGATCGACCAGAATTGTGAGTGGGGAACTGAACCCCACCTACATCCATTTGAACTGAATCTTTCCTGAAGGAGATGCCTGAAGTTTGGTTTAATTATGCAAAAAAAAATTTTTTTTAAAGAGTAGCTAAATTCAGCAAATGAGAAACTGATCATGGTCCTAAAGAACAAAGAATTCAACCAGGAAGAACTGTCTAATCACTGCCAGGAGCAATGATGGTATTGGGTATTAATGTTTCACTGGTCATCTTTGTTAACAGAGGAGGATTCAATCCGTGGGGTTTCCCACCCCAGAAATGACTGATATACTAACAAAAGGCATGACAAATTGTCTTTTTAAAACTTCTTCGTGATACTGAGTGAATACCGATGAGTAAGAACCTTGAAAATTGACCATCAATGTGATCTGGATGCATGGCTTTATTTTTTTATTTTTGGTAGTTTTAATGGATTTTTTTTTCTTTTAAACAGGAGGCAAAAAAAAAAAAAATAAAGAATAAGGGATGAAATTCAAGAATTTTAAGTGTTTTATTGATACTCAATTTACATGACAAGTTCAAATTTTCCTAGAAATTTCATAACTTGTACATAAACATTTAGTCTGAATTTATAAAGGAACATTTGATCATTTGGTTTGAGGTATATTGTAAGGACAATCTCTATGGTTGCACCACAGAAAGTCCTTCTTGTGCCCATAAGAAACATCACGGACCATTGAGTTCTCATTTTAAAATTCAGTAACTGCTGTTTATAGTTTCACCCCCAGCCCCTCAGGGAACTCCTGACTACAGGTACTCAGACACTACCAATAGAGATGGAAGTCAGAATCAACATACTACAATCATAATTCTCCCTACAGTCAGTATTTCTATTTTTTTACTGAACTCTTGAGGAAAGGCTGTAATAATCCCATGGGGCTTCTATGACTGGAAAAATCAGGAAAGGTTTAACTCAAATCTATAGCTCGTCAACTGGAATAAGAATTTATGAAAGAAAATTCTCATCCAATGTTTTTTCTAGCAGTCCAGGGTAAAAACCCAGAGCTCCTCTACCCCTAGAGCTTTCTACTTCAATATAGTAACTCCTGAAGAAACTCTTGGTTTTTCTTCTGTTGCACACTTGTATAAGAATGCGTACATACACTGAGACAGAAGGTCTAAAGGAAGGAGCCAAGACTTGTTTAGCTTATATCTTACCTACTAAAACAAAACACCTAGGTACATAAAAAGGAAGATGACCTATATGGTCACTGAAAAGCAATGCCTGAAATTATTAACAATCAGTTGGTCCACTTCCATCAGTTGGGAAGAGCTGCTAAAAATAAAGCTAAGCTCTTAGTTCAAGTTTATCCATCAGTAAATGCCTAGATTTTAACAGCAGAATTTTCTAGCTTTTAAGACACAGAGCAGGAATCTTCATTTTGTTTTCTGTTAATCTACTTTCCTATTCAGTCTGCCTGAAAGACTGTTCTGTCATTATTCACATAAAGAGCCATGGTCTTGTCACCTCTGACAGCCATTTTTACAAAAAGCAAATATTTCTTTATAGTTACTAGCCACATCAGATGAACTGACCAGATCTTTAGAAAAATTACCAGACTCAAACCCAAAAGGATTTAACTATTGAACTTCCACAATGAATGATGGAAGAATTATAAAAAAACATTTATAGTAAATAAACTTAGAAATGACTCATGAAAAGGACCTATACTTTTCCTTTAACACAAAGAATAAGGAGGTTTTTCCTAATGTTGCAGTCATGAGACAGGTAATATCTCTGATGGAAAAACACATTACTCAACATTAGCTTTTCAGTCGGTGATGACATTTGAATTTAACCTAAAAACTCAACCCTCACTGGAGAAAGTAATGGGCCACAATTTAAAGTGCTCTGCATTATTTATATAAATCACAGAAATTCAATAGTAAAGTAGTTCTACCTGTTCATCCTAAAAATTCACAGCTTAGAAATGTGCAAGAAACAAAATGATATATTCTTAATGTCATACGTGACCATAATTATTAAATAAATACTCAAAATATCCTTTTTATTGGAAATACAAGAAATCAAGGGGAAAAAAAACCTAATGCAGATGTTGCTGTGACAAGTGAAATTCTTCTTCTTTGGATTATTTCCAAATCTCTTCATTCATTGTTTCAGTTCATGGGAGTTTTTGACCCTGACATTGCTAGCTCTTAACAGCAATGTCGGTCTTGTTCTTATTCAGGAGATCAAAGGTTCTCTGGAGCATAATGAGGGAGCTCTTCAGCTGGAAACATATGATTCCCCAAGATAGATAGAAATAACATTTATTTTCATAATCATATTTCACTTTTCAAAATTTGGCCATTTTCAATGCTAAATGATAATTTCTATATCCCACATAATTATGTAAATATATTTAATATATTATTAGACTATAATATTGTAATATTTATATCAGACATTAAACATCCATTCTTAATCTGTCCTTAACGGTCATAATTTGTGCCAAGGTGATTGCTATATAAACCTTTCCCCCTTTGACTGGGTCACAGCAGGCTTCTTGCTGTTGTTGCCTGCTGACTCTACTCCTCCCAGATTTTTATTCCATTAATCAAAGCAAGAGGGATCAATTTCCTAAATAATTTCTAAAATCACACTGGTTGCAATGGTTTCTTCACTGTCTCCCAAATAAGTCATTATTATAACTACCTCTGAACTGTTTTTTTTTTTCAAACTACTGTTCCCATCTAATGAACTTTCATTTACCCCCTCTTTCCACCTAAACAAATTTAAAGCCCACCTATTTTTTTTTAAACTTCCTTAACCACTTCAATGCACAGTGAAACTTTTCCCTCCTCTTAACTCCTATAAAACTTATTATCTCCATCATTTAATTTGGCATTACATTTATACTTTATTGTATTCTTAAATGTTTCTTCTGTATGTGGTTATCTCCACAACAAAACTGTAAGCTCCCTAAAGGCAGGACCGTGATTTCTACATCAAGTCTCCCTCTCCCTGCTTCCTATTTCCTGCCAGGTTGGCTCAATTAATAACTGGAATGAACTGGTCTTCTTTTCTTTCTTTAGACTGTTTCAGAAAGCACAGTTCTCTTCAGGATTAAAGGCCCTATCCACATGGCTATTTTTTTTTTAAGTTTTAAATTATTAAATGAATTTGCACAAAAACTTTTATACCATTAAATATTCAGAATCTTTTAACTTCTTCTTCCACATGAAAGATAACACTTAAACCTGTGACCCAAGAGGCTTCACGACAAGGTCCCCACTGCTTGTCTTTTATTCTATCCACCACAAACCCAACCCTTTACTCTCATTTCTTTTTAGCTTCATCTCCATTCTGACTTTCCCACAATGGACCTAATTTGGGATGATAATCTGTCCATTGCCTAAAGGGTATCCTGAAGCTTAGTTAATTTTTTTCTGTCTTGATAGTTTGTTTTTAAGCTCAGATTCAGCAAATATTTATTTTTCCAAATGTATATCTGCATCATCCCAATGTGTTTAGTTTTAATCTTCTGGATTCATTAAAATTCATTTTTAAACTAATAATTGTATGAGCTACCTATCAATCAGAATAAGAACTAATTCACACTAAGACAGACAAGTGTACTACAGACTCTCCTACCTGTTCAAGCATGGTTATGGAGTCTCTAAGAACTCCCTTCAATCGATGAGACTGATCTTTGTTCTTTTGAATATTTTCTCCTCTTGATACCACATCAGAGGCTGAACTAAAAGAACAATACCATTTTTTAAATGAGTGCAATTTTCAGCTGATCTTTTATTTCCAAAATTCGTTAGTGAAACACTTAAGAATTTGCAAAAATGGCTTGTCAACAAAGAAGAGTTAGCAGACCAAATGTTATGTTATTTAAAATAAGGAATAAAATTTTCTTCAACTGAAAAATAACAATCTGAGGAGAACCAGTCAAAGAAGAAATCAATAAAGAGATTTACTTACCTCCCAGATTTTTCTTCCTGGACATGGAGATGGTAAAATGACTGAGCTGCATGCTCTATCTTTGACAGCTTAAGAAAGAGGGTCACATTCAGCAAGACTAGCAGCAGCAAACTAGGCACAAAGCAAATTAAACATGGTAAATCCAAACTCCCATCCAATCCTTATGTAGTAATAATAATAATAAATAGCTAGCATGTATACAGTGCTATAAAGTTTAAAAAACCTTTTATATGTGTAATTTGATCCTCACAACAACCTGATGAAGTATGTGCTATTATTAACATCATTTTACAGTTGAAGAAACAGTCTGAGATAGGTTAAAGTAACTGTTTGGATTTGAACTCAAGTCTTTCTGACTCCCAAGTCCTGCCACTGTACCCACTGCACCAGCTAGCAGCCTAGCTGACTTGGTCAGTTTGTAATGCTAGTAGAATTACATGAATAAAATAACCTTAAAAATAAATCTTCAAAAATGGTATTGCAAATGCTATAAAGAGGATATGATGGAGAGGCATATGTGGTTGTGAGACCTGGCTTGGAGATCTACTGAGTAAATCTTTAAGCTTTAGACATGATCATAAGGATCATAAACAGATCATAAACAATCTAATTAGATGATTCTATTTTAAACACAAATCAAGGTCAAGGAAGAACTAGCTTCAAGTGGGTAATCAAGATAAAATGACTTTGGGATAGGAGTAAAGTTTTGACATTCCTGTGAAAACCAAGATTTAAGTAGAAAAATTTAACAATCCACCACATTTTTGACCAGGCTGCATGATCCCAAACATATATTCATGGTATCATCATATCTAAAATTTCATAAGCTGAAACAAACTCATAATGTTGGTTTCCATAACAACCTTTCAAATGAATGTTAACCTCATTAAAAATACATACAAAATACATTTAGTATTATGTCTTTCTAAAAGCTAAATTTTCCCCTCAGTATAATGTTATCTCCTCCTTCTTACATTTGTAGTAACATTTGTAGTATACTTTTTAGCCAAAAAAAAAAAAAGATTTAGAATAAGGCCAGCTAGCAACAAACATTTGGGCTGAAATATAAAGCAAAGAGATTCAACAGATCACAAATGTATTTAATATTCAAAATTGTGAAAATGAACTCAATACAGTCAATTCCTATTTATTCAGGAATCCAAACCACAAAAAAAAAAAAAGCTCAAAAACAAAGGATTGCAGTATGTTTTGTTTTTGTGTCTTCTATGACCATGTGGTACCCTGGGAAAAGCACTGAATTTTGCGACATAAGACAGGAATTCAAATCCCCAACCTCAGTATTATTTAACACTGAACAAATTTAAAAAAAACAACTCTCTGGGCCTCAGTTTCCAATCTGTAAAATGAGAAGTCTAGATAGCTGAACCCCAAAGGTCTCTTTACGTTCTAAATTCATGGCCTTGTGATTTATGAACTCTACTTTTATGAAAAACAGACAAAAGACATGTGATAAACGAATCTTCATGGACAGATTAGAAGAAACAACTTCCAGGGAATATCACAGAGTCAGGGAGCATTTATTAGCGCTCTATATCACACTTAGAGTCTAATGAGATGATCTTCAGTTAACGGCGGTGAATCTAAGACACCATAAAATCCTGCGGTTTATGAACCATCCAAGATTGTTCTGTTAACTATAATGTTATGTATATTTTACTGTATTCTAATTCTTTAAAAAATTACACTTCATGGTACATATAACTTAGTTCTGCTGCTATTTAATCAACAAGACCATTGCTCTCCAATCATTCTTTACATATATTAATATATCATAAATTTATTCATATAATATAAAATACTATATAAGCATTATGTAGAATATAAAATATTATATACAAGTATTATATAGGATATATAATAATATATGTAAAACAAATTTAGGGATATATTTAATCTGATTCCTTGGCTCTGGATAGGTTTTATCAATTCCAATTACACTGACCTACTCTTTTTCTAAGGATTTAAAAATTTTTTTATTCTTTTAACTTTTGGGTTAGTATTTTATTTCTCCCTAGTTGCATGTAAAAGCAATTTTTAACATTTGTTGTTAAAATTTTGAGTTCTAAATTCTCTCCCTTCTTTCTTCCCCAGCACCCTCACTGAGAAGACAAGCAGTTCAATATAGGTCATTCATGTGTAGTTGTGCAAAACATTTCCATAACAGTCAAGTTGTGAAAGAAAACATAGACCTCCCCCAAAAAAATCTTGAGAAAAATAAAGAAAATAAAGTATGCTTCAATCTGTATTTAGACATAAGGATTTTTAATCAAGGAAGTTTCCACAACTGAGTGATTCATTTTGTAATTTAACAATTCTACAATGAGGAAATTGTGGGTTGTGGATTTAAAAAAAATCCTAAATCAATCTTGATGTAATTTAATTCCATTTTGTTTTAATTTGATTAATTTAATTTGATTAAAATGGCAAATAATCTCTATGTAACACTTAAACGCAATATAAGCATATCTAATAGTAACTCTTACCTTTTCTTTATCTCTCTTTCTTTACCAATTCTACTTTTTAATCCTTTATTTTTGATATTATCATCAAACCCTCTCCAAAGGTCTTTTAAAATTGTGGAACCTACTACTAGCCTCAGTTCTCTCAAGTGAGTAGATAATAATAGGTCACTTCACAAGTCTTTATGCCATGTTAGCGCTGATAAATCAAAGCGGCACATTTAGATTGTTAGTAACTTTTCATGTGAAATAAGCTTTAATTGCTATCTAAGTTATAATTAATTTCATTTAGACAAAAGTATCCATCCTATAAATACTGATTTCATCTGGACCAGAAGGCAGAATACTTAACACCAAACTATGTTATATGTGCATGTGTACACACACACACACACACACACACACACACACACACACACACACACACACACACCCCTAAGATGCTTTGACAGCATATTTACTTTCTTTTAGCCTATGCTAAAAAAAATTTATGGACAAAAGTGCTGCCTACGTCACTCTCATACTGATTCTTACAAATGAAGCCATAGAAATTGTTAAATAGGAACTGATTGAGTATATTCTTGTAGAATGTCCTGATCTAGTCTGACTGCCTAGGCAACAGAATGTGAAAAGGTATAAGTGGGATTATCACTAATCCATCAGCCTATATGTACAAAACTCCCTTAAAGCACAGGGAGCTTCTTAGTACTGTCTCTAAGGAAATGTTTGCTGCATTACCACCTGATTTCTAAAGCACAGCGTTTCCTGCAATGTCTAAAAGCTATGTTAAAATTAATGGTACAGGTAGGGGTGATGGAAGTCAGGTGATTTTATTTTATAGATATAACCTCCCAAATGAGTTTAAGTTTTCTCCTGAAAGAACCTCCATTCAGGAACATGCTTCAACAAATCTAATCTGTGGTCAAGCAATCAATACTTACAAGACACTCATCACCACAATAATGACGATGTTATGGCTTTCAGTTTCTCTTTTCCTTCCTATAGATCATAGGAAAGACCACATTAGAAAAGTTCAACATCAATTCTGTAAGCTTACTCTCTCATAATAATATATGATCTATTTAAATGAACAATGAACAAAAGTACATACGGTCTACTTTTATGTACCACTAAGATGACAAATCTTTTATCCTTGTATTATGTTACTTGATACAATATACAAGAGCTTTCCATAGAGGCAGCAGGTCACCAGTGCCTACATATTAAGATTTCCTGGGGACTCTGGAAAGGCCTTAGTTTTACTCCCCTCTTGTTACCTTCATGTCTTCACCTGTAGCAATGTGATGACAGAATTTCCAAATGCCATAATAAGATTCATTCCTTTGGCTTAAGCCTTTTTGTCTTCTATTAAAATGCAAATAAACCCTGACAGTAAGATTAAATGACTGATTAAATCATTCACACTAAAAGTAGATTTTGATATGGGGAGAAACCTCTCCCCCCAGGGTAATAAGGATGGGGTGTTACCAAGAAGAAAAGGTCCAAATAGGGAAAGCTGAGGCTACTGAAAGAGAAACTTCTATTTCCCAAGGTAGCTCAGGAGTAGTACTCATCTTTTTTGTTATTGTTGTTTTTTGTTTGGGGAGGCAATCAGAATTAAGTGACTTGCCCAGGGTCACACAGCTAGTAAGTGTCTCTCATGCTCTATCCATTGTGCCACTAGCTGCCTCCTTCATCTTTTAAACATGCATAAAAGTATAAAACCCTGGCAACAAATACACACAAGGGTTAAATTGCACTTAATTATACAGGGACTATTTATAAGGGACTCCAAGGGTTTTATTAACATTATCTAATAAATGAATCCTTGCTGAATCCCACTCAAACATTTAAGAGCAAAGACATTAAATGACTTTTTGAAGGTCAGAGAACAACAGAGAAGGGAGAACCTGCACTTTCCTCTCACAATTTAGTTTTCTCTCTCATATTCAAGAGGTTCTTTTTTTAATATTTATTTTTAGTTTTCAACATTCACTTCTATAAGATTTTGAGTTCTAAATTTTCTCCCCCTCCCCAAGACAATGTGAATTCTGATATAGGCTATACATATACATTCACTTTAAACATATTTTCACATTAGGTCATGTTGTAGAACCAATGGGAGAAACCATGAAAAAGAAAGAAAAAGAGAGAGAAAATAATATGCTTTGATCTGCATTTCAGACTTCATACTTCTTTCTCTGGATGTGGACAGCATTTTCCATCATGAGTCTTTCGGAGTTGTCTTAGATCAAGAGCTTCCTTTTGCCTCATATAACAAAAGAGAAGATTTATGATCAGGAAATATGTACCTTTAATGTCTCCCTTGGAGTCCAGGCCTATGGTCCCTGGGGGGAGTGGAGAAGAGTGTTTGGGAAGCACTTCTGCCATATTTCGATTACATGTTCGTCTTCTCCTCCGTAAGCCACTGGGTTTTCCAGGATCTTCAACAGACTGCTTTAGCAAAGATTCCTCCACTAGCAGATCTGATTCTGAAAGGGAGGGAGAAGAACCTAGAGTTTTTTTCTTTTTATTAATGGATGGAAGTTTATAGGACTAACCTATGACTCAAGAGAAGGGACTTTGAACGCAATGGAAATTCCTTTTTTAGTCTAGAACACATAGCATGTTAAGTAACATAAGGTAACTTCCTTGAACTCTTCCTTGTGTTTGAACCCATGTAATGGATCAAGTCCTTCCCTTTAAATAAAAAGCTTTAGAGTGCAATGACCCCACAATGATCCTTCCATCATTCTAGCAAGAATAACCTATATCAATAAATAATAGGGATCATTAGTACATATTCACCATATTGCTATATTAAATATTAAGGTAACCATAAGTCAGTCATGGAAATAACAGGCTGTCCACTTATCCTGAATGAACAAAAAAGTTTCTCAAGTAATGGCACCTGATTAGATTACAAATGTTCTGCTATCCAAATACTGAGATAGGAACTCACTATTTGTTCAGCAAACGGGAAAGTAATTTGGGAAAAACCAACATCGTATACCAAAATAAGTTTAAGATTGATATGTGATTTAAATATAAAGGGTGGTACCATAAGAAAATTAGGGGATCATAGAAAAAAAATATTTGTCATATCTATAAATATGACCAAACAAAAGATAAGGAACTTCACAAGAGGTAAAATGGATAATTTGAAACCAGTGCAGCTAAAATTAGGAAAAAAAAAGCAGGAAATTTTGGGGGAAAATCTTTGCAGCATGTTTCTCTGATAAAGGTCTCATTTCTAAAATATGTGGGGAACTGAGTCAAATTTACAAGAATAAGAGCCATTCCCTTTAGACTTAAATTGCTATCTCTCACACTGAGCATTCACATAGGCAGTCCCATATTTCTGAAATGCATTCCTTCCTCATCTCTTAACTTTCAGAATCCTCCCTCCTTCAAGATTCAATTTATAAGCCACACACCCTCACTCCATTAAGGTTCCCTAATCCCCTCAACTAAAAGTGTTCTCTACCACCTCAAATTTTGTTAGTGTCTGACTCTCTCCCACCCCATATTATGTACATATCATATTGCTCCCCACTTTAGCAGAATGTAAGCTCTTTGAAGGCAGGTGATATGTTGGGTTTTGTCTATCACCTAACAGAGTGCTTTGCTTAGTAAGTGTTTAGTGAATTGTCACAAGGCTAATTGAATCTAAATAATACTGAAATTAGATATTAAACTCTTACATAATCCTGAATTTAGTGACATCAATTTTTCATGACATCAATTTCAATTTTAAATGAATTATTTCCCAATATATCTCAAGGAGGACTTAAAGCATGTAAACATCACACAAACATTAGTCCTCCCCAGACAACCTACAGAATTGGACTCCATCTATATCCACAGTACAATGAGTGTTGTTAAGTGGCTCAACAGAATCTGAGGAGAATAGCATGCTCCCTTAGGGACCTCAGGTATGTGGGGCACCAGTGACAGGGGACAACATTCCAACTGGAATCATTCCCACTAAATCTTATATTCAACCATGACAACCTCATCTCAGTGAGAAAAATCTGTCAATAGTAATATAAACAACAAGTACTATTTTCACAAACTAAATAAATCAAATCATGTACAAACCAAGTTGTTTGAAATAGTCTTCCAATGAACTCCAAGAGTTTTTTTCAATTAAAGACTTTATGAGGCTCCATGGTTGTTTTCTATATTTTAACTCTGAAGAAACTCTAATAGGGAATAAAGGAATAAAAGACAATTAAATGAATGGTAGAGAGGGTTATGACAAGGTATAAATAATAACTGTTAACAAATAAGCATTATCATAAAAAGTGTCCAGAATTCATGTTATATTACAGATATACATAAATATGTATCCAAAGAGAACCACTGAGATTAAGAAAACCCAGTGACAAAGAATAGTTATCACCTTCAAAAACATGCAGTATTGTTTCTTCACCAGTTTTTTTCCTAGTTACACTGCTTCCTCAATTTCTCTAACCCTTTTCATAAGCTAAAAATCAACACATTGAAACAAACAAACAAAACATAAAATACACATTTCTCAGAAGCTTTTAAAAGAGGCTTAATGGAAATAAATTAGTTGAAAATAGATACAGTAATTAGGCATGACAGGGCAAAGCACATGAAGGCCTAGTCCTTGGTGTCTTAATGCTCTAATATTTTTCACATTTCCCCTGCTGTGGCTTACCGTAGCCTGCATTTCTGTTTTGAAGAACGAGTGATGCAGTATCTGTTCAAAGTGTAGAAATAATCATGGTAGGGAACATCATGGGTCAGAACTTCTGAATCTACCAAGTAGAATCGTGCTTCCTGACTTTCTTTATATAGTGTCTGTCAAAATAAAGCAAAATAAAATTAGAGGACATTTTCTAGATACATACATACATGTGTATACACACATGTGTGTGTGTATATATATATATATATATATATATATATATATATATATACACGTATATGTGTGTGTATTAGTACTACTCACTCTAGAGCTAACTCTCACACTTAAATAAACTTTCGATTCCAACAATCATTTGTTAAGGGATGGTGAAGAACTGTGCATTAGTTTCTGAGAAAGATACTTCATAATATGAAGGTTGAAAAAGACATTTTCCAGGTCTCATGAATCATTGAATATATATGATATGACCCATTTTCAGAGAAATACAACAGGGGACTGACTAAATAGTCAGAAAAACCTTACTCAAACTCATCTCCAAAAAGGATGATTCGTTTCAATAAAATGAGGCCCATCCAAATAACTTGCCCTCTCTTCTTGTGAAACATTTTATTATGTTTCATGATATAACTGTTGCAGTATGGTGGACAGGGAACCAGCCTTGAAATCAGGAACAGCTGGTTTCAAAACCTGTTTCTCACTTCACATGAACTGCATGACTAGGAGCAAGTCACTTAAACTCTGGAGCTCAGTTTCCTCAATTGTAAAGTATGCCTTAATACCAATAATATCTACCTCCCGAGTAAAATGTTTTACAAACATTAAAGTGCTAAGTCTGAATTGTAATTATCCTTCACATAGATAACTGTTTACATTATCTCAAATGTTTCAATGACAGTGAAAAAATTTAGCTAATACCCTACTTTCAAAATTTAATCCTCTGGCAACTGAAATAAAAAAAGCAAAAAATTATTTCCCCCTACCGGACCTCAGACTGGCAAGCTTAGGTTTTCAAAACTCCAATTCATGAAAAGAATTGTTTGACAAGCTCTCTTAGTCTGAACCACACCTCTTCTGCATGCTCTTATTCACTGACCAAAGCTCCCTTCCCCCACCCCATATTTAACAATGAGAAAAAGAGAAAAATGACCAAATTACGAAAAATTACTAAAACATGCATGTTACCCACAGCCTTTTCCCGCTGACTTCCCAATGCATATATCACATTCTAACTTGTATTAAAGTTATTTGTGCACATCTTATTATCCTGAGATCAGACTATAAAAATTTGAGGCAAAATCCATATTGTTTTTTATTGAATCCTCAATGCGTAGCACAAAGAAGTCACTTAATAAAAATTTCTGTTGGAAAATAAAACCATTGACAGGATGGCAGGAATTAATTTGAATTTGGAAAGGCCTCTTCTATTTGCAGATAAATACACACGTTGTACAATTAGTTCTGCATAGATAGTTCAAAGTATTCTAGTACCACTGGAAAAGACCTGGCTTACTTGATGGTCACAGAGGAAGAACATTTAATTTAAGGAACACAAACCTAATTTTGAAAAGTCAACTACTCTCACCCTTGTTATTGCTGGCATCTGGCTACCTAGGTCCTTGAAAACACCCTCCATGGCATTTTTGACACTCTCTTGGATTGGCAACTTTAGCAGCTGCTACTATTGCAGGCAGTGGTTGGAATGGGTAACCAATAAGGTTCCTTCCAACTCTTAAGATTCTATGATCCTTAAAACACTGCTTAGAAGCAGGGAGATGGCTCAGTGGATGGAGCACAGGCCTGAAGTATGGAAAAGGAGTTCAAAGTCAGTCTCAGACACTCCCTAGCTATGTGACCTTAGTCAAGTCACTCAAACTCTTCTGCCTTACTTTCCTCCTCTGGAAAATGGGAATAACAGAACCTATCTCCCAGGATTGTGGAGCATCTAGGTGGCACAGAGGATAGGTTCTGGGACTGAAGTCAGGAAAACCCACCTCCCTTAGTTAAAATATGGCCTCATATACTTGCTAGCTGTGTAACCCTGGGCAAGTCACTTAACCCTGTTTGCCTCAGTTTCCTTATCTGTAAAATGAGCTTGTAATAGTAATGAAATTTGAAGATCCCTTTGTATTGGCAAGCTGAGAGGTACTTAGCAAAGGTACTAGTTTCAAATTAGGCCTCTGTTAAAGAAATGGAAGGTATAAACCCCTGTTGCTAATGTAACAAGAAGGGGCTAAAGAGGGAACCCCTATTGCTGATATGACAAGAAGGGGCTGAATAGGGAGGATCTATATCGTATATAAGGAAGATCACAAGCTGGACAGTCAGAACTTCTTAGGATAAGCATTGTGGAGGCAGAGCAGCTGCTGCCAAAGAGAGAGAGATAATTTCTCTTAGTGAGCATCTGAAGCCTGGGCTGTCACTGCTATAGTGGAATGTCCATGGAGAAAGTGATTTTGATTTTGAGAATGGAGCTGCTAAAGACTTCTGAGGGCCAGCTGGAGCCGCCAGAGGAAGCATGACTGTGGTGTTGGTACATTGCCTGTCTATGGCTCTGTTAAGTTTTCTCTGGAACAGAAACTGTGAAGGACTGGAGGTGGACTGGATACTGTGAGCTTCAATATGGAGCAGGAACTACGCAGAGAGCTGGACAAGGAACTGGAAGCTGTTGGCCTTTGAACCCAGGTGGGAGTTGGTTAGATTAGGGTGGGAACTGGGACCATGGAAGAGGAGCCATGGAAGCTGAAAGCCTGCCCCGAGTCAAGATGAAAAGACCTCTCCATGGGTACTGAGTAGTGACTGATAAAACTGTAACTTACTTGTAACTGAGGTGTGGATGGCCTGTATATTTTCCACTACCCCTTAAGAGCGTACTGAGTAGTGACTGATGACTGAGTAGTGACTGATTTTTCACTTACTGTGCCCCCGGGGTGGAGGACTTTGACTTTTTGTACTTTGCCTCCTTAAGGATGACTGAATGATCAAGTTACTAAATGATTGCGTTACTAAATGACTGTACTTTGTTCAAAACTATGTGACCACTTTGGTGAAAACTATGTGGCCATTTTAGTGCTAAGTTGTCGAGCTGTGACATGGTGACTGCTGTATTTTGATTTTCTGTGATAAGTTATGTCATGGTGAAGGCTGTATCTTGATCTTCTGTGAATGTTTTGCTCTGATTTGTTATTTAATAAATAGAAGAGTTCACTATACTGTGTAAACAGAATCTTAAAAAGCTGCTCACAAAAGCTGCTTCTGCATGGCTTTACAGAGCTGAAGAAGGAAATGGCAAACTATGACAGTATGTGCCAAGAAAACCCCAATGGAGTCACAAAGAATCGTTCGTGACTGAAACAACTGAACAACAACCACCCAGGATTGTTGTATCAACTGAGAAAATATTTATAAAGTGCTCTGGAAACCTTGGCGTTATATAAATGCTATTACTGTTATCATTATTAATAATAACACTATTGTTGTTATCATCATCATCACCCATTGGGGCCTCTAGAGTACTCCTGATATATTTTGGAATTATAAAATTAATTGAATTTAGAATTATCTATGGATTATATATCATTTAAATACAATACAAACTGCAGTTACCTAATTTATTTAATTTTTGTCTAATTTTTAAAGTGCAGCTGAAGCCTGGAACTCTACGAATTAAACACTTAATCTTAATCAACAAGCAATTATCAAACTCCTACAATGTTGCCTTTTGTTTTTACATGACAAACATTTTTTCTTAATACCACCTCCCCACCACAGTTAAAAAAAAAAAAAATTAAGGTGGGGCGGCTAGGTGGCGCAGTGAGTAGAGCGTTGGCCCTGGAGTCAGAAGAACCTGAGTTCGGATCCAACCTCAGACACTTAATACACACACAAACAAAAACCTAGCCGTGTGACCTTGGGCAAGTTACTTAATCCCAATTGCCCTCAAAAAAAAAAAAAATTAAGGAAAAGCACTGATGGCAATAGCATCTAATAGCAAATATGACATTCTACATTCAAGGTGCATTGAGAATACTTAGAGCTAAATGGTTCTAAAAGTTGGTGATTTACCACAGATGTTCACAGCACAATATCTAACCACTTCCCTATTCCCATAATTCTCTTGAAATACTGCACAATCAAGGGGTGGAGCCAAGATGGTGGAGTAGAAACAGCTCATCCAAGCCACTCTGGCCCCAGATTCCCCCCAAACTATGTAAAAGGGGACTCTGAACAACTTCTGGAGCCCCAGCACCCACAGAACGACACAGAGAAGCTAACCTCCCACTGAGGACAGCCCAGCAGCCCTGCAGGAAGGACCAGTGCAGCACTCTGGGAGCCGGCAGCATGCAGAGCGCAGAGCGCGGGGAGCCGAGCCGAGCCAAGCCCAGGTCCCCGTGAGCCGAGGTTTTAGCCCCAGGGTGGCAGGGCCAGCAGCTGGCTGGAGAGACCCCAGAACACCAGCAGCTGTGGAGACTCCAGAATTATCAACATAGACATGCCTAGGACAAAGTGAGAGGTTAGTGCCCTATGGACTTTGGGACCAGTATTTGGGGAATGCGTTGGCTCCCTCCCCTGGGGGCTAGAAGCTGCTGAGGAGACACACCATTTTGCAGTTTTCAGAGGCAGCTCGAGCTCCTGGCCTGCGAACTGTAGGGAGATCCCAATCAGTCTTGGGGGGTATTCGTTCTTGCTTTAACCTCCCTGGATCTGGATTGTGATCTGGGGTGGAAGTTGTGGGTGGGTTTACAGCTTGCCAGAAACGGAAGTTGCCCTCCCACACGTTCGGGATGAAAATTCCCCTATCTGTCAGCAAAGACATACTGTGGCAACAAGCCCAAAAGTCAAGTAATTAAGTGGCAACATGCCAAGGCAAAGGAAACAGAAAAATGCAACCC
This sequence comes from Gymnobelideus leadbeateri, assembly GCA_011680675.1. Taxonomy (NCBI): domain Eukaryota; kingdom Metazoa; phylum Chordata; class Mammalia; order Diprotodontia; family Petauridae; genus Gymnobelideus; species Gymnobelideus leadbeateri. Next base: position 238,554 of record WOXC01003586.1, read on the forward strand.
TAGACTCCTATTTTGGGGGCATAGAGCGGGAAAAGGACTGTGAGGTCAGAAGTCCTGCTCCAAAAGCCCCAGGGGAAAACATGAGCGGGTTGCAGGCCATAGAGGACCTTAAGAAGGACTTTAAAAATCAAATAAGAGAAGTGGAGGAAAAATTGGAAAGAGAAATGAGAAGGATGCAGGAAAAGTATGAAATGAGGGTCAACAGCCTGACTGAGGAAAACAACACCGTAAAAAATAGACTAACTCAAATGGCAAAGGAGGCCCAAAAGGGCAATGAGGAGAAGAATGCCTTAAAAAGTCGAATTTGCCAGATGGAAAAAGAATCTCAAAAGTTCACTGAGGAGATTCATTCCTTCAGAGTTAGACTGGAGCAAATGGAAGGTAATGACTTTATGAGAAATCAAGATGCTGTTAAGCAGATCCAAACAAATGAAAGAGTAGAAGGCAATGTGAAATATCTCATGGGAAAAACCACTGACCTGGAAAATAGATCCAGGAGGGACAATTTAAAAATCATTGGACTACCCAAAAGCCATGATCAAAGAAAGAACCTAGAAATCACCCTTCAAGAAATTCTCAAGGAAAATTGCCCTGATGTTTTAGATCCAGAGGGCAAAATAGAGGTTGAAAGAATCCACCGATCACCTCCTGAAAAAGATCCCAAAAAGAAAACTCCCAGGAATATTACAGCCAGGTTCCAAAATCCCCAGATCAAGGAGAAAATACTACAAGCAGCCAAGAAGAAACAATTTCAATATTGTGGAAACAGAATCAGAATAGCACAGGACCTGGCAGCTTCTACACTGAGAGATCGAAGGGCATGGAATATGATATTCCAGAGGGCAAAAGAGCTGGGAATGAACCCAAGGGTCACCTACCCAGCAAAACTGAGTATTTTGTTTCAGGGGAAAATATGGTCATTCAGTGGAATAGAGGACTTTCAAGCATTCTTGAGGAAAAAACCAGAATTGAATAGAAAATTTGACATCCAGACACAAGAAGCAAGAGATGCCTGAGAAGGTAATCAGGGAAAAGAAATCAAAAGGAACTTATCAAAGTTGAACTATTTACATTCCTATATGGAAAAGCAATAACTGTGACTGATGATATCTTTCTCACTATGAAAATAATGGAAGAAGGGTGTGTGGTCATTTGAATACATATGTGAATGTGTGTGTATATGGTTACAGTTATATATGGATAGAGGGCATAGGTTGAATTTGTTGGGAAGGGAGAATACTCAAGGGATGAAATTATGAGGTGAGAGAGGAAAGTGGCAAGAGGAGATGGGGAGAGACAGGGTAGGGTAAACTATCTCATGTAGAAGAAGCAAGGGGAAGTGGTTGCAAGGGAGGGGGAGAATAGGAAGGCAAAAAAGGCAAAACCACATTCTCATTGAATTTGGTTCAGGGAGAGAATGACATACATACTAAATGGGATATCTCAACCTGCAGCAGGATAGGGGGAAGGGGGATGAGAGGAGGGATGATGGATGGGAGGGCATCCTTGGGGTGAGGGGAGGTTGGAAGTACCCACTATAGAAGAAGGACAGGATCATGTAGGGAATGGACCAGGTGGGGGGTGGGATGAGTGGGAGGGAATTATAAGCAGCCTTGTACAATATATCTACTATGATAATGTTTTGCATAGCTAGACATGTACAACATATACTGAATTACTTATCTCCCCAGAGGGAATGGGTGACAAGGGAGGAAGGAAATGGATCTGAAATTCGAGGTCTTAACATTAAATGTTTCAAATATATATAAATACTATTATTAATACTCTTTTCCTTGTAATTGGGAGATAAGATGTGCAGGCATTGGGACACAAAGATTCACCTTCCTCTAATGGAAAAGTTGAAGGGGGTATGGGAGAAGGTATGGGAGAGAGCAGATTGGAGGAAGCGATATCTTGAAGGACTGCTAGTCTGGGAAGGTGGGTAGGGGAAAAACAGGGGGGGAAAATGATTGTAACTCAAAATTTGGCGGAAATGAATGATGTAAAACAAAAGTTAATAAAGCATTTGTATAAAAAAAAAAGAAAAGAAATACTGCACAATCAAGGCAGCTAGGTGCACAGTGAATAGAGCACTTCAAATCCAGACTCAGACACTTAACACTTACTAGCCATGTGACCTTGGGCAAGTCACTTACCCCCAATTGCCCTGCCTTCAGCTCTCCAAAAAAAAAAACAAAAACAAAAACAAAAACAATATTGCACAATCAGCTATACTTTACCTGCTTTTCAGTGGCTGAAGTAAACTTCCCAGTAAGTGGATTGTTGAGAACTATAGTGTATGTCATAGTTCTTAGCTGATCACCACCAGTTTCAACATTCCAAGGGGTAGAAACTACATCTACAGAGAAAACATGTGTTATTAGATAGATTCAGGAATACGTATTACAAAACTTCAAAACTGAATCAAAATTGTTTTACAATTTTAAAATATTATTCTAATGACTGTTACTAACTTTCTATTTGCTTTATAAGCTTTGCATTTAACAAATGTAAAATTGCTTGGGACAAAGTAGGCACTTAATAGCTATTTATTGGCTGGCTTTCTTTAAAAACTTTTCAACCATTTTGGAGAGCAATTTGGAATTATGGCCAAAGAGTTCTAAAACTGTGTATAGTTTGATCCAGCAACACCATTATTAGGTCTGTTTTTTCAAGGTGATCAGGTAAAAAGGAAAAGAACTTGTATGTTCTAAAAATATTTATATTAGTTCTCTTTGTGGTGGCAAAAAACTAGAAAGTAAGGGGATGCCTATCAATTGGGGAATGGCTAAATAAACTGTGGTTTATGACTGTGATAGACTACTACTCTATTATAAGAAATGATGAGCAGGTTGGTTTTAGAAAAATATGGACTTACATGAAGTAATGCAGTGAAATGAGCAGAACCAAGAAAATGTTGTATACAGTAACAATATTGTTCAAAGAATAATTGTGCATGACTGTTATTCTGAATAATATGATCATTCAAATCAACTATGAAGGAGTTATGAAGGAAAATGCCATCCACCTCCAGAAAAAGAAATGATATGTAAATGTGTATGTATTGTATGGTTACATACATATGTATATGTGTATATATGTATGTATGTGTGTGTGTACATATATATATGTACACACACATATAAGAGAAATGTTGAGCTTCTCTAATGTGTAGTTGGGAGGGAGAGAGAGAGGGAGACAACTCAAAATTCAAAATGTAACAAAAAATGAAATAAAAATAAAAATATTTTAAACAGAAAAAGTTTTATTGGTGCTTTTTGGGGTTTTTTAAATACTACAGACATATGCCAAAAATCTCTGTCCTAGCTCCTCTTCTGTCCCACCCATTAGTACCCTCCCATGTAACAAGTAAAAGCAATTCAGTGAACCAAGTAACATAGAACTTCCCTATTACTGTCCAGGGCACCATCATCCCTTAGTAACTCTGGTTAACAACCTCAAAGTTACCTCAGCGCTTCTCACTCAGCCCACACATCCCATTATTTGCCAAGTCTTAGGATTTCTGTCTTCAATAGCTCTTATATGCATTCCCTTCACATTACACACATAGTTGCAAGGGCCTCATCATCACCTTCTGCCTTGATTAATATAATAACTTTCTAACTGGTCTTCCCACTAAAGGCTGTCGCTGTTCCAATCCATCTTCAGCTCAACTATCAAGATCATTTTTCTAAAGCATATGCCCAGTGAGGTGAAGTGGCTCTCTATTACCTCCAGAATCAAATATAAACTCTTCTATTTGGCTTGTAAAGCTCTTCATCATCTGACCCTTTCCAACTTTTCCAGTCCTCTTAAACTTTACTCCGCTCCACATGCCCTAAGGTCCAGTTACACTGGCCTACTCAGAGCAACTCAAACACTCCCTCTACCATATCTTTACTTTTGCAGTGAATGGAATGTTCTTCCCCTCACCTCTGCCTATTAGCTTCCCTGGCTTTCTTCAAAATTTAACTCAAATCCAACCCTTCACAGGAGGCCTTTCCTGGTCCTGGCCTCCCTCCACTCCAACATTTTCTCCACTGAGACTCTTTCACATGTTCTATACATATATCTTCTATGTACCTAGTTATTTACATGTTGTCTTCCCCATTAGAATGTAAAGTCCTTGAAGGAGTTGGCTTTGCCTTTCTTTATATCCTTGGCACTATGGCTGGTACAAAAGCAGCACTTAAAATAAATGCCTGGGGACTAGTTAATTGACACAAACCATGTCTGACAGTGTACATTTGATCCCCATCATCCTTCACCCCTCTACAAAGAGGAAGTAGATATATTTCATCATCAGCCCTCAGAAACTAACACTAGTCATTACCCTTAACCCAAGTTCAGACAATGTTATTTTAATTTCCTTATAATAGTCACTATGCATCTTATTCTGCATCATATGTATTTCCATGTATCTCGTGTTCACTTCTTACTATATGGTAGTTATACAATTTGTTCATCCATTCTTCAATCAATGGCCATCTATTTTTTCTTTTCTTTTTTCTTTTTTGCTACCACAAGACACGTGGCTATGAATATTTTGGCAAAATGTGAGACCTTTCTATCTTCGACCTTTCTGGAGTTCATGCTTAGTCTTGGGATCACTGGGTCCAAAGGTAAGAACAATTTAGTAATTTTTCTTACATAATTCTAAATTGTTTTCCAGAACAGCTAGACCAGTTCACAGTTCCACCAACAGTGTATTTTAGTATGCCCATCTTCCCACAGTACTTCCAACCTTATCTTTATCTTTTCTGATATTTTCTAATCTGATAAGTGTAAACTAAAATTTCAGAGTTCTATCAATTTGCAATCCTCTTACTGTTTGAAAATTTTATTGTTGATGGTTAGTAGTTGTTTTGAAAACCATGTCTTTTGTCCAATTATCTGCTAAGTTATCTTAGTTATCCATTTGTTCTTATATGTGTAATTTTTCCTGCTTTATTTTTATTTCCAAATTCTGTTCTCTTAACTAATATTTTTTGTAAAAGTAAACTTAAAAGTTGATTCTTCTGCCTGCTTTCTTTTATACTCTTCCTTCTGCCACCTCCAAGCTGTGTAAATGCATTCATTTTCATCAGATAGAAAAAGAAAACTTCAATATTCCTTAAACAAACTTAATCCACTAGGAAAACTCTATACAGAGTTTTCAGAGCATGAAAACCTATCCTTCACTTCAATTTTTAAGTTCACTCAATGCTATAAGATTATAGCAACAAAAAATACTAAGTCTCCCAAACTGACATTTTAAAGGAAAAAATGGGGAAATATTGCGTAGATGCCTATGTCACTTCTTTTTAAAGAAGCAATATTACTCTGTATTGGCCACTGAACAAAAATTTTGAATGAGACACTTCCAGACCAGAAATATGAATTTATACAATACTATACAGCAGAATGGACATTTCCCTCCATTCCAAATACAGGAAGTATATAAGGAACAATACCATGTTCTGCACAAAGTGATCAAGCAAAAACATTTGATGCCTTTAACATCTACTCAGTAAGTATGGCTACTCCAACAAGTTTATCAACTTATATCAACTTATATATCAACTTTGATATTGGTGTCATCCAATATCAAAATGGATGATACCTTCTCTGACCTGTTCCTTCCATCACAAGGGTGTATAAACTATAAAGCATAATCCAGTCTTGGTCAATATTTTCTATATAGTCATGTTTGCTAATTCTGCATGGATCTGATATCAAAATAACTTTTTGGACACCTAGAAAAATCTCACAATTTATTAAGTTACTAATATCATGCCAGGAAATATTATGTGCAAAGAAGTCAAACAAACTTCTGGCAACATGAAAATATGGCAACATAAAAAGTTATAAAAGAATTTTGCTCTCCCACACATTCTAGCAAATATCTGAGACAGGCCCTGGATAGTGCCAAGACAAAGAAACACAAAGAGAAACATAGGCAAACCAGTCCAGAACTGCACAAAAAGCCAGCTAAGGCTGAAAAATGGGTCACACCAACAAATCAAGGGAGAGCTCCAGAAAATGGGCTAGGATTTTGTAGGCACTGTGTAAAGGTATCACATGTACCATGGCAGACAACATAAGCTCACATAAGTGAGCAGATTAGGGTTAGACCAACATTTTACATTCTGAAGAGACACATAACCTAGATGCAAAAGGTCATATTATAAACATATAATGAGGGCCAGAGAAAGAGAAAAGACCTTTTACAAATGCAGATAGAAGAGTTCTTGACCAATCAGAAGATAGAGATGATATAACTGATCACAGGTAACAGGACAACAAGAGTAGCACCAAAGATTTCAGAGTCTGAAGGTACCATTAAGTCCAATACCTTACCCAAACCCTCTCTACTGCATCCCTGAGAAGCAATCAGAACACTTCTCCTTGAAGACCTCCAACGAGGGGAAATTCTACCCACAGAGGCAGCCTATCTACTTTGGGATAGTTCCAACAGCTTTTCTTACATCAAATCAAAATCTGCCTTTCTGTCACTTCTAACCATTCCTAATGATTTGCATTCTGGTGCCAGGCAGAAGATATCTAATCCCTCTTCCACATGACAGTCCTTCAAATATTTGAAGATAATTATCTTATCCCCAGGACAGTTAGGTGGCACAGTGGACAGAGCACTAGGCCTGGAGTCAGGAAGAATCATCTTCCTGGGTTCAAATCTGGCCTCCGACACTCAGTAGCTGGCTGACCCTGAACAAGTCACTTAACCCTGTTTGCCTTAGTTCCTCGTATGTAAAACAAGCTGGAGAAGGAAATGGCAAAATATTCCAGTATTTTTGCCAAGAAAACCACAAATGGGGTCATGAAGAGTCGGACGCAACTGAAAAGCAACTAAACAATAGCAACAGTCTATTTAGTAGCCCACATCTCCGTCCTATTTACAAGCATAACATGCAGTATCGATTCCCTCATCCACGAGACTAGTTATCTTACAAGCAGCCTTGTACAATATATCTACTATGATAATGTTTTGCATAGCTAGACATGTACAACATATACTGAATTACTTATCTCCCCAGAGGGAATGGGTGACAAGGGAGGAAGGAAATGGATCTGAAATTTGAGGCCGTAACATTAAATGTTTCAAATATATATAAATACTATTAGTAATACTCTTTTGCTTATAATTGGGAGACAAGATGTGCAGGCATTGTGACACAAAGATTCACCTTCCTCTAATGGAAAAGTCGATGGGGGTATGGGAGAAGATGGGAGAGAGCAGATTGGAGGAAGCGATATCTTGTGGGATTACTATTCTGGGAGGTTGGGTAGGGGAATAATGGGGGGAAAATGATTGTAACTCAAAATCTCGCAGAAATGAATGATGTAAAACAGAAGTTAATAAAGCATTTGTTTAAAAAAAAAAAGAAAATAAGTACAATATTTAGTTTTTCACGATCCTGTGGCACCTCTCACTTTCTCCTGGATCCTTCAAAGATCGTGGACAGCAGCAGTAATCAACCTCTGCCAAGTCACTCAGGGCTATAAGATGTAGATTGTCTAGGCCCCGTAACTTGTGTTCACTGAAGATATTATCTTACTATATATCCCCTTATTGATCTTGGCTCTTGACTCCCTGTTATATATTTTTGTTTGATTGTTGCAAATTTTTTTTTATAATTTTTTTTTAAAAGCAATTGGGGTTAAGTAACTTGCTCAAGGTTACATGGCTAGTCATTATTTATGTGTGGGTGCTCATTTTCTGAGGCCAGATCTGATCTCGGGTCATCCCAACTCCTAGGCCCGCACTCTTACTCACTGCGCCACCTAGCCGCCCCTTTAGGGCAATTGGGGTTAAGTAACTTGCCCAAGGTTACACGGCTAGGTTTTTGTTTTGTATGGATTAAGTGTCGGAGGCCGGCTCCGAACTCAGGTCCTTCTGACTCCAGGGCCGGCGCTCTATTCACTGCGCCACCTAGCCGCCCCTTGATTGTTGCAAATTAAAAAAAAATTTCCTTGGGGGTTAAAATAGAAATAAAATCAGAGTTGGGTAATTCACTGTTTTCACCGTTATCTGATATCATCTTTCCATCTATTGTGATCAAGAGTCCCATCCTTTCTTTGGTTTTCCTTTTGCCCCCAAATTTAAAGAAACAAACAAGCCCTTTTTGTTCTCATTAGTTTGGCATTCATCACTAGCCTCAGCTCATGCTAGGCTCCTCTTGATACCATTAGTACAGTACCATATTATTCTTTTGTAGTAATTACCCCTGTATCTTCCGTATATCTTAACAATCAACTAGTGAATAAATTCTCCATATAGTCCCATCAGTCTTTTAAGGCAACCTATCTTTCTTCCTCCTGAGCAGAATCATTCTCATCCTCACCAAAATTTAATACTTGAGAACATCCCATCTCCCCCTTCATCCATTTATCCCTTCACAGTACTGGGTCACTGCATCTCACTTCGTCTTTCCCTAAACCCTCTGAAATATGCTCTCTAGGGTATATATCAGACAAGTCCAAAGTTTCTTTTCTTTCTCTATCAGGTGCCAATGTACCATCAACTAGCATTACCTTAGAAAATTAAAAAGAATAATATAATACATTCTCCTGGAAAAGAGTTTGCTAGTTGAGAATGGGTAGTAATAAAACTGTGGGGGAGGAAATCATAAAATTTTTAAAAGTTTATTTTTTTCATTGTGATCTAGAATTATCATGCCTTCAGTATAGGGAATTCCTGCTGTGGAAACTCCCTCCACCTGTCTGCTAGGGTATCAAAAGGTTAAATATTGAAGCAGTTCAAGCATGATGTTGTAGAAAGGAAATTGCTAGGAAAATGAGGACAGTCAGGTTCTCGCTGGGTAACCACTGACAAGTAACCTAACCTTAGAAGCCTTCATTTACTCCTCTATGAAATCAGAATATTGATACTTTCATTAATTACCTTACAGAGTTATTGCAAGGAAAGCAGTTTGTAAACTATAAGCTATACATAAATGTAAACTCCATTTTTATTGCCTCTAAGGGGCCTTTCAAACTGAATGTTGTTTGATTTTATTATTTTAATAAAAAAAAACTACATACCTTCAATTATTCCATGACTCTTAAGCTAGAGTAATACAATAATGGGCAAAATATGCAAAATATGCATAGGGTATTTTTTTTAATCCACAGACCTTTCTTAGCATAACTACAAAACTCAATTAGTACCAATGAAATGGAAACCCCTTGGTTACTCTGTGCTGAATGGTGAAAAGAGAAAATCACATTTACTTTCTCTTCCTAGAAATAAGAAGATATACTGAATATAACTTTTTTTTTTTTTTTTTGGGTTAACAAGCTTACTTTAATCAAACAAACACACATTACCTAGTTCAGGGGAAAAAGGTCAGCACCCCGAACTTCAGAGTTACAGAACTTCAGAGTTACAGACAGGCTTCCAAACTGTCCCAACATTACATACATCAATACCAAATCACAGTTACCAGAGAGGGAAGCATCAACATCTGGGTTTTCAAAGCCGGGGGGCTCTCAACAACGGCTTCCCAGAGTCTCATCTGGTCAAATCACACAACACTTCTCAAAGTGAGCCCCCCTGAATATAACTTTTAAAGGCATTACAATTGCTTTTTTGGTGAAACTTATAAATGATGGAACAATAACTACTATCTCATTAAATGGAATAGAATGACAATTTCACCAAAGACTCCTGATTTTAGACAAATCCTTTGGCTTCTTTAAATTCCAGTTTTTCGACTTAGTGAACAAGGAAGATTCTATGCCTATATTAGTCATACATTTACCAAGTGCTTTTAAAGTCACAATATAATTTCAGCATCATAGTTCATAGCCTTACAATGCTGCCACTTGAGACTTTTAACAATGTGGGAAACTATGACACATAATCAAAGAGATCCTTACAAGTAAGTTATATGTTATAGTAAACTTTCTAAATGGGACCCTATTGAACTGTATGAGTTAAATGATTCTCAGAGCGGTTGCTTTACTCCAAGGGAGTAATTAATAAGTGCAACCTGACTGATCAAACAATTAGTCTATTTGTGAATTTAATGGAAGTGATTATATAACAATTTAGCTGTTATCTAATCTTTAAAACCAAAGCAAGTCCAATTGTGTTTCTTTCTCACTGAATGCTTTAATCGCTTTCATGCTAGTATGATTCTAGTTCAGCTCACTAAACCTGACAATGAAATTCCTGGAAACTTACTATTAGGTAAGGACAAATGAACAAACCTATTATATTCCTGGAATTGGCGAATCTCTGCATGAAGCGTGAACTGGTGAAAAGCAATTCAAACATTCTATCAGCACTGATATGAAAAACACAGTTTATAAAAAGTCTTCCATTAAGGTCTCTCTCAGGAATATTTTCTTCACCTGTGGGGGGAAAAATACAAAAGAAAAAGAATGAGGAAAAGTTAATTCAAGTTTTGTTTGCACAACAAAAGTCTACTAGATAGTAAATGGTTAAATATTTAAAATCTAGTACAATGGTAGGTATGTGTCAATATACAAATTACAAATTACAATATACACCTCCCCTCCCCCTCCATGTAGTGGTCTTTTTAAGCTAAGGTCTTTCCCAGGTCTTAGTTTGCGGCAACGCCCTTTTTTAAAAAACTAGGTAAAAGAGGCCATTTTGCCTCATTTCTTTCTTACCTAGACTTAATTGCAACCAAAAATATTACTTCAAAGGAGACTATAGTTTGAATGAAGACTGGAAAAGAGGTCTGTAGTGAACAGTCACACCCCATCCTCCAGGTGTCAGAAAGGGAAATCCAACCTTACAAGATTATACTGAAACATCCTGGATTACTAAACTAAGCAAAGTTCATGTTTTCAATCAACTAAATCCAATTGTCGACCAATACCAAACTCCCAATCACTCTAAAGGGCCCTTAGATGAGTTTTCCAGGTATCTATTCAAAGTTGCCAACTATGGAGATGAGAGACTCTAGGTGTACTGTTTTCTAATTTTTTTCCCCAGTAGTTATTCTTATCTCCCTGTGTTACTAAGGGTCTCTGCTAAACCACACAGACTAACTATATATTGAATATTCATCAATTCTCATTCCCAAGCATTTGTTCACACTACTTTACAGGACTAGAATGCTTTCTTAGGCATTTCTAATTATTTAATTACATTTCCTCTCCCTTTTCTAGGGCCATTTAACTTTTCCTGCCTTCCTTCAAATCTAGAAACACAGTAGGTGCTCAGGAAACATTTATTAGCATGGACTCAAAATATTATACTCAAAGTTCATGGTACAAAAAACCTGGAATCTAAAATTTATTGACTATTGCACAACTTGGTGACTTTTCCTAAAGGAGAAAGGATGATCAGAACAAGAACTTAAGTAACATGCAGGAAATGTAAAGAGAAAGTAAAAGTGCTAAAAGTTAAATATTATGCAAAACACTAGTATCTCTCCCAAACATCTGCGTTTTTATTGAATATAAAACAAACAACAAAACTTAATCTTTATTACATGAAAGCTTTGTTCTACAGCACTTCTGGGTGAAAGGAGACTATCAGGAGAGTGAACAGAGAAGGAAACAAGTGGGGAAATTAGGAAATATTAACATTGAAAGCCTCTGGCAGACATTTGGTCATTCCAATCCATTCTAAACTAGACACATGCTTTTACTATGTCTAAGATACTTTGTTAGGCTCTGGGGATACAAAGACAAAAGCCAAGTGTTCAAAAACAAAAAACAAGCCTTCAAGGAGCTTACTATAGGGATACAGTACGTACAATGATAAATAAATACAAAAGTATTTGCAAAGTAATTTCTTTCTTAAAAACATTTTCATTTTTACTGATAGCTTTTGTAATTATATCACTTGGATTTTCAAATATATCCCCCCTCCCCTATCCTGTGAGCTCTCCCCTGTAATAAATGAATAAACAAACAAATAAATAAAGGGGGAGAGGAAATGCAGTTCAACAAAACTAACACATCTGTGTAATGTGGCACTAATGCAATGTCCTAAACCTATGGTGAGTGCCCAGTCTCTCCAGTGAGGGAAAGGAGAAGCCATCCTCTCATCTGTGCTTCCTAAGACGAGCTTGGTCATTCCAGTTACACAGCATTCAGGATTTTTTGTTGTAGTTCTTCTCATTCACGATGTTGTGATCATTATTTATACTGTTTTCTTGGTTCTACTTATTTCAGTCAGTTAGTCAACAAACATGGAAGCACCTACTATGTGCCAGGCACTGTTCTAAGCAACAGAGATACAAAGAAAGGTAAAAACAAACAAACAAAACAAACAGGTGCTGTTCTCAAGGAGTTCACAGCCTAATCCTGTAGACAAACAACCAAGAAAAATATCAAGATGAACTGGAAATAATCAAAAGACAGAAGGCACTGGCATTAAGGGCAATCAGAAAGCTTTCTTATAGAAGTTGGGATTTTAGCTGGGCCTTGAAAGAGAAGCCAGGAGATGCAGATGAAGAAGGAAAGAATTTCAGGAGTTCTGTGTATATATCTTCCCATTTTTCTATAAATTCTTCCTATTCATAATTTCTTATGGTAATTATGATATAATATGATTAATTATATAAGTAATTATGTTAAAACATTATATTCATGTACCACAATTTTCATTTTAACCATTCTCCAGGCAGTGGGCATCTACTTTGCTTCAAGTCCTTTGCTATCACAAAAAAAAAATGCTTCTATAAATATTTTGATGATGACAGGACCTTTCCTTCTGTCACGGATCTCTTTAAGGTATATGCCTAGCAGGGGGGTTTCTGGTTCAAAGTATATGAACATTTAATCATTTTCTTAGCATAATTCCAAACTGTTTTCCAGAATGGATGGACCAATTCACAGTTCCACCAACAATGAATTAGTGCACCTGTCTTTCTACAGCCCTTCCAATACTAATCACACAAAGTAATTTCAGGAGCAAGAGAACATAAGAAAGGAGTCCTTCAGGATTTGGGAAGCAATGAAAGTCACTTAATAGTGCTGAGGATGCTGATGTCAAGAACTTTCCTTTCCAGGCTTTCAGTTACTGTGGCTTCTAAGGAGGCAGGAGCTGCAGCACCAGAAGAGGCAGCTGCCAGGTTTCATCTCTGAAAGAACTGTTTGCTTTCCTGGGTGCTGGCTTGGGGGTAGACTGGAGGAAGGGCCAGTGCTATGGGGTGGGAGTAGAAGCACTGCTATACCCAGGGCTCTTGGGCTTGCATGCCTGATGGTGACATTAGTTGGTCTACTGTAGACAAGGGTGGGGATGCTGCCATGGGACAGTGGTTGTGGTTGATGGAAACAAAGTTCATAGGTTGGGGACAGAGGTGGCACACTGCTATTTCCCAGGCTCTTGGGCTTATCTGCTTGTCCATGACAGTTGGTATTTTCATAATCATCTAAGAGATTTATTTTTTACTCTTATACATGGGGTTACAAAGAGTCAAAAGTGAGATTCTAAGTCTCAAATCTAGCTAACTAAAAAAAACACCCTTTGTGTGCTCGAGGTCATTAAAGATAGGAATATATGATGACACATCTTTCAGGTGTTTTGAACCTACTCAGTCCCTGGGAACTGTCAAGAGGTGGGCCAAAAGAAATCCAAATTTGTAGTCCAGTTAGACTACTGGGTTTGGCAATTACAAAGAGCTATACTAGAAAAGTTTGAACAGGAGATTAGTACTTTAGGCAGGGGCAAGTAACTACCATAAATCCAAAGTGTAATCCTAGTTTGGTTTGTAAGTACCATTTAACTCTGAGTGCCTAATTAGGAAGTACAATCTGTGCAAAAATTATGGGTTGGTCAGTACCAAAGGATTTAAGCCAAAACAGAGGAAACATGTAGAAGGCAGAGTACAGAAAAGGGAATCTGGGAAGAGCATCCCAGGTACTGCATGGTAAATAGATACAATTAATCAGTCAGTCAACAAACAGTAAGTGCTTACTATGTAAGAAAGAAAGTAGAACTAGGAAGTAGCTGAACAGCATTTTATTGACTGATCAGAGGACAGAAGTTTTCTTTTCTGTTGTGATCTTATACATCCTTTCCTATCTTATCTAGTAGACTGCTGTCACAATCACCCCATCTTTTACTTCCTCCCTCCCCCTCAAATCTTCAGTCCCTATCTGCAGGTTCCTCCCTTGCTGCCTACAAACATCCAAAATTTTCACCCTTAAAAGCCTGGCATTAAGTTCTTTTCATAGAATCATAATTCTAGAGATGGAATACCATTTAGTCCACCTCTTTAACTTTACAGATGAAGAGACCGAGGCCCAGAGAGAACTGTGACTTGTCCAAGGTCACAGAGGAGGCATCACCCCTCCTTTTCTCAATCTCCTTGAAAAAACTACTTACACTCACTGTCTCTACTTCTCTCACTTTCTTAAAATTCAATTTTTATTATTTATTAAATATATCTAAAAACATGAACATTTCAAAATATAAAGAGTAGAATGTATATGAAACTGTGACCTTCCATTATGTACATTTTAAAAATACAGACTAAACCCCAGTACAATGCCTTGAACATAGTAGGTACTTTATTAATAAACATTTACTAAATAATAGAATAAATGCTTATTGACTGATGGATTACTGATAGTAACAAAAGTACACTGTGTCTCCTTCTGAATTTCCTTCTGTTCTCTTCTGTGTATTTTTTAGGGTTTTCATTGATGTTTTTCTTTTCTTTCTTTTTTTTGGATCATTGCCCCCCAACCAATTCCACTCCCCACCCCCTGCAAACTGAGACCCTTTCTGTAAAATGTAAGTATAATGAAGCAAAACAAATCAATACATTGGCCATGTCTGAAAATGCATTTCTCATTTTGCACCTCTAGGCCATCACCTTGCTGCCAAGAGGATGGGGGCACCCTTCATCATCAGTTCTCTGAAGTCAGTATTAGTCACTGAATTTATCAGAGATCACAAGTTTTTTCAAAATTGCTTTCCTTTACATTGCAGTACTCATTCTATAAGTTGTTTTTTCTGGTTCTTCACACTTCATTCTGCATCAGGTTCATGCAAATTCTTTCATGTTTCTATCACTCCATCAGATTCATTATTTCTTATCCCATATTCCCATTCATAAAGGAAGGAAAGAAGAAGATAAACATTTATTAAGTTCCTATTACACGTCAGGCACTGTGCTAAATGCTTTAGAAATATTTTATTATATCCTCACAACAACACTGGGAAGTAGGTACCACTATCACCCCATTTCACAGTTGAGGAAACTGAGGCTGACTTGACCATGGTCCCATAACTACTAAGGGGTCTAAGGCCATATTTGAACCTAGGCCATACCGACTCTACTCTTAATGCTCTATCTACTGTGTCTTCTAGTTGCCTCTATACTATAATTTATCTGTTTTCCAATTGATGGCCAGCCTCCATGTTTACAGTTCTTTGTTACAAAAAAAGTGCTGTTATAAATATTTTGTACATATATACACATGTCCTTTCCTTTTCCTTCTTTTTTGGGGGGAAGGGAGTAATGGTATTGCTAAGTGAAAGGATATGGGCAGTTTGGTGATTTTCTAGGTATAGTTTCAAGTTATTTTTTAAACTATGTGCTTAGTAGTGGTATTTCTGTCTATTAGGCGTTTTTAAATGGATGTTCCATAACCTTCTCAAACTCAAAATGTTCTGAACTGAATTCATTATCTTTTTCCTCTCAAGAGACCCTCTTCTCTTCCAAATTTCCCTATTTCTATAAAGGGGACCACTGTCCTTCTAGTCACCATGTTTGCAAATTGTGTCATATAAACTTGATTCCTGACTTTTCCTCGATTCACATATCCAAATCACTTGCCAAATTTTGTTGATTCCTCATCCATGTCTCTAGTATCTGTCCTTTTCTCTCTATTCACAGAACCACCACTTCGTTCATGCCCTCACTGTCTCTTGCCTAGACTACTGCAACAGTTTCTGAATTGTTCTCCCTGACTCATCTCTTTCCACTTCAATCCACTGTCCACAGAGCTGCCAAACTGATTTTTCTAAAATTAGGTCATTGGTGACACTAGTCCAGAGTTGTGGTACCATTAGGAATGCCAACCCAGAACAAGGAAGACATTAGGTTAGGGAGGTCTAGTATATACCCTCAAGGGACCAGTCCTATCAATTTTCATATAAGGTCAAAGAGGGGAATGGGGAAGGGAGGTAGGTTCTTGGACCTGATAGAACCCTAGCTCTGCAAGTCTAGCCTGCAAGATAGTACTTGCCACATGGTATGGACTTAATAAATGTTTGTTGATTGGTTTTCTTTTAGATGCTGAATGACAAGAGTTGACAGGTGTATGCTGGGAAACAGAGCAAAATACTACTTCCTAATTTGTAGGATTTAGAAGCTATGATTATTTGGCATTGCCTTCATTTACAATTAACCATCAAAAGGAAAAAGAATAATCTACATTTATATACTTTTTGGCAAAGAACTTAGGTAAAGCCACCTTTGACACCAAAAATGATACAATCAAGGTACCATTGATAATAATTAGTGGACTATCTTCTGATCAAATTCTTCTTCCAGGCATGAATATTCCATATCTACTTTCTGGGAACAGCACGTGCTGACCTCTGACATATATTACTCCCAATTCCTTTGCTTACAATCTAGTCATCAGTATGGAGGTAGTATACAGTGGAAAAAAAATGGACTTTGAAGAGCAGTGTGAGGAAGAATAACCAGAAATAGGAGATAAACTGTGATTTACAGATAGATAGGCAGAATTTCCCACACCATTGCTGAGCTTCCCAAATGAGATTCATAATTGCTTAAGAAGTAAAATAGTGGATAGTCCCCCCTCCTTCATTTATATCCATGGCATGTTTATATACTGAGAGGAAGAATCCCCTATGAGTTGAGTAGGGCCTCCATGGCAAATTTATGGGAAGTCATAGATGAGAGGTGGGCATACATTGCAGAGCTGGATTCAGCACTGTAGGAAGGAATATCCACATTCAGATATAATGAAATTTTAATTGAAAAACTATGAATTATAGAAAAAAATAACAAAAGTATTTATATGATATGATCTAGAGGTTATCTCCCAAAATAATTTCTTTTTAAAAATCCTACTGAACAATTTTAATGTAAATAAAGAAGTAATAAATAAATAAAATTATTCCAAGTTCATACTGGAAACCTTTTGGATCTAAGATTGAAAAGCAGAAAATTTAATAATACTAACACTGCTCCTACATCTGACTGGATTACAAAAGACATAGCACATTTAGGCTATCATTTTCAACAGGTATATTTAAGAATTGGCCAAAGATAGAACATATTTAGCTGGTTCAATATTTCAGGTTAGAATTTTTTAAAAGCAATCAAGCTGACTTGAATGACAGGGGAGTAGGCTCAGACTATAATATGAAAGATTCTTTCTGATCCCATTGTCCCTAAGAGTTAGAGCTAGTTCAGAGGAAATGGTATTCTCAAGGAATCATAATCCAATGGGATTTGGGCAAGAATGCTCAAAGCTTTTTTGGCATCAAGGAGTAAGAAAAAAAGGCATAACTTGTTCCCAATTACTAAGAGTAAGTGAAATTCAAACTTAAAAAGTTCTGGGGGTTCAGCTAACACCTTGCAAATTTTCTGGCAAAGATGACAAAAACAGGAATAGCTGATGGCAGAGAGACTATGGGAAGATGGTCAGTTTCCCACCTACTGGGCAGACTCCCTGATAGTCAAAGATAGGAAACAAGGTCCAATATATACCATAATTTTTATGGCAGCACAGAATTGGAAATATCAATTGGTGCACAACGAGGAGCAGATGGTCTTTTTGCTCCTCACACGTGACACTCCCTCTCCTGTCTCGACTCCATAGCACTCCATCTTTGCCTAACTCTTAAGTTCTCTCTTTCTTTAAGATGAAGCTCAAGCACCATCTTCCATGTGAAGCCTCTCTTCATCTCCCCTTCTACTAGCACCCTCCCTCCCAAACTGTGCTGAATTTACTTATTTTGTACATATTTGTTAACTCTATATTGATATTGTATATGTTTTTATTTGTACTTATCTCCCCCAACAGAAAAGTTCCCTAATTAGTAAAGATTATTTCATTCTTTATAATTATTCCCTCAGTACCTAGGATAGTAAGCTCTTTATTTTTTGCTTTTTTTGGGGGAGGGCATTTGGGATTAAGTGATTTGCCCAAGGTCACCAGCTAGTTCTTGTGTTAAGTGTCTAAGGCTGCATTTGAACTCAGGTCCTTCCTCCTGACTCCAGGGCCAGCACTCTATTCACTGCGCCACCTAGCTGCCCCATAAGCTTTTTATTAATACGTGCTGACTGAATGACTAAAAAAACTATTATGATATGAATGTAAATGGACTATTACTATGAAGTAAGAAATGTGAGGTGGTATGGCATAGTGAACACAGACGTGGTCTCAGAGTCAAGAGAGATTGCTTTAAGTCCCACCTTTGATTCATAGTGAGCATGAGGAAGTGGCTTAATTTCTCAGTGCTCTTGGTAACTCTAAGATTAGCAGTTCAAAAAGAGTTGCCTATCTGTACTGATAAAGGGAATTTCCTCAACAATCCTACCTTTGTCAACAAAAAATACAAATTATTAGGAATTCAGAGAAACATAAGAAGATTTGTGTAAATTGATCCAGAGTGAAATAAGTAGAACAAAAAAAATAAACAAAATGACTAACAACAAGGTAGAGAAATGATCATAAAAGGGTATTAAATTCTGAGTAAATGATAAACTAATGAAGATCCTAGAAAACATAATGAAACACATGTCTCCGTAAGGCATAGAGGCCCCTAGGGGACTACTAGGGCAGAATGTTGTGTACACTGTGAGATGCAGTCCCTGTATCAGATATTTTTTACTTAATTGTTCATTGTGATAAAGGAGATTTCAATCTGGATGTGAGAAAGATGGTTTCCCCTCTGGGATATAAAGACAAAAAGTGTTAATAAAACTTTTTTTTAAAAAAAGGAACTACGCTGGCAAGAGGATATAACATCCCACCCAAAAGGACACAAAGACCAAGTTTCTATGCATTCTTCTAAGGCTGCCCAGCGGTGATTATGATACTTCAAAGTTAATCATTCAAAGGTGAAATTTCAGGGGACATTACTGGCATACATAGTGTCTACTAATTCTTCTAAGTTTAAGAAATGCTTGGTTTGATAACAACAACAACAATAACTTTTGTATAGTGCTTTAAAGTTCATAAAGCACCTAACATGCATCATTTCATTTGATCTTAACAATGATACTATGTAAGAACCATTATTCTTTCCACTTTACAGATGAGGGAATTCATGCTGAGTTAGATTAAATGACTTCCCAAGGGGTCATAAAGTTAGCAAGGGTCTGAGATAGGATTTGAGTCCAGGTGTTCCTGACCTCAAATCCAGCACATCAAGTGAGTGGTGGTGAGACTACCTCAGGGTCCTTGCTGACTCTCCCCTGACTTGTTCACCATCACCCTAAGGACTGCAAACAGATAATCATCACAACAGACTACTGCAGCCAATCATTGCTCACGCAGTTCTTTGCATGGCATAATTTCCAACTTTAGATCCCTTTGTCAGAATTCTACAGCATATGAAAGAAGCTGGTTTGTGTTTAGAAATACAAAAATAAAAAAAAAATCAAGAAATGAACTAACATATGAAAGCATAGAGAATCCTTGTCTCGACTGGGAAAATCTAGTTTTAATCTGGGAAAAATTTCAGCTTTCAGAAGTTATGAAAATAAAATAAAAAACAAAGTATCAGATGAAGCTGAAATGGAAAAGATAGTTGGAGCTAAGAAAACGAAACTTAAGAGAACAAAGTCTTTTAAGTTAAATGTTCTTTCCAGTGAATTTGGCTTTCTTTTTCATTTTCTTTTTCTGAAAGTAAACACTATTTGTAATGCTTCTTTTTAAAGAACACTATGTCTTATGACATATGAAGACTACTAAGTCTAGAAAATAAAGTGACTATCTTAGTGTATTGTAAAAGATTTTTTCTCATCTCAAGTTTTCTGCTTCTCATAAACTGGCAAAAGCTAAAAAATTTTAAGATTCCTTAAAGTTTGCCAGTCTGTAGCTCCATTTATAAGATATATTTTGAACATTTAAAAGTAAATTCAATTAATAAAATTCAAATTACTATTTGAATAAACCCTCTTAAATTACATATGGCAAAAACCAATAATTTTATGAGCAAATTACCAAAGCATGTTTGTGTGCCTAAATCAAAAGTGATTTTAATTAATTCAATTAAATTGAAAGGGCATATGAAAAATCATCTAATACTGTATAATTCTAACTTTCCCTAAAATTTCCATCTTTTTCTGGGTAAATTATTTTCCCTCATGGGCTCTCAATTTCTGAATATTGGATCTTTTCTATTAATCCCTCCCAGCTGCTTTTCAAAGGGCTAGTGCTTTGTCACTATATCATAGGTAATAAAAATGAATAGTGTTGGAAGAAGAAGAAAAAATAAGCTCCACTGAGTAAACTATTTTTCAGCTAGACATCCTTAAAGATATTTCAAGGGAGACGCATTCACACTACAATTCCAGTCTGAAAAGAAATGTTCTTTCTATACAGACTTGTGCAATTTGAAAGAAACAATAATTTTTTTCTGGAGGAGTTAGTCAAATTTCTCAAAATGATTAGAAATCATTGGACTTGTTTTCATTTATTTTGGGGACTTTGAAATTGGAATCCTAAAGGTAAAAAAAAAAGGTAAAACATATTTACAGGATACACAAAAGAAGGCTGTATAACAGATACATTTTTTCATACGATTATTTCTAATGCTTTAAGTATGAAATATGTTCTCTTCTAGACTTAATTATTAGATAAAACTGTATTATGACTGATTTAGAGAGAAGTGGCTGTGTTACTCTGCAATTAAGAAAGGAAGAAAATGACGTTGCTATGTAAGTTTAAAGGAAGGTATTACTGCTTTAAAACCTCCCATTCAATTATTATTATCATTACTGTTGTTGCAATATATTAAACCAATGAATATAAAAACTCAGCTCACCCATGTGCCTGGATGCTCACCTATTTCTACTTTTCTTCTAAAGAAGTGAGCAGGTGGGGCGGCTAGGTGGCACAGTGAATAGAGCACTGGCCCTGGAGTCAGAAGGCCCTGAGTTCGGAGGCCTCAGACACTTAATCCACACAAACAAAAACCTAGCCGTGTAACCTTGGGCAAGTTACTTAACCCCAATTGCTTTAAAAAAAAAAAAAAAGAAGTGAGCAGATAAGACCCGAAATGGCAGTGGTAGAAACAGAGCCAGGAAACTTCCTTATGGAAATGAAGCCCATACTTTAGCTACCTGCCAAATATGCTTTCAGACATAACAGGCCCATTCTCTGCATTCCTGATTCTAAATTGGTGATCAAGTAACTCTTACTTCTGACCCCAATTGTGCGGCTAACTCAATGCTCAGTTTCATCTCCTGGTTTTAGTTTTTGCTTTCACATTCTAGCATGGCTTTGGACAGCATTCCTGAAGCCAGTTTGTCAAGTCTCACACCCTAAGCTCTGCCTCTTATGGCAGATATTCCCCCAGCAACAGCTCATAATACAGAGGAGGGAAAAGCAGACAATCCTGGCAATCAGTTGCCCATGAGAGGGGAACAAAGCCAGGGCCAGCAGAGAAGACATATTACGTTCTTTAAAATTGGGCCAACTCTTTTCTTGCACATTTGGGCTTTTATCAGACTTGCCAACTCCCTGATTTACCAGAAGACTTACAGATTTTCCCCAGATGCTCTCAACTCCAGAAAAAGGTCACTCTTCTCCCAACAACTGATCAAGTGGCACCAGGCAGGGGGAGATGCTACCTCTAGCCCACCACAGATTGACCAGAAGCCCAGTCACTTGCTCTATACATTACCAACGTTGCATGAACAGGCAATACACTAGAACACAAAATACAAAGTACCCAATGGTTTATTAACAGCTGGAATCTCTGTATCTCTTTCAGAAAAAACAGAGATGGCCCAAAACAAAGCCCTTCTTCCACATGGTAGAAATCAAACTATTTTGCCGATTCAGTTCTGGGAAGCTGGAGGCTTGCTCACAGGTAATACCCAGGTCCAGATTTCTCAGGGTTTCTCCCACTAAGACTGAAGCACAAAATAAGAGGGGGGAGGGGAGAAACTCATGGAGGAGAGAAAAAAGAAACTTCTCATTTTTTTTCTTATTCTCTCAGGTTATCCCTTGGTCCTGTCCCTATGATAGAATAGTTGGTTAAAAGTATGGTCATTAATTTTTTTTTTAAAAGAACCTACTTCGATCAGTGACTTGCCCATCCACCTTATTTAATCTACATACATCATCTCATTCCAAGTCTCCTGGAAACTGAGCTATGTCCATAATAGACAAAGTTGGCCTGTATGTGTCACTTTATCATAATGATAACGTATTCCAACAATGGAAACAGTCAACAAGGGATCTAGAGCCGGAAGGCAGCTGAGAATTTACCTAGTCCAATCCTCTCATATTACAGATAAGGAAACTAAGGCTCAGGGACATAAAATGACCTTCCCAAGGTCACAAAGGAATTATTATGAACAAGGTCGGATTTTCTAATGCAGACCCTTTCAATCCAAGTAGTGCTATTTCTATTACACTATGCTGACGGTCAGATATCAATTTTATCTTCTCTCTACTTTACAAGGGAAAGTTCTATGAAGTGACTGCAGGAAGCAAGCAAAGGTAACCAATGAATAGCTATACATGAACCCATCTGACCACTGCTTCTCTTAAATCCTGGGTCTGTGACAAACTGATAACAGTTTTCTGTTTATTTTCCAATATGTCACGTTACTATTCTCTTAGACAAGCCTGAATCACGAGGCCACTTCCTAATAATCAATTACCCTTGCAAAGACAAGGCCTGGGGAATAAGGCCAAAAAATCCTTTATTTTCTTGTCACTTACCTATTTGGCCACTGGGTGCCACAGTAGATCTACTTGGAGTCATAACTTTAATTCTGGCATTGTACTAACTAACATAAATAACCAATTAATGCCCTCTCTCATACCGACTCATAAATGAAAGCAAGGCCTATGAGGATTCTAACTATAGATGTGATATGATCTTTTTTAACCATCCTTACCTACAAACTAATTTAATCATTTACCTTTTGCAAAATAATTCAGTATCATTTTTCTTCAAAAATTCTAGACTGATCTTCACAAAGTGTTGCATTTTTTACTTCTGCATCCACGAACTTGGTATTTATTAAAATGAAGAAATGATGGATGATTTCAGATCTATACAACTAGTAAATCTTGAAGTCCAACAAAGTCAACCACAGGAATGACAAGTGCAACAACACCCTCCCAATTCCTGTGGTTCAAATCTGTTGCTACACCCTACCTTTATTTACTAATACTAAAAGCATTTTTTAAAAAGAAATAACTTCACAATTGGAAAGGGGACAAAAATGAATGTAGCAAATTCTCATTTATCTAGGATGGTCCATCTGGGAATGTATATTTTAGTTAACTATTCTAATTAAGTAAGGGGAGTCTTCTAAAACATGAGTTAATTTTCAAAAAATTAGCATGCAATAAAATGCATGTGATCCTGAAACTATGTTGAAGAACATCTTGATTTTAAAAACAATTTGAGATCTAATAAATAAGTGCCTCAAGGTGAAAAGTTTGAACATAAGATCATAAAGTAATAGATTTAGAATTGGGGGAAACTTAGAACTCATAAAGCCCAACCCCCTCACTTTAGAAATTAAAAACCAAGGCACAGAAAAGTTAAGGGACTTGCCCAGGAACACACAGTCAGGAAGTTTCTGAGATAAGATTTGAACATGACTCCAAGTCCAGGATTTTACTACTTCACTCTATAGGAAGAAATAAAGACTGTGCTGAATATATGTTAACTCCGTATATTCTGGGAGCCAATTAAAAAAAAAACAAACAAACCAAGGTTATACTGATACCTTCTGTTTATTCATCATATTTATTTCTGAAGAAATCCCTCTCTCCTCCTCTTCCCTTCATCATTATTTTTTCTCCCTCCTTAAATTCTTTTCTAGTTATTTTGCCTCTTGTTACAACATCAGCCTCTAGAAGAATGTCTCCTTGAAGATGGTATGGAGTGTTTTTTTGTGGGTTTTTTTTGTTTGTTTCTATATCCCCAAGAGGCAGTAGAACCAAGTGGATAGGGAGCTAACTTCAAACCCTGGACAAATTCCTTATCATCTCAGTGTTTTAAACATCAGAAATAGTGTCAGTCTGCAATATTAGAGACAGTCCCTTTGTCCAAACAATAACATCTCAAACCTAGTTTCTGTCCCCTACCCTTAATATTCTTACACATAGGGGTATCATAAGGGACCAATATAAGGAACTATAAGGAACTATTGGGTGAGGGAAGTCCCTCTGCCAAGGCAAGTCAACACTTTCTCTACACATTAATCTTAGACAGTTACCTAGAAGGAGCACTGACAAGCACCATGGCATGGTGAACAGAGGTGAGGTCTGGAAGCCAGGAAGACCTGGGTTCAAGGCGTGCATGTAATAGGTACTTAATCAATAGTTCCTTAATTGCTTTGCCCACAGAAGGCATGAAATAAGTATCTGCTGATGTACTCACCCACCAATACTTCCAAGACTTTAAAATGGAAAACTTTAAAACTTTAAAATTCCAAGCTTTAAAGTGGAAAAGTTAAGAAAAGTTTTTAAATTCATGGGTAAATATTTCTCAAACTATCCTACAACCCTATTAAGATGCTAGGAAAATACCTTGAGGATAGCTTCTCCATCCCTATAATCACAATTTGAAACATATACGTCTGTTTCCCTCAATACATGTAAGAAGGAAGTAGTTATGAAAATGAAATGGAGTTACAATCAAAACAGCAGTGAACTCTCCTCACTAAATCTCTCTTTAATAATTTTCTGCTCTCATTTTCCTTTATGGTTGATTCTTTACAGGTCTAATTTTAAACCTTCTATCCTTTCAGTCTACAGATAGGCACAGCAAAGATTCAAAGGTGTGGAAGAAATTTTATTTAAATTTAAAACGTTTCTTACCTTCATCAACAGAATCTGAAGTGCTGCTTTTATCTAGAGAAAGGTATTCATTCTTGTTCAGGTCCAGGGCCTTGGGTGGAGACTTATTTAGTTTCCTTTCTGAAATCAGTAAAGGGCTCTTCTTGTCTAGTCTGGGACTTTGGGAATCTTCCCTCTGTAATCCCTAAAAGGAAGAGTGAATAAATGTGAAAAACAAAAACATGTAATAAAATCATTTCTTATCCATATTAAAGTTTCTTAACAGAGTTTCAAACACAGTAATTTATTGTGGAGGGGGAGGGGGAAATTTAATAGCCCATGTGAAGTGTGATGATCATTTTCTGATATTACCAAATATCAGCACAAAAAAAATGAAGTAAACTAACTAGTAAGCAAAGTACATGCTTGTCTCTAGTCCTCTGAGACAACAAACTGGAGCAAATATAGGCTTATCTGGAGGATCGGTCTATGTCTTTTGAAGTGTTATTCGTGAAAAAAATTGTGCAACCACTGACCTTGAATTCTCTGAGCAAAGAGTACTGAATTTACAGTTGAAAAAACTGAGTGTGATTCCAGCCTCTTCCCCATGTGCAACCTTGGGTCAGTCATTTCACCTGTATGAACCTCACTTTCCTCATCTATAAAACGAGGGTCCTGAAAGAGATAACCTTTAAGATCCCTTCCAGCTGTCAATCTACACTCCTAAACTGTTTACATTAGAATAAGATGGTGTGCAATGGCGAGGGAACCAAATCTAGGCCTGTCACTTCTTTGGGGGAGAACTCCAATGGAGGGAGACAGTGCAGGTGACAAATGCAGACCTGCAGCTGACAGTCCAAGAGAGTGGGCACAGGCACGAGAGGTTCAGCACCTTGTTGACAAAGGTTCCAGAGTCAGCAGGTATCAGAGGTCTTCCTAATTTCAAGGCCAGCCCTCTATCAACTCTGTCATGCTACCACTCAGAGACAGAAATGGGGAAGACAGATTTACTAATGAGTTTCAATACACTTGAATACTTGTTAAAAGAATCTAAGCTCTTAATAAGTACTTAATAAGTTACTTAATAAGTAACAATTTGCTGGGGATGTTTCAGAAGCACTTCTTGTTCTAGCTTCAATCAATAAACATTTATTAAGCCCCTACTATGTGCCATGCATTGTGCTAAGTTCTGGTATGGGTCGGGCTAGATAAACTCTTGAGTTCCTTTCTAGCTTGTAGATTCTGTGGTAAGTCATTCTGTCCAAACAGGACTCTTGGTGTGGGAATGCTCTCCAACAACACAGACTTCAACACTATGATAGTTTTATATTACTACTAACAATTAAAATTTATATGGTGCTTTAAGGCTTACAAAACACTTTACATTTTTATCTCATTTGATCTGGAAGACACTCCCAGTCCAAACTGGGAAGTCACAGTCCAAACTCCCCCCACCCCATTTTACAGATGAGGTAACTGAGGTCCATAAAGTTTAAGTGACTTGCCTAAGTGCACACAGATAGAAAATGGCACACAGATAGAAAATAAGGATTCTAATCCATTTGTGCTACTATACCTACAGCTTAGTAGAAGAGTCCTGGGGAGTTGCCTAAGACATATGGCAGTTAAGTAACTTGCTCAGAAGGTCACACAGCTAAAAAGGGTCAGAAACAGGATCTGAAAACAGGTCTTCTCAATTCTTACCCAGAACTCCATCCACTACACCACAGAAATGAAGAATAGTAATGATAAAACATAACAAAAGGGTCGTTTTCCTAAGAACTTATGATTTTTATAAAAATTGGCTCGTGAATCTTCATAAGTGATCTCCATAAATAATGCTCACATTACAAGTGACATTAAGAAATTTTAAAACTTAGTAGAGTTACTCAGCATATCAATAACAGACTTAAGAACAATAATTACTATTTCTAGTTTTCTTCAATCTATTCATTCAATTAATCACATGTAGAATCATAAATATTAAGAGTGGAGAGGAACCTACATTCTCTATCTAAACCAGCCCCTTCTTTTAAGAAGAAGAAAATAACATCCCCAAAGGTTAAGTGACCTGTTTAGGTCACACAGCTGCAGAAACAGGGACAGCCCTTTGGTTGTCCTAATTCCTGGCAGGTGTGCTAGGTGGGAGGGCAACTCCAGCACTAGGAGAACAGCTTATGATAGAGTCATTTACAATAAGCTTGGAAAGGTACAAGTGGTGCCAGAAAACTGGAGGGCTGGGAGGGTTAAGCACCTACTTTTCCTCTTCCTCCAGGTGGTGAGGCCTTCTTGGGAAACTCCATTCAAAGTCACATTTGTGTCCAGCATGCTCACTCTTAACCTATCACCTCAGACAACTCTGCCACCTTGGTCGCATGGTGGGTCCACCCCCTCACCACTCTCCTTTCAGATCTCTTCTATGTACTGTCTTCCTTATGGACTGTTAGAATGTAAGCTCCTCGAGGGCAAGGGCTGTCATTCTTTTGGCTCACATTTAACTCAGTGCTTGGTTCATAGTAAGCATTTAATATGTACATTATCTTACCAAATGAACAAATTAATAAATGCAACTTAAGTGGTAGTAGAGGGGTATGACACATACCAATAACTGTAATACATCATAACATGTGATAAGCATATTAGAAGGGACCAAAAAAAAGTGCTATGTGAAGTTCTGAGGATAAACGAACCAATTCCTACCCTCAGGGAGCATACATTTGATCGGGGAGACAACACGTACATATACAGTAAGTATACACAAAAAAATGAATTCAAAGTAGTTTTGGGAGGAAGTGCCCTAGCAGCTGTGGGGAATGAGCATAGATGTCATGCAGAAGAAGGTGGTGCTCAACCTGAGTCTTGGGGCAGAGGGCTCTAAGAGGCGAAGGTGAGGAAGAAGAACATGCCATGGCAAAGAAAGCCTCCATACTAACCATTTTGGGTGTACTTCCATTAAGTAACTCTGTCTCTGGAACCCTACTAATGGGTTCACGAGAAAAACTGATGGATCTTGACAATTTTTCATCTCTTTCTCCAGATTCATCCAAGCTACTTCTTCCTGGACTTCTGTAAGAAAGAAAACAGATCTTCCACTTATGAACATTAACAATGTAAAGGATGGAGGAGAGAGAGAGAGAGAGAGAGAGAGAGAGAGAGAGAGAGAGAGAGAGAGAGAGAGAGAGAAGATGGAGTGCTATCCTTTAATTCAGGGAGACCTGGGTTCCAATTTCACCTCTGACCTACCTCTGTGACCTTGGCAAATGACTTAGAATCTCTAGACTCAATTTTCCTCATCTACAAAACAAGGAAGTTGGATTAAATGGCTCACAGGCCCCTTCTAGACCTATGTCTATGAGTTTATGAATAGTTAGCCTGATAAAGCGGGACATATATGAGACACCACCAACCTGGAACTTGGAAATTTCCAGTATAGAAAGTTTAAGTCCTCCATGACAAGGCCATTGATCCAGGAGGTGAGGAGGATAAGAATAAAATACAACAGAGCTGAAGGAGCAGCCTTGATATGATGGACCACACAGGAGGCATTTTCATCAATCTGAACAGCTGAATTTTAGAAAATTGGTTTTTATATAAAGTATAATGTATGGAGATCTTTTTCCATCGAAATAAATGTCAAAAATAGAGTATTTTTCTTAATAACCCCCCCCCCCACCTAGCCTCCATGATATCATTCTCTTTCAATTCTCTTTTCATCTGTGAGATTGCTCCTACCCATTCTCCTTCACTGGTGCACTGTCTCTATGCTGTCCTCCAATGCAGGTATGCCTCAAAGCTCTGATGTTATCACTCTTCTCATTCTCTTTTTTCTTTCCCTCCATCCATCCTGACTCTTCTCCTCTTCCAAGGTCACTCTGTCAGCATCAGTTACTACCTCTATATAGATGACCTTCAACACTACGTAGCCAGACCCAATTTTTCCCATAAGCTATAATCCTACATTTCATAAAATCATAGGTTTAAGGCTAGAAAAGACCTTAGGAGTCATAACCCTTCTTATTTTAGTGGTGAGGAGACTGAGACTGAGATCAGTACCCAAGATCCCACAAATAATGAGCATTAATGAACAAGCATTTATGAAATGCCTACTATGTTCCAGGCCCTTCCCTAAGGAGTAAGACCATCCCAGGCCTCCAGGAGCTTATAATCCGCTAATACCTTCTCAGATAGTTCATAGGTTGGTTGGTTGTTGTCCTTCATGCTTGAAGACCCAAATGGCATCCCTATGTTGAGGTTAAGGTAGAGTGGGTCTGCCTGTGGCTGATCAGAGTGATATGAGCTCAGAAGGGTCTATCAAAGGTAGGGGGCACAGATAGTCCATGTGAACATTTGGAGTGAAGATGTCTCTAAATTAATACATCTCATGTTTCTTTTGAGCTACTTGGAGCTCACAGAGCCAAGTAACTTCTTCAATGCAGGCCACCGTGCTGAATGATCCTGTGCAGTCAGTATCTCCCACATCTTACAATCGCTTCCAAAGCTCTTCAGAGAGAGATTCTGAAGAACTCTCTGGAGTCCAAAGGTAATTAAACACAGAATATATATGAAGTACAAAGTACAATAGAGGGTGGGAGGGGAGAGCTGACAACTGGGGAAACCGGGAAAGGTCTCAAAGTAAGTGGCACTTGAATCTACCTTCTCATGTGTGTCTTAACACTCATATGCTAGGTTTCAGCTTCACTGAGCCTTCAAGTAAACGAGGTTTTAAGGGGTAGAGAGGAAAGAAGGAGAACATGCCCAGAATTAGAAACTGTGCTAATGTTCACAGTGCAGAGCTGGAGCACTTGCTACAGGCAGCAGCAGGCGGGCCAGGTTGGCTGGAGCATAGTATTTGATGGGAAGTAATAATAACAGCCTGGAAAAGGAGCCCAGAACCAGGCTGTCGGAGGCTTTAAGAGCCAAACAGAATAGTTTGTACTTGATCATGAAGGCAACAAAAAGCCCCCCTGGAAGCTTCTGGAGCAGAACACATAGTTAGATTAAAGTAGCAGAAAACAGGAACTGAACCCTGGTCCTCTGACTCCAAATACAAAGCTCCTCTACTGTAGCACACACTGCTCTTGATTTCTGATTCTTCCTGGGCATTTCCACCTCAGGGTCTTGTCTGCTCAACATGTGTCATCCTGCCCAAATAAGCTGCCTCTCTTTGTGAGTTCCCTATTTTTTGGCTGAGGGTGCTATCACCTTCCCAATGACCTAAGCTCACAATCTTGAAGTTAATCTGTGACTCTTCCTTTTCCCTCATTTTTTTACCACCCTTCACACCCAACTGGCTGCCAGATATAAATTCTACCTTATCAATTATCTCTCCCTTCTGTCTGTCCCCTCTATTCACACCACTAACACTTCAGTTCAGGTGCTTATCTCTCTCTGTAAACATTTAACAGCCATGTACCTCACTGGTCCCCCTCTCTACAGACCCCTCCAGCACTTTGAAATGTATCTTCCCAGTGCACAAGTCTGGTGAATATGTCACCTCCCTGCTCTAGTGGCTCCCTACTGAATGTGTGAATCTACAGGATAAAACAGAAATTCCTCAGTTAGGTATTTAAGGCCTCCCCCATGGCTGCTACCAATTTACATTCTTAGCCTTGTTTTAACATTCCTACCCTGGGCTACAGTCTAGCACTTACTAGCTGTTCCCTACTAGAATGCCACACTCTCCTGCCTCCTAATATCCACAGGGGGCATCCTGCAAACCTACAGCGTATTCCCTACTCTTCTCTCACTGCTGAAATCCTTCTCTTCTTTTAAAGCCTGGGCTCAGGTGTCATGCCCTTCATGAAGCCTTCCCTCCTTTACCCAGCAGAAAGTGATCTCCTCTCCTTAAATTTTCTTTTGGCACCATGTTTGGATCTTTCCCTTGCCCTTATCAAATTCTAAGTTGTATCATTTATGTACATTTATTATCCCCCAAATGAAATGTAATTTTCTTGAGGAGAGTTGCTATGCTGTTCACGTTTATTTGCCTAGTATCTAACTAGCACCTTCCCTTGCACACAGCAAGCATTTGACAAATGTTATAGAATACATAATTTTTCTGAGATTTCTCTAAACCTTAGAGAAACGATATAAAATTACCCAAACAAATAAATTAATGTCATACTTAAAAATTTGCTTTTAAATCCACATTTGGCAAATTATATAGTACAAAATGGAACTATACACTGACCAGAAACAAAGAAGTATTTGTTCACAGGAGTGTCCTATTCACAACTTCAGCCAAGTCAAAATGGCTGCCAAGAGTTGCCCCTTAAGAGAGGAGTCTTTCCTGTTGTCCCAGGACAAAGTCATGGAGCTCACCCCCATCCTCAAGAATCAGATTTGAGTGAGGATTTTAAATGCTCATTAATACTAGGACCATTGGGGCTTCAATATGATGGCTTCCCTCCATAGGGAAAAGATGAGAAAGGAATATACAGAGAGGTCAGAGGAGCAGTTCAGAGCTCAGCAGAGTATGGAATAAGTACCTCTATCTGTTCTGAGCCCATTCTAGTCAAACAATTTGGGTTCTAAGTGACCCTAGAGCTCTTGCTCTGCTCAAAGCTGTGCTAACATTTGTTGCCAAACTCAATCGGAATAAACAAGAGTATGACTTTTAAAAAATAAATTAGACCTTTGATTTCCTCACTGTAAAGAACTTCAAGCTTCACTGACATAAACTATACTTAGTAGAGAAGTATATGAAACTGATTTACATATGTGTGTATGTATGTATATACATCATAAAATCAGAAAGGAATTATTAGAAAATATTAGTAAAATTTCTTTTTTTTTTTTTTGCTTTTTGGAGGGCAATTGGGGTTAAGTAACTTGCCCAAGGTCACACGGCTAGGTTTTTGTTTGTGTGTGTTAAGCGTCTAAGGCCGGATCCGAACTCAGATCCTTCTGACTCCAGAACCAGTGCTCTACTCACTGCGCCACCTAGCCACCCCCTAAAATTTCTGATAAATATTTTTATAGGGAGCTTCCTAGATTCTTTACATATCAGATGCTTTAGCCAATTACTTTAAAGTTTAGGAAAGACAGGATCTGGTACATCCTAGCACTAAAAAATGAATCGCAGGGGTGGCTAGGTGGCGCAGTGAGTAGAGCGTTGGCCCTGGAGTCAGAAGGACCTGAGTTCGGATCCGACCTCAGACTCTTAACGCACACACAAACAAAAACCTAGCCATGTGGCCTTGGGCAAGTTACTTAACCCCAATTGCCCTCTAAAAAAAAAATGAATCGTGTTTAGAGCATATTTCCCTATTTCAGAGGACAGTCATATTTTCTGTGAGACTCTTTCCCCATTACAAGGCCTAAGTATATAGGAGAGGGATGAATCACTGTGTCACTATGGCCTCCAAGACAATGGTAAGGCCCCTCTAGGAATAGAATGATCAGATAAGCACTGGAGATCATGGTTTCATGATAAACTAAATCTGGCCCTAAAGATATCTATTTGTTCATTAATTTCTGCTAAGGAACTAGAATTTGTTTTTTTTTAATTTTAGGCTATAGATATATATAACAATCATAATACTGAAGTATACTAAAAGCTTAAGATCTGCTCTGACATAGGGAAATGACTTTGACTTATTAAAAAAAAGAAGTCTGTCTGAAGATTTAAAAGAAATTTACCTTTATTACTTAAAAGTAATAAAACTACTGATAAGGTTGGTGAAAAAAGTACCAGGCTCATCATGTCTCATATAATATTCCAAGCACAAAACTTTGTACCTTGAAAAATGTATTGTTGAAGAAAACAAACTGAAAGAAAAATCAGTAGAATAGTCATTATTGGCACATAAATGTTCCTGAAGCAGTCTCATGTGTATCTTTTTTTTCTTTTTTTGCTTTTTGGTGAGGGGAAGGTAATTGGGTTAAGTGACTTGCCCAAAGTCACATGGCTAGTAATTGTTAAGTGTCTGAGGTCGTATTTGAACTCAAGTCCTCCTGATTCCAGGACCAGTGCTTTATTCACTGTGCCACCTGGCTGCCCCTCATGTGTATTTTAAACTTACTTTTTTTTTTTAAAGCAATTGGGGTTAAGTAACTTGCTCAAGGTTACACGGCTAGTCACTATTTATGTGTGGGTGCTCATTTTCTGAGGCCAGATTTGATCTCGGGTCATCCCAACTCCGAGGCCAGCACTCTTACTCACTGCGCCACCTAGCCGCCCCTAAACTTACTTTTTGAGCTTCATTATTTAGTGAGCTAAACATCAGAAAGGCCATGCATCAGACCCATGGTCCATACAGCCCACTCTCCTATGAATCCAGGTGACAGTATATAGAAGCACATAACCACAATCTATGATGTCAACCTTCAGTGGTTCATATGAAAGGAATATACCTTTAGATAGCACTAGTGACCCTTAATAGACATCTATCCTCCAAAAGTTTATCAAACTCCTTCTGAAAATATGTATTTTCCTTCTGAAATATCCATTCATCAAAAAAAAATTGTTAGGAACCTACTATGCACACGGAATTATGCTGGGTGCTGAGAAGGATACAAATGTGAACAAGGCAAAGTGCCTGCCAATTAAGGAGCTTATATGACAGTATGGAAAATAAGCCATGAGCAAAAGCAAATATAACATGAAGCAGAACTTAAAAATAACATAAGAGAAATACATACAAAGCACTGAGAGAGTTCACACGGGTGAGAAATTAGTTCAAGCTGATGCAAAGAGATGAGGGAACAAGCTTCACAGAGAAGATGACATTTGAGCTGGGCCAGTGTTGTTATTGTTCAGTCATGACCCCATTTGGGGTTTTCTTGGCAAAGATACTAGAGTGGTTTGCCATTTCCTTCACCAACTCATTTTACATATGAAGAAACTGAGACAAACAGGGGTAAGTGACTTGCCCAGGGTCACACAGATAGCAAGTATCTGAGGCTGCATCTGAACTCGGGTCTTCCTGATTCTAAGCCCAGTGGTCTATCCACTGCAGCACCTAGCTACCTCTAATATGTGGTAAATTATCACTCTGCCAGGTAACAAGCTCTATACTTACTATATTTCTTATGTTGGTTAAAGCTATCTATTTCAAGCTCCTAAGGGTGACTTTTTGCTGTAACACCCAGCAATTGAATAAATAAGTCTATGTTCAGCTAAATCATACTCTCTATGATTTTATAAAATTTTAGCACATTCTCCCCTTAGCTCAAGTATCTACAAGAGCTAAAGATTAAATAGTGCTCAATTTATTTGTAGGAAATTGGTGCCACTTCCCTCTGGTGACTGGGGGTAGCAGGAGAGGGGGGACTCTTTTTCACAAGTGTGACAAAAGTCCCTTTCGTTCCCCACTATCTCATCACATCTCTCTTGATTTACAATATCCACCATTGCATATAGACAACGTGGTTTTTGCTTTTTGTTGTCAATATTGTTCTTGACCATCCCAGTGTTTTGCTGGCCTTTTAGCCTGTCTAAACAGGCTAGGCCAAAATTCCTGAGGAACAGTTTATTTTGACTTCCCTATTCTTTTATTGGACTGAAAGTGACAGAATAGAGCTCATCATTCTGTCACTATAGTTTGAATTATTTTTTCTTAACTATATTACTTTACATTGGTCTACACTGAAGCTCGTGTGTCATTTTTATGCCCCCTTAATGAGTTTTGTGGGCCCTTCCTTCCATTTCTCTATATTTTAGTTTTTTACTATTTATGAATCTTATTGTCGTTCACAAAATTAGGAGATTTTACTATGTATTTTCTCTTCTACAATTACTATTTACTAAAACTAGGTCCTGAATTGATGATTGAGAAACAAAGGTATTTCTTCATTTTTTTTACATGTTTTAGTTTGCATAAAAGTAAATCTATTCCCACCCAATTCTCCATCTCCAATTCTTGCACTAGAATAGATGCTAAATTACCACACATTCTGAATTGGTAGGATTCAGATTAATTAGGGTTAATTATAATATGTAAAGTCCTGTAGACGTTTTAAAATGTTAAGTACCTTGGCTGATCATTATCCTCAAGTGACAATGACAAGTTTTCCATCTCTTCAGCATTCAGGCCCAGCTCAGTGCCATAGCTCTGCTGAACCAAGTGCCAGAATTCCTGTTTCGTCAAACTCTGAAATGACAGAAAAAAATCACACTGTACACTAAAACTTAAAATAAGACATTGCATTATTATTAATAAAAATAATTTCTTGTAACAATATGAACTTACATTATTATTTGCTTCTTAAACTTAATGACACATTTTGTTTGGGCACAACAGACACTACCAACAAACACCCAAATAAATCTATTTACAAAGCACATTCCCCTAAAAAAAAGTTTCTGCCCTTAACAGGAAAGGTTCCTTTAACTTGATAATATGTGCTTATTATTGAATTCATGAAATACAAACTATCAATTTCTACTCTTTGACATCCTTTCCTTCACTATGGAAGAATCCATAAGTCACTGAGATGTCTAGATAGGCTAGCAGCCTGAGATTATCAAATATGGCAAATTAAGATGCTGCTACATTACTCAGCAAAACACAACCATTATGCCTCCATTTATGTAGCACTTAATGCCCACAAAGTACTCCCACATTCATTATCTTCTTTGAGAAGAAATGTCTTCACAGAGCCTTAATGTGGTAGGTGGTCTGAATGCTAGAAATGTTGACAGACTTTCAGACATCACTTCAGACATTACATTTCAGTTGGTAGTCTTGTTTACAACAATTAAGAAAAGTTTAGGTCAGAGGTAGGTAATCCAAGGCACCTGATGTCATTGTTGGCAAGGTTCAGTCACTCATTCACTCAAAAGATATTTATTGAGCACCTACGTACACAGCAGTATGGGGGATACAATAAAGCATTAGCACTCCTAGGGTAGCAGATGGAGACTCAGAGGGAACCTTCAAGAACATCTCGTTTGGGGGCGGAGCCAAGATGGCAGAGTAGAAACAGCGCGCCCAAGCCACTCTTCCCCCAGATCACCTCCAAAATATGTAAAAGGGGACTCTGAACAACTTCTGGAGCCCCAGCACCCACAGAACGACACAGAGAAGCTAACCTCCCACTGAGGACAGCCCAGCAGCCCTGCAGGAAGGACCAGCACAGCGCCACCAGTGCAGTGCATGGGGAGCTGACCTGAGCCCTGCCTGAGTTGCAGTTTTAGCCCCAGAGTGGCAGGGCCAGCAACCAGCTGAAGGGACCCCAGAACACCAGCAGCTGTGGCGATTCCAGAATTATCAACATAGACATGCCTAGGACAAAGTGAGAGGTTAGTGCCCTAAGGACTTTGGGACCAGTATTTGGGGAATGCATCGGCTTCCTCCCCTGGGGGCTAGAAGCTGCTGAGGAGACACGCCACTTTTGTAGTTTTCAGAGGCAGCTCGAGCTCCTGGCCTGCGAACTGTAGGGAGATCCAGCGATCAGTCTTGGGGGGTAATCGCTCTTGCTTTAACCTCCCTGGATCTGGATTGTGATCTTGGGTGGAGGTCGTGGGTGGGTTTCCAGCTTGCCAGAAATGGAAGTTGCCCCCCCCACCACATGTTCGGGGTGAAAGTTCCTGTCTGGCGCCAGGCCATACTGTGGCAACAAGCCCAAAAGTCAAGTAATTAAGTGGCAACATGCCAAGGCAAAGGAAACAAATTAAACAGAAAAATGCAACCTTAGACTCCTACTTTGGGGGCACAAAGGATCGAAGCATAGAGTGAGAGGACAGCTGTGAGGTCAGAAGTCCTGCTCCAAAAGCCCCAGGGGAAAACATGAGCGGGTTGCAGGCCACAGAGGACCTTAAGAAGGACTTTAAAAATCAAATAAGAGAAGTGGAAGAAAAATTAGGAAGGAAAATGAGAAGGATGCAGGAAAACTATGAAATGAGGGTCAACAGCCTGAATGAGGAAAACAACACCTTAAAAAATAGACTAACTCAAATGGCAAAGGAGGCCCAAAAGAGCAATGAGGAGAAGAATGCTTTAAAAAGTCGAATTTTCCAGATGGAAAAAAAAAGAACATCTCGTTCTCATTGTACAGATGAAGAAACTGAGGCTCGGAGGAGGGCAATGATTTGCCCTGTGTCACAAAGAAAGCAAATGGAAGAACAGGGATTCTAACACTGAATCTCTCATTTTTAAATTGGTGTTTTCCATTGTACTATACAACTTCCTAACTTCAAAGAGTCTGTCATCTTGTGAGGGATAAAGGACTTAAACGTGAGAAAAATCAAATACCATAAAGTAGTCCTAGATTATGCAACAAATGAGGCAGACAGACAAAGTGAAAAATATCTCCATGAGTCAGACAGTGGCTAGAGGAAGTCTGTTGAAGAGATGGTATTGGAGTAAAGTCCTAAAAAATGGGTAGGATTTGAAAAGGGGAAAATGAGGGAGATCATTCCAAAAAGGGAAGGGGAAGAAAAGAAATAAGAATTAACAGTGCTAGCAAAGACAGTCAGACAGGAATGAAATAGGAATAGGGAAGAAACCAACCTACTTGGACAAAAGGAATTCTTGCTGCAGAATAAATAGTAGGAGATAAAACTGTAGCAGACTGTAAAGGGCCTTAAATCCCTTGAATATCATTCCCTAGAACGTGCTTCTCTTTTCCTCCATTATTTTCCCTCTTTTCTTTCTTTTTATTGTCACTTTCTGCCTTTGTCCAACTTAGGCCCATCAGTGGCACCCAGGTGTACTCAGACACTCAGCACAAAGCATTTGACCCCAGCCTGGTCTAGGTCAACTATTTTGCTGATTATCCTACAAAAGATGAAATCTTCATTTGTTCAAGTTAAGCCAACCTTCTATCTTATACCTAAAATCAAGCACAT
Source organism: Gymnobelideus leadbeateri (assembly GCA_011680675.1). Taxonomy (NCBI): domain Eukaryota; kingdom Metazoa; phylum Chordata; class Mammalia; order Diprotodontia; family Petauridae; genus Gymnobelideus; species Gymnobelideus leadbeateri. The sequence goes on from WOXC01003586.1 coordinate 276,304, forward strand.
GTGAATGCAAATCTTCTAACCCATTAGAATTATTTGTGGAATTTTCCTTACAATACTTAAATTATATAAGGTTATAGTTCTTATTTATATAGTAAGTTGATTCTCCCCAGATATTTTTCTTGAAATATTATTACAGCTACAACAGTCAAAAGGTCTGCTGATGTAATATAAAAATGAGCTTTATCTCCATATAGTTCAAGAACGCTAACTTCTGACAGTACTTTCTGAAATGTCAGGCTTCAAAATGAAACAAAGACAGACTTAAGCAAGTGGACAAAACAATAAATAAAACTTAGAAATACTCATTAAAATAGTGAACTAAAATTTATACTAGAATTAGAATACTCATACTAAAATATTATTTCATAGAAACAATATGGAGAAAAAATATGTACATGTATACATCTTATATGCTACCAAAAAATGAATGTATGACTAAGGTTTTTGTAGCAATATCTTATCTTTTTTTTTTAAGTCAATAAAATGTGTGTAAGCCACGTTTACTTCTAATTGGAAAAGCGCTGAATTATGGGGGCAAAGTAGCACAGAGTTTAGCGTAGGAATTCTTAATATGGGGTTCATGTCTTTTATTTTATGGTTTTTAAAACAAAATTTTGAGAAGAGCTCCATCCATAGTCTTCCCTAGACTACCAAAGGGGTCCGTGACACAAATAACCTCTGGTTTAGATGTAGAGTGGGCCTTGGAAATCATCTAGTCAAAATTTTACAGACCAAGAAAAGGGGTCTCTCCCAAACACACCCATGTTCACAAAGGGATTAAGTAGTGAAAATGGGATTCAAAACTAAAGTCTCTGACTACAAAACCAATGTTCCATCATATAATTAAATATAAGTTCAATTTGTATTTTCATATTTGGACTTCAGTTCAAATTCTGGATCTGCCATTGAAAAGTCGTTCTATAATCTCAAAAAAATCACTAACATCTATAGGCCTCAAGTTCTTCCTCTGTTAAAAAAAAACAGGGGCTGGTTTAGACTTTACAAGTTTGGGATCCTAAGACTTCTTTAACTCAAAATGTCCTGTTCCATCAAAAATGCAAATTTTCTATGGAGTTGTCCAGAAGTCACATACAACCTAGTTATTTACAATTCATCTCCAAATTCAAACTTCAATTACATTACCATCATGAATTTCCTAAATATTTAAGCAGACAGTAACACAAGTGACATTTTTTTATCTAGAATTAATATGCGTAACCTTAAGAAAAATTCACATTTACAAATAAAATAAAGCATCTACCTTTAAACAAAGGACAGTCTCAATGTTTCACCCAGAGGGTCGTTTTAACGATGAGGCACGAAGTTATCAGATAAGTTTCAAAAGTCAGAAGATCAATTTTCGGCCTAGGAAGCTTTGTTTTCCAAATAAGTCACAAAACACTTCAACACAGGGCTCCAAATATTTGATGACAAGTATGAATCTGCTATTTTCAATCTCCTTATTCTGTCATGAGATGCTTTTATTTATAAAAGACAAGCTCTAATATGGCTTAAAGCTTATTTATTTCTAACTTCCTAGACTGTCGGATCAGCTTTCTCTGCAAGGTAGCTGGTACACTGAATTGGAAGTTATACCTCACACAACTGGTTCCTAAGCCACGCCTACAAGAAGAAGGACAGGTAAACAGGGTTTTTTTAAAGACACAGTTCCTATTTTCTTCGGTTAAACTACTAGTTTACACATGTGCAAATACCTTGCTTTCACTCCATGTACAATATTTATTCTAATATTATTTTAAATTAATTTTTGGAATTAAGAAATATAAAGATTCCATTTTCAATCCTCTGGATTGTATTGTGTAAATCAGAGCTCTCCTCCCTAACATTTTCATTCAAATCAGATGAAAACATCCAATTACTTTCCAAAATATACTATGCTACCTACTACTTACTATATACTACTCCTGACCCAGCTTTAGGAAGGTCACTTTGACACCTACATGAAGGATGGGTTCTAATGGGGAGAGATCTATGGCAGGGATACCAACAATCCAGGTGTGAGATGATAAGGGCCTGCACCAGTCTGAAGGCAGTGCTGGAGAAAGGGGTATATACAAGAGATGCCACCTGAAGGGGAGAGATGCAGCAGGGGTCAAGGATGCCATTCAGGTTGCAAGCCTGGGTGACTGCGAGGATGGTAGTAATGTATGAGGCTGGAAAGATGGGTTAGGACCAGGTTCTGAAGGGCTTTATAAGTCAAACAGGAAAGTTTACATCTGATCAGAGCAGTAACAGGTCGTCCAACTGGAGCGTACTGAGGACAGGAGTGACATAGTTAAATCTGAGCTTAAGGAAAATCGTTTTGGCAGTAGTATGGAGGATGGACTGGAATGAGAGATGAGCAGGGAGACCAATTAGGAGGCAGTGCAGCAGTCACTCCTCAGTGAGAGGTAATAAGGGCCGGAACGTATGGATGTATAAGCAGAGACAAAAGGGCAGAAGAGAGACATCATGTAGAGGCAGAAAAGACAGGATTTGGTCACACAGACTACGGAGCATGGCCAGGCTGGAATTATACCAGATATGCAGCGTTGGTTTAATATTATAAAAACCATCAACATAATTTGTTGTTGTCATTCAGTTATTTCAGTTGTGCCCAGTCTTTGTGACCCCATTTGGTGTTTTCTTGACAAAGATACTGGAGTGGTTTGTCATTTCCTTCTCCAGATCATTTTAAAGATGAGGAAATGGAAGCAAACAGGATTAAATGACCTGTCCAGGGTCACATAGCTCCTAAGTGTCTGAGACCAGATTTGAAGTCATGAAGATGAGACTTCCTGACTCCAGGCCCAGATCTCTATCCACTGCGTCACCTAGCTGCCCATCCACATAACAAACTATATTACTAACAAGAACAACAAAAATCATATGATCACATCAATGGATGCAGAAAAAGCTTTTGACAAGATACAACAGCTATTCCTTCTAAACAAGAGAAAACATGGGAATAAATGGATTTTTCCTTAACATGATGAATGGTAACTATAAAAAAACAAAAGCCAGCATTATATGTAATGAGTATAAACTAGAAGCCTTTCCAGGGCAGTATGCTGGTAAATATTTACCAACTGCCTCTCCAAAAAACAGGATATACTTTTAAGTTTTATTTCCATTATTAACACTTTTCTTAAGTCTAGACAATCAACAAAACAATAAATCAAATTCTGTTTTGCAAAGATTACTGATTTTTGAGGCATTTACACACACTGAATGCTCACATGAAAATTTAACCATTGACTGTAACTTCAACACATCTCTGACCTTTTCCTGTAAGATCAGGAGTAAAGCAAAGGTATCCAATATTACCACTACTATTTGACATAGTGCTAGAAATGCCAAGTATAGCAGTAAGTCAAGAAAAAGGACTGAGGTAATAGACATAGGAAAGAACAAAATTATCATTTTTATAACTGATATTATGGTTTACTTAGAGAACCAGAGATAATCAAGTAAGAAATTAGTTGAAACAATAACTCCAATAAAGTTGTAGGAAATAAAATAAATCCACACAAGTATCATCAGCATTTCTAAATGGTAGCAAAAAAAAAAACCCAAGGGGAAGAGATAGGAAGAGAAATGTGATTTAAAACAATTATAGAATGTATCAAATATTTGGGAGTCTACCTGCCAAGACACACACAGGATTATAGGAATACAACTAAAGAACATTCTCTATGGAAGAAATCCAAGCCATCGATATGAAAAAAGTGCTACAAACCACTAATAATCAGAGAAGTGCAAATTAAAGCAACTCTGAGATTCTACCTCACAATCATCAGATTGGAAAAGTTGACAAAAAAGGGAAAATGATAAATGTTGGAGGGGTTCTGGGAAAACAGGTGTATTAAAGCACTGTTAATGATGCTGTAAAATGGTCCAGTCATTCTAGAAAGTAATTTGTAACTGTGCCTCAAAATTTACCAAAAAAAACCTCCCCAAAACCTGTGCATACTCTTTAGGTTGTCCCCTATGCCTAGAATAGTCACTTTCCTTATTTTCACTTCCTGGCTTCCTAGGCTTCCTTCCAGTTCCAGCTAAAATCCCACATTTCACAGGAAGCCTTTCTCCACCCCCCCTTAATTTCAGTGCCTTCCCTCCACTGATTATTTTTAATTTACCCTGCATATAGCTTGCTTGCTCAGAAGAGTTTGTATGTTGTCTCCCCCATTAGACAGGGAGCTAATGCCTTTCTTTGTATCCCTAGAGCTTTTAGCACATTGCCTGGCACACAGCAGGTACTCAATAAATGTTTATTGACTAAATGAGTGACTACTACAATGAACACATACCTATTTTTATGTATGTGGAGAAAAGTATTTATACACATTTTATTTTTTTTTTGTTCAGCCATTTTTGAGTCATGTCTGATTCTTTGTGACACCATTTGGGGTTTTCTTGGCAAATAAATTAGAGTGGCTTGCCATTTCCTTCTCCAGCTCATTTTACAGATCAGGAAACTGAGGCAAAGTTAAGTGACTTGTCCAGGGTCACACAGCTAGTAAGAATCTGAGGCCAGATTTGAACTCATGAAGATGAGTCTTTTCTGACTCCAGGCGGGGCACTCTATCCACTGCTCTACCTAGCTGGGCATTTAAATGCCATGTACATATATACATGTCTTTGAGAAAGCCACATAAAGATGATAGTTAAACGCATGGGAGCTGATGAGGTACAGAAGAAAAGAGGAAAGCCTGATACAGAACCCTGCAGGTTGCCTACAGCTAGGGACTTAGATCTGGATGAGAGGTTGGCAAAGGAAGCCGAGAAGGAGTCTGTATACAGACAGGAAGAAACAGGGAAAACAAAGCACCCCCAAACTCCAGAGAGCAGGTTATTCAGGAGAGCGTGTTCAGCAGTATCAAATGCAGCAGAGACGTCAAGGACCAACACTGAGAAAAAAACGTAAGACCTGGCAATTAAGAAATCGTAACTGTTTTCAGTTGAACAATAAGGTCAGAGGCCAAACTGCACAGGATTGAGGAATGAGAAAAAGAAGTGGAAGTAACCAAAGTAAATAGCTTTTTCTTAGAGTTTGGATGATAAAAGGAGGACAAAGCTTGAAGAGATGGTTGTTTAATGATGGGGCAGAACTGGGTTTGACTGAAAGCAACAGGCCAGGAACCTGTAGATAGGAGAGGCTGAAGTGTAGACAGAGAGGAGAGATCACTGGAGGGGGCAATCTGCTGGAGAACATGGGATGAGCTAGTATCAAAAGCACAGAATACACAGGGAAAGAAGCATATTGGTTAAATGAATTCTCTGGTGATTTTTTTTCCATTCTTTTGATTTCAGTGCTCATTGAAAGTAATTTTAAAGTGTATAGTACGCTTTCCTGTTTTAGAAAATAGAGTACACTGAGTATGATTTTAATCTTTCTTTGATGACTAAGGATCTTGCAGTGCCTGAGGGTCATCCCGAACATCAGTTGTCGTTACACATTTTATACCACAAATATAACGAAGACAAAAAATAAGGTACACAATGTTTAATAAACCATATACATGCTAGGAGTTAATTTTTTTAAATCCCTCCTTTAAACTATTTTTGTCATGTTAAAAATGCAAATACATGGTCACATAATTATATCTTATTGTCCTACCTTTTTGTATCCATAATACTCTCGTGCAAAGAGGTCAATATTGAGGCAAACTGAAATTTCATTAATCGCAATCTATCCCTAATCATGGATATAATATTCAGACCTTACATGCTTTATAAATATTAGAATAAAATTACTGATCTATAGCATTGATAATTCAGTGTTCCAGAGTGCTATAATTAAGTTTACTGCATTTTACTGAGTTTGTTTGAAGATTTTTTTTCTGACTTTTGGGGGTCAGGTGAGCATGCAAATCAGACAAATCTTTTGGTTTCTAACATTTTCCAATTAAAAAACAGAAGGTTGGTAATCACCATCCACCTGAAATCTTACCTTGTCTAGTAATACATTCTGCCACAATCTAAAGATACTGAGGTAACTTCTATCTCTGGCACCAAAGGACGTAAAGAAAAACTGCATGGAAAATAATAGGACAATTTCAGGATCACAGAAAATGAACAGAAGGTATCTCTGTCACAAACGCATACTGGGACTTCCTTTGATCTAAGGACATTATCATGACTACTTACTGTATACCCTATTGTACTGAAAAGCAAAGAGTTTGCATATAAAGGCTATGGAAGAAAAAAATAATCTTTTCAAATAGTAAATTTAGTAGTTTTTTAAAGCACAATTCCTATTATAAACATGATTTTATGTTTTATCAAGAAAAGGATATATAGTTGATGGGTTTGTTTTTTTTTCAGGGGGGAAGACAGGGCAATTGAGGTTGACTTGCACAAGGTCACATGGCTAGTAAGTGTTAAATGTCAGGTCGAATTTGAACTCAGGTCCTCCTGACTCCAGGGCTGGTGCTCTATTCACTATGCCACCTAGCTACCCCCAAGTTTATGTTTAACTTCATTTTAATAAAAACAGAACTGGGTGCCCATCAATTGGGGAATGGCTAAACAAGTTGTGGTATATGAATGTAATGGAATTTTATTGTGCTATAAGAAACGAGGAGGTGACAGATTTCATAATTACCTGGAGAGACTTATACAAACTGATGCTGAGCGAGAAGAGTAGAATCAGAAGAAATTTGTATACAATCACAGACATATCATATCTGTGACGACCAACTATGACAGACTGGACTCTTTTCAGCAATGCAGTGATATAAGTTAATCCCGAATGACTCAAGAAAGTGAGAAATGCGCCATCCAGAGATATAACTAGAAAGAACTGAGCCTGAATCCTGATGGAAGCAAACTAAATGATCTTGTTCTTCTCATTGTTTGGTTTTACTTCTTCCTTACCATCTTTCATCCCACCTAGTACAATATGCCTTTGTAATTGGAATAATGTTTAATATGAATGCATTTGCAGACCCTATACTGTACTATATGCTGTCATGAGGGGAGGGGGGAGGGAAGTAAAGGAAATTTGAAAATCAAGGAACTATGGAATTGAATCTTGTTAACTGAAACTAAACTAATAAATTAATAAAAAAAAAAACAGAACTGGGAAAAGCCTGCAATATTTTTCTGTTTTATAGTTGCTTTATAGGCCTAATATAACCACAGAATAAAAACAAAAACAACCAAAAATTTTTATCAGAGGAAACTTTAAAGATCAAAATTTTATAATCTGTCTACATTAAACCATATGATTTCTTACATACCATGTTCTCAGATACCTATGACTTCCACTACTTATGGATATGAAACCTTACATACAAACCTGAAGCTGGACCTTCAACTGTGTAAAACAAAAGTGGCATTTCACTTATTTAGGACATATTCTAATATGTGCTTGCTTCTAGTAATAATTTCTTTGAATTCAATTAATATTGGCAAAGCAATCTTTTTAATAGGCATAGTTATAAAAAGTGACAGATGGCAGCACTAGAAATATAGTATTTCATTTATATATAAAATAGGCAGTACAAATTCCTCCTACATTATATAATCAAGGACCCCATCTCTCATTACAAGGAAGTCATATTGAAGAGTAAGAGAATTAAGTTTTTCTGCCTGTTCAATTCTCAGTTTGTCCAATGAAGTGTCAAAATCCAGAGATTTTTTAACTGGGACAAAACAACAGAGCTGGAGGCAAGCAGTTCAGACATGTTGACAGTGTGAACATGAGTATCAGGGGTGGAGAACTTGCAGCTTTGAGGCCACATTTGATTGAGTCTAAGTTTTACAGAACAAATCCTTTTATTAAGGGGATTTTTTCTGTGAAGTTTGGATTTAGTCAAAGGGACACACATGAGGACCTAGAGGGCCACATGTGGCAGGAGGCTACAGATTCCCCACCTCTGAATAGTCCCATTGGGAGAGGAGGCAGGAATCTGGCCCATGTCTCTGAAAGAATTGGGGGGAAAGTGCTATCCCCAGGAAAGGAGACTCTCGGTATGATAGTCTCTCGACCCATGTGTCCCCTATATGTCTATACTTTACACCCAATTGCCTCATCCTAGTTTGGCTCCATCAAAATAATAATACTACAGTTTTCTAAAATATTTTTACTCAAAATTCTCAAATAATTATTCTCAAACTAAGCCAGAATCCTGTTCTAACACTATTCACATGCTTTACTCCTATCTAAATGGGCTAGAAATAATATAGGTTATATAATATAGGAAATAATAGTATTGTGCTGATACTACCTTTTTTCTTAGCAAAAGTACCTTTGCCTTGTTTTCTAATAACAATTTAAAATTGAAATTAAAATATTCCGGGGTTGCTGATAGATTTCTAAGACTTGTGAGCCCATCTAAACTGTCCTGTCTAGCCTCATAGCACTTCAAATTCTCTCTTTAATAGTTTTTACTCTCTAGCCTAAATATGTACTACTAACTCCCAGTAATCCCTCAAGGTGACCCCTTATCCCCATTCAGTTTAATTCAACTAACACTGATTGAGTACCTAATCTGTGCCAGAGATGGGAACATAAAGTCAGAAGCCAAATAATCCCTGCTCTCAAGATGCCTATGTGGAAGGAGAGGGATGGAAAGAAGGAACAGAACACAGATAATTGGAGGAGTGTGAGATCACATGTGGGAGGAATCAGAAAAGGTTTCCTAGATGAAAGAGCAACACAGTCTTTAAGAAAAGGATGTTAAGGGAGAAAGATGAAGGAGAATTAATTCAAGATATGGATTTCCTCCCAGAGAGTCCTGCTTCCCTCCTTGAAAAGGAAGAAACCTTAATAAATCCTGCTATCCTTTCACTTGAAAAGAGGAAACATTAACTGCTATCAAATTTCATCCCATCCACGACCTCATTTGGAAAAATGATTGACTTTTGTGGAACTAGTCTCACTCAAACAACTTCTAACAGGCCTCTAATACATTTGGTCCAACAATTACTTCTTTCCATTGGGGAAAAGGTTGAGAATGAACTGGGTCCTAAGTTGTATAAACCCAGGAAAGGTAATCTGCCTTTCCTCAAAGGCAGAATGGCAAAAAAATAAAATAATTTAGTAATTCAGGATGCCTTCTTCCTAATGATGAACAAAGTTAATAAGTATAACAAGAGGTTGAATAATTTCTTGGTTTATAGCTTATTAGTTTTTAAACCATCCCCATCTGGCTTCCTACGGTCAGGCCTGGCAGCAAAACTAGCAAATAGGAAAGAGTGCCACTTGGGCCATAGAATTAAACTCCCACATTCTTTATTGAGAAATGGCAAAAAGTCCAGATGAATAAAGACCACGAGTTAAAAATAATCACAAGAATAACAGCTGTAATGGTGTTAGGCTACCGTGTCCGCTATTCAATTCTCTTTGCACTAAGGTTTATAGAAGCAAAGACGTAGAGCTAGAAGGGAAACCATCTAGTCTAAGCACTTCGTTCTACTTGGAGATCATCTAGTATAACTACTTTATTTTGCAGATAAATAAATGGAGATCCACTGAGTTTAATTAACTTACTCAACAGGTAGCAAGAAGTAGAATTTGGACTCACTGGCCCAAAACTGGTATGCTTTCCTCTGCCTCACACTGCCTTAAACATCACACAGTCATAGAATCACAGACTCTAAGAGCCAGAAGGAAACTCAGAGATTTATCTAATCCACCTTGTACCTGAATATGAATTAAGACTTGGCCTTAAAGAGCCTCAGTTTAAATCCTGAATCTTTCCTTTACCATCTATAGAACCTTGGGCAATGGAATGGAAAAGCCTACTTGATTAGGTGCTGAAGGGGCAAGGTAAGCCCCTCTGTGAGGAATAAGATTATACAAACCAAGGCCCCAACTCAATATGACCTTTCTATTACCCTGAGCTGTTTGGGAACAGAGGATCCTGAGAATGTGAGGGCTGCTCCTCTCCTGGGACCCTGGCCACGTCCTTGAGAAGAGATATGATAACTGCCCAACTCCTAGAACTAGCCATTCCAAGGAAACATCGTTCTTGTGGGGGCCTTGAAGGGATTGGCCTCTGTCCCAGGCCTCACACAAGATACAATGCTTGCTAAAAATACCTAGCAGTATGCCTTCTTTGTTCTCAGCACTACTTAAGCTGTAAGATTCAGACCCCAAACTGGAATCTCACCCATGGAGGAGATGTCTTGCCTGGGACCCTCCCGTGCAGGACCTTGATGGCTGTACCCAGGATTCCCCAGCTTGTATGGTCAGGTGTTGGTGCTTCCCCCTATCGGTGATGATTGTAAATATGTATATATGTATATGTATATGTGTGTGTGTATACATATATATAAATGTTATCTTTCTCTTCCTAAACCTTTCACTCTGTTATCTTCGGTTTCCTTCCCATTCACCTATATTCTAAATAAACTATATTGGATCTTTTGAAGTGCCGAGTATTCCGTTTACGTGGATCCTGAACCTCCTTAATTGAAGAGGTGCTTACTGTGCTAAGCTCTGAAAATAAAGATAACCTCTACATTTGAGAACACACATTTTAAAGGGTGGCGAGAGAAATAATAAAGGAAAGCTCGTGTTCATGTTCAATTCATGGCAGTTAGAAAAGTCAGGGAGTGTTTAGGCTGGGCAAGTGGCACGGAAGAATGCAAGGCCTAGAGGATCTTAGGGGTCAATGGCAAGGTAGATGGCCCTTCAAAAGGTTTAGAGGAGAGTGAGGCTGTGGGATATCTACAGGAGAATTATGAATTTGGAGCTAAGCATAGAACTTACAAAGAATGGTTCTTGTCTAGGCAGTGGGGCGAGGAGGGCTATGTGGGGTAGGCATTAATCTATGGCTTCCCTAAGTGGCAGCAGATATTACTGGTCTGCTGCCCATCAGTGAGTTAGGGTAGGAGAAAGGAAGTTCCCTGGCTCCCTAACATGGGACCAGTGTAGGTAATGAGTCCCAGGCATCTGAACCACAGTTTCTTCACAATCAAAGATTCAGACTGGAGGGATTCTTAAGATCTCTATGACTGGTACCTTCCTATGCAAATCCAAGGCAAATTGTTCATTGCTTGTAATACTTATGAAACATGAAAAAGATCACAAAAGTGCGAGGAGACTAAACCTACGATTTCATTAGTATGGGTGATTTCCATGAAAGAAACTTCCTCTAGCAATGAATATCAGCATCTTCTCTGCATCTTCTCGACTTAGAGAATTGCCTGGATCACTGAAATTTTAAGTGACTTACTTTGGGTCACAAAGCCAGGCCGTTTCAGTGGTCTCCTTGCCTCTGAGGCTGGCTCTCTATTTGCTATTCTAGGTTGAGGCTGGCTCTCTATTTGCTATGCTAGGCTGCCTCTCTAAAGTATAAAGCCAGTAACAGGAATATCCCAAGAAATACTTATTTTCAGGAAGATCTGGGCTCAAGATCCCCCTCTAGAACATCCTGGCTATGTGACCCTTGGCAAGTCGCTTATCTTCCCAGCACCCCAGGCAACTCTCCAAGACTATAAGCCATAAAACAGCTGTGCATTGGTATTGGTAGATGCAGTTTCCTTACTAGAAGTTCCTCACACCAATAAAACCACAAGTCTGGGCCCACCTCCAATTCCAACAGCATACAATTCTCTTAATCATCAACATTAGTCAGGAACTGTTTAATTAACTAATAAACCTAAATTCAGAGAAATCAATATCAGTAGTCGGTTTATATATTCATAAGCAGCACTTTAAAAGGGGGAGGAGAGAAAAGGAGAGAATGAGTATAAGGATTTGCATAAATTTATGAACCTTTTCACTCTCTGTAATGATCTGAATGGCATTTGGAATAAGTCGAGCAGTCTTCTCCTTGGTCATAAAGGTTATGTCCTTCAAAGCAATGGAAATCTAAACACACAAAAAAATTTAATATATTAAAATGTATTCTAAAGCAAAATATATACACTAAAATTTTAGTTTAACATTAGCCTAATGGTCAATATTTAAGCAAAATAAACTTTCAAAGCATTAATAAACAGGTATTATTATTCTTGGAGAAAAACAGAGTAGACAATTAAACATCGTTTTGAATCTCTCTCTCTAACCAGATCTCTATTTCTGACATCAGACAACATATAAAAAAATATGTGGATGTTTATATCCTGAATTAATATACAAACATGCAAACCAACAGAATCTACCACATAAGACATCTTTTTGGCAATTCCATCAGGAAAAATGCACTAAGCTTATTTCAGTAGGAAATCTATTATCAGATCTTAACTAAATTTGAAAATTGAGCCAAAAATATCAAGCAAAAAATAAAGAAAATGTTAAAGAAACATAGTCTTTATAACTATATGCATGCTGATGCATACACAAATAAACATTTCTACAGGCCAAATGTATCTTTACATTCCAAAATACTTTATAATCTAAAGCATATTACAGGGAAAATTTTTCTACATTCTACACATTTCTATAGATTGTTTTTCTTATTTTTCTTGAATAGTCCACCTTCAAAATAATGTTGGTACTAACTAAAACAAAATCTTTAAATATGGAAATTATGACACTGTAATGATTTATGTTAGCATACTTTTTTTTTTTTTGGCTTTTTGGAGGGGGGAAGGTAGGGCAATTGGGGTTAAGTGACTTGCCCAATTTGAACTCAGGTCCTCCTGACATCAGGGCCAGTGCTCTATTCACTGCGCCACCTAGCCGCCCCACTGTTAATATACATTTCTGATGTGGTACAAGGCACTTTTAAAAAATATTTTCCAGTTGAAAGTTAACAAAAGTTAGGCTTAATCCTCAAAATCAGTCTACAAAATCTATCTTGATTTGATCAAAGATTTGATTAGGTCTTGCAAGCTGAGAAAAAAAAACTGAGAAAATATGAGCTAGGCCACATAACTGCTAAGTGAGTCAATACTGGGCTGGAGCCAATTCCAGATACTGGCTATCAATGATCAGTGTTGACTTCTGTGGATGTGTCTAAACATAGGGAAATAAAATAAATCACCTCTCAGACTCTCTTCCATCAAATATGGTTCATTCTACCTCTTAACATATTTGATATAAAAAATTCTGCTGTCCCTTCATTTTCAGCTGACAGGCATCTATAAAACTCTAAATGATTTTTGCTGTGACTTTGAAATGAAATAACAAATAAAAGGGATGAAATGCATTTTTGGGGGAAACCTCCTAAAAACTAAGACAAGCAGTAAGAGACCTGGCATGGTTTTAAATAATAAGATTTAACATGATTAGTATAGTGAGCAAATATTGTACCACCTAGATGACCAACAACCTTCTCATTTGCTATTTGAAATTATGATACCAAAGAGATTTCTCATATAATTGTTTTAACACATTGAAATAAGAGTATGTCTTACTGTGGTTTCCCATCTAAAGATGTTGCTATGGAAACAGAGCCAGTTTTCTGAAAGGTACAGGCGTCCCTGAAGCAGAATGTCCTTCTGAAGAGCACAGGCATAATCTGAACACACAAAGACAGGGAAGGAGTTGACCCAAAAATCTAGCAGCAACTTGAAAAAAATGTATGGTATTTTGAAATACAAAAATCATTACTGCCACTTGTTGAAGGAAAAAAAATCTCTAATTTCAAAGCTATAGAGAAAATCAGCAGTTAAACCTCTACCTCTGCACCAGTAGGCAGTGAATATCAATGAACAGCTGACAAAGTCAGAAAGAATTTTGCGACTCCCAAAGATATAACAAATTGATTATCTCAAAAAGATATTTTAACTTTATTTCAAGATCTAAGTTTTTTTTTTCCAATATGAGAATTCCTGGATTATCTATAGTGACAGGATAATGGGTTGATATGAATAATCTTATTTTAATCACTGAATTCTGAAGTGTAAAAAAGATGTTTTTAACAGCTGTATAAATCTAAGAGTACCTAAAAATAAAAAATCAAATTATATCAAATTTCTGAGTAAATACTCTGAAATCTACATATAATTAAAGTCTATATATTACAAAGACAAACAAATTTATTATTCATATTGATTTTGACAGCAAAATCATTTGTAAGGGGAATGCCTCTCAAATCCTCAAGCAAAAATAGTCCTGTGAAATAATGAAGCAGACAGATTACTCACTCAGCATGCATAACTACCCTTCTATGATGAATCAGAATGGTGGTCACAATGAAGCTTCCTGAAAATTTAATCCAAAACACTGAAACTTTTCATTAATTTAGTCTATATTATTTAGAATTCCCAAAGTATTTATTTAAACAACATGATTTTGATTGATGATCTTTTCAGACAGGCTTTCTCAAAGTGCTGGTCAAAGGTTTTTTAAATGGCTCCAGCCAAAACATCCTTTGTCAGATACTGGATAGTAAGTCAACCCAACAAACATTTCTTGAGTGCTGACTGTATGCAGGGCACTGAGTATTTACCCAAGCATATGAACCACTATTTACCCAAGACCTTAATGTTGCATTATTTTGTTTTAAAGACTTTCTCTTATCCATACCAGCAAAAGATTCATTTTTTATTTCTTACACTCTTGCCTCAAAAGACAAATATGTAACAAAATAAGCAGAACATTTAAGAACCAGAGAGATCTCACCTGATAAGTCATTTTAATAACAGACTGCCTAATGAAATGAAATAATTATTCCTGTGTTTCTCTATGAAATTAATGTCAATATCATTTGATTCATCAAAGAAGCACTAAAAAAGGCTATTTATCAAATAAATGGCTAATTTATGCATTTCACAGTTTTAAAAGCTTTTCATAATAAGCATTTATAGACTGTATATCAAATAAATAGCTAAGTTCTACACATTTCACAGTTTTAAAAGCATTTCATTTTATAATAAGCATTTATAAAAGTCAAAATTAGAAATATTAGAAGTTACTGAAGGGAGCAGCTAGGTGGCACAGTGAATAGAGCACAGGCTCTGGAGTCAGGAGGACCTGAGTTCAAATGCGGCCTTAGACATTTAACACACACACAAAAAATAACTAGCCATGTGGCCTTGGGCAAGTCACTTAACCCCAATTGCCCTCCAAAAAGCAAAAAATAAAAAGTTACTGAAAGAACTGGATACAGGATACAACAGATTAAAATCCAATATCCCTTGCTACTGAATGGTCAATTTCCAACATGATTATCAACAAGTTTTTGAAAAGTTGTTTTAATCAATCAACAAGAATTTATCACAGGCCTATTCAAGGAATTATATGTACTAGATCTAGAGGACACAAATACAAACATAGATTTAGAGCTGGAAAGGTCTCTAGAGGTTATCTAGTTCAACACCCTCCTTTTATAGAAGAGGAAATGGGACCCAGAAATGTTAAGTGACTTGCCCAAAGTCACTAAGTAAGTAGCAGGGAATGGATTTGAACCCAAGACCGCTGTCTCCTAAGTACTCTTTTCTCTGTGCTGCACTGTCTCATAGAGAAGTAAAATAAAGTAAAAACACACAAAAAGCACAGTAATTAGGAGAGGTACCTACATCTGGGTATTGGGGGGTGGGAGAGAATCAGGAAAGGCCTCTTGAAAGCTATGACACTGGGGCTGAGTCTTGAAGGAGATCAAGGTTTCCAAAAGGGAAAGGTGAAAAGGATGAAAGCATTCTAGGAATAGGAGGTTATCCTAGGAAAAGGTAAAGAGTTACCCTTTCACAAAACCATTTTGATTGGGTCCACTACAATTATGTCACATAATTTCAACTGGGCCCTGGGTGAGGAAGTGGTAGCAAGAGGGCCAGCAGCAGCAGCCTTGCCTCCAGGCGCCATCTTGTTCACACCATAGCCAAAGTTCTTGGCTCCTCCCCTACCCCTACCCTAATACCTTACCATCACCATCTAGACTTACTTCTTTTCTTATCTCTGTAGTGAGATTTTGGCTTCCCTTCCCTCTAGGATTGAGGAAGATACTATCTTTTCCAGTTACAGCTGGAGACCTGTGGCATTGATGGCTTTATATTTTTCAAAAAACACTGATCTCCATTTTCCCACTACATGTATGTGGATATGGGTGGTTTTTAATTTTGAGTACACTAAATATATGAAGGAATGAAATAAGCCATACATTTATTATGTTATAAAAGGTTTTCACTGAACCACTCAAGTGCACCAATCTGAGTTGTGATTATAAAGTAATGACACCCTTTAGAAACAAAAATATCAAAATTATTACACAAAAAGTATAATGGATAGAAGGCTGGACTTGAAATAAGGAAGAACTGTGTTGAAATCATACCTCCAGCACTTAATGAGTTGAGTGACTATGGGCAAGTCATTTAACATCTCTAAGTCATCGAGTTATTATGAGGATCAAATGAGATGATGCATGTAAAATAATTTGCAAATCTTAAAGCACTGTGTGCATGTGTAATCAACTATCATCAGCATAACTAAGGTACAATCACTTTGGAAAACTTATTCTAATGAAGTTAGTATCATTGCACAAAATATTTTTTTGTTTCTTCTTTTAAAATAGTCTTCAGCTATGGCCTAGAAGCCACATGTTTTAAAAGTATCATAACTTTTTAACCATAATTTGTTTTAATCCAAAATAGAACTATTCAGCTTGTTGATGTACTGCATTCCAGAGACTTAGCTCCAAAAGACTTCTGACTGTTTAAAAAAAAACTCATCCGTATAAGATGATGACTTGTCATCAGTCAGTCATTCCACATACTTAAAGGAAAATGCTTCTGGCTTTGAAGACAATTCCACAAGAGGCACTCCACAAGTGTTTTAAGCAATTGCAACATCAGTAGAATAAATATCTCCTCCCAAGGTGACTAATTCAGATAACAATACTGATTTTGCATGCATGAATTTTGAAGTCTCAACTACTTTGATATGTCACACAGTATTAGTTGATATTTATATATGCCTATAAGTGGGTATACATCCTGTAAGTGGTCTATATACATTTTCTCACTCTATCTTTACAGAAGTCCCATACATAGCTACATGTATTCAATTTTAAAAGTCATCTATTAAATATACACATTACAGGGTTGAGATAAGACATGGTCTGTGCCTTCATGGAATATAGAGCCCAATACACAAACAACTCCTTTCTTGCCCTCTACCCTGCCTCAGGTCCCCAGAGGAGGAGCTTTTTCTATTCTCTCAATTAGTACTAACAAAGGTATTTATTTAGTCAAACAGCCTCACAAGAGTAGTAGTTGCTATTTCTAATAACATTTCTCCTCAGACCTGGAGCATGCTCTTCCATAAAAAGATAAGGGGTGGCTTAACTTTTAGGGCTTATCCCACCCTAATCCAGGGGTGGGAATGAACTCATACATCGAGGAATACACCTGGTCAAGGCAACACAAAACTCACAAACGGAACAGCAAGACCTTTCTTTCTCCACTCCTCACTATGTTCCTATCAGGGTGTAGCAAAGTTATCAGAAGAGAGACCCCTTCCAGGCTGGGCTGTGTGGCCTCCCTATCCATCCATGGGCCTCTGGGTTCATTACCAACCAGTCACAGTGTTTTACCACCCTCAGGCACTGACATGACAATTCTCTCTTCCGCTAGGCTAGCAACTCTTAAAACCTAGAACTGGGGGCGGCTAGGTGGCGCAGTGAGTAGAGTGCCGGCCCTGGAGTCAGAAGGACCTGAGTTCGGATCCGGCCTCAGACACTTAACACACAAACAAAAACCTAGCCGTGTGACCTTGGGCAAGTTACTTAACCCCAACTGCCCCCCAAAAAGCTAAAAAACCTAGAACTGGTCAAAGTCAATCCTCTTTGATTCCCTTAGGGCCTTAGGTTGCCACACCCACGCAGGAGGTAGCAGAGGTCCTTTCCTGTCTGACAGCTCTTTTTGGCTAAAAGGTGGCTTCCCTCAGTGAGGGACCCCAGTTTTACTCATGATGATGACACCAGATTCTTCAGGAGCAGAAAGGACGAGGAGCAAAGGCATGAAGCAGTCTGTGTCCAGGAGCAAGTTCACTGTCCAGCTGAGCACTTATTCAGTTGTGCTATTCTCCCCACAGACCCTTTCTAAGTTGGGGGTTGTTTCTTTTGCATTTGTATGGCTCTGTCTTGGCCACTCCAGACCTTTAGCCCCTTCAACAACTAAAAAGGCTGTGCCCTGACACTAAGATACAAAATAACACGTGACAATGACATAAAAGAAGTGAAATAAACAGCTGGTAAAGAAGATATCAGAACATTGGGCTTGGCTTGACCATGGTATAAGAGACAGAAATGACGAGATCATGGCCAAGATTAGAAACTGTTCAGAGGTCAATAAGCTGAAAAGATAGGAAATGCAAGATAAAAATGGTTAAAAGGCAACTAAAAACCAAAATGAACGAGATAACAGTAACAGTTTTCAAAAAAGTTAAGTTACTATTCCTGGACAAACTATATCACACGGTACCAAATGGAATTTGCAAACGGTTTTGATTGATAAGTGTCTCAAGTGGCCTTCTATATTAGATCAGGCTGGCTCCTGTCCTGCTTCACTTTATCCCCTATCTTTTTTCTAGCTGCCTTGCCACTCAGACTAGATCATACTAAGTTCAGCTGGAAAAATCATGTCAATCTACTCAAATCTGGCCTCGGGGTCATACTTATTTGTATGACCCTAAGCAAGTCACTTAACCTGTGTTTGTCTCAATTTCTTCATCTACAAAACGGAGAACAGTCCCTACTTCCCAGGATGGTTGTGAGAACCAAATGAGATAATAATTGTAAAAGTGATTACTTAACACCATCCCTGGCACACAGTAAGTATTATATAAATGCTAGCTAGAGCTAAGTTTCTAATGGAGAACTACAAGGCTTTGTAGGTATACCTATTCCATACAATTTTTTTTTAAAATCAACGACCGGATGAAAGAACAAATGGGATGCTTATCAGATTTTCAGATGGCATAAAACTGGAACAGGTCTAAAAACGCCTGACAGTCTAGAATAATGTATTTCATCTAGTAGGATTAAATTTAAAAGGAATACATGTAAAGTCTTACATCTGGGTTAAGAAGAATCACTTGTACAAGTATAGGATAAGTGCAGCATGGCTAGGCAACACTTTTTTGGGGGAAAAAAAGTCTAAGGGTCTGGAGAATTGAAAGCTCAATTTGAGTCAACAGTATGATAACCAAAAACACTAATATAATCTTAAATCATATTAACAGAAACACAGAATCCATAGCAAGGAATATGACAAGTCAGTCATGCTGAATTCTGCCTTGTTCACTACATTTTACAAATGACATTGGCAAGCTGAACCCAAGTAGAAAATAGCAACCAGAATGGTCAAGGGACTTTAAACTATGCCATATGAAATGGAAGAAACTTGGAATATTCAATATGAAAAAAAGAAGACTAAAGTGGGACATGATAACCCCATATAAGACTTTAATTAGGATAGTAAGATGAAACTAGACCCTGGAAAAATAGAAAGGATACTCCAAGCTGCACTGCAGAGTTTCTTTAAATGGAAAACAACCATTGGCCAAAACAGGCAAAAATGAAACTCACGTATATCTTGGAACAAAGAATGTAATTAAGGTTATATCAAACAGAATGCCTTTTTATAGGAAAAACAAGTTTAAATGAACAGTCTTAACTAGGGAATTAAAGTCTCTTCACTTTAAAAAATATCTTTGCAAAGGTGCATTAATGAGATTAATTTTTAGAAAACATTTTGAAATCATTCTGCAAGAGTATCTAATCGAGACTTCAGAGTCATTATGAAATATGTCTCCTGGAAAAAAAGTGATGGACTAAAGATGCAGAATGAAGCAAGGATTTTCAGACATGGGCAATGTATTCATTTGCTTTGCCTGACCACACCTATTTCTTATATGGAGGGTTTCTATGAGGAGATATGCGAGGAGGAATTAATAGGAAGTTACAAATATTCCATCTCCCCTCACTCCTACAAAAAAGAATATCAATAAAACTTCAGAAGGGTGCTACTACTTTGTTAAGCTGAATTAAACATTTAAAATAAATTGTAACAGACATTATATGTGCATATATATACACACATACATTTACCAATATAAAGGGGAAAGTTTAAAGTTTGCTATAAAATTATCTTTTAAGAAATCACTGCTAGCACATCCTCTCCTAGGGAAAAAGAAACTGTATGTTGGATATCAAGTTTAAATTCTTTCTCCTAAACAATGTGAAATGAGTAAGAAAGTAAAATCATACCAGATCATTTTCCTCTTGAATATCTTTTTAATTAATATTTAACTTTTTTTTAATTCACAAAATACTTCAACCTACAATCTTATCCAGATTCAGAGTGCCTCAAACTATTAGGATTTTACTTATCTTGAAAAATATTTGTAATCTAGCAAAAAGCTAAAAGTATCTATTTATATTCTTATCCATCAGTCCTGGTTTAGCAACATCAGTAAAGATAAAAATTTTCAGGAACATTTTCCCTTCTTACCAACTACTAGCCTCTCTGATTCAGGAAGATGGGAGAATTGTCTTTTGAATTCTTCATTTCTATATTTGTAGGTAGAACTTGAAATCTGAAAAACAGTAAAAAGGTTAAATTAATTTCATCTTAATGCATTTAATTATTAATGATCCATAAAACATTTTCACATTATAATATAAGAAATAAGAAAATCAAGAAAAGATTCTATAATTATGAGTAATTAGTCACACAATACTTACTCTGTTATCAGAAGACCTGGGATCAAATGCTACCTCTGATGCTTACTATTTTGATGACTTTGTTCAAGTCATTTAACCTACATGAGTCTCAGTTTCTTTAGTTTTAAAGTGAGATTAGACTAGATGGCCTCAAAAGTCCCTTCCAGATCTAAATCTATGATTCTTTAAGCTTATTACCATATGACCCAATATATTTCTATTGCTCTCAAATTACAATCTGATTATTCTAAATGATAAAAGAAAGACTCAAAATACTGGTTCAATTCTGAATTTAAATAAGATAATATTGGAAAGACAGGGGATTTAAGAGCAGTACCAGAACAATTTATAGGAGGGCTACAATACTGTAAAGGGAAACAATTTGGAAAGATTTAAAAACATATGTACTTTATACATGAAATACCATAAGATGTAGGCTTTCAGACATGATTAATGTGTGAATGTATTGTGCCTGACTATACTTACTTAACAAATAAGGAAGAGAAGGCTAGATCTGGAGCCAGTAAACTTACATTTAAATCCTACCTCAGACTTGCTAGCTATTGACCCTGGGCAAGTCAATCTTTCCCAGGATGTTTCGTCATCAGTAAAATGTGGATGTAAACATATTCCCACTTATTTACTTCACAGAGTTGTTATAAAGATCAAATGAAGTGATGTATGTAAAGTGTTTCCCAAACTTGAAAGTACCACATCAAGGTAAGTTACTGTTTCATTAAACATTGAAAATATAATAAAGACAGAAATATGTGCAGACACAGAAGAAGAGTCAGAAACACATTAACTGATCAAAATGGGTACATGATTTAGACATAAAGGGTAATATCATAAGCAAATTAGAAGACCAATGGACAGTTTTCTCTGTCAGATCTTTAGAGAAAGGAAGAATTTTTGAATGAAATGAAAGATGGAGAGCATTACAAGATATAAAATGGATAATTTTGATTATATTAAGTTAAAATTTTTACACAAACAAAATCAATGCACCCAAGATTAGAAGGAAAGCATTCTTGCTTTCTTCCTGGGAAACAATTTTGACAGTCAGTGTCTCTGATAAAGGCCTCACTTCTAAAATATATAGAGAACTGAGTCAAATTTATAAGAACATAAGTCACTCCCCAATTGATAAATGCTCAAAGGATATGAACAGGCAGTTTCAGATGAAGAAATCAAAGCTAACTATACTCATATGAAAAAATGCTCTAAATCACTACTCTTTAGAGAAATACAAATTAATATAACTCTGAGGTTGTAATGACAAGCAAAGTAGTTATTTTGCTGCTTATTCAAGTGCCTCTGAGCCTTACTTTTGATTGTATCAAGTCTTTGTTGGAAACAGTATACTCTGTTACTCTTAATAGAACTAAGGGAATCTGAAGACCTTCCCTGCCCTTAATAGGTCTAACATCATCAAATGGAGCCCACAGTGGGAGGAGCTTGCCCAAAAGAACGGAACGGGAAGGGTAGAACAGGAAGGAGCAGAACAGAGAAAAGCTTGAGCAGAGCTGGGAGCAGGCAGAACTGAGAGAGAGAGAATGCTTGTGATTTTAGTGCTCTGTTAATCTGTGTTACTTTCTGAAAGAGAGACTGTTTGTGATGTCAGCACTCTGTAGCACCCTGTCTGTTGTTATTAGACAGAAGTCCTGAAAGAGGACGTTACTGTTGATTTGTGTTTGACTTCTCAGACTCGGGTCGGCCTTGTCTGTTGATTTGTGTTACTTTGTCAAATAGAAAGTGAGTTGAGGTGATATTGATGGTAATGTGTGTAAATACTGTTGTAGTTCTGTTAAGCTTAATGTGTGTAAATATTGTCATAGTTCTGTTAAGCTTTGTCTTCCCAGGAACAGAAACTGCAAAGGGGTTGAAGTGTAGCAGCCCCATGAGCTGAGATATAGAACAGGAGCAGAAAGCTGCCTACATGTAAATTCAGGCAAGAGTCTGGTGAATCCAGGCAAGAGCTGGGAGCAGTCAGCTAATTGAAGAGAAACTGATGGGTTTGGAAGAGCCTCAAGTTAAGATGAAAGAAGATGGATAATCTGTATTAATTAATGAGACTGTGATTTATTGTGACCTAGGGGTAGATGGTGTTTGTACTTTCTGCTACTCCTTAAGGATAACTGGCTTAAGGAAGATTGGAAAACAGCCTCGAATCAAGATGAAAGAGGACTTTACTTAGATACTGTGTATTTATTGAAGAGATCGTGACTTTCTGAATGATATGTTTTGTTTAAGACTATGTGGTCATCTTAGTAATAAACTTATATTGTTGTGAATGTTGTACTTTAGTTTCTTGAATGTTTTGATTTAGTTTATTGCTGAATAAATAGAGAGTTCATTATACTATGCAATTAGATCCTTAAAGTTATTCACAGCAGCAGTCCTCAAGAGAGCTGCTCATGACTAACTTTACAGAGGTATGCCCTCACACGTATCACATTGGCTAATATGAGAGAAAAGCATAATAATAAATGTTGGAGAGGACATGGGAAAATTGGGATAGAGCACTGGACCTGGACTTAGGAAGACCTGCATTCACATTTAGCTTCAGTTATTTCTTAGTCATATGACCTTGGGCAACTCACTTAGCCAATATCTGCCTCAGTTTCCCTATCTGTAAAATTGGAATAATAATAGCACCTACTCACAGAGTTGTTGTGAGGATCAAATGAGATCTCTTTTGCAAAGTGCTTCACAAACCTTAAAGCACTATAAAAATGTTATATTATTATTATAATCTTTTTTGAAAAATGCTCTGTTCACAGAGTTGTGAACTGATCTAGCTATTCTGGAAAACAATTTGGAACTATGCCTAAAGGACAATCAAACTGCATAACACTTTAATTCAACAAGACCACTGTATCCCAAAGATATGAAAAAAAAGGGAAAAAGACCTACATGTACAAAAATATTTATAGCAGCTCTTTCTGTGGTGGCAAAAAATTGGAAATTGAAGGGATTCTACCAATTGGGGAATAGCTGAACAAGTTGTGGTGTATAAATATAATAGAAAACTATTGTGCTTAAAGAAATGATGAGCAGGCAGATTTCAGAAAAACTTGGTCTTAAAAACTTGGTCTTAAAATGAAAGGAGCAGAACCAGAACACTGTACACAGTAACAGCAACAGTGTGCTATGATTAAATACGAATGACTTAGCTCCTCAGCAATACAATGATCCAAGAAAATTCCAAAGGACTCATGATGGAAAATGCTACCCACATCCAAAAAAAAGCTGGTGGAATCTGAATGCAAATCGAAGTATACTATTTTCACTTTACAATTTTTCCTGATATTTTTCCTTTTCATCTGTTTCTTCTTTCACAACATGAATAATATGGAAATATGTCTTAAATGATGGTACATACATAAGCTATATCAAATTACTTATTGTTTTAGGAGGGAGGGAAATAAATTTGGAACTCAAACTTTTTTAAATGAACGTAAAAAATTATCTTTATGTGTAATTGAAAAAAATAAGAATTGAGATAGAGAGATGCCTACATGTGAATCCAGACAAGAGCTGGAAGCCTGTGGAAGAGGAACTAATGGGTTTGGAAGTCAGTCTTCTATATTAAAAATATACTATATCAGAACAATAGCAGCAAAAACTTCAAGTTTTTACAAACTGAAAAGAAATGAGGACCCAGAATAAATCAGTTGTTATTTTATTAAGCTTTATGGTCTTATTTTTCTTTTGTTTAGATTATGTTATTTTACTTGGGGTTCAATCTTCATTTTGTATTGGCTGAAATTTTCATCAAGTTCACAACAAAAAATGGTTTGTATGTTAAAAATTTTCCATTAAAAGTGGCTAAAATAAGAATGATTTTTAATTCCTGAAGGAATAAATCTTACTTATTTCAAAACTTCACTTATTCCTCAACAATGCTTATGAGGAATAATCATAAAGATTTTTAAAAGATTTTCAATAAGATAAAAATTAAACTATTGGTTAAATGGTTCATTTGGGGAAAATGTGACATATATTGTGCCAGCAAGTTTTTACGCTAACAAAAACTGCTCATTTCCCTCTTTTCTTCCTACATTATCTATAAGAAAAAAATGTCCTTCCCATTATACCTTTCATTAAATAATCTGTCAACTTCAGAATGAATATACTTTTTTTCATAAGAAATTACTTAATATGTAAGCCTTAATTAACATAAGTTTTCCAGGTGTAACCAGCTGTGCTCTCAAGAAATGAAATATTTTGACTTAAGAACAAATTTTCTGATAAAACTGACAGGCAAAGACATCTGACCTTAAATAAACAAACTACTTAATTGAAAACAGGTTGGGTTAGAGTATCTCAAAGGTCATAAAAAATAAAGTTTCACTATTCATGTACATGACTCCATTTTTTGGAAACCATTTATTTCCTCATTTCTAACAGCACAACAGTATTCAATCATATTCAAATACCACATTTCAGTCAACCATTAATCAACTGATGGTCATTTCCTTAGTTCCCAGTCTTTTGTCACCACAAAAAAAGAGCTACTATCAACATTTTTGTACATAAAGGACCTTTTCCTTTTCCTTTGATCTCTTTTGAGTACAGGGCCTAGCAGTGGTACAATAACTGGGTCAAAGGGCATGTTCTTGTTCAATCCAACTCTATGTGATTTCATCATCTATGAAGTCTTCTTGGCAAAGTTTCTGGAGTAGTTTGCCATTTCCTTTCTCTAGCGTGTCCCCAGTTTCCCAGTTTACATATGAGAAACTGAGGCAAATAGAGATTAAGTGACTTATCCAGGGTCACATAGCTAGCAAGTGCCTGAGGCTGGATATTAACTCTGTTGGAACTGGGGGGGGGGGGACAGAGTGCGGTCTGGCCTCTGACCTAGAGTGAGAAGCAGAGGAGGCACTGTAGCCATGAAGCTGCCTCCACATGGCTGCTTCGGAGTTCCTGGCCTGCAGATTGTAGGTGGACCAATCGACCATTCAGAAGGTAATCACTCTTGCCTTAACCCGCCTGGATCTGGATCATAGTCTTGGGTGGAGGTCCTGGGGTATATGACCAGTGAGCCAGAGCCTGTGGGGGGCTGCAGGGAGGGCAGCTCCAGCAGCTGCAAACCCCCCAGCAATTTGGGACAAAGCTTTCCTCTCTGAAAGCAGAGTTCTATTGTGGCAAAGAGCTCAAAAGTCAAGCAACTAAGAGGCAACATGAGCAAGCAAAGGAAGCAAAGCAAGCTCAGCAATCAAAACTTAGATTCCTTTTTGGGGGACAAAAAGGATCAAAGTACAGAACAGGAGGAAGACAACAAAGGCAGAACTCCTGCACAAAAAGCTTCCTGCACCAAAGAACTGGTTACAGGCCACGGAGGAGTTCATGAAGGATTATGAAAATCAAGTAAGAGAAATGGAGGAAAAATTGGGAAGAGAAATTATAATGATGCAAGAAAATAATGAAAAACAAGTCAACAACCTGACTGAAGAAAATAATACCTGAAAAAATAGACTAACTCAAATGGAAGAAGAGGCCCAAAAAGCCAATAAGAAGAAGAATGCCTTAAAAAGCAGAATTTGAGGGGCAGAGCCAAGATGGCAGAGTAGAAACAGCACTTCCACAGTGCTCCTGCCCACACCACTTCCAATATGTATAAATGGGAACTCTGAAAAAACTCTGGAGCTCCAGAACCCACAAAATGACACAGAGAAACTAAAGTCCCACTGAGGACAGCCTGGCAGCCTGGCAGGGAGTGGCCAGCACAGCACTCTGAGAGCCCAGCCCAGGCCCGGGTTGAGTCCCAGATTTTAGTCCCAGGGCTGCCGAACCAGTAGCCGGTTGGAGGGATCCCATAACACCAGCAACTGTGGCGTTTCCAGAATTATCAACACATAGATGCCTAGGACAAAGTGAGAGGTCAGTGCCCTATGGACTTTGAGACCAGTATTTGGGAGTGCATCAACTTCTTCCCCTGGGAGCAAGAAACCTCTGAGCAGCCTTGGCACAGGTGCCATGTTGCAGCTTCAGTTCCTGGCCTGAAAACTGTAGGAGGACCAGGCAATCAGTCTTGGGGGTAATCACTCTTGCTTTAACCTTCTTGGATCTGGATTGCGGTCTGGGGTGGAGGTCTTGGGGTATGTGACCAGCTTGCCAGAGAGTGTGGGGGTTTCAGGGAGGGCACCCAACTAATACCTCTGACAACTGGGAAAACCCAAGCTTTTGGGACGGAAGCTCCCCTGTCTGGTGGCAGAGTCCTACTGTGTCAACAAGCCCAGAAGTCAAGTAATTAAGTGGCAACATGCCTAGGCAAAGGAAACAAAATAAATAGAAAAAATGCAACCTTAGACTCCTATTTTGGGGGCAAAGAGGATCGAAGCATAGAACAGGAGGAGTACTGTGAGACCAGAAATCCTGCACCAAAAGCCCCAAATGAAAATATGAGTGGGTTACAGGCCACAAAGGACCTTAAGAAGGATTTCAAAAACCAAATAAGAGAAGTGGAGGAAAAACTGGGAAGAGAAACGAGAAGGATGCAGGAAAAGTATGAAATGACAGTCAACAGCCTGACTGAGGAAAACAACACCTTAAAAAATAGACTAACTCAAATGGAAAAAGAAGCTCAGAAAGGCAATGAGGAGAAGAATGCCTTAAAAAGGTGAATTTGCCAGATGGAAAAAGAATCTCAAAAGCTCACTGAGGAGAATCATTCCTTCAGAATTAGACTGGACCAAATGGAAGCTAGTGACTTTATGAGAAATCAAGATACTATTAAACAGATCCAAGCAATTGAAAGAATAGAAGGCAATGTGAAATATCTCATGGGAAAAACCACTGACTTGGACAACAGATCCAGGAGAGATAATTTAAAAATTATTGGACTACCTCAAAGCCATGATCAAAGAAAGAACCTAGAAATCATCCTTCAAGAAATTCTCAGGGAAAATTGCCCTGATGTTTTAGAATCAGAGGGCAAAAGAGAGGTTGAAAGAATCCACAGATCACCTCCTGAAAAAGATCCCAAAAAGAAAACTCCTAGGAATATTATAGCCAGGTTCCAGAATTCCCAGATCAAGGAGAAAATATTACAAGCATCCAGTAAGAAACAATTTCAATATTGTGGAAACACAATCAGGATAGCACAGGATCTGGCAACTTCTACACTGAGGGATTGAAAGGTGTGGAATATGACATTCCACAGGGCAAAAGAGCTGGAATTAAAACCAAGAATCACTTACCCAGCAAAACTGAGTATCTTGTTTCAGGGGAAAATATGGTCATTCAGTGGAATAGAGGACTTTCAAGCATTCTTGAGGAAAAAAACAGAGTTGAATAGAAAATTTGACATTCAGACACAAGAAGCAAGAGATGCTTGAGAAGGTAAACAGGGAAAAGAAAT
The DNA here is from genome assembly GCA_011680675.1 of Gymnobelideus leadbeateri. Classification (NCBI taxonomy): domain Eukaryota; kingdom Metazoa; phylum Chordata; class Mammalia; order Diprotodontia; family Petauridae; genus Gymnobelideus; species Gymnobelideus leadbeateri. Next base: position 304,234 of record WOXC01003586.1, read on the forward strand.
CAAAAGGAATTTATCAAAGTTGAACTATTTACATTCCTACATGGAAAAACAATAACTGTGACTGATGAAACCTTTCTCAGTATGAAAATAGTTGAAGAAGGGTATATGGGCATATGAATACATATGAGAATGTGTGTATATGTTTACAGATATGCATAGATAGAGGGCACAGGTCAAATTTAATAGGAAGGGATGATACTTAAAATGTGAAATTAAGAGGTTGAGAGAGGAATATAATGAGAGGAGATGGGGAGAGACAGAAAGGGGTAAACTATCTCATACAGAAGAGACAAGGAGAAGTGGTTGCAAGGGAGGGGAAGAACAGGAAGGCAAAAAGGCAAAACTATATTCTTATTGAATATGGCTCAGGGAGAGAATGACATACATATTAAATGGAATATCTCACCTTACAGGAGAGTAGAGGGGAGGGACATGAGAGGGGGAATGATGGAAGGGAGAACATGCTGGCGGGGAGGGAGGTTGGAAGCACCCACATTTGAAAAGGGACAGGATCAAAGTAGGGAATGGACCAAGTGGTGGGTGGGATAGGTGGGAGGGAAATATAGCCATTCTTTTACAATATATCTACTATAGTAATGTTTTGCATAGCTATACATGTACAACATATTGAATTGCTTATCTTCGCAGCAAGAGTGGGTGACAAGGGAGGAAGGGAATGAATCTGGAATTTGAAGTTTTTAAATCTATTATTTTAAGTATATATATATATATACTATTATTAAGACTACTTTACATCTAATTGGGAAATAAGATATATAGGCAGTGGGGTACAGAGATTCACCTTGCCCTAATGGAAAAGTCAAAGGGGGTATGGGAGAAGACATGGGAGAGAGCAGACTGGATGAGGGGATATCCTGTGGGACTGCTATTCTGGGGTGGTGGGTAAGGGAAAAATGGGGGAAAATTGTAACTCAAAATCTGGTGGAAATGAATGATGTAAGCCAGAAGTTAATAAAGCATTTGAAAAAAAAAAAGTCGAATTTGCCAGATGGAAAAGGAATTTCATAAACTCACTAAAGAGAATAATTCCTTCAGAATTAGATTGGAGCAATGGAAACTAATGACTTTATGAGAAATCAAGATGCTATTAAACAGATCCAAACAAATGAAAATATAGAAGGCAATATAAAATATCTCATTGGCAAAACTGTTGACCTAGAAAATAGATCCAGGAGAGATAACTTAAAAATTATTGGACTATCTGAAAGCCATGATCAAGGAAAGAACCTATAAATCATCCTTCAAAAAATTCTCAAGGAAAATTACCCTGATATTTTAGAACCAGAGGGCAAAATAAAAACTGAAAGAATTCACCAATTACCTCTTGAAAAAGATCTCAAAAAGGAAACTCCTAGGAATATCATAGCCACGTTCCAGAGTTCCCAGATGAAGGAGAAAATATTACAAGCAGCCAGTAAGAAACAATTTGAATACTGTGGAAACACAATCAGGATAACACAGGATCTATCAGCTTCTAAATTAAGGGATTGAAGGGCTTGGAATATGATATTCTAAAGGTCAAAGGAGCTAGGATCAAAACCAAGAGTCACCTACCCAGCAAAACTGAGTATCATGTTTCAGGGGAAAATATGGTCATTCAATTAAATAGAGGACTTTCAATCGTTCTTGATGAAAAAAACAGAGTTGAACAGAAAATTTTACATTCAAATACAAGAAGCAAGAAAAGCATGAGAAGATAAACAGGGAAAAGAAATCATAAGGAACTTATCAAAGTCGAACTATTTACATGCCTACATGGAAAAAACAATAATTGTAACTTATGAAACTTTTCTCAGTATGAGGATAGTTGAAGGGAATATAAATGTATAGAAGGGTATATGGGCATATGAATACATATGTGAGTGTGTGTATATATGTGTACAGGTATACATAGAGGGCACAGGATCAACTGAATAGGAAGGGATGATATTTAAAAGGTGAAATTGAGAGGTGAGAGAGGAATATAATAAGAGGAGATGGGGAGAGACAGAATGGGGTAAATTATCTCATACAGAAGAGGCAAGGGATAACTGTTACAATGGAGGGGAAGAACAGGAAGGCAAAAGGGAATGGGTCAACCTTACTCTCATTGAAATTGGTTTTGGTATGGAATGATGTACACACTAAATTGGGTATTTTGCCCTACAGGAGAGTAGGGGGAAGGGAATGAGAGGGGGGATGGATGGAGGGAAGGGCAGGTTTGGGGGCAAGGTAGTTAGGAGTACAGACTTTTGAAAAGGGACAGGGTCAAAGTAGAGAATAGAACAAGTGGGAGGTGGGATAGGATGGAGGGAAATATAGTCAGTCTTTCACAATATATCGACTGTGGACATATTTCACATAACTACACATGTGCAACCTAAACTGAATTGCTTATCTTCCCAGTAAGTGTGGGTGATGAGGGAGGAAGGGAAAGAATCTGGAATTCAAAGCTGTAAAATCAAATGTTTAAAAATATATATTATTATTGTTGTTATTTACATGCAACTGGAAAATAAGATATACAGGCATTGGGGTATGAAGTTCCATCTTGTCCTATGGGAAAGTCAGAGGGGGCTGGAGGAGGATATAGGAGACAGCAGATTGGGGTAGGAGGTATTCAGTGAGATCACTGTTTTGGGGTGGTGGGTAGGGGAAAGACGGGGAGAAAATTTGTAACTCAAAATCTTGTGGATATGAATGATGTAAACTAAAAATAAACATAGACTTTAATTTAAAAAAATTAAATTTGTTCCAAATAAATACCTAGAACAAATTGAATGTCTTTGACAATTCCAAAACAATTTGACACTTTACTGTGCTAGGTCCAAATTCAAGGAATAACATCAGAGACTATTTGGATTTTCACACTATACTGTCTAGCCAGGATATTTACATGGATCTGTGAGTTCACTGGTGTGGGTAGTACAGATCTCCATGCTTCCATACATTCTGATCCTGCATAATTCTTGTCAGTGTTTTTACTATAATTCCACCATGAAATGCCTATGTTGAAGACTTTCCTCTCGTCTTATTATCTTAGGATTATGAAAGCAACACTGTTTCCATCCATTTTCTTACTCTCACTAGTCTATCTACCCTTCCAGTTGTACATATCCTCCATAATGACTTGAATGCATTTCTCATGTGCAAGTGTTACTGCAGACCAATAGCTAACATGTGACTTTCAATTACTACTTGCGTTACTTGCAATTTTGATTCATCTGAGATCATGGTATCCTATGACTTCCGGTCACATAGCATTATCTAATGTTCAAGAAATTGACTTTTGAAGCAAAAAGAAATGTGGGAACCACTGAAACCATTATAGAGAGAGGAAAGAGGATTGCACTTGTGATTTCATTGGAATAGAGAATTCTTGGGTGCAGATATTCCCTCTATCTACCGAGATCAGCACCTTCTTTTTAATGTATAGTCTTAGAGAACTAACTAGAGCAATGCTGTTAAACTCAAATAGAAATGAGAGCCACTAAATATCCCTGTAGACACATATTGACTTAGAAAGCAACCTATTAACTTTATATATTCTTTTAATGAATTTTTATTTATTTAGGTGTTTCCCAATTATATTTTGATCTGGTTCAGTCTACATTTGGAAGTGTGGGCCAAATGTTGCCTATAGCTGCATGTCTGATACCTCTGGTCTAGAGCACCTAGTTCAGTGACTTGCTCAAGGTCAGCTACTGTCTTTTTGAAAGCATAGGACAGTTTTCCAAATAGGACCTAGCTTGATTTTCTACTCAATTTTGTACCCAATTCACTGTTCTGAGAGTAGCTATCAAGGATGGATAGATGGGGAAGAGGGCTAGAAAGGAGAGGGAAAGATTATGTAACTCAAGGGGCTACCTATCCAGTTGAGTGTCACAGTTGAAGGAATACATTTTCCATTCACTTTGTTTTTCTGATATATGTAGTTATTTTAGATCTCTTTCTAATTACTGTGGATTTCATTAAGGAGATTTATAGTTCCTCAAGGGAGGAACCTTGTAGCATACAAGGGAGTAATGAAATTTTCAGAACTCTACCTATAAAGTCAAGAATTTCATTCAAAAAACCTAGCCATCAATAGACAATTCTTTTGTGGGTTATAAGTGTGAGGGACAGCAAAGAGCTAAGAATCCACAGAACTGCAAAAATTGCTGAAATAAGGCTACGATAAAAGTACCAGACAGTAGCTTTAGGAAGGGTTGAGGTAGTAGTCTTGGGTATGTGAGGGATAGTCCACAACGAAGTTCCCTCACTAGTATCTCTCTGAAACACCCTTATCTCTCTGTTACACTTCTGCAAATAAGTTGCAAAGTTCAGTTTCATTTCCTGAGAAACTCACAATAAGGTAACAAAACTTAAAGAGAATAACACTAGCCTTCTTCTGATTGGTTGCCCCAAAATTTGGTGAAAGGAAATGCATAATTAGGCATTGGAAACCGGTAATGAAGGATTAAAATTGCTTTGCACTTATTAGCCAGTTCACTTGTAAGAGACTGTGAGCCTACTCTATCAGCAAATAGTAGATTAGGACAGGGGAACCAGGCAGGTTAGGAATGGGATAAAAGAAGCCCTCGAACTTCTATCCTCTGCATTCCCTGGCAGATGCTGCTTGAGCAAAGAGGGCTGTGCCCTTTCTCATGAGAAAGAATAAAGGACTCTTTCAGCTTTCTGAAGCAGACTCTGATTTTAAAATCTGGTAATGGTCTCTATTCCACACATAAGGAAAATATCTTCCATCACTTTTTAAGTAAACTTTTTTTTCTTCCCTGGATGACAGTAACCAGAGTGTTGGTAAATACAATTATCTCTAAAGTCACATATATCACAAAATCAATCTAATATTAATCATGGAAAGCATTTTTCTTTAACACATTCTTTAAGGCTATTCTTTGTTCTACTAAAATCAAGTGGTTCTGTTTTGGGGTGTGTGTGTCTGTGTGTCTGTGTGTGTGTTATGGAGACGTGGAGTCTCTCTATCTCACCCTGGTTGGAAGTGTTCCTGCCACTCAAGACCCTATTACCACTATTGACTGGCAGGAGAGCTTTGACCTACCCCATTTCTGACCTGGACCTATTTATTCTTCGACTAGGCAGCCTAGCTGTCTCCCATTAGGACACTCATCATCTTGATGGTGGAGTAAGTAAGGACATGTAATTAGCTTAGCCCTACTCCAGCTCAGAACTCCTAAATTCAAGCAAGTCAGGTTGCCTATCTCTCCAAAAGAAGGGATTGCAGGTATGCACTAACACACTCTGACAAGTAAAAATACTTTTTTTTAAAATCAATAAATAATTAGTAAAGCAGGTTATTTTCTTTTGCTTTCTTTTCTTTTCCTTTTTTTTCTACTACTGAACTAGTTATATAACTCTCAAGCTGAGTTCTGAAAAGGTCTGTTCATTTTGTTCTCAAGTTTCCATTAAGAATACCCACTGACCATTTTCATGAAAATGTTGATAAAAGATGATAAAAAGATGCATGAGTTGATTGTTGTTAGTTTTTTTTATCATATTTTTTCTCTTTATTTTGGAGGGTAAAAGTACCATCTACAATCTCCCCCATTATTTTATTATCTTTCCTTTAAGATATTTTGAAAAGTGATACATGAACCAGGTAGCTAAGTGGCACAATGGATAGATCACTGGGCCTAGAATCAGGACGACCTGAGTTCAGATCCACTCTTACTAGTTGTGTGACTCAGGAAAGGTCATTTAACCCCTATTTGCCTTGGTTTCAACTGTAAAATGGGGATAATCACAGCACCTACTTCCCAGGGTTGTTGTGAGGATGAAATAATATAATAACTAGCACTTAGAACAGTACCTGGAACATAGTAAGTGCTATATAAATCATAAACCAAGATTAGAAGGGAAGCAGAAAGCTGGGAAATAATTTTTATAGCCAGTGTCTCTGATAAAAGTCTCATTTCTAAAATAGAGAACAGAGTCAAATTTACAAGAATATAAGTCATTCCCCAATTGATAAACAGTCAAAGGATATGAACAGACAATTTTCAGAGGAAGAAATTAAAAATATCTATAGTCATATGAAAAAATGTTCTAAATCATTCTTGATTAGAGAAATGCAAATCAAAACAACTCTGAGGTACTACATCACACCTATGAGATTGGCTAACATGACAAAATAGGAAAATTTTAAATGTTGGCAAAAATGTGGAAAAATTAGAACACTTAATGCAATTGTTAGTGGAGTTATGAACTGATCCAACCATTTTAGAGAGCAATTTGGAACTATGCCCAAAGGGTTATAAAACTGTGTGTACCCTTTCACCCAGCAATACCACTTCTAGGGCTGCATCCCAAAGAGACCATAAAAACAAGAAAATGACCCACATGTACAAAAATATTTATAGCAGCTCTTTTTGTGATGGCAAAGAATTGTAAATTGAGGGGATGCCGATCAATTGGGGAATGGCTGAACAAGTTTTGTAATATGAATGGAATGGAATGTTATTGTGTTATAAGAAATGATGAGCAGGTAAACTTCAGAAAAACCTGTTAACCAGTTAACACCCATGTTGTGTGATGACTGACTTTAACAGACTTGGCTCTTCTTAGTAATGCAAGAATCTAAGATACCTCTAAAAGACTCATAATGGAAAATGCTCTCAACATCCAGAGAAAGAACTATAGAGTCTGAATACAGATGGAAGCAGACTATTTGTTCTCCTTTTCTTTTGCTGTTTTGTTTCTTCTTTCTCGTGGCTCCTCCCATTAATTCTGATCTTCTTTACATCATGACTAATGTGAAAATACGTTTAATATGAATGCATAAGTAGAGCCTATATCAGATTATATGCTATCTTTGGGAAGAGGGAGAAGGAGAGGGAGAGAAAATTTAAAACTCAAAATCTTATGGAAGTGAATGTTGAAAACTAAAAATAAATATATTAATTAGAAAAGAAAAAAAGATTGTGCAATGACCAACTTTGACATACTTAACTCTTCACAGCAATGCAATGATCTAAGACAATTCCAAAAGACTCATGATGGAAAATGCTATCCACATCTAGAGAAAGAACTATGGAGTCTGAATGCAGTTCAAAACATACTATTTTCTCTCTCTCTTCTTGTTTTTTCTTTCTCGTGGTTTTTCCGTTTTGTTCTGATTCTTCTTTCACAACAGGGCTAATATTCAAAAATGTTTAATATGACTAGACATGTGTAGCCTATATCAGGCTGCATGCTGTCTTGGGGAGGGTGGAGGGAAGGGAGGAGGAAAAATGTAGAATTCAAAATCTTATAAAAGTGAATGGTGAAAACTAAAACTACATTAATTAGATTTTTTTTAAAAAGATTGTGACCTCCTTTGAGGATAAGCACCATGTTTTTGTCTTTCTTTGTTTCCTCCAGTGCTGAACAGTACCTAGCACATACTAAGTATTTAATAAATCTACAGAACCCTTACACTGAAGAATGAGAGAACAGACTTGACCAGTTTGTCTTTAATATGCAATATAAGGAAAGGAAGCATATGAGATAATGAATAATATGTACTCCATCTTTCAGACCACACTGCCTAGGGAAATATTGAAAACACTTAAGTGAACAATTTTTAAGGACCCTCAAGCACTGTAGGTATCTCTATTTAACATTGATATGCTAATTATAGCTCATAATTATTTATCCATTAGAGCAGCTCCCTCAAGACAAGCCACTGGGAAGCACTTGGGGAGCCCATTTTGATTTATATATTACATATATATGTGAAGAAGGTAAAGCTTAACTTCTTTAAAACTATTCTATAATTGAGACTTATCACTATTTTAATTGTGTTCTCTTTCCTCCCTCTCCCATTAAGTTAGGAAGGTTTCACTATGGGAGATAGATGAAAAAATATTTTATTTAATTCAATTCAACATTTATTAAGAATCTACTTACATTTTAAGCAATGTTCTAGGTGCTAGGGCTACAAAGCTAAAAAACCAGAGAGAGTCTTTAAACTCAAGGAGCCTACAGTCACAGAGAGACAGCTTTCTCTCCTGGCCAAAATGTAACACCAAAACCATAATGATGGATTAGATGGACAGATATTATTTGAAAAAATAAATGGGCTGGAATTTCAACCAGGAGAGTGCAAGATTATGATTTTGCCTAGGATTAGATTCTGCTAAAATTTACTTTTATGCCATACCAATACCAGTAATGATTTCAGGAGTTTTTTAACCCTAAGTCAAATGATTCTCTGGGGAATTAACTCAAATTCAGCCACAGCCATAGAATTAAGGGGAAAAAACATTAATGTAATTTAGCCTAGGATCATGCTGTCTGGCTTTTTTAGTTTCAACAATTCCTTGGCTGGGTATGGTAGCTCAAAGCCTCAGCTATGACTAAAGAGTTGTAAACCTACCCTTATCAGAAAGAGGCCTTTTTTTGGTCATTATACCTTAATATACTAAAATTAAGATGGCAGCAGAAAGAAATTCAGTGACCATGAGACCAGAGGAGGTGCCACACATTGACCAACAGTTATGATAAAACAGATGTCCAGGAATGGAAAACACATGCCTAACAGTTGAGACCAACACAATGATATCACCAGAGACCATTAGTGGCATAAGAAGTGTATATTGTCCTGGCCAGGTATGTTCCTCATCACAAATGTTCTCTATGTATGTTATTTATGCATGATCCTAACCCATGAGGGTGCAGAATGGAGAATGCTGCCAAGATTTTTAGGCAACCAGGAGAATAGATCAACCATGAGAGGGAAACATGCCTCAGAATGTTTTGACCCCTATTCAATAAATGTTCCATTTGTTTCAAACACTAAGGTCTTCCTCTGTTTGAGAGGATTGGTTGACATAGAAACAACATTCCTCCTCAATGATAGCACAGGCCTCCCCACTCTCAGCCACTAGGGTGTCCAGAACCCTACGGTTTTGTGATACCATAAGGGCAAGTGAATCAACCTGTGTTTGGAGGCTGGTGACAAGCTTCCCTGCATGCATCAGGCCCATGGCTAGTTCTGCCAAGAGGTCCCCAAGAGATGGATACAGCATGCCAAAGGTGTCTGAGGTACTGGCCAGGGATCCAACAGATGCCAACAGGGCCACAATAGGCGGGAAAGCAAGCCTTCACTGCCAATGGAGGGACAACTTTAACTGGAGAGGAACAAATTTGGCATAGTGTAAACAAAACCACAGAGGCCTCCCCAGAGGGAACACAGACTGTGATAGTGTGGAGCATAAAAAGAACAGTCCTGTAGATGGGGGTAATTCAGTGGCAAAGGTATGAGTATCAAAGGACGAATCCCAGGAAAAAGTGAACAAAACTCACAGAGCTCAGTGCCACCAGGCATGGGTGTTTAGCCCTGGCATGATTATGGAACATGAGGCCTTTCTAGGACTCCCACACTAAAGAATAGATGCCTTTACAGTTGACTTTGTTATGTTCAAAGGTCAGAGGTCTGATGCCCGATTTGTTGGACAAGTCCCTGCACTCCACTGGCTATAGAGGGCTTTTTGCTGAGTTATGAGGAAACTGAGGCGGAGGTTAAATGTCTTGCCCTGGGTTACACAGTAAGCATCTATGGCTGGATTTGAATTCTGGTCTTCCTGACTCCAGGCCTGGTGCTCTACTATACCACCTAGCTGCCCCATTAGACTATAACTGCTATAATGTCATAGTATTTGGTTCTGGTTTTCATGATTTTTTTAATGATATGTATAAAGATAAATATACATGTTAGAATTTTGTAGAAAAAAGTCATCTTTGCTTTGAGAAATGCAAATGAATTGTTACTGCTTGCTAGAGAATATATATCTGAATATGAATATATACATAGCTTTATTAATCACTGAGGTTCTTCCCTGTGTTAAGATCATACCATTTTTAGAATTCAGTCCTTTCCTCTCTTACAGAATCTTAGTTAACATTATCACTGCAAATAAAACTCAACTACCAACTGAGGTAATACCAGTACTACATACTGAATTCGGACCACTTACTGCAGCAGTTTGGAATCCCAAGCAAAAAAAAAAAAGTTGTAAACTTCTCCATCAGAGTCCTTTAATGCTCACTTAAGAGAACCAAGACCATCTCCTGGGACTCACCAGGGAATTTACAGATAGAAATTCATGGGAAAACCCATCTATATTAAATGGCTACTGTCTTGTATGCCTACATAATTTTAATTTGTTCTTGCTTTCTTTTGCTTTTACCCCTGAAAGCAGCTGAGAAGCTATCTCCACTGTTTCCCCAATTATAACTTCATAAATAAGTTCCACCTAGGACCCAATGGCTTACACTGAGTTACCATACAATTACTCAGTTTTTGCCACCAAAAGTAGAAATTGAAATGAGGGGGAGAAAATAATGAAATTTCCTTGTTTAAAACTCTTTGAACTCAGAAAGAGCAATCATTCAAGCTGCTGCAATAAGTGGTCCTAATTCAATATGTAGCAGTGGCAGTGATAATTCATTAAGGTCTTTTCTTAGCTTTAACGTGTCCTTTGGTTGCCTAGTAAAAGCACATATACAGTGAGTAGGAATTGGTAGGGCCTGTGAGCTCCAAAGAGTACCTCAAACCTAGGAGAACTTTTCTGGACAAAGCAAGTAGAAAAGGCACATGCCCCCAGGGGCTAGAAAGATAATCAGGGGGATATGACATATATGGAATATATGTATAATACAAAATAGAATGTGAAAGGGGCAAAAGGGCGATTTAGGCAAAGTGCCCTAAGAAAACTGGGAGAGAAAGAAATCTATCACATCCTTAGGTAATCAGCTCCTCAAGGACAAAGAGCAGCAGAGATAATAGAGTGGATTAGGAAGTAGGAGACCTGCCTTACTCAGAGCTCTGCCATTTAAGCCTCTGTATGACCTGGGACAAATCTTATCCTCTTTGCACCCCAACATGCTTCTCTGTAAAATGGAAGTGATATCAAATACCTTAAAAGTTAAAAGTGCATGCAAATATATGATAATGATAATGTAATAGCAAACAGGCCCCATAAATAAAAGATCCTGAAAAAAGATATTTTGTTAATGAAGACACACAAAAACATCCTGATTTAAGGATGGAAATGTGAAGTAAGTGTGCCGGGAAGTGGTACACCTCAAAGTACTCAGCCAATGAGGAAATGAGGGAGGGACTTCATGTTTCAGGGGACAGGGGATTTACACTGCCTAGCTATTGCCTCTGGTGTGCGCTGTTGAATAGGCAGCACACCCAATCTTTGCAAGAATTGTAGAATAAATAAGCTTGCCTCATCTACCTCGGGAGTCTTTGTCTTTCCTCTGGAATTTTTAGAAATAACATAACCAATCATCCATAAATGCCATGAATCCAAAAAAGAAGTTTTGTTGCGTGTATTTTCTCATCTCCCCAAAAAAGAAAAGCAAGATTCATTATAAACAAAGAATTCGTTTGAGTATTGAAATAACACACTGAAAAATATCTTTTTATGAAAAATGCTGTATTTTAGGGATTTTGTATATATTTGAAAAACAAAAATATGTCAGTAACCAAATAAATCAAGGTTTCATAAAGATAAACTGCACTATTAATTCTATGAATTGTTCTTTAAGTGCATAAGTGATACTAATGTTTTTAAAACATTTTTTAAAATTACAATAGTGTACAAACGTTCATAAAAGTTGATGTATATCTAGTAACAAAGGAGAACATATTAAAGTGGTCTAAAACATCATAACCAGGTTACCAAGTTCACTAGATAATAAATTAGCCAGTTCTACAGTACTACAAATACAAACACAAAGAAATGTATATCCTTAATAGATGCTTTGTGTCTGAAATATCTTTTGCTTAGAATTCTTAATAGTTTCAGACTATTTGAGGCAGATTTTCTGAAATTCAGTCACTCAACAGATCCAAAAAACAATTATGTGCAACTACCGGGGAAAGGAGGACACAAAGATGTATTTAAGATACATTATCACTGCTCTGGAAACAACTTACTGTGCTCAAGTCCTCTCCTTCCTTTCTGTGGAAGCCTAGATTAAAAAACAACCTGGTACTGACAAAGAAATAGAATTGTGGATCAGTGGCACAGAAAAGGTACACAATACACAGTAGTAAATAATCAGTTATGTAGTATTTGATAAACCCAAAGACCCAGGTTTTGGGGACAAAAACTCACTATTTGACAAAAATTGCTGGGAAATCTGGAAAACAGTATGGCAGAAACTAGGTATAGACCAATATCTCATATTATATACCAAAAAAAGGTCAAAATGAGTACATGATTTAGAAATAAAGGGTGATACCATAAGCAAATTATGGGAGAATGGAATAGTTTATCTGTCAAATTTATGGATAATAGAATTTATGACCAAACAAGAGATAGAGAGCATTCCAAGATGTAAAATAGAAAATTTTTGATTATAGTAAATTTAAAGGTTTTACATGAACAAAGAAAATGAAAAAAGAAACCTAAATTATAGTAATATGAAATGGCTATCAGGAGTCTTTCATTCCAAATAAGAGTAATCATATATGCTTGCTTTGTGAGTTAAATTACTCAACTGTCACTTATTCATTCTACTTTTAAGTGACTCAGAAGGTAAAACAATCAGTTCTACAATTGGTGTTTTCTGAGACAGTTTATTCCAAAAGATATGTAGAAAAGCAACAAGAGGTAATTATCATTAAAAGCATTTACTAAGAGCCCATTTGCATGTGATGTCATTTATACCAAATTGAACAGCCCAAGAAAAGGGTACTGGGTTAGGAGTTGACATACCGGACTTCTAGCCCTCCATCTGCTACATACCATTCTTACGGCTTTGGGCTACTCCATTAATCTCTCTGAGACTGAATTTCATCACTTACAAAGAGAGAATACTATCTGCCTTGCCTTTTTCACTGGAAGACCTGACTCAGTGCTAGACTCAAGGTATTCCCGATGGCCTGATAGAGTAGAACATATTCATGGCCAGTTGTCTAGAACAGACTTTATTTATGTTTATTTTGCATGCATAATTTTTTCACTATGTATTTTTTAAATTTTATTTTCAGTTCTGAATTCTCTCTCCTTTCTCCTCCCCTCCCACCTATTCAGAAGGCAAGAAAAACAAAATCTATTACAAATATGTATGGTCATGCAAAACAAATCCTTGCATTAGTCATATCCAAGAAAATAGAAAAGGAAGGAACGAAAATACATTTTAGTCTTCACTCTATCATAAAATTATCTAAAGGTAAACAGCATGTTTCATCATGAGGCCTTTGGAATGTTGCTCAGAGTTCCTAAATCTTTCAAAGCTGATTATTTTTATAGTACCACAATTATTGTATAAATTGTTCTCCTAGGTCTGCTCACTTTACTTTGCTTCAGTTCATACACGTTTTCCCAGATTTTTCTGACACTATCCAACCCCTTCATCATTTCTAACAGCACAATAGTATCCCATCACATTCATGTACCATAACTTGTTCAGGCATTCCCCAACTGATAGGCATTCCCTCAATTTCCAATTCTTTGGCACCACTAAAAATACTGCTATAAATATTTTTGTACATATGGATTCTTTTTTTCTTTCTTCAATCCCTTTGGGGTACAGTCTTAGGACCAGTATCACTGGGTCAATGGGTATGCACAGTGTAATAGGTATTTGGACATAGTTCCAAATTGCTTTCCAGAATGGCTGAATTGGTTCATGGTTCTAACAACAGTGGTAGAGGGGTGGCTGGGTGGCACAGTGAATAGAGTCAGAAGGACCTGAGTTCAAATCTGTCCTCAAACATTTAACACTTACTAGACATGTGACCTTGGGCAAGTCACTTAACCCCAACTGCCTTGCCTTCCCCCCTCCAAAAGACCAAAAGCCCAAAACAAAACAGAGGCAGAGACTTTACTAAAAGATAAATGGAGATAGAAAAAAGTTAATCTCTAGACTGCCCCAATTAGTCACGTGTACTTTTACAGAAGAGGGTAACTGCTTGAGTTTAGCTCAGCCCAGATCATTTTTATCCTATAAAGCAGGGATTCTTAACCTTTTTATGTTTTGCCATTGATCCCTTTGGCAATCTAAAGAAGCCTATGACCCATTCTTATAACAATGTTTTTAAACATATAAAGTACATAGGATTGATTGCAAAGGGAACCAATTACATTGAAATGTGAGTATCAAAATAAAGACAGAAATGCTAATTGACTATTTTGGACATATATGATAAACACTTTTTTCTGGTTAATTAAAGTATAAATGTGCTTAAGTGATAAGTATCTAGACTGAAAAATGACTTTAAAAAGAGGATAGGAAATGGTTAGAAAAGGAGAAGTCAAGAAACTAAAACTCTCTTTGCATAAAAACATCAATTCACAACATATTTAGAAAACATAAATATAGATTTGTACATATATATACATATATATATATACATATATATATACATATATATATATATAAAGGTACCTCTTGAAACCTAAAAGAGCATCTTTTTCAAATGAAAGATATATAAACTAAGAATCTGTCTTTAAAGGATCTAGCACTATGATTTTTTAAAATTCACATGTGAGAAATTTTAAAGTATTATATGAATAACTATTAGGAATTATTTAATTATAGCTAAAGCATTTATTAGATGCTTACTATGTGCCAGGCATCATAAAAATTTGTCAGTTAATTTAATAATAATTATCATCAGGGAAAATATAGTACTGCCCAAGAAAGGAAGTGACTCATAAGGCTATCACAACTTGATAAACATATTCCCTTGAGAAATCTACATGCTCTTGCTCTCTCTCATTCTATATCCTTGCCAAGCAACCTACTTAGCATCATCTAATTTCCCATGGGCATTTGCTTGCTGGGAAGAAATAGACTTATAGGCCAACTTATTCACCCATATAGTCATTCATTCCCTCACTCAACAAATACTTATTTGAATGTTCAATATGTGTGAGGTATATAGTGCTAGGAAAGATAGATAGGGAATAAAAAAGTGTCCAAGATTCATACTCTGGGAGCTTACAAATTAATAAGAAAGAAAAAGCAAGCACCCAAATAATAATGATATTAAACAATGTAGTTAAATACCACATCAATGACACCAAAAATAAGGGCTACCAAAGTTGGGAGGACAAAGAATTCAATTTCAGCTACAGAAGTCAGAGAAAGCTTTATGGAAGAGGGAACACTGAAGTGGGCCGTGAATGATGGGAAGACTTATATAGAGAACACAAAATGACAGAATCTTAAGGTTAGGAACGTCCTTGATGGTTATATAATTGAACCCCCACCCATAATTTCTCCATATAACATCATATAACTCTCATGATAGTAAATTCACTATCAAACAATGCAACCCACTGCATTTTTCAATAGCCCTATTAGGAAGTTACTCATTAGGCTGAACTAAAATACATCTCTCTTACTTCTACCACTGGTTCTAGATGAGGTCAGGGAAAAATAAAGTTAACATGCAAACAACAGAGGAACCACATTTTTTTAAAAAAAAATGCTTTGAAAATGAAAATTATAAAATTGTCTTTAGCTAATTCAGATATATATATATATATATATATATATATATTTTTTTTTTTAATAAGCAATTGGGGTTAAGTAACTTGCTCAAGGTCACACGGCTAGTCATTATTTGTGTGTGGGTGCTCATTTTCTGAGGCCGGATTCGATCTCGGGTCATCCCAACTCCGAGGCCGGCGCTGTTACTCACTGCGCCACCTAGCCGCCCCCAGATATATTTTTAAAATCTACTTTGAAGAACCAGAACCTTGTAGACCCGTTTCAACAAAAGAAACTAAAATGCTGCTAAAATAACTTGAAGATGAATGGAATCACAATCATTACAGCAAACCAGATAAGTGCAGCAGACACCCAGGTGAAACAGGAAAACTACAATCAAGAGAACTGTGTGATAATGGCAACCTGTCTTCAGCCTGTATGCTGTCTGCTGAAGGGCACTAAATTATGAGCCCTGAGAAAACAAATTTAGAACCAATAAAAATAATTCCTTTCAGCAGTTTGGGCAGTGTCATCATATGAAATTATTTGTGTCTTTTCACAAAATCACTTTAATCTGACACTGCCCCAAATGAGTATAAATGTTTGGATGCTGAAATCACTTATTCTCAATAGAGTAGGAACTCTATTCTAGATAATCTTATACCTGTGAAATTTTTAGTTTCTTCATAATATTTTTAGTAAAAGTTAGAACATTCTTTATAGTGTGCCTAACACATTGACAGTACTACTCTCTGCACTGCATATAAAATCATAGATATATATATATATATATAATATAAATGTGTGTATGTATATACATAAACACACAATCTATTAAACCTTTACTAAAAAAAATTACCAAGATACTTATATCACACACACTCACACACACACAAACTTTCTTGGCTTTAATTAACATTATGTCTGTTTTTTTCATACATTACTAGTACCCTTCAAATAAATCTTATCTCACCTAGGCCTACTGTTATCATTCAAGCAGTGGTGGGGAACCTGAAGCCTCAAGACCACATGTGGCCCTGTAGGTCCTCAAGTGCAGCCACCTTACTGAATTCAAACTTCACCGAACAAATCCCTTTAATAAAAGGATTTGTGCTGTGAAATTTGGACTTAGTCAAAAGGCCACACTGAAGGACCTAGAAGGCCACATGTGGCCTCGAGCCTGCAGTTTCCCCACCCCTGGCTCTAGACCTTCCAATTTATTTGTCAAGTGTTCCGGTTATATTAACTCAAAAAGTAAATATGACAGAAAATTATGAGAAAAAGTAAAATAAAGGAAAAAAAGGTTTATTTCTAAACAACTTCCTTAGAAGCAATGTGAGGTAGTAGACAGAGTGCTAGGCTTAGAGCAAGAAATGCCTGGGTTCAAGTCCTGTGTCTGACACATAGTAGCTGTGACAATGAACAATCCTCTTCATAAGGTCCTAGATTCAGAGATGGTAAGGACCTTGGAAATTATCTAGCCATCTTTCTTCTGTATTTATGTAAAGTAGTTGGTACTGGTGTTGGAATTAGAAAGACCTGAATTCAAATCCTGCCTCAGACACTTAGAACCCGTGTAACTGGGCATGTCACTTAACCTCAATTTCCTCAACAGCATAATGATAGGGACCTCTAAGGCACTTTCTAGCTCTAAATCTATTAAAAGAAAAGAATAGGCTGGATTAACTACATAATCCAATATTTTGAATTCTTCACACTTACCTACTGAAGTCATCTAATCAATAAACACAAACATATTTTGTATTTGTAGCTTGCTTATTAAAATATACTTTTTCTTGAAAAAATCCAAAATATTTAATTTTGTTGATTTCATTTTAAATAAAGCAATTTAAATACATATTTTGATCACTTTTGGTAAATATTATCAATGAACCAATCACCATTTTTTTTAATCAGACCTATAATTTTACCAGAATAGGGAGCTTTCAGTGAGGAGCTTCCTCTGCCAATGAAAACTAGGATTTATTCTATAATGTATACTCTGAAAGAGTTATCTAAGGTAGCAAGAGACTTGCCCAGGAAGTCATTTAAGGTAGAGAAGTAGGAACTGTGAATTGCTCCACACAAAAGGAGGTTGAGACACTAAGTTCTAGCACCCAGAGAAACCACCATCAGGAGAGTCAGAAAGCAAGCAATAGCAAAAAATAAGAAAAAAACCCCTAACATCATAAAAAACATTGGAGCATCTAAGTTGTATGGAAGATAAAGCACTAGGCTTAGAGTCAGGAAGACCTGTGTTCAAATCTGGCCTCAGACATTTACTATCTGTGTGACCCCGGACAAGTCACTTAACTCTATTTTGCCTCCATTTCCTCATCTGTCAAATGAGCTGGAAAAGGAAATGAAAAACATTCCTGTCTCTCTGCCACGAAAACCCCAAATGGTATCACAAATACTTAGACATAACTGAGTAATAACAACCAATATATATTGTTGGCAGAGCTGCAAATTTGTCCAAAACTTCTCTAAAGCAATTTGGAATTATGATAAAAGTGAGTAAAATGCTCTTTAAAAAAAAATTTTTTTTTTACATCAGTAGAAAGAAAACTGAAAGACTTTGTACATAAGAAAATAAACCAATAGAGAAAATATTCACAGTATATGGAAATATATCCTCAAGATCTAGTAAACTAGTTCAGGCACCCATGAATAAATTCTATAAAACAAAGTAATCGTATTCAACACCTGATGAGTCAGAGGACTTTGTGGATTTTGAGGAGAGCATGGAATACCTGTTGTTCCTAACTGGCTAAAAAGATAAATAAGAATGATGAGAATGGAATTTATGGTCTGCACAACAGAAAAAAAAAAACTGGCAGAAAAGAAAAAGTGAAATATGTAATGGCAAGTTTCACTAATGAAACAAAAGAGATACTGAGTGATTGGGAATGCAAATGTACAAAAGTGAAAGGCAATCTTGAAGAAGAGAAGAAAAAGCAGTAACATTAAAAGAAAACATGATCTTTTTTTCAAGCAAAAGCATATTATCTCAAAGACAGGATGTTTAGACATAACCTAAGGCTTACAGGTCTTCCAGAAAAACACAACAAAACAAAAAAACCTTAACATCATAATGCAAGAAATAATACAAGAAAATTGAAAGAATCCAACAAATTCAATAGCTTGCCTCCAGAAAATAAAATAAAACCAAGGCTGCAAAGTTCAAGACAAATAATTAAATTCAGCAGTTCATTCAGAAACACAAATTGTACAACTGACCAGGAAAAACAAGTTCAAACACAAAGCTAAGGAAATTTAATAACAAGACTATTCTGGACCCACCAGAAAATGCAGGAGGGAATGGAATAATGTGTTCAGGAGAGCATAGGAACCCCAGGTACATCTCAGGGTGACATGTCCTGCAAATCTGAGCTTAAGTAAAATAAAAAAGACAGACAAAAGTAGTAAGCAAGTGTTTGAAATATTCTTAGAAAGAAAACCAGATGTGGAGAGCATATGCTTCTCGAATACCCCAGGCAACAGAAACGAAGGAGGGGTAGGAAAGCACAGCAGAGAACAGCAACAACAACACCACAGAGATAGCAGCAACCGGGGGGTGACCTCTTTCTAAATTTATACACAGTGAAAGAGGTGAAGGAAGGAATGAGATGGAGGTAATGGTAGACAGGCAGGGCTGGGGCATTACTAAGAGAACCCACAGCCCTCTCTACAAGTGAATTAATGGTTTTTTGTAGAACTAAATTACAAAATGAGAGGGTAGAGGAGGAGAGGAAGATTGAGATGAGTGTATAATGTGACCTGGGCCAGGGGAAAAGTGACTTCTATAATTCTCAGACAGATAAAAGCCCTCTGGGTAGTATATGAGGAGGTGGATGTAAGGACTGAAAGAGGAAAAGCCTTGTTTTGGTGGTGAGAGAAGGTTTTACTGATGGAAAAGAGATGGAGACCTTGGGCTGGCTATTGTCTGTGGAAATCTGTTGCTTGAGAAGACCAGTCATCCTGTCTCAGGAAAGAAATAATTAGAGATGCAGGGGGCAATTGGCACCAAGGGCAGTGGAAAGGCATGGACCCAAGGAGGAGATTTTAAGATAAATGAAGAAGGAAGATGGCAGGAAAGGGTAAAGATCAGTGGAGGGCTGTATAACTTGAGACTTTGGGGAGGTGTGGCCCCTACCCTGGGGCAGTGTCCTCTCTGACACCTACAGGAATTGATATTTTTCTGGAAGTGAAGCACGATGGAAAAGAAACCACAAGACAAGCTCTATAAGTCAGTGGCAGAAATTGCTTAGAGGGGAAATCCCAGAATGTCTACCTTTAAAGTTTTAATTCCATGAGGAATTACAGAAATCAAGAAGGACTAGCTAAGTTATAGGAACTGCAAACCAGGTAAGGAGGGTCTAGAGTAGACCCAAAGAAAAGATGGGGAATTAAGAGTAAGAGAGAAAAATCCCTTCTGCTAGGGGATGAAAAAAATTAAATTTTAAAAGCTCATGAACAGATCTAGTTGATGGGGAGCAAAGGAAAGGGCAACTAACAAGAGGGGGGAAAGGGTAAGAATTAAATAACCAGATAAAAATGGGGGAGGAGAAGGAATTAATAAAACTTCAAAGGGAAGAGGAGTACAAATGGGAGGCTAGGATAAGAGGTTAAAGGGAGAGTCAGTGAGAATAGGGCCATCTTTAAAAAAAAAACAAAGTAAAGTAACTGAAGGAACTTAATATTGTGTTTACAGCAGAAGAAGGGAAAAAGCATAATTTAAAAAAATAAATAATCAAACCAATATTAGGCATGCATGGAAAGATCTATATAAACCACTGCAGAGCAAAGCAAGCAGAGCCAAGAAAACAACATTATCAGCACTACAATAATGCAAATAGAAAGAACCACACACACAAAATCAAAAATGAAATGTACCAAAATTATAAAGACCAAGCATGACAACCTATGAGAGATGAAAAGACAGTCTTCAATTCACTCCTTCATGGAGGTGGGAATATGTTCTTGGACTTTCCAATGTATTCATTGGTTGTACTGATTTTTTCCCCTTCCAATTTTTTGTTTTTTTGTTTTTGGTTCTTAAAAACACTCTAATTATTATTATATGGGATGGCTCTCTGAGGCAGGGAGAGGGAAAGATCTGGGGAAAACTGTGATGACATAAAGAAGACATCAATAAAAACTTATTTTTAAAACTGAAAATAAGCAAAAATACATTGACCAAGATCATATAGCAAGCATGTGTCAGAAGTGGAACTTGAACCTACTAAGTCTTCTTGATTCCAAGGCTAACTCTGCCTTCTATACCAGGATGCCTCGCAACTTTCAGATACAGCTTCAAAATGAATATTTTTAATTAAAAAAAAATCAAATATTTTTAAAGTACCTAGAATATGCCTTCTAAAAAGGAAATCTGTCTATTGTTGAGTTGTGAATATCAGTTAGATTATGTCAAACAAAAATGTATTCTGGTCAACAAGGCAGAGATTAACTCATCTTCTTGATTACTAATTAAAATTATGTATCCATTTAAATCAAATTCTTTCTCTTTCCCCAAAAGAAGCAGCATAGCATTCTAGCAAGTAGTTTGGACTAGGAATCAGTGAACAACATTCAAGTTTTGTCTCTCCATGGACTCTCTACAGGGTCCCTTTCAACTCTAAAAGATTATGATTCTAAATCATTCAGTTTGACCCTCTCAACAGCTACTCTCAATACAGGAGCCAAGAATTTCAAATGATCACAAAAATATACATTTGAGGAGTGTTTTATTTCTCCATCCTTCTATCCCTCACAATCTCTTCAATATTACAGCAAATCTATCTTAAAGAGGCAACAAACTCCAAGAAATCATAAATGAAAGCTGCCCAGGGAGAACCAGAGAGGAAAGACAGAAACCAATGATCACTTCCTGAAAAAGTCTCAAAAGAAGTCCTACCCAAAAATATTCCAGCCAAATTCAAAGCACTCATGTCAAAGAAAAACTGCTACACTCATCAAAAAAGAGGCAATTCAATTTCCAAGGAACAACAGTCCTTGTAGTTCCACAGAAGACCTGGAAGCTTCTACAATAAATGAGAAATCTTAGAATACAATATTCCACATGGAATAGTTTACCTGTCAGATTTGTGGAGAGGGAAAGACTTTATGACTGAACACAAATTAGAGAACATTATAAAATGCAAATTGGATAATTCTGATTACATTAAATTGAAAAGCTTCTGTACAAACAAAGCCAATGTAACCAAGATTAAGAGGGAGGTGGGAAATTGGGAAAGAATTTTTACAACCTATGTCTCTGATAAAGGACTAATTTCTAAAATATACAGAGAATTGAGTCAAATCTATAAGAATACAAGTCATTCCCCAATTGATAAATGGTCAAAGGATATGAACAGGCAGTTTTCAGAGGAAGAAATTAAAGATACCTATAAGCATATGAAGAAATGCTCTAAATCACTATTGATTAGAGAAATGCAAATCAAAACAACTCTGAGATACCACATCTCTCCAGTCAGATTGGCTAAGATGACAAAACAAGAAAGTGACAAATGCTGGAGAGGATGTGGACAAATTGGAACACTAATACATTGCCGGTGGAGTTGTGAACTTATCCAACCATTCTGGAGAGCAATCTGGAATTATGCCCAAAGGATTATAAATAATTTCATACCCTTTGACCCAGCAATACCACTTTTAGGGTTGTATCCCAAAGACATCATAGAAGTGGGAGGAAGACCCATATGTACAAAAATATTTATAGCAGCTCTTTTTTGTGGTTGCAAAGAACTAGAAATTAAGGAGGTGCCCATCAATTAGGGAATGGCTGAACAAGGTGTGGTATATGCATGTAATGGAATACTATTGTGTTATAAGAAACGAGGAGCAGATGGACTTCATATTCACCTGGAGAGGCTTATATGAACTGATGCTGAGAAGAGTAGAACCAGGAGAAATTTGTATATAATCACAGACACAACATATGTGTAATGACCAACTATGACAGACTAGACTCTTCTCAGCAATGCAGTGATATAAGCCAATCCCAAAAGACTCATGATGGAGAGAGATGTGTACATACAGAGAAAAAAACAGAAAGAACTGAGTTTGAATCCTGATTGAAGCAAACTACTTGACCTCTTTCTTTTTATTGTTTGGCTTTATCTCCTCTTTACCATTTTCCATTCCATCTAGTACAACCCACCTTTGTAACGTGACTAATGTCTAATGTGAAAGTATTTGCAGACCCTATACTGGATTGTATGCTGCTGTAGGGGGGAGTGGGGAGGGGAGGGAGGGAAAGAAAATTTGAAACTCAAGGAATTTTGGAATTGAATCTTGTAAACTAAAAGTAAACAAACAAATAAAGACAAAAAAAAAAGAATACAATATTCCAAATGGAAAAAGATACAGTCTTTCAACCAAGAACAACTTATCCCAAAAAGCTAAGTATAATTCTATAGGAGAAATAATGAACCTTTGATGGAATTGGGAAGTTGCAAGCATTTCTATTGCAAATACCAGAGCTGAATAGGAAACTGAAAATACAAACACAAGAGTCTACAGAAACCTAAGGAGCAAATTTATTTGAAAAATTGGAAGGAACTATATGAAGATCCAGTGCTAGCATTCTAATAGTTATTAATAATATAATTATAATAGTTACTAATAACATTACTAGGCAGCTAGGTGGCAAAGTGGATAAAACCTTGGACATGGAGAGGCAAAGATCCAAGTTCAAATCTAGCCTCAGACACAAGACTGGGAAAATCACTTAACCTCTGTCTGCCTCAGAGTCCTCATCTGTAAAATGAAGGTGATAACAGCACCTGCCACCCAGGGCTGGTATAAAACTTAAATGAGATAATATTTGTAAAGCACTTTAGCACAGTGCCTGGCACATGATAAGTCTTATATTCATCCCCTAACAGAAGAAGCAACAAGTGGGAGTTAAATAAGAAAAAAGATTCCTATGGGCAGAATGATTCCATTCTGAAGGTTTGGAGTAGGAAAGATAAAAGAGGTAAAAGCCATATACCAATGTATAAAAGAGTTCATTGTGGGGGAGCACGGCAGTATAGCTATTTCTTATAATTAGGGTCATTAGAAGAAAAGTCGGCAAGCACAGAAGTGGGAGAAATAGACAGGTGAAACTTACTCTTATCTGAAGTGAACAAAAGATAATTGAATACACACAGCTTGGTACAGAAATATATCTAACTCAATTGGGAAATTATCAGGGATTAGGTACTAAGAATTTAGAAGAGGACATAATTCCAAATTTGGAACTGTTGTTCAGTAATTTTTTAGTCATATCCAACTCTTTGTGACCCCATTTAGGATTTTCTTGCAAAGACACTGGAATGGTTTGCCATCTCCTCCTTCAATTCATTTTACAGATAAGAAAATATAATAAATAAGTTATTCTCCCAGGGTCACACGCACACACAGCTAGTAAATGTCTGAGGTCAGATTTGAACTGGGGAAGAAAAGTCTTCCTGACTCCAGGCTTGGTTCTCTATATCACCCTAAGTCTAGAATAGTCATCAGCAAAATAAGCATACTGATCCTGAAGGAGAGATTTCATTGGTTAGCAAGGGCAGAAACAACTAGAATTAATGTGGTACTTGACTGACTTTCATTTGTCCATTTTCAAAGAGGACCAATGACATCCTGGGGTGATGCCTTGGCTCCTGAGTGAATTAGATTTAAGTGAAGCACACATCTGTAAAGCAATCAATTGTATATTTTTGTGATGTGTATCATACTGTGTGCTCCAACAAATGTCCATTTGTGTAAATGTATTTATTTTATATTGTATATATTGTTAAACGCAAAAAAAGGAGATATGATTCTGTAACTCCAATCAGTTCAGATGTGTAACTCAAATTATTAAGCCTTTCAGGATGATGGTAGAGCAATATTAAACAAGCTTCCACTTTAAAAAAAAAAAAGATTTAAGTGAAGCAGAGTTGCATAAAGTCACCAGCCTCACTCTCTTCCAAAGTCACTAAAGTCCAGGCACAAGACAAAAATCAAGATGACTGTCAATGGCCTGGGATGCAGTGGATGATGTTGGCATCTTCAATGTTTAACCAAGCTCTCTAACTGTCTCTTACACATTTGGGGGACGGCTAAATAAATGATAGTATGTGAATATAATAGAATATTATTGAAATATGACTTAAACAATGAAAAATGATTTTACAGAATCCTGAACAGACTGAAATTAAAATGAGGCAAATAATGTATACTAGGATAGTAACACTGTAAAGAAAAACAACTATGAAAGACTTCAGAACTCTAATCAATGAAATAAACAACTAAATCTCCACAGAAACAAGGAATAGAGACACGCATTTTTTTGGATATTTTCACTGCTATAGATTCAATATGCTCGACTATGCTTGTTTGTCACAAGAGTTAAGTCTTCTTCACTTCTTTCCCTTCTCTTGGTTTTTCATTGTGGGGAGGGGGTTAGGGGGAGGAAAATTAGTAGTAGTGATATATTAAAGAAAAAAAGAGCCACTGTATTTTTTGTTGTTGTTAAAATACAAGGAAGAAGGGGGCGGCTAGGTGGCGCAGTGAGTAGAGTGTCTGCCCTGGAGTCAGAAGGACCTGAGTTCGGATCTGGCCTCAGACACTTAATGCACACACGAACAAAAACCTAGCCGTGTGACCTTGGGCAAGTTACTTAACCCCAATTGCCCTCCAAAAGGCAAAAAATAAATAAATAAATAAAAAATAAAATAAAATACAAGGAAGAGAACAAAAGGAAATTCAGAAGGAAATACTTATAAGACAGTATTAAAAATAAAATGTAGAATTATTTTTAAGAAGTAAGCAATATGACATAGATATTCCTGTTTTCACATTGAATCCTTTTTTTGTGTTCTATGGATACACAGAAATAATCTTTTTTTAGTATTTAATTTCAGAAATTTCTAATTTTTTAAAAAAAATCCTCTAATCCTTATAGATATTGTTACTGAACATAAAATCCTCAATAGAGATGGGCGGAGACAAGATGGCGGAGTAGAAACAGCATTTCCAATGTGCTCTGCCCCACACAAATTTCAAACAATGTGAAAGGGGATTCCGAACAACTTCTGGAGCCACAGCACCCACAGAATGGCACAGAGAAGCTAACCTCCTGCTGAAGACAGCCCAGCAGCCCTGCAGGGAGCGGCCAGCTCAGCGCTCTGAGAGCAGGCAGCACAGCACACTGGGAACCTACAGAGCATCAAGCAGAGCTGAGCCCAGGTCCGCGGTTTTAGCCCCAAGGTGGCCAGGCCTTCAGCCGGCTGGAGGGACCCCAAAACACCAGCAATTGTGGCGATTCCAGAATTATCAGCACAGATATGCCTAGGACAGAGTGAGAGGTTAGTGCCCCATGGACTTTGGGACCAGTATTTGGGGAACGAGTGGCTTTCTCCCCTGGGGGCGAAAAGCTGCTGAGGAAACTCTGCACAGAAGCCATTTTGCAGTGTCAGTAGCGGCTCTAGCTCCTGGTCTGTGACCTGTAGGGAGATCCAGCAATCAGTCTGGGGGTTAATTGCTCTTGCTTTAAACTACCTGGATCTGGATTGTGGTCTGGGGGGGAAGTTTGGGGTGGGTATCCAATTTTCCAGAGTGGGTGGAGGTTGTATAGAGGCCACCCAACTGGGGGAAGTTGTGAAGACCCCACGTTTGGGCGGAAGCTCCCCTGTCTAGTGGCAGAGTCCTACTGTGGCAACAAGCCCAAAAGTCAATTAATTAAGTGGCAACATGCCTAGGCAAAGGAAACAAAATAAACAGAAAAATGCAACTTTAGACTCCTATTTTGGGGGCAAAGAGGATCAAAGCATGGAGGAGGACTGTGAGGTCAGAACTCCTGCACCAAAAGCCCCAAATGAAAATACAAGCTGGCTACAGGCCATAGAGGACCTTAAGAAGCAGATAAGAGAAGTGGGGGAAATTTTGGGAAGAGAAATGAAAAAGATGCAAGAAAAATATGAAATGACAGTCAACAGCCTGACTGAGGAAAATAACACCTTAAAAAATAGACTAACTCAAATGGCAAAAGAGGTTCAGAAAGGCAACAAGGAGAAGAATGCCTTCAAAAGTCGAATTTGCCAGATGGAAAAAGAATCTCAAAAGCTCACTGAGGAGATTCATTCCTTCAGAGTTACACTGGAGCAAATGGAAGCTAGTGACTTTATGAGAAATCAAGATGCTGTTAAACAGATCCAAACAAATGAAAGAATAGAAAGCAATGTAAAATATCTCATGGGAAAAACCACTGACCTGGAAAATAGATCCAGGAGAGATAATTTAAAAATTATTGGACTACCTGAAAGCCATGATCAAAGAAAGAACCTAGAAATCATCCTTCAAGAAATTCTCAAGGAAAATTGCCCTGATGTTTTAGACCCAGTGGGGGAAATAGAGGTTGAAAGAATCCACTGATTGCCTCCTGAAAAGGATCCCAAAAAGAAAACTCCTAGGAATATTATAGCCAGAACTCCCAGATCAAGGAGAAAATACTATAAGCAGCCAGGAAGAAACAATTTCAACATTGTGGAAACACAATCAGAATAGCCCAGGACCTGGCAGCTTCTACATTGAGGGATTGAAGGGCATGGAATATGATATTCCAGGGGGCAAAAGAGCTGGGATTGAAGCCAAGGGTCACCTACCCAGCAAAACTGAGTATCTTGTTTCAGGGGAAAATATGGTCATTCAGTGGAATAGAGGACTTTCAAGCATTCTTGATGAAAAAACCAGAGTTCAATAGAAAATTTGACATTCAGACACAAGAAGCAAGAGATGCTTGAGAAGGTAATCAAGGAAAAGAAATCAAAAGGAACTTATCAAAATTGGACTATTTACATTCCTACATGGAAAAACAATAACTGTGTTTGATGAAACCTTTCTCATTGTGAAAATAGTTGAAGAAGGGTACATGGGATATGTTCATAGGTATACATGGACAGAGGGCAGGGGTTGAATTTGATGGGAAGGGATGATTCTTTTTTTTTTTTTTTGGAGGGCAATTGGGGTTGGGTAACTTGCCCAGGTTCACGTGGCTGGGTTTTTGTTTGTGTATTGGGTGTCTGGGGCTGGATCTGAGCTTGGGCCCTTCTGGCTCCGGGGCCGGTGCTCTGCTTGCTGTACCACCTAGCCACCCCAAGGAAGGGATGATTCTTAAGGGGAGAAGTCAAGAGGTGAGAGAGGAAAGTGGCAAGAGGAGATGGAGAGAGACAGGGTAGGGTAAACTATCTCATGTAGAAGAGGCAAGGGGAAGCAGTTGCAGGGGAGGGGAAGAACAGGAAGGCAAAAAGGCAACATATTCTCATTGAAGTTGGCTCAAGGACAGAATCACATACATACTAAATGGAATATCTCACCCTCACTCACTCTCCTGAGTAGGGGAAAGGGGGATGAAAGGGGGGATGATGGAGGGGAGGGCATTCTGGGGGGAGGGGAGGTTGGAAGTACCCACTATCAAAGAGGGACAGGATCAAAGTAGGGAATGGACCAGGTGGGAGGTGAGAGGTGGGAGGGAAATATAAGCAGTCTTTTACAATATATCTACTATGGTAATGTTTTGCATAGCTATACATGTACAACACACACTGAATTGCTTATCTTCTCAGAGGGAGTGGGTGACAAGGGAGGAAGGGAATGGATCTGAAATTCAAAGTCTTAAAATTAAATGTTTCAAATGTATATAAATACTATTATTAATACTATTTTGCATGTAATTGGGAGATAAGATGTGTAGGCATTGGGGCTCAGGGATTCACCTTGCCCTAATGGCAAAATCGAAGGGGATATGGGAGAAGATATGGGAGAGAGCAGATTGGATGAGGGGATATCTAGTGGGACTACTATTCTGGGATAGTGGGTAGGGAAAAAATGGGGGAAAAATGTAACTCATAATCTGGTGGAAATGAATGATGTAAACCAGAAGTTAATAAAGCATTTGTTTAATTTTAAAAAAAGAAGAAGAAATATATAGGAATGCTATGGGGCGGGCTAAGTGGTGCAGTGAATAGAGCACTGGCCCTGGAGTCAGGATGACCTGAGTTCGAATTTGGCCTCAGACACTTACATTTACTAGCCGTGTGACCTTGGGCAAGTCACTTAACTCCAATTGCCCTGCCTTCCCCATCCAAAGAAAAAAGAAAGAAAAAAAAAATATATATAGGAATGCTGAGGATTTATGTGGGTTTGTTTTATATCCTGCAACTTTGCTAAATTTATTTATTGCCTCAAGTAGTTTTTTACTTGATTCTCTAGGATTCCCTAAGTATATAATCATATCATCTGCAAAGGGTGATAGCTTGGTTTCTTCTTTGCCTAATTTGATTCCTTTGATTTCTTTTTCTTCTCTAATTGCTACTGCTATCATTTCTAGTATCAGATTGAATAAGAAGGGTGATAGTAGACATCCTTGTTTCACCCCGATCTTATTGGAAATGCTTCTAGCTTATCTCTATTACATATAACACTTGCTGATGACTTTAAATAGATACTACCTATTATTTTAAGGAAAACTCCATTTATTTCTATATTTTCTAGTGTTTTTAATAGGAATGGATGTTGTATATCTTCAAAAGCTTTATTGAGATAATAATATGGTTTCTGCTAGTATTATTGTTGATATGATCACTTATACTGATGGTTTTCCTAATATTGAACCATCCTTGCATTCCTGGAATAAATCCTACCTGATCAAAGTGTAAAAAAAAAAAACAAAAAACCTCAATAGAGAAGTAAGGGTTTCCACTGTACTCTATCCTTGTCAGACTATATAACAGTTAGTTCAGGGCACTAAGAGAAAAATTAACCAGTTTAGTACTTAGATGAGGGGAGTCAGGATAGTGAGAGGGCTTTTAACTAAGTCATAGAAGAACCACTTGAAGGAACCCAGGATACAATATAAACCTGGAAAAAAACTTAAGGGAGAATTCTCCCAGAGATATTAAATGATTTTAGCTTTTTAAAATATCTGCAGGATTATCTCATAGAAGCAGCATTGGACTTGTTCTACATAGTCCTCGAATACAGAAGTAAAATCAATAGGAAACAGATCTTTAGCTCATGGCAAGGAAGAATTTTCTAATAATTAGGACAGTTCAAAAATGGAATAAAAGGCCTCAGGAGTTAGTGAGCACTTCATCACTGAACATATTCAAAAAGAGACTGAATAACTATTTGTTCAAGATATTTCAGAGAGGACTCATATTTGAGCTTATGATTTAAGTTGTTGACCTTTCGATACTAAAATATAATGATTTTATAATATAGGGAGAGAGTAAGTATTAGGTTGATAAACCTAGGGAAAAATATGCTATGATGAAAAGTACATTGAACTAGGAGTTAGAGGACCTTTGTCTAAAAATGACTCAGTCATTGGCTGCTTGGGTGACTATGGACAAGCTACTGAACCTTCTCCCTTACCTCACCTGCAAAAACTCCCTGCCAGCCAGCTATAAATCTCTGGTCCTGGATAGGGTTTCCAAAAGAAAAAAAGTTTCAATTCCCAAACCTCTTTTTTTGAAAGTGTTTTTGTAAGATCTATATTAATATATAATTTATGACTACTTATTATATATTTGGGAAATACAAAAATGAATAAGACAGCTCTTACTCGTAATGCAATTTTTTTAAATCTAGTGGGGGTGTACATGGCAAATATGTGGATTTGTTTTGTTTGACTATGATTATTTGTTGCAAGGATTATTATTTTTTTAATGTAAGGGGAACAGGAAGAAAAGTTTGTGATGGGATTGCCAGAAAAGAGGGTCACTAAAGCCTTTTCAAACAATATAAGAGATCTCAGTAATGCAATAATCTAACACAATTCCAAAATACTTACGATGGAAAATGCTATCTACATCCAGAGGAAGAACTATGGAGTCCAAATACAGATCAAAGCATACTATTTTTCCTTTTATTTTTTTTTTTTTGGAGGGGGGAGTTCTTTCTTGTGGTTTTTCCCCTTTAGTTCAAATTCTTTTTTACAACATGACTAATGAGAAAATATGTTTAGTATGATTATATATTTTGTCCTATATCAGATTGCATACTGTCTTGGGGAGGGGAGAGGGGGAAGGAGAAAATTTAAAATTCATAATCTTATAGAAGTGAACGTTGAAAACTAAAAATAAATACATATATAAAGAAAATAAAAGATATACAAGAGAAAAGAAGGATGTTCAGAAGGAAACTCAGACAAGCAGGACAACTTTGAAAGTGATACATTGAATATATTACATACTTTTTTAAAAAACATGCTGTACATGTCAGATTTAAATTTTCACATTTAATTCTCTTTTTCTCTTCCATTTTGTATGTGGAAATGTTCTTCTTTTGACATTTGTTCAATTCAGAATAAAAAACATATACTTTTAATCTAGAAGGAATGAAACGTAACAAATAAGGTAATTGGGGAGGCTAGGCGGCGCAGTGAGTAGAGCCTCGGCCCTGTAGTCAGAATGACCTGAGTTCGGATCTGGCCTCAGACACTTAATGCACACCCAAACGAAAAAACCTAGCGGTGACCTTGGGCAAATTACTTAACCCCAATTGCCCTCCAAAAATTGCAAAAAAAAAAAAACAAGAAACAAAAAACAAATAAGGTAATATTTGTAAAGTGCTTAGCATTCTGCCTGGCCCACAGTAAGTGCTATATAAATGTGTATTTCCTTGCTTTACTGCTTTGTCCATTATAGCCTTATAAGTTTTAAAAGTCACCTGGTCTAGAAGCAAAGTTCACAACAAATTTTGTGGTCAACTGGTCCAGTATCAAGACTGTAAGGAAAAACTTTCAGGAACCACACAAAGAGTTACTCGCTTTGGGCACTCTTGCGAACAGAACACGGGAATAGGTATCTTCAACAACTTTTCAAGACAAATGTACAGTTGGACTGAATTTGGTAAATTTAGTAAGTGTATGTACAGATGATACATCTTCCATGATAGGAAAATATGAAGGATCTATTGCAAAGATAAAAAGAGTATTCAGATGCTCTGATTTCTTTTCATTGTATCTTTTTTTTGGGGGGGGGGGAACAGTTCCATTTTAATCCCATCTGCCCCCACCTGAATTTCTACCATTCTTTGATCTTTTTCCTCACAAAGCAAAACAAATAAAACCTCATTTTTTTTTCTTCAGCTTTCTTTACCAGCCTCAGCTCTAGCTGACCTTTGGCATACCTGACATGTCCCACTTTAGTGTCCAGCCTCCCCCATTCATGGTCTTTACCTTCTGTCAAATATATATGTCTTTTTAAAATCTAAATTCATCAGTGTATCCCCCTTTCATTTTAGGAGGAAGAGCATTAGTAGCTGGGAGAACAAAAATAGCTACATACATAATATGGTGCCGAAGTATCACATTATATACATGGCTATTGTGAGCATTCTTTTTTTTTTTAACAAATACTTCATTAACTTCTGGTTTACATCATTCATTTCCACCAGATTTTGAGTTACAATTTTTCCCCATTTTTTCCCTACCCACCACCCCAGAATAGCAGCCCCACAAGATATCCCCTCATCCAATCTGCTCTCTCCCATGTCTTCTCCCTTACCCCCTTCGACTTTGCCATTAGGGCAAGGTGAATCTCTGAGCCCCAATGCCTGCACATCTTATCTCCCAATTACATGCAAAATAGTATTAATGATAGTATTTATATACATTTGAAACATTTAATTTTAAGACTTCGAATTTCAGATCCATTCCCTTCCTCCCTTGTCACCCACTCCCTCTGGGAAGATAAGCAATTCAGTATGTGTTGTACATGTATAGCTATGCAAAACATTACCATAGCAGATATATTGTAAAAGACTGCTTATATTTCCCTCCCACCCATCCCACCCCCAACCTGGTCCATTCCCTACTTTGATCCTGTCCCTCTTTGAAAGTCGGTACTTCCAACTTCCAACTTCCCCTCCTCCCCTCCATCATCCCCCCTCTCATCCCCCTTCCCCCTACTCTCCTGCAAGGTGAGATATCCCATTTAGTATGTATGTAATTCTCTCCTTGAGCCAAATTCAATGAGAATAAGATTTTGCCTTTTTGCCTTCCTGTTCTTCCCCTCCCCTGCAACTACTTCCCCTTGCTTCTTCTACATGAGATAGTTTACCCTACCCTGTCTCTCCCCATCTCCTCTTGTCACTTTCCTCTCTTACCTCTTAACTTCACCCCTTAAGTATCATCCCTTCCCAACAAATTCAACCTGTGCCCTCTATCCATATATACCTGTAAACATATATACACACATTCATATATGTATTCATATGTCCATATACCCTTCTTCAATTATTTTCAGAATGAGAAAGGTTTCATCAGTCACAGTTATTGTTTTTCCATGTAGGAATGTAAATAGTTCAACTTTGATAAGTTCCTTTTGATTTCTTTTCCCTGATTGCCTTCTCAAGCATCTCTTGCTTCTTGTGTCTGAATGTCAAATTTTCTATTCAACTCTGGTTTTTTTCTCAAGAATGCTTGAAAGTCCTCTATTCCACTGAATGACCATATTTTCCCCTGAAACAAAATACTCAGTTTTGCTGGGTAGGTGACCCTTGGGTTCATTCCCAGTTCTTTTGCCCTCTGGAATATCATATTCCATGCCCTTCAATCCCTCAGTGTAGAAGCTGCCAGGTCCTGGGCTATTCTGATTGTGTTTCCACAATATTGGAATTGTTTCTTCCTGGCTGCTTATAGTATTTTCTCCTTGATCTGGGAGTTCTGGAACCTGGCTATAATATTCCTAGGAGTTTTCTTTTTGGGATCCTTTTCAGGAGGCGATCAGTGGATTCTTTCAACCTCTATTTCCCCCTCTGGGTCTAAAATATCAGGGCAATTTTCCTTGAGAATTTCTTGAAGGATGATTTCTAGGTTCTTTCTTTGATAATGGCTTTCAGGTAGTCCAATAATTTTTAAATTATCTCTCCTGGATCTATTTTCCAGGTCAGTGGTTTTTCCCATGAGATATTTCACATTGCCTCCTATTCTTTCATTTGTTTGGCTCTGTTTAACAGCATCTTGATTTCTCATAAAGTCACTAGCTTCCATTTGCTCCAGTCTAATTCTAAAGGAATGATTCTCCTCAGTGAGCTTTTGAGATTCTTTTTCCATCTGGCAAATTTGGCTTTTTAAGGAATTCTTCTCCTTGTTGCCTTTCTGAGCCTCTTTTGCCATTTGAGTTAGTCTATTTTTTAAGGTGTTGTTTTCCTCAGTCAGGCTGTTGACTGTCATTTTATACTTTTCTTGCATCTTTCTCATTTCTCTTCCCAATTTTTCCCCCACTTCTCTTATCTGCTTCTTAAGGTCCTCTATGGCCTGTAGCCAGCTTGTATTTTCATTTGGGGCTTTTGGTGCAGGAGTTCTGACCTCACAGTCCTCCTCCTGTTCCATGCTTTGATCCTCTTTGCCCCCAAAATAGGAGTCTAAAGTTGCATTTTTCTGTTTATTTTGTTTCCTTTGCCTAGGCATATTGCCACTTAATTACTTGATTTTGGGACTTGTTGCCACAGTAGGGCTCTGCCACCAGACAGGAGAGCTTCCGTCCCGAACGTCGGGGTCTTCACAACTTCTGGAGGCTGGGTGGTCTCTGTAAAACCTCCACCCACTCTGGAAAATTGGATACCCACCCCAGACTTCACCCCAAGACCACAATCCAGATCCAAGCAGGTTAAAGCAAGAGCAATTAACCCCCAGACTGATTGCTGGATCTCCCTACAGGTCACAGACCAGGAGCTGGAGCTGCCACTGATGCTGCAAAATGGCTTCTGTGCCCAGCTTCTTCAGCCGCTTTTCACCCCCAAGGGAGGAAGCTGACATGTTCCCCAGATACTGGTCCCAAAGTCCATAGGGCACTAACCTCTCACTTTGTCCTAGGCATATCTGTGCTGATAATTCTGGGATCGCCACAACTGCTGGTGTTCTGGGGTCCCTCCAGCCAGCTGATGGCCCGGCCGCCCTGGGGCTAAAATCGCGGCTCATGCGGGCCTGGGCTTGGCTCCCAGAGCACTGCGCTGTCAGTTCCCAGCAGGTTGTGCTGCCCAATCTCAGAGCGCTACACTGGCTGCTCCCTGCAGGGCTGCTGGGCTGTCCTCAGTAGGAGGTTAGCTTCTCTGTGTCGTTCTGTGAGTGCTGGGGCTCCAGAAGTTGTTCAGATTGCCCTTTTTGGAAGTGGTGTGGGGCAGAGCACCTTGGAAGTGCTGTTTCTACTCCGCCATCTTGGCTCCACCCCTATTGTCTTCATTGTGTCTTGCATCAGCAAAATCTCTGTGCTATAGCTACTAAAGTGACACCTTGCAACAAGTTATAAGTATTGTTAACTATATTTGTGTAAATGCAACATGGCATTGTTAGTTTCAAAACATGCTAAAGTTGAACAATAAGGTATTCAGTGTGTATCATTCTAAAGTGAATTGGCTATCACAGAGATAGGTGTTAGCCAAAATTTTATCTCTACAAGAAGAGATAGTTAAATTTGTGAAGAACAGAATCAGCAATGTGAATTATGAAAGAAGATTTCTATAGGTATGCTGCATTTCTATGTGATATCATGTCAAATCAAAATGACTGGAATATTTCTTTGCAAGGTAAAATTAAGTCTATTTATGATATTGTAGCAGCAAGCAGCCCAACATCCCCAGGGTGGCTGCCAACACAGGTTCTTAGATCTTCTTTTCTAAAGGAAAGCAACTCAAAATGGGTTAACAAGCTTATTTTAATCAAACATATATCATTTACCTAGTTCAGGGGAAAAGGGTCAGCACCCAGAACTTCAAAGTATACAGACAGAACTTACAAGACAGAGAAACAAACAGATCAAGCAGACAGGCTTCCAAACTGCCCAACCATTACATCAATACCAAATCACAGTTACCAGAGAGGGAAGCTCCAACATCTGGATTTTCAAAGCCGGGGGGCTCTCAACAGCTGCCCAGAGTCTCATCTGGTCAAGTCACACAACACTTCTCAAAGTGAGCCTCAAAGCAAAGCCTCACATCAGGGATTATATAGTTTTCTCCTGGCTCAGAGAATGTAACCACCCTCTTGACCCACTGCCCAATCATACAGCATCAAGGTGTTGACATTCCTGAAAACCAAGCCTCCTGCCAAAGGCTCCATGTGACCACATTCAGCCTATTAGGGAGCAGAGTATATTTTCAAATTAAGGAAGGTTCTCAGAGTCTCTTAAGCCTATCAAAGGGCCTAGGGACAGGGAAGATCTTTAAATTTGTGTTTCCATTACAGATATGTGGCAAAAAAATTCAAGCATTTTGAAAAAAGTTATCTTTTTTTCAAAATACTTCTTCAAAAAGAAATTTCAGATGAACATTTTCCACTGTTAGCAAAAGTCATTGATGAGCAGGATAATATATGCAAATCAATTGAAGAACATACAGCTATTGGAGAATACAGTTAAAGGTTCACTTAACTTTGAGAATCATGACATCACACTTAAATTAGCATTTCAGCCTTACCTAGTTGATATCACCAAGCACCTAAAGAACTACAGATGAAACTTACTGAGCTCTTGGTAGATAACATTTTAAAGTCATTGTTTGATGCAAAGAAAGATTCAATTGAAGAATGGAAAAATGCAGAATACCCATGCCCAAAAAGTGCTCTCTTGCTTTTCAACCACTTATTGCTTCGAATCTACCTTCTCCTACCTAACCTGGATCAAGATACCCTTAAGGTCACAAATAACTAATACCCATCTAGAGGATCAACCAAAACTATGGACCTCCATGCTGCAACCAAATATTCAAATGCTTTCCAACAAAAAGCAAATACAACAATTAAGATGTTAGTTAACTTTAAAATTAACAAATAGTTCTCATTTTCTGAAATTAATAAGTATATAGTATTTAGATTTTTACAAATAATGTACATTTTTAAGAATATCTAATTGAAATTTCTTGAATGCAGCCTTATTTGATTACAGCTAAATAGCAATGCAGCCTTCCAACATGAAAAGGTTCCCTACTACTGTTCTAAAGTATTTTCAAAGGAAATATCAGTGAATTTAACAATGAGTCTTAAATGAAAAAAAAATTACTATAATTTTTCTTCATAGACTTTCCCTATCAATGGTAGTACTTTGTCACCTTATTCTTTAAGTGCTTTCTTTTTTTTTTTTTTTTTTTTTTTTAAAGCAATTGGGGTTAAGTAACTTGCTCAAGGTTACACGGCTAGTCATTTGATTTATGCGTGGGTGCTCAGTTTCTGAGGCCGGATCTGATCTCGGGTCATCCAAACTCCGAGGCCGACGCTCTTACTCACTGCGCCACCTAGCCGCCCCGTTAGGGCAATTGGGGTTAAGTAACTTGCCCAAGGTTACACGGCTAGGTTTTTTTGTTTGTGCGGATTAAGTGTCGGAGGCCGGCTCCGAACTCAGGTCCTTCTGATTCCAGGGCCGGCGCTCTATTCACTGCGCCACCTAGCCGCCCCTAAGTGCTTTCTTTTAAATGTCAACTTTTTTTTTTTACTTAGATCTTGGTCTCTTGTACAATACTTACAAAATATGTAAAAAGATGAGATAAAAATAAATGCCAATTAACTTTATCAGAGCATACTGAACATCATAAGTTAGATAATGTGGTTAAAGCTCACTTACCTCCCTAAACTATGAACTCCATACACAGCACATGTTCATCTGTTTCCTAGATCATCAGATCCAAAGGACTCATTACCTAATGGATAATCTCATGATCAGTTTCACCAGATTTATCCATAAATAGTAGACAAAGTCAGTGTGCAACTCAGGTGACACAGTCTTTAAGAATTCAATCATCTCCATGCTGATGGAAGAATCTGAAGCATGTAAATTCTGGTAAATCAGAGATTTTACTGAGCAAAACTACCTTGCTACTATGTTACAAACAGAGTATACCAGGCAGAATATCAGACTTGAAATACCAAGAGATGGTATTTATTTCACATGATTTTAACATCAAGTTCTAAATGTATTACTCAATTTTTTCCATGAGTCATCATGGTCAAATTTTATTTCTAAGTGGCCAACTTCCTGATGCCTCATCTCTTTGTACTTACACAGGGTGATCCTAACTAAGGTAGCAGATTGAGTTTATTGTAAGGTCCATACTAAAAACCTTTCCTGTTTAGTAGAAACTACCAGAGCTTGAAAGGACTTTAAGAAGGTAAGGTCATCTACACAGCAAAATGAGTCTTTAGAGTAGAATTTTTGTGCAGGGATAGGACTTTGTAGAGATTTATTCTGTAATGAAATATTTGCAGTAGCATGAATTGACTATAAATTCTTCATTTTTCTTAAGGACTCACAAAGTGACTTTTGGTATATAGCTCCAAATCACTTTCTAGAATGGTTAGACCAATTCACAGTTTTGTCAGCAGGTCATTAGTGTGCCTACTCTTCCACAGCCCCTCCAACAAATGTCATTTTCCTTTTTTCCATCACCTTTGCCAGTGGATATGAGGTGAAACTTCAGGATTGTCTTAACTGCATTTCTATTATTACTGGTGATTTGGGGCATTTCCATATCATTATTGTTAGTATTTGCAGTCCTTTTGGATATACTCATATTCTAAATCTAAAAGAACATCTATCAGGCAAATGGTATAATCTTAGTAACTTAAACTCTTCCTGCCAGGTATTGATAATGAATGCTTTGCCAAAATATATATACTACTACTATTCAGGTAGCTCATCTCCAGATGAAGCTTTTATAATGTTTTTGTAATTAGCTGTTTGCAATATTTGACTTTTAAAGAATGATAATTAGACAATCCTTTGTGATGCTTATATTACAAACACAGGACTGCTGCATGGAGAAAAACAGCCACCTGACCTACATCCAGTATATTTTCTCTATCCAATCTGTCTTCCACACAGCTGCCAAACTGATATTCCCTAAACACAGGTTTACCCATGTTATTCCCCAGCTCAAGAATCTTTGGGGGTTCTCCCTCTCCTTGAAGATAAAATACAATTCCTCTGGAACTTAAAGCCCTTGAAAAATCTAGTTTCAGCCTATATTCCCAGGTTATATACACATTATTTCCCCATGGAAGCATATTAAACACTTTTTCTAATTTCAACTGAAAATATTAATATTTTCTCCAGTCTAAAATGCATTAACAGACTATTCCTTTTAGCAAAGTGAACAAAAGCTAAGACCTTTCTTGGGGAAACGAAACTAATAGATTTACTCTTACCTAGAAAAGGTCATAGCCTCTTCTCTACCTCTGCAGGAAGGCATAGGTACCACAACCCCTCACAGGGCTGTGTTCTCTTTTCCATTCAAGGTTAAGATACTGATGATAGGAAGCCCTTTCAGTCACTGACAAGTAATAGTGCCTACTGTTTTGGAACATTAAATTCAAACTGTATTTTAACATAGTATAATTTCTTCCCATTCAAGACTCCTAATATCTTAGAGAGATATGCTAGAGGGCATTGGGAATTATACCAGTTTGGACATCTCTGTCTAGGCTAGAAATTGTTTGGATATTAATCTTAAAAATAAAATTGTTTCTAACAGATTTTCCCCTAAAACACAGAGTACAATACTTTTTTTCTTCCAAATCCCTAACTCCCTTAAAAGTTTGGCTAAAGGCCTTTCCTGATTCACTCAATAGAAATCAGACCTTGACCCTGTTGTGCCAAAAAGAAGCAAGACAAGAGACCTCTGAGAGTAAAATTTGGAAGTGGATTTTACTTTCCTTGGGACTGTCCAAGGTCAGGCCCAAATTGGACTGTGAGTCTGCACGGACAATGTGCCAGTTTTTAAAGGGATGCCAAGCAGCCAAGGGTTAGGTCTTACATAAGCAGAAACTTGCAGAGGCCAAGAACAGTGATTGGTCAGTATACACCAAGTCTCCCTGACCCGGAAGCCCGCCCCCCTCGGTAAAGGTTAGCTGACTGGGCGGAGATCCATTGGGGGTGGGGTCATGCACAACAATCCTTATCTCTGTGACTATAACTTATCTTTGAATTTTTTTTTGATCAGGGTCTGTTCTCATTTTTTGCATTTTACATCAACAGTGACTGGCACATAAAAGGTGCTTTATAAATTCTTGTTGCTTGACTGATTTTCATCCCAATCTTCTACACATGAAGAAATTTTTTCTTATGTTTGCAAGATCATTCTAGCAAATTTGCATATTTAATTATGAGGCTATGATTATTATAATAAAATATTCTAATAATATGTAATTAAAATGCTTCTAAATATAGGACTATAGCATATTGTAGAGTCAACTTTTTTTTTTTTTTGCTTTTTGGAGGGCAATTGGGGTTAAGTAACTTGCCCAACGTCACATGGCTAGGTTTTTGTTTATGTGTGCGTTAAATGTCTGAGGCTGGATCCGAACTCAGGTCTTTCTGACTCCGGCCGGCGCTCTACTCACTGCACCACCTAGCCACCCCAAGAGTCAACTTTTCAAAGATTACTGAACACTACCCTTCTTTACATAATGTTCAAGTCAAATTGTTGAAATTTCTCATACAGAAGGTTCCATCTCTGGGCCTTTGTACAGTCCATCCCAATGCCTGGAATGTACTCCCTTCCTCTCCTCTGCCTCTGTTGTTGTTGTTGTTTGGTTAGTCCTGTTCAACTCTTTGTGATCTAATTTGGGGTTTTCTTGGCAAAGATATTGCAATGGTTTACCATTTCCTTCTCCAGTTAAGGCTTCACACAGTTAATAAGTGTCTTTGAGGCCAGATTTGAACTCAGAAAGAAAAGAATTCCCGACTTCCGGCCCAGCACTGTATCTACTGTGCCACTTAGCTGCCCTTTGGCACACAGTACAAGTTTGCTAAATATTTGTTAAGACTTCCAGTTAAGAAGGGAACAAGAGAATCTCATCTTTCCCACCCAAAAAATCCATCAAATACCTAAAAGGTCACCAGATGGAATAATGACCAAGAAGATTAATGACACCAATGAATTCCTCAAGTCCAGTACTACACAAGAAGATGACTAAAAGCCTTCAGTCACTTGGAAAGGGGAGAGGCAAAGGGAGCAGAACTGACCCTGGCCTTTTGGTTCAGCAGCAGGAATTAAGACAAGTTCATGGCAAACAGAGGCCAAGAGCCCTGAAGCCAACACTCCTCTCAGTGCCATGCCAGGAGACAGAGCCCAAGCAGTGGAGGAAGAAAGGGAGGAAAGTTCTTCAAAATGCCTGAAAACAGCACTCATCTTGGAATTATAGCAGGAGACAGGGCAAGTGCTTGCAACCCAAGTTGTGGGACCTTCCACTTGGGGAATTATGCATGAAGGAAAAAGAGACTGGGCTGAAGCAAGGACACACTTTCAGACAAGAGAAGATGGGGAAAGAAGCCAGGGACTCAAACAGAGGGCAAAGCCTAGTCCCAACCTCTCCAACCAGAACTACAGCAACAGCAGCATTCAGACTAGAAATGTTAAAGTTTGGGGATCTAGCGGTGGTCGAGACCCCAAATTACCAACACATCGGGTCCTGCTGAATGAATTCAACATAAGCCTTCTCTCAGCCAAAGTAAAACAAAGTTTATTAAAGATTCACCACAATGGGTAGACTCTTGAGGAGAATTAAGTATTTGTGATGCTCATACTGACAAGCAGGGTCAGAACAATCTGACACAGACTGTTTGAGCTAGACTGAATCTGACTCCTTCATGGAGGCAAGATGGATCTTATATACAGAAAGATTATGGGAGTGATCTAGGGGTGATCTATTGATAGGGTTTGGGGAGGGTCTTGAGGAGGAGTCCAAGGAGGATCTTTGATGGAACTGAGGTCAGACTCCAGGAATAGGATTAAGGGTGAGAAATAGCTGAAAGCTACCTGGAGATGACCAACAATGGAGGGCTAGGCTAGTTTAAGGGTAACAGGTTTGGGTATAGATATTTTGATAGGATAAAGGGTGGGAAGCAGTTAGACAATGGAGGGCTAGGCTAGGTTAAAAGAGAT
This sequence comes from Gymnobelideus leadbeateri, assembly GCA_011680675.1. Classification (NCBI taxonomy): domain Eukaryota; kingdom Metazoa; phylum Chordata; class Mammalia; order Diprotodontia; family Petauridae; genus Gymnobelideus; species Gymnobelideus leadbeateri. Next base: position 345,622 of record WOXC01003586.1, read on the forward strand.
TTAGGCCTAGAGATAATAAAAGGCTTGTGGCCTCAAGTAAATGCCTCATAAAGTGGAGTTCCCAGAGTCTAAACCCCAACAGAAAGGGGACAGAACCAAAGAAGACCCATCTACCTCATCCAAGAGTGCAGGAAGGGGGCTGGATCCTGGCCATAGCATAAGGCCCTAATCCAGAAATGACACCAGAGATATGACTAAACAGAAGTAACTTTGAATATAATGAAGAAATACTATGAGTTAAGAAAAGTATGAGGTAAAAAAAAGAGAATAACTCCACAACAGGTACAAATACTATCTCAAAGAAAAGAATAATTTGGTCATAAGGATTCCAAGAATATCTAAGAGATAAAAGATTAAACTGAAAACAAAATTAAAGTCTGGAGATGGGGAGAGAATTAGGAGAATAAATACCTTAGAACAGGTTAAACAATTTACACTGATGAGGTACAGGCTCTGGGAACCCCCTTGAACTCTGACTGAATCATCCCATTTGATGAGGCATTTGTATGAGGCCATAAGCCTTTCATTGTGGCTCTGCCCAAACCTTTGTTACTAGCTTGGCCCTCCATTGTCCATCTACTTCCCACCCTTGAGCCTATCAAAATATCTATACCCAAATCAACTGCTATGTGACCTCATTAACTCCTCTTGAAGACTCTCCCCAAACTCTTCCCCTAGACCATCCCTAGATTCCTCCCACAAGCTTTCTGTATATAAAACTTCATCTTGTCTCCATGTGGTGTGAGAGCACCATAGAATTTTCTAGCACAGACTTAGTTTGTGTCCAGCACAAGCGAACTTTTAATATACTTTGCTTTTCTTCTTTGGCTGAGAGAAGACTTGAGGCAAATTCATTCAGCAGAATGCAGTGTGCTGGCATTTGGGGCCTCGAACACCCCTAACCCTATACCTCATCATTTTATGATGGCCTCTTCAACACAAGTAGTACACTCTCTAAGAAGCAGAACAGAGTAAAGCTCAGTGAAGGAGCACAAGAGACAATAAATATTAGAATCAAGTCAAAAAATGAAAAATTAGTAAGAGAGAGAAGCCTTGAACACCATGACAAAAAAACCCAAAATCTAGGTCTTTGGTCTGAGACTTGGCCAAATGACCATCCTTTTATTAATAAATGTGCTGACCTTATTAAAAAAATGATTAAGTTACCCAGATAAAAAAAAACAACTAGCCATTTCCAGAAATCACAAATAAAAGCTGTCCATATCTATTAGAACCAGAGGGCAAAGTGAACACTTAAAAAATTCACTGGTCAACTCCAAAAAGACAACTTATATAGAAAAAAATACTTAAGAAAAATCATACCAAAATTCAGATTACCAAGGAACCACGGGTATGATTGATTGGGAGGAAAAAGATAAGTGCTAGAGAGGATATGGAAAATTGGGACACTAATGCATTGTTGGTGGAGTTCTGAACTGATCCAACCATTCTGGAGAGCAATCTGGAACTATGCCCAAAGGGCTATAAATAAGTGCATACCCTTTGACCCAGCAATACCACTTCTGGGGTCTTATCCCAAAGAGATGATAGAAGTGGAAAGTGGACCTGTATGTACAAAAATATTTATAGCAGCTCTTTTTGTGGTGGCAAAGAATTGAAAATCAAGGGGATGCCCATCAAAATGGCTGAACAAGTTGTGGTATATGAATGTAATAGAATACTATTGTACTATAAGAAATGAGGGTAGATGGACTTCATAATAATCTGGAGAGACTTATATAAACTGATGTTGAGTGAGAAGAACAGAACCAGGAGAAATTTGTACACAATTACAGATACAACGTATGTGTGACAACTGACTTTGATAGACTGGGCTCCTCTCAGCAATGTAAGGTTATAAGACAACTCCAAAGGCCTCATGATGGAAAGAGATACCCACATCCAGAGAAAGAACTAGAGTCTGAATGCAGATTGAAGCAAACTACTTGCTCTCTTTCTTTTTCTTGTTTTGTTGTGTTTCCTCTTTCCCATTGTTCATTCCATTGGTTATAATCCTTCTTTACAACCTGACTAATGTTTAGTGTGAAGGTATTTGTAGATCCTGTATTTGATTGCATGCTGTCACGGTAGGGGCAGGGGGAAGGAGAAGGAGAGGGAGAAAATTTGAAGCTCAAGGGATTATGGAACTGAATGTTGTAAACTAAAAGTAAATTAATTAATTTTTTTAAAAAAGATTGATTGCGGATAGGATTCATGCTGGACACCAAAAAAGACCCCAAAGTCCCCACCCAAGTCTCTGGCATCCCAATATAAACCTTTTAACTACCTTTTCATGGTGGCCCTCATGGTCTATACCTGGTCCCACCCCAGGATATTTTGCCACTTCTTAATTCCATCAAGACCCCTTACCTCTGTTACCTCCCAGTCACCCCAAGCTATTGGTCACTCCTTGATCTTCCCACAGTCTTTCTGTATATAAGTGTTGTAAGAGAGGTGGAGACACTAGCACAGGCTCACTCTTGATCCAGGAAGCAAGGAACAAAGTCATAATAAGGGGTTAAATAAGATAGCTTATTTTATTCCAGTCTATTCTTCTCACAAGGGGCTGCTGATAATGGGAGCACCAGCTCCTACAGTATTCCCTAGTCACCCTTCTCTCATGGGTGAGCAAGAAAGGGGGCAGCTACCCCTACATCTCAGTGGGGTCAGTCAAGATGGGCACAGCATTCTAGCTTGTATACTCTCCTAAATCCCCTCAAACCTCAATGGGAGCCATTGAGGCAGGTACAAGCATTCCTCTATGCATTACCCAAATCCCAAATCCCTATGGGCTCCCCTCTCACTGACCAGTGCCCACATGCTTTATAGGGCAACAGACAAAGAAGGCATATTGCCAACAACAGCCACACAGGTTAATTTTAGCAATATCATCATTCAATGTAAGCATAGTAAAAATCTGTTATGTCATCCCTTTATCTCAATGTACCAGCATGGTGGAGACATTTACAAGTCATGAGACTGGGAAATACCCATAAACTAGATATTGTTATGGGAACTAAACTATGGGAGTGTGGGAACTAAACTGTAAGAAAGAATAATAAAAATCCTCCTTATTTATAAGTATCCATCTTTCCTCTATTAAATTGCTCAGATACCTTAAGAGTCCGGACTACTTATTAGCATCACAAATAGCTCAGATTCTTAAAATCTGGCCAATAACACAGACTCACTAGGAATCTTGCCCACCACAATGGGTGTTTTACTAAACCTGGTCTCTGACTGAAAGAAGGCTTGAGTCAAATTCTTTTCCTGTGTCTTTTGCCCTTTAATTTCAGGGTTCCCAGCACCCCCAGACTGCAAAAAGATCACACGAGATGATACTGTGACTACTATAAAGGATAGGAAATTTTGGAACAAAATGTAAAAAAATGTAAAAAACAAAATGTAACAAAATGTAAAAAAATAATCCTATTGCAGGAAAAAAAAATGGACCTTTAATAAAATCTGGGTAGAATCTCTGAAAGGCAAACACTAGATACAAGGAACACAAGCAATTAAAAGGAACTGAATGGTACTGAAGTGCTTATATTCTACAAGGGGGAGAAGAGACAAATTTTTCTTCAGAACCCACTGTCTTCAACATCACAGAAAGAGTAAACAAAAAGAAACACAGGGCCTGGGGTTGGTTTTGTTATGTTGGCTTTAAGGGAAAAAAAAAGGAAAATGGAACATGCTAGGAAATAAATGAGGAAGAATGGAGAACTTCCATTACACTAATATAATTAGAGTTCACAAGAAGAGTATTACAAACATGGACAGGGGAAAACAAGTATCTCATGAACCTTGCTCTTAACTGGACCAATTAAAAGGAGATTGAACTCATATATGGAAAAGATTTTGAGGTCAAAAAAAGAAATTAAGTTTCACAGGAAACACACTAAGGATATGGAGAAGAGGGGGGATTTAAGAGGGAGGGTAACATCAGAAAGTGAATAGTCACAAGCAAAAGAAACTTCAACCCCAGAGGAGACAACATAAATGGAAAACTAAAAGCAGAAAAGAAAAAAAAACCTGTAAAAGAACAGAAATTAGGGTCTGCAGTAGATAAGAAAGGAGGGGTAGAGGAATGGGAACTGAGCACTTCCATGACAGATCACTGGTATTGATCACATTATTTTCCTTTCCCCCACCTTCTTCTTTGTAAGGAGAGAAGTGATGAGCAAAGAGAAGGCTCAGAAAGGTTCAAAGAGCTAGTGAGTAATTGAAGGAGCATTTGAACACAGGCTTCCTTCCTGACTCCAAGTCCAGCGTTCCATCTACTAGGCTACCTGGCTGCCTCTGGCTAATGTTTTCTCTTTTCTCAAATCACCTTATATTTACTCGTCCATGGTACATGCTGTAACACACACACACACACACACACACACACACACACACACACACACACGAATGCTGGCCCCTTCAGGGCAAGAGCTATTTAAGTTTTATTTTTTTATCTTCAGACAACTACATTGATTTACTCATAGGAGGTGAATAATATGCTTGTTAAACTGACTTGGGAGGCCAGCAGTGGCAGCCCACTCCTGTAATCCCTGATGGGGGGAGGGGAGGGAGCAGGGGTCAGAGGCCAGCAGACAGATCTAAGATGCAGAGGGTTACAAGAGGAGTCTGCGTTAAGTCCAGCACCAACTCTCCAGTTACTGAGCCTGCATCGGATTCATCCGTTGTAATATAGTAGAAAGTCGACCTGTAAACAGACATGGCGTTGGAAGATCTTGGTTTGAATCCTGGGTAGGCTACTGGCTCCTTGCATGACCTGAGGCAATCACAACTTTCCTTGGCCATAAAATGAGGGTTTAGACAGGGCAAACTTGGAAGCCTCTATGATCCTAGGATCCCTGCTACTCAATTTATCCACCGGTGTGGATAAACAAAGAGAAACTAGTCATTTTGATACCTAAAACAGAAAAGATATAAAAAACACAAAGTCCCAACTCATGTTTCAGAACCTCTGTACTACTGAATCAAATGACAATTTCCTAGATCTTTTCTAAAGTCTTTCTTAAAAAGACTTAGTAAGTCTTTTTCTGGATATGTTACCTTCAAATAATGTTTACAGGGGCAGCTAGGTAGTGAAGTGAATAGAACACCAGCCCCGGAGTCAGGAGGACCTGAGTTCAAATACAGCCTCAGACATTTAACACAAAAACTAGCCTTGTGACTGTGGGCAAATCACTTAACCCCAATTGCCCTCCAAAAAATGCAAAAAAAAAAAATAATAATGTTTACATATTTCTGTAATTTACCTTTTTCTACTATCACAGATATTCTTCTGGTATTGTTATAGCTTTCTGGATCCAACTATTTCTGGTAAAATTTGAATTTTTTTCTTTCACTCATCTTCCTTCTCTTTGGTCAAGTATCAATGAGGTTTCAAGAAGAAGCTTATGATATGTTAATAATTAGGCAAACCATTCATGTGAAATTGTATTAAATATTTTTGGAATTCTTAAACCTTAATTTCTTTCCTGACATACCTTTTAATATTTTAAATCCAAATGGGGGGGAGGGGCAGTGAAGAAAAAATGTGTATTCAAGTGCAATAAGGTAAAAATGCTTTAAAATGAAAGACATGAATTAAAGTTTTAATCTGATATATGTCTGCTTTTTGTACATGAGCCCAAAGAAAACATGTAAGACAATACAATGAACCTGAAACTTTTCATCTTATACTGCCAACGTACCTTATAAACTCACTAATGAATACTCCTGAGTTTTTTATTTTTAAAAATTTGGCAAGGCCAACATTAATTAATCCTCATGATATCCTTGTAAAGGAGGCCATCAGCAAATATCACCACTATTTAAAAGTAGAAGAGCTTACCTACAAAGAAAGTTAAGTAGCAAGATAACATAGAACCAGAATTTCAGGATCTACAGAAAATCCAGATCTGGATGTTTTATGTAAAAATATCTACTGGTTAATTTTGATTTTGTATAGAGAAATGACTCATGACAACTTAGTTATTTCATTTTCAAACAGCTTTTAACAGAAAACTTCAGAAGACAAAGTTTATTTCCAACTTCTTTTAGAAATGTATAATTTGGGGCGGCTAGGTGGCACAGTGAGTAAGACTGCAGGCCCCGGGGTCAGGATTGGTTCTGGCCTCAGAAAATTAGCACCCACACATAAAAATGACTGACCGAGTAACCTTGAGCAAGTTACTTAACCCCAATTGCTTTAAAAAAAAAAAAAGAAATGTATAATTTTCCTCTGTCTCTTCCTCTTCCCAAATTAAAGATATAAGATTTTACATTTTTCAGTTTCTTTATATTTATTTCACCAATGAGATTCTCAAATATACCCACCCAGAAAGCAGGTATTGAACCAATCCTAAATCCCTACTTGAAAGAAGTCAATTTTAGCTACTCAATTCAAAAGGTATGATATATCTTTCCACTCCTTAAATGGAACTGTCAGATGTTAAAGTCAAGAAAACAACAAATATGCTATTGAAGTAAACAATCCAAAATAATGTGATTAATATTACTTAGGTCCTAAAATAGTTTTTAGGAAAATGCAGCATTATGTAACTCCACCACAACATTCTTACCTCTATCAAAAAACATGCCTAAGTATAGCATCTCCTAAACACAAGGGCTGAAAATCTCAAAGGCTTTTTCAACTCCCAGTAGTTGCTACCTCTAGATCACTAAGAGAAGTGACACTAAACAAATATATTGCTGCAGATCTCTGTTTATTGTCTGTCCTCCCATGAGACCTTAGTTCACAAGGAATAAACCATTATTTGAACAGGGGAAATGGGGTATTGTCTTTGTTTTGCCTTTAAAACAAAAAAAAAAGGCTAGGTATTTTATTAACCAAATTAAAGGACAAAGGAGGCTTCTTAATCCCCTTCCAGCTCTGTATCTGATCCATCATTATATAACAGAAATAATATAGAATAACCTTATAAACTTTTACTGAATGTTTATTTCATTCAGCTAAACAATTCCTTGGTTGTTTCAATATGATACAAAAACTTTTTAAAGAAAGAAATCCCGCCTTAATTATACTTGTAAAATTTAAAAGAAAAAGCTTCAAGGAAATATATTTACTAACTTTATGTAACCCACTAATACTGAAATTCAAAAGCCAAACCTGCTTATCTCACTTTCAACAAGAACAATCATACTTTTAAATAAAATTAATTCTAATCGATTGCCAAGGAGTTACTTTGTTACCGTAAACAAGCCTAGGATCTAAAAGGAATAAAGGATTATAGATTTAGAGTTGGGAGGGCCTTCAAGGGCCATTTAATGTGACTGATTTTAAATAAGGTTTTATAAACTCTGGCACAACTTTCTGGTATAGTAGTTTAAGTTGTCAGAATTTTTGTTTGAGGAGTTTCAAATAAGAGAATCACCTAATTTTTTAGCTGGAAGAGACCCTAGAGCTCACCTAATCCAACTCTTATCATTTACATGTAAGGAAGAAATTGAGTGACTTGGCCAAGGTAAAAAAGCTGACACATTAGTGGCAATACTGAAATGGAAACTCAGTTCTCCTGAGAGCACCTCAAACTCAACACGCCCAAAATCAAGTGTTTGATATTTCCCCCTTGTAATGGTAATGGGAATCTGAAGATCTTCTCTGCCCCTTGGCCCCTTGATAGGCTTAAGTGACTCTGAGAACTTTCCCTGAAAATATATTCTACCCCAAAATAGGCTGCATGTGGTCATAGACCAGAGTATAAGCTAGAAGACTAGTCACCTTAGAAGAACTGAAAACTTAGAGACCCCCAGAATTAGCCTTGAAAACAGCTGCACAAAAAACCTGAAGCTTGGAACAATGTCCCTTCCATCCCAGGAGCAGAGCCCAACTTTATCAAAAAGTTAAAAATTAAGAAATAAGCTGGGAAAACAGCAAACAATAAAAAAGGAAGCTGGCCATAGAAAGTTATTACGGCAACAGGGAAGATCAAAACAAACTCAGAAGAGGACAACAAAGTCAAAACTGCTACATCCAGCCTCAAAGAAAAATGTGAATTGGTCTCAGGCCATTTAAAGAAAAAAAAAAGAATTCTGGAAGAGTTCAAGAAGGATATTAAAAATCAAATAAGAAAGGTACAGGAAAAGTTCAGAAAAGAAATGAGAATGATGCGAGAACATCATGAAAAAGAGTCAATAGCTTGATAAAGGAGGCACAAAAAAATAATAGGGGAAAAAAAAGAACTCTTAAAAACAAGAATAGGCCAAAAGGCAAAAGACACATAAAAATCCACTGAAGAGAAGAACTCCTTAAAAAATAGTCAAATGGAAAAGGAGGCACAAAAGTTCAATGAAGAAAATAATTCCTTAAAAACTAGAATTGGGTAAGTGGAAGCTAATAAAACAAAATAGAATGAAAAATAGAAGAAACTGAAATATTTTATTGGGAAAACAACTGGCCTGGAAAACAGATCAAAAAGAGATCATTTAAGAATTACTGGACTACCTGAAAGCCATGATTTCAAAAAAGAGCCTAGACATTATCTTTCAAAAAATTATCAAAGAAAATTGCCCTGCTATTCTAGAACCAGAGGGGACAAAATGGGCATTGAAAGAATCTACAGATCACCTCCTGAAAGATATCCCAAAATGAAAATCCCAGGAATTATTATACTCAAATTCCAGGAACTCCTAACCCAAGGAAAAAATATTACAAGCAGCAAAATAGAAACAATTCAAATATCATGGAGCCACAGCCAAAATAACACAAGATTCAGCATCTTCGACAGTAAAGGATTGGAGGGCTTGGAATATGATAGTAGGCAAAGGAGCTAGGATTACAACCAAGAATCACCTACCCAGCAAAACTGAATATAACTCTTCAAAGGAAAAAAAGGAAATTCAATAAAATAGAAAACTTTTAAGCATTTCTGATGAAAAGATCAGAGCTGAATAGAAAATTAAACTTTTAAATACAAGATTCAAGATAGGTGTAAAAAGGTAAACAGGAAATATTAGGGATTCAATAAGGTTAAACTGTTTACATTCCTACATGGGAAGATGATACTTATAACTCCTAAGAATTTTCTCTTTATTAGGGCAGTTAGAAGGAGTATACTTAGACAGAGGGCATGGGGGTAAGTTGAATATGATGGGATGATCTCTAAAAAAATTAAGGGGCAAAAAAAGAGGAATGCACTGAGAGAAGGGGGAAAAGAGAGGTAGAATGGGATAAATTATCTCACATAAAAGAGGTTTTACAAAAGCTTTTACAGTGGAGAAGATGGGGGAGGAGGGAAGGGAGTGCTTGAACCTTACTTTCACTGGAATTGGCTCAAAGAGAGAATAACATACACACATTTAGTTGGGTACAGAATTCTATCTTAACTTATATAAAAGTAGAAGTGGAGGGGAAAATAGGAGGAGGAAGAGAGGGGAGAAAGAAAGGAGAGCAGATTGGGAGAGGTAAAAGTCAGAAGCAAAACACTTCAGAGGGTAGACAGAGTGAAAAGAGAGAGTAGGATAAATAGGGGAAAATAAGTTGGAGGGAAATATACAGTAATCATAACTGTGAAAAAAAAATTTCACAGCAAGTTTCTCTGCTAAAGGCCTTATTTCTCAAATATAGAGAGAACAGAGTCAAATTTCTAATATGAGCTACTCCCTAGCTGATAAATGGTTAAAGGACATGAACAGACAGTTTTCAGACAAAGTATCAAAGCAATCTATAGTCATATGGGAAAAATGCTCTAAATTACTACTGACTAGAGAAGTGCAAATTAAAACAATACTGAGGTACCACCCCATACCTATCAGATTGGCTATTATGACAAAAAAGGAAAATGACAAATGTTGGAGCGAATGTGGAAAAACTGAAACACTAATGCATTGTTGGAGGAGTAGTGAATGGATTCAAACAATCTGGAAAGCAATTTGTAAAACTATGCACACCCTTTGATCCAGGAATACAGACCACTACTGGGTCTGTGTTGGGAGCCAAAGAGGCCTGAGCCAGGACTTATATCTGATTCTGCACTCAGGTACCTTTGAGTGGCCAGCTCTAAACATGATGTCTTTTGAGAATTGCACTTCAGCTTTGAAGTCTGCTCTCAATTGTATCCGTTTATGACTGCAGCTGCATTAAGAAGTACCTGAGGCCTAGATCTAAGGCTCTGCCCCAAAACTTTAGTTGTTCAAAACCTAAATATTTGAATTCTTAGGTGGCCAGTTCATATGCAGATGTACTTGATGATGCAGTTTTGGCTTCAGGCCTTGAAGCCAGCTCTCAAGAGCATCCTTTGTGATGTGACTGTACATGAAAGGAGGTAACTGACTTTTCCTAAGACTTTCTGGCACCTAGAGAACAAAAGGCCTTTACTGCCCTGCTACTTCCAGGATATGACAGACTAAGATAATGATATGAATACTTGAATGATAAGAATACTTCCATCCCTTCCTTTGTCTCATTGCTCTATAAAAACCTTGTCCTGAGGATCAATAAATGGAGTTCATGGTTCTTCCTTGAACTACACACATGGCCTGGTCATTTCTTATTCATGTCTCCGGATCATGCTAAGTGCTGGATACTGAGCAGCCCACAGCAGGTCTGTATCCCAAAGAGATAAAAAGGAAAAAGGAAAAGCATCTATATATACAAAAATATTTATTTCAGCTCTTTTTGTGGTGGCAAAGAATTGGAAATTGAGGGCATGTTCAGCAACTAGCGAATAACTGAACAAGTTATGGTATATGATTGTGATGGAATTCTATTGTACTATAAGAAAGGATGAGCAGGATGCTCTCAGAAAAACCTGGGAAGACTCACATGGACTGATGCAAAGTGAGATGAGAACACTGTACACAATTACAGCAATATTGTACGACAATCAACTGTAACTGATTTAGCTAACAATAAAATGATCCAAGGCAATTCTCAAGAACTTATGATGAAAAATGCTATCCATCTCCAGAGAAAGAAACAATTGTTTCTGAACACAGATCAAAGCATACTTTTTTAAACTTTCTTTATTTTTCTTGAAGATTTTTTGTGTTTTCTTTCACAACATGTGTAATATGGAAATGCTTTACATGACTGCACATATATAACATATCAAACTGCTTGTCTTTTCAGTGAGGGAGAAGGGGAAGGAGGGAGGGAGAGAATCTGGCACTCAAAATTTTAAAACATTAATATTAAAAACTTTTTATATGTATTTGGGGGAAATAAAACAAAATATTAAAGGAAAAAAACAACCCATATCTAATCTCTTACTATGTGCTAACAATTCCATCTCTGTAACATCTATGATATGTCTTACATTCACTTTATTCCCTTTATTGCCTTCTTTACTACTCACTATTACAACAGCCTCCTCATACGCTACCCTGCCTTCCTTCTCTGTCCCCTCTAGGGTACTGCCAGAATAATCTTTCAGGCATAGATCTTGTCATGTCAAACTCCTTTGACTGAAAAAATCTTTACTGGTTCCCTATTGCCTACCATGTAAAGTTCAAATGCTTCAGGCTGACATTCAAGGTCTTCAACAATCTGGTACCATCCAACTTTGCCAACACAGTGCTTCTTGCTTCCATGTATCCTTCCCTGGGTTGGATAGACTGGCTGATAGGTTTATCAGGACCCTTCCAACTCAGAAGTGTGAAAAAACGTAAACTATTCTAACCAAATGGGACTACTCTCATCCTCCCCAAATATACTCTGTTTTACACTTCCCTGACTTTATTCACACGGCTTCCTATGCACAGAATGTCCTCTAATTTTACCTGTTGAATTCCTAAGCCAGCTCAAATTCAGGCTGCAGTTCTTTTTATGTTATATATGCTTTTTATTGTTATGCATATCCGTTGCTGTAAATGGTCATTTCCTGTTATTACTATTGTATCTGCCTCCAGCAGTTTCTCCTTTCCTCCCCCAATATTAACTTACTTTTATTCTGCTACAGGGTAAGAAATAGAATATCTTGTAATAAACGTATCTAAATAAGAAGAAATGGATTCTATGTGGCTTTCCTAGGAATAAATTACAAGATCAACATGTACTTGTAAAATCTACTTTAACTGATAGAGGCCTTTTTAAAAGTTATCTCAGAGCTCCAATCTGCATACCAGATGAGGTTACAAAATGTTTCTATCCAGCATGGTGTAGTCCTGGAAAGACTTCAGAGTCAAGACACCACAAATTAAATTCTAGCTCCAATCCTTCCTGGTTCTATGACCTTGGGCAAGTCACCTAACCCTTTTGAGCCTCAGTTTCCTCATCAGTAAACTAAACATGATAATACCTGCACAAAAAGGCTGTGTAATAGAAATGCAGATTTGAAGATCTTCCCTGCCCCTAGGCCCTTTGATTCGATTAAGTGACTCTGAGAACCTTCTTTAATTTGAAAGCATATTCTGTCCCCTAATAGGCTGAATGTGGTCACATGGAGCCTGTGGTAGGAGGCTTAGTTTTCAGGAATGACCACACCTTGATGCTGTATGATTGGGCAGTGAGTCAAGAGGGTGGTTACATTCTCTGAGCCAGGAGAAGACTATATAATCCCTGATTTGAGGCTTTGCTTTGGGACTCACTTTGAGAAGTGTTGTGTGATTTGACCAGATGAGACTCTGGACAGCCATTGAGAGCCCCCTGGCTTTGAAAACCCAGATGTTGATGCTTCCCTCTCTGGTAACTGTGATTTGGTATTGATGTAATGGTTGGACAGTTTGGAAGCCTGTCTGTTTGATCTGTTTGTATACTCTGAAGTTTGGGGTGCTGACCTTTTTCCCCTGAGCTAGGTAATATATGTTTGTTTGATTAAAGTAAGCTTGTTAGCCCATTTTGAGTTGCTTTCCTTTACAAAAGCAGATCTAAGAACCTGTGTTGGCAGTCACTCTGGGGATGCTGGGGTGCTTGCTGCTACAGGCTGTAGCAAGGAAGGTACTCTGTGAACCTCAAAGTGTAACAATAAATGTGAATTTTTTCAAAGCAAAATAATAACCATAAATACAAAAATGGAGAAAATGCTGCTACTCCAAAGACAGGCAATCACAAGTTTAGTAAACAAAACTATTACTACAACTAAGTGGCACCTAAGGAAACTATTGGTAAGATTAAATTATTATCCATCACAGAGAACACTTTTTCTTTTTCTCCGTCTTTTTTCTCATCAAGTTAGCAAGCATTTATTAAGTGCCTAACACAGGAGAAAAATACACTCATCTCGATGGATTAACAATGTAGAAGTCCCCCCAACTAATATTAGAAAATACCCAACCACTACTGAAGGAGACACAGTAAAGTAGAAGAACCAATCCACAGATATAACAAATACTTGTTTATCCCTGAATAAGAGATAGCTGCAGTCTCATGTGAATGCCTACCTCGACTTTGCAGTTTTGTCTCCAAGGACTTTTTCACAATTATAAAAGTATTTAGTCACCTCCCCTTAAACAGGGCATGTTTTATTATTCTGATGACAATTTCTCCCTAGAATGATCCCACTTTCTCTATCTCTATGTCTCCATTGAAATGTTTTACTTATCCATCCTAAGTTGTTGCTGAATGCTAATTGGCTGCGTACTCTAAGTGAATCTGAAAAGTTATAAAAACCAGATCTGTACCCTAGGAGCAGAAAGCTATTCTAGTGGAGAGCACTCTTCCTTAGTAGTGCTTTCAGTTTGGCCTATCTTCGCCTCACAACTATCAGACTCCAGATGACTGGTCTGCCTCTCCCAAGAGAGAGGCCCTATCCCTCGTACTTGAGCAAATTCCCCAACACAAATGTGCCTGGCATTTGCTTCTTCCTCTCTATCTGTTTTTTTCTTCTTGCTTAGTTGTGTCAGCAACATTCATGGACATTGCCTAGCACTGCTGGCAGCCCTTGGAACTCAGGTTGTTGACATTACACATTTAAAATACAGGCTGTAAATAGTGTAATGATGATCAACTGTGAAGGATTTTGCAACTTTAATCAATACAAGGATCCAAGAAAATTCCAAAGGATTCACAAAGAAGCTCTCTACATCCAGAGAGAACTGATGAACTCTGAGTGCAGAATGAAGCATACTTTTTTCATTTACTTAAATTTTCATGCATTTTTTTTTGCAATATGACTAACATGGAGATGTTTTGCATGACTTCAAATGAACAACCCGTATCATATTTAGCCTGCCTTCTCAATAGGTGGAGAGGCTAGAGGAGAAAGAATTGGGAACTCAAATTTTTTTAAGTAAATGTTAAAATAAAGTACAATTATAAAAAATTAAAATAAAATACAGGCTGTACAAACAATATCAACAACTCCCAAGATGGGGGACAAAATAGTAAGAGTTATTCTAAAAATAAACAGAAAAACTACAATGAAAAAAGATAGTTGAGATGACTTTAAGATCAGTGACTATTTTACATCATTATTATATAATTCAAATTTTATCTCAGAGTTGGGAGCCTCCTAGGAGAAGTTAGCTCACAGTCATTTAAAGGTTCAACGTCATAACAAATATTTCAATAAACTGAAGCTATAACTATGCATACATATTACTTTTTGGTCCTATTCATAATATGACTTTTCACTTTCTTAGTCTTTCCAGATTATAAAATAAATACTATCATTAAGTACACAGTATATCTAAGAGACGATCTCTGACTCAATTCAACATTTATTAAGTGACTACAGTATACAAGGTATACCTCTAGGAGGTGGGAATTAAAACAAAAATGAGCAACAGTACAGAAATTAAGTCTAGACCATTCACTGGAAGGACAAATACTGAAGGTGAAGCTGAAATATTTTGGCCACATAATAAGAAGACAGTGTTCATCAGAAAACACTCTGGTGCTGGGAAAGACTGAAGGCAAAAGGAAAAAGGGGATGGTAGAAGATGAGATGGATAGATAGTGTCATGGAAACAATAAATATAAGCTTGAATAGACTTTGAGGGACAATGGAGGACAGAAGGCCTGACATGCTTTGGTCCATGGAGTCATGAAGAGTTGGACACAACTAAATGACTGAACAATAACCTTTCCTTTATGCTTTAACACAAAAAAGTGTTTGCTTCATGATATATAATTTGTATTTATATAATTTGCACTAAAAATGTGTTCAAACAGGTTTTTAATCTAACTATTTCATAACCACCAAAAATACTGATAGAGGAAAGTAATGAATCCATTATAACAATAAGTAATAAAATGAATAGCAATCACATTTTGTTCCTGCAGATAAGAATCTAATGGGGAAGATTTCAATGCACCTAACCAACAAGCAGGAGTCTCATTTTACCATGGAGAAAGAAACCAGAGGCACTTCAAGGTTATGCAACTGCGTCAGTGCCATGCAAACAGAATCTGAAACTCCTAACCCCAAACCTCTCTTTTATAAATGTTATATATAAGCAAGCTATAATCAAATACAGTTACACGTTCTTTTTAGGAAATTCTTTTTAAAATCAAACGGACTATTTAAAATAAGTTTCTTCCTAATACCACAGGATACAAATTTCATTTCTGATACATGCAGAAAATGACAACATATCAAGATTACTGCACTGTGGTGTATAGTTTCCCTGGGAGGAAATTTAAGCAGATGATTTCCAGTATCCTCAAGGTAGACAACAGCACAGTCTAGTGGTCAAATAATAGTAAAGATTATTGCTCTGAAAACTGTCTCAGTGGCCACAGAAAAGATATTTAGTTACTTTGAAACCTAGTTATAAAATTAAGGCAGTGTATCTGCAAAGGAATATTACATAAACTTCTACCTAAAGATAAAAAATTATGAGCAGATAATAGATAAGTAAGATAGGGAGAAAATTGCTGTTACCCAAAAGCTCCAGTCAGTGCTCCAACTGTGTAAATTAGGCCCCTGTTTTTTAACGGGTGCTATACTATTTTCTTCTACAACTGGGCTGAGTTTTTCTTCCACATCTTCCAATAACTCACTGACGAAGCCAGTATCTTCTTCCTGTATTGCCTGTGAACAAGAATCAAAAAATAAGTCTACTAACGGGACATACCACAACAGAAAAATAAACAGTTCATTCACGTTCAAAATTTATAAATCAACTTCAAAGAACAAATTGTTTTTAGAAGAACACCATCATAATGCTAATGTATGAATTTATTTTGCTACATATTTGTTAAAAGGATTATTTTTCTTTTTTCTTTTCAGTTGGTTGTGAGAGGGAGGTGGAAAGGAGAAAAGACAGGTTTGGGTTAATTGAAAAAAATAAAATTTAATTTAAAAAGAATACTATCTTTATCCTTAAGAATTAAAAGCAGCATCACGGTTCTACTCAGATGGCTCCACTTACCTATGATGATAAAATATAAGATTAACATATAATAAAAAGCACTACCAAAACCAAAAAACAATAGTCATTTGTTTAAGAATTTCTTCTCTCGGCTAGGTGGCGCAGTGAATAGAGCGCCGGCCCTGGAATCAGAAGGACCTGAGTTCGGAGCCGGCCTCCGACACTTAATCCGCACAAACAAAAACCTAGCCATGTAACCTTGGGCAAGTTACTTAACCCCAATTGCCCTAAAGGGGCGGCTAGGTGGGCAGTGAGTAAGAGCGCCGGCCTCGGAGTTGGGATGACCCGAGATCAGATCCGGCCTCAGAAAATGAGCACCCACGCATAAATCATGACTAGCCGTGTAACCTTGAGCAAGTTACTTAACCCCAATTGCTTTAAAAAAAAAAAAAAAGAATTTCTTCTCTTGTGGCCCAGGTATACCAGATCTTAAATTGTATTATAAAGCAATTACCAATTATCAAAACTACTTGGTATTGGCTAAGAGAGCGGTGGATCAGTGGAATAGGCTAGGTACACAAGACACAACAGTCAATGACTATAGTAATCTACTATTTGACAACTATAAAGACTCAAGCTTCTGGGAAAAGAACTTACTATTTAACAAAACCTGCTCAGAAAACTGGAAAATAGTACAACAGAAAGCAGGCATAGGCCAACATCTTACAACCTTTATCAAGATATAAGTCAAAATGGTTACATGATTTATAGGAAAAGACTGATACTATAAGCAAGGAGAGCAAGGAACAGTTTACCTATCAGATCTCTGGAGAAGGGAAGAATTTATGACCAAACAAGACATAGAGAACATTATGAAATGCAAAATGGATGATTTTGATTACATTAAATTGAAAAGGTTTTGCACAAAATCAATGCAACCAAGATTAGAAGGGAAGCAGAAAGCCAGGAAACAATTTTTACAGTGTCTCTGATAAAGGTCTGTCTCATTTCTAAAATATATAGAGAACTGAGTTGCATTTATAAGAATACAAGTCATTCCCTGATTAATAAATGGTCAAAGGATAGGAACAGGCAGTTTTCAGAGGAAAAATTAAAGCTATCTATAACCATATGAAAAAATGCTCTAAATCACTATTGATTAGAGAAATGCAAATCAAAATAACTCTTGAGGTACAACATCAGATTGTATTCTATCGGATTGGCTAACATGACCAAACAGGAAAATGATAAATGTTGGAGAAGATGTGAAAAAATTGGAAAACTAATGCATTGTTGGTGGAGCTGTGAATTGGTCCAACCATTCTGGAAAGCAATTTGGAACTATACCCAAAAGACTATGAAACTGTGCATACCTTTTGATGCAGCAATACCACTTCTAGGGCTATATTCCGAAGAGATCATAAAAACAGGAAAAGGGGACCTACACGTACAAAAATATTTATAGCAGCTCTTTTTGTAGTGGCAAAGAATTGGAAACACAACCCACTAAGATGCCTGGTCTGTCTTATGAATTTTACCTGTCAAAATGTTCTGAAAGCGTGAAGCAGAGAAGTGATGTATTTTATCTTCAGCCTGAACGCTCCTATGTACCCAATAGCCCCATGTGGTATTCCACATTCCCCACAGACCCTGGGGCCTTAGACACCATGTTAACACATATTCTCATGGTGAGGTAAGTACATGAAGAACTTGCCAAAGTCAAATCTGAAGACTCTGATGTTGAATTATCAGATTAAAACTGAAGTGGGATTTTATTTTCATACACATTTGTAAGCACCAAACTGTGAATGTGCCCAGCCTTCAGAAAATGGTGTGTATCAGATAAGCCAAGTCCTCTTGACCTGATTATAAAATAAAGGAAAAAAGGCATCTTGTGAAACACAGAAGACGTACAAACTGGAATCAAAGGAAGCAAATAAGCTGAAAGAGATGACATCCTTTGGCACTGACAGTTCTTAAACAAATAAAGAATGAGCTAACCTACTTCTGAGTGGTGCATTATCTTATTTTGTTTGGGAATAACAAATTGTGAGATATTTGACTTTCAAGTGAAAAAAAAATTTTTTTAATCTTTTTAAAGAATTGGAAACAGACGATATCCATCAACTAGGGAATGGCTGAACAAGTTATAGTATATGAATGTAATGGAATACTGTTGTGCTATAAGAAATGATAAGCAGGCAGACTTCAGAAAAACCTAGAAAGACTTACATGAACTGATGCTAAGTGAAATGAGTAGAACCAGAACACTGTACACAGTAACAGCCACAATGTATGATGACTGACTTTGATAGACTTAGTTCTTCTCAGCAATGCAAAGATCTAAGACAACTCCAAAAGACTCATGATGAAAAATGCTATCCATATCCAGAAAAAGAATTGTGGAGTCTGAATGCAGATGGAAGTGTACTCTTTGTTCTCCTTTTCTTTTGTTTTTTGATTTGTTTCATCTTTCTTGTGGTTCCTCCTATTAGTTCTAATTCTTCTTTACGTAATGGATAATGTGAAAATGTTTAATATGAATGTATAAGTACAGCCTATATCAGATTGCATGCCATCTTGGAGAGGGAGGAAGAGAGGAGGAGAAAATTTAAAACTCAAAATCTTATGGAAGTAAATATTGAAAACTAAAAAATATATATATATATATAAAGAAAAAATTAATAACTTCTCTTTTTCTTCAAAATTGGAAAGCAGATGTGATCAGTTTTTAAACCATGTACTACAATATTCCCTAGCCCTAGAAACCATGGCCAATTTATGGGACACAAAAACAAGGGCTTTGGCACTGCCACCATTCCTACCTATGCTACTTCCCTACCAGGATGTGGAGCATTTGCTGCTGTCCTCTGAGAAAGATTAACTGAAGCTAGAGACAGTAACATATGTTAAATTAGAGATTATTAAAATAGGAATACTTAAACTTTTATTATGCTTTTTATTTAAGCATTATAAAATTCTAGTACTCACCCAACACTATTAGAGAATAAGGTACTTCACATCAGTCCATGTTCCAGATTAACTAAAACTTGAATGTACTCCATTTAAGCACCAATATTTGTATTTTAAACTTTCTCTTTTTTTTTTTTTTTTTGCTTTTTTTGGAGGGCAATTGGGGTTAAGTAACTTGCCCAAGGTCACATGGCTAGGTTTTTGTTTGTGTGTGTTAAGTGTCTAAGGTGGGATCCAAACTCAGGTCCTTCTGATTCCAGGGCTGGCACTCTACTCACTGAGCCACCTAGCTGCCCCTGTTTTAAACATTTTTATGAAACTCCTAAAACAGGTAACTACTTCCCAGTCTTTTTAAAGAGAAGATGCTAAGTATAATGTAAACTTTTCTTAATGATCAAAATTCAACACTATAAGAATCAACTCATAAATAATATTCATATGTATATAATTTCATATATGTATACACCAAAAAAAATTTTCCTCACAACTCTTCGAGGTTGTTATCAGTCATTTTCAACTCTTTGTACCCTCGTGGAAAGTAGGTAGCATGCCAGGCTACTGTCCTCCTCTACCTCCCAAAGTCTGTTCAAGTTCATATTGGTTGCTTCCATGAGACTATCTATTCTATCTCAGTCTCTGCTGTCCCCTTCTCCTTTTGCCTTCAACTTTTCCATCATGAGTCTTTAAGTCCAGTCTTCTCACCATGTGATCAAAGTACTTAAGCTTCAGCTTCATTATTTGTCCTTCCAATAGATAGTCAGGAGGGAAGTTTTATTTTTAAAAACTTGACAAAAGAACACTTCAATATAAAGAACAGTAAATAAGGCTGTAAATGAATCCATGAATCTCTATTCAGTTGTTGTTGTTGTTTTTCAAATGCTTTATTAACTTCTGGTTTACTTCATCCATTTGTGCCAGATTTTGTGTTACAAATTTCTCCCCATTTTCCCCTACCCACCTCCCCAAAATAGCAGTCCCTCAGGATATTCCCTCCTCTTATTTCCCAATTACATGTAAAATAGTATTAATAATAGTGTGTGTGTGTGTATATATATATATAAACATTTAGTTTTAAAACTTTGAATTCTAGATTCATTCCCTTCCTCCCTTGTCACCCACCCTTACTGGGAAGATAAGCAATTCAATATAGGTTGTACATGTGTAGCTAATGCAAAACATTACCATAGTAGATATATTGTAGAAGACTGATTATATTTCCCTCCCTCCTATACCACCTCCCACTTGTTTTCTTCTCTACTTTGGACCTGTCCCTTTTCAAAAGTGTGTGCTTCCAACTTCCCTCCCCCCCAGCCTGCCTTCCCTTCCATCATCCCCCCTGTCACCCCCTTCCCCCCTACTCTCCTGTAGGGTAAGATACCCTATTTCATCTGTATGTCATTCCCTCCCTGAGCCAAATTCAATGATTATAATGTTGACCCATTCCCTTATGCCTTCCTGCTCTTCCCCTCCATTGTAACTATTTTCCCTTGCCTCTTCTATATAAGATAGTTTGCCTCATTCTGTCTCTCCTCATCTCCTCTCATCATATTCCTCTCTCACCTGTTAATTTCACCTTTTAAGTATCGTCCCTTCCTATTAAATTGGTCCTATGCCCTCTATCTATGTATACCTGTACACATATATATACACATTCACATATATTCATACGCCTATGTACCCTCTGATAAAGAATATATATATATATACACATATGTATGTATATATGTGTGTGTGTGTGTGTGTGTATATATATATATATATATATATATATATATATATATATGTATGTATGTATTTCTATTCCCTTCAACTATTTTCATACTTAGAAAAGTTTTATCAGTTATAATGATCATTTTTCCATGTAGGAATGTAAATAGTTCAACTTTGATAAGTTCCTTATGATTTCTTTTTTCTGTTTACCTTCTCATGCATCTCTTGCTTCTTGTATTTGAATGTCAAATTTTCTATTCAACTCTGTTTTTTTCTTCAAGAATACCTGAAAGTCCTCTATTCCAATGAATGACCATATTTTCCCCTGAAACATGATACTCAGTTTTTCTGGGTAGGTGATTCTTGGTTTTAATCCCAGTTCCTATGACCTCTGAATATCATATCCCAGGCCCTTCAATCCTTCAGTGTTGAAGCTGCCAGATCTTATCCTGACTGTGTTTCCACAATATTCAAATTGTTTCTTCCTGGCTGCTTGTAATATTCTCTCCTTGATCTGGGAATTCTAGAACCTGGCTATGTTTTTTTTTTTCTTAAAGTACATTATAAATTGAATACTCAAAGTCCAAAGCAGTCCTGCTTGTCTGTGTCTCACTTTGAACTTTCTATTCTCTTCTGTGCATTTTTAAAATGCTTCAGAAATGTTTTCTTTTTTTTTCTTCCCTTTGTGGCACCACTAAAACTAGTCACTTTGTCTTCCAACTACCCACTATCTCCCTCACCATTAAAAAAATAAAAAACCCAACTACCAAACCACAAGTCTTTCCCTTATATCAAACAAACACAAACAAAATGAGTTATACAGCACTGGCCATGTCTGAAAATATATAGGCCTTCTTCACCTCAGTCAAAGAAGGATCACGTTTCAGAACTGGTATTCTGGGGTTATGGTCAAATTGCACTGCTCTGAATCCTTAAGTCTATCAAAGTCATTTTTCTTTAAAAATGATGTAATTGTTATATAAATTGTTCAGCTGGTTTTGCCCATTTCATTCTAAATCAGTTCATATAAGTTTTCCTAGGTTTCTCAGAAACTGTTCATTTCATAAATATTCTGTTAGATTCACATCCAATAATTGGCCCAGTAATTCACCAACTGATTGACAGTCACTTTGTTTCATTTTCTTTGTTACAACTAAAAATACTGTTATGGATATTTTTGCACCTTAAATGCTCTTTTGCTTTCTTTAACCTCTTAGGAGTAATCCCCTAGCAGTGGCATCACTAAGGTAAAGCATATAGTAATAATTAACAATAGCTAGAATTTTTTCAGTGCCCACTATGTGCCAGTTATACATGATTTAGTTAAGTTTGAGGTATAGCTCCAAATTGCTTTCCAAAATGGCTAGATCAATTCACAACATATTAGTGGGCTTGACCTCCCATAAACCTTCCAACAACTTATATTTTCTTCTTTTGTCATCTTTGTCAATCTGACTGGTATGAAGAGGAAGGCCGATTGTTTTAGTCAGATTTGTAGCATTTTTTTTCTGTATGGTTCTTGATAGTTATTTCTTTTCTTTTGAGAAGCACTTGTTAAATATCATTTGACCATTTATCTATTGAGGAATGGTTCTTGTTCTCATATAAAACGGGGAATTGAGACCAGATCTGTGATTTCATTAGTATATAATGAACTTCAAGGTAAGTACATTACCAGTACAGACAGGTACTTTCTCTTCAATTTACAGTCATAGGCAGCTGGCTAAAGAACTGAGATATTAAGGAATTTGCCAAGGGCCACACAGCCAGTATATATCAGATGTGGGTCCTGAACAAAGATCTTCTGACTTCAAAGCTATCTGTCTATATTTTCCAACCAATTCTGTTTATCTTGGATAAGAGACCTTTATCAGAGGAAATTGCTGCAAGAATTTTCCTATTTAACTGTTTCCTCACTAATTTTAATCACACTGGTTTTGTAAATATGAAAAAATTTTCAATTTTGTGAAATCAAAATCAGCTGATTTTATCTCCTATCACCTTTTGCTATCCTTTGGTCAAGAACCCTTCCCTGATCCATAAAGAATAATACAGAAAGGTATCACCTTTCTCATTCCTCTAACTTATTTATGTCACGACCCTTTAGATCCAGGTCAAGTATCCATTTAGAGTTTACTGATATAAAGCATGAGATTTTAATCTAAACCTAATTTTTATCAGAATAACTTTCAGTTTGCACTGGACTTTTTGTCAAAGAGTGAGTTCTTATCCAAGTAGTTGGTGTGCTCAGGTTTATCGGACACTATGCTACTATGTTCATCTGTTTCAGAATCTTATATGCCTAATCTCTTCTATTAATGAACTTTGGTATTTTTCAAACAGTACCAAATAGTTTTAATAATTACTGCTTTATAATTTAAAATTAAGTAGTGATAGGCCTCCTTCCTTTCTAGTTGTTTTCATTATTTTCCTTGAGATTCAAGACCTTTTGTTCTTTCAAATGAAGTCTATGTTTTTTAGTTATGTGAATTTATAAATGAATTTAGGTAATGTTATTATTGGCAAGGTAAAACTATAAGCAACTAACTTCTCTCCAATTATCTAAGTCTGACTTTATTTCTGTAATGACTATTTTGTAGTTGTATTCTTCTAACTCCTGTGTGTCTTGGAAACTGGAGTCTCAAACATTATATATATTTTATAATTATTTTTAATAGAAATGTTTTTCTATTTATTTCTGCTAGGGAGTCTTGGGTTGTGTTTTTTTGTAAATACATAAGGGATAGTAAAGTATGAACTTTCATTTTATATTCTACTACTTGGCTGAAGCTATTAATTATTTCAATTAACTTTAGTTGAGTTGCTAGGGTACTCTTAAATAAACCGTATTATTTGCAAAAGTTACCATTTTGTTTCCTTTTTGCTCATGTTCATTTCCCAATTTCATTTCCTTGCTCTGTTAATATAACTAGCATTTCTAGAATGAAAAGCATCCTTGCTTTTACCTCTTCTCTTACTGGAAAGACCAGTTTCTCCATCATAAATAAAGCTGTTGGTTTTAGGTAGGACACTATTTACCATATCAAAGAATAGTTCATTTACTCCTATGTTTTGGGGAGTGAGTTTATTTTGAGACTGGGCCTATCTCAACCATGGTTAGAAACTTAGCAGTCACTTACTAATCCCACTATTGATCAGCAAAAAAGCTTTGATTGGAAGCATTTCCAACCTGGGCCAGTTTACTCCTTCTTACATATCCTGGTAGTTCTTCCCACAGGAGTGGGGCATCATATTGGTGGCAAACTTAGTGCAGACACTTGATAAACTTTATTCCTACTGCAGTTCAAAAATCCTAAATTTAAGCAATCAATTAGTTTCAGCCTCCCATTAGTAAGAATTATAAATGTATATCAACACATCCAATTCTTCTTATGCTTTTTAGTATTTTTAACAGAAACAAGTGCTATATTTTGTAAAGAGCTTCTTCTGCATGTATTGATACAATTATAAAATCAGTTTTTTTGTAACTAATATGGTCTATCATACTTAACAGTTTTTCTAACACTGAACCAACCCTGAATTCCTAAAATAAATCCAATCTGGTCATAATTTATAATATGATTAATATGTTGCTGTTGTCCTTTTCCTTTTTTAATACAATATTTTTATATCACTATTCATAAAAGATACTATTTTAACATTTTCTTCCTCTGTTTTATCTCTTCCAGGTTAAACTTGAAAGACCCTGTTAACAAAGAAAAATCTGATAGAATCCTCTTTTTCCATTTTCAAAAACAATTTATATAGTACTGGAATGAGTTGTTCTTTGAACGTTTTATAGGACTTACTTATAAATTCATATAGTCCTAGGGTTTTTTCTTTAGGATTTCATTTATGTCTTATTCAATTTCTTTTTCTGAGATTGGGCTATTTAAATTCTCTATTTCTTATTCTGTCAACCTGAGTATTTTACATTTTTAAAACCATTCATTTCACTTATCAGTTTTGCTAGCATACAATAGCCAAAGTAGTTTCTAATAATTTCCTTCATTTTTCTCATTCGTTATGAATTCTCCTTTTGCATTTTTGATACTGCAATTTGGTTGGTCTCTTTTTTTATTATAGTACCTAATAGTTATAGATTTTTTCTGTTTTTTAAAAAAGAAATCTGCTTCCATCAATTTAATGTTTTTTATTCCAATTTTATTTATCTCTCCTTTGATTTTCTGAAATTGTTGGGGGTGTTTAGTTAGGGTTTGTGGTTTGTTGCTTTTCTATATTTTTTAGCTGCATGACCAATTCATCAATCATTTCTTTCTTTTTCGTTAGTGAAAGTGTTAAGAGAGAGAAATTTTCCCCTAGTCACTGTTTTGTCTGTATTCCAGAAGTTCTGGTATATTGTATCGCTGTTGCCATTTTCTTGGATAAAATTCTGTTGTTCCTATGATATGTTCTTTAAGCCACATATAGTTTAGGATTAAATTATTTAATCTTCATTCCAGTTTGGATATTTTCTTCAAAAGTCCATTGTGGATTATAATTTTATTGCATTTTGTCAGTAAAGTTATCTGTTTAATATTTCTGCTTTTCTGCATTTGTTTATGAGATTTTACATTCTAACAAACATGTATATTCCTTTCTATTCCCATTCAGTAACCCTCAGAGATCTACCATAATTAACTTCCTAAAAATAATTCTTTGAGTAGGGGGAAGGGGGATGAGAGGAGGGATGATGGAGGGGAGGGCATTCTGGGGGGAGGGGACATTGGAATTACCCACTATCGAAGAGGGACAGGATCAAAGTAGGGAATGGACCAGGTGGAGGGTGGGATGGGTGGGAGGGAATTATAAGCAGCCTTTTACAATATATCTACTATGGTAATGTTTTGCATAGCTATACATGTACAACACATACTGAATTGCTTATCTTCCCAGAGGGATTGGATGACAAGGGAAGAAGGGAATGGATCTGAAATTCAAAGTCTTAAAATTAAATGTTTCAAATGTACATAAATACTATTATTAATACTATTTTGCATGTAATTTGGAGATAAGATATTCAGGCATTGGGGCTCAGAGATTCACCTTGCCCTAATGGCAAAGTTGAAGAGGGTATGGGAGAAGATATGGGAGAGAGCAGATCGGATGAGGAGATATCTAGTGGGACTGCTATTCTGGGGTGGTGGGTAGGGAAAAAATGGGGAAAAATTGTAACTCAAAATCTGGTGGAAATGAATGATGTAAACCAGAAGTTAATAAAGTTTAAAAAAAAAGTAAAAATAATTCTTTTCAAGTCCTTAATGTTTTACTAGTTTATTTTTTTATTACATTTATCTGGGTCTGAAAAGGGAACACAAATCATCTACTATTATATTTCTTGCTTCTATTTCTCTGTGTAATTAAATAAAATTGTAAGTAATTATTTTGCATTTAGTATATTAGGTATTTTAGATATTGAAGGCATCTAAATACCTTTAAGTATTTAAAACATGCCATTTTATGCATAATATTAGGTATTTTAAAAAATTATTTTAAAAATTAATGTATTTATTTACTTTTAGTTTACAAGACTCAGTTCCATAATCCCCTCAACCCCTCCCTCCTGCCATGGTGGCATGCAATCAAATATAGGATCTGCAAACACCTTCACACTAAACATTAGTCAGGTTATAAAGAAGGATTATAACCAATGGAATGAACAATGGGAAAGAGGAAACACAACAAACCAAGAAAAAGAAAGAGAACAGGTAAGTTTGCTTCAATCTGCATTCAACTTCTGTAGTTCTTTCTCTGGATGTGGATATATCTTTCCATCATGAATCTTTTGGAGTTGTCTTGTAACCTTGCATTGCTGAAAAGAACACAGTCTATCAAAGCTGGTCATCACACATATACGTTGTGTCTGCAATTGTGTGCAAGTTTCTCTTGATTCTGCTCTTCTAACTCAACATCAGTTTGTATAAGTCTCTCCAGGTTATTATGAAGTCCATCTGTTCCTCATTTCAGTACAATAGTATTTCATTACATTCATATACCATAACTTGTTTAGCCATTCCCCAATTGATGGGCATCCCCTTTGATTTCCAATTCTTTGGCACCACAAAAAGAGCTGCTTTAAATATTTTTGTACATACGGGACCTCTTCCCACTTCTATGATTTCTCTGGGATACAACCCTAGAAGTGGTATGCTGGGTCAAAGGGTATGAAATTACTTATAGCCTTTTGGGCATAGTTCCAGATTGCTCTCCAGAATGGTTGAACCAGTTCACAACTCCACCAACAATTCATTAGTGTTCCAATTTTTCCACATCCTCTCCAGCATTTGTCATTTTCCTGTTTTGTCATCTTAGCCAATCTGACTAGTGAGATGTGGTACCTAAGAGTTGTTCTGATTTACATTTCTCTAATCACTAGTGATTTAGAGCATTTTTTCATATGTTTATAGATATCTTTAATTTCTTCTCCTGAAAACTGCCTGTTCATATTGACCATTTATCAATTGGGGAATGACTTGTATTCTTATAAATTTAACAAAATTCTCTGTATATTTTAGATATTAGGCCTTTATCAGAGACACTGGTTGTAAAATTCTTTCCCAATTTTCCACTTCCCTCCTAATCTTGGTTACATTGGCTTTGTACAGAAACTTTTCAATTTAATGTAATCAAAATTGTCCATTTGCATTTCATAATGCCCCCTAACTCCTGTTTGGTCATTAAATCTTAACTTTTCCACAAATCTGACAGGTAAACTATTCCTTGTTTTCCCAGATTGCTTACAGTATCAGCCTTTCTACCTAGATCGTGCACCCATTTAGACTTGATTTTGGTATACAGTGTTAGATATTGTCCTATGCCCAGTTTCTGCCACACTATATTCCAATTTTCCCAGCAGTTTTTGTCAAACAGTGAGTTCTTATCCCAAAAACTAGGGTCTCTGGGTTTATCAAACAGTAGATTACTATAGTCATTGACTAAGTCTTGCATAGCCAATCTATTCTATTGATCCATTACTCTGTTCCTCAGCCAGTACCAAGTAGTTCTGATGACTGCTGCTTTATAATACAGATTAAAATCTGGTATGGCTAGGCCACCTTCCCTAGCATTTCTTTTCATTAATTCCCTTGATATTTTGGACCTTTTGTTCTTCCAAATGAATTTAATTAATTAGTAATCATTCATTTTCTATGATATTTTAAAAGTACATAGGTTGCATACTTATCTCTTTTAACCACATCTATTTCTACTGCTGCCTTGACTGGAGTCATGATTGTTAGCCCTGATGCTCTGAAGTAGCCTTCTGTGCCTCAATTCAACTTTGTTAATTTTTGTTTCAAATGTTTTTATATAAAAAAATATGTTGTTGGACACCACTTTCTGATCCATTCTGCCACCCTGTCAACAGTGACAAATGTAGCAAAAGTCAAGGATGAAGAAGAAGAAAAGACCATGAGATATGGCAATTAACAGAACATTGGTAACACTGGAAAGAGCAGTTTCAGCAAAGTAATGAGATCACAGGCCAGGATGAAAAATTGTTCAAGAGGAAGTGGAAGCAATAAATTTAGACAGCTTTTTCTAGAAGTCTGGATGAGAAAGGGACAAGAGAGATACAAGAAGATAGCTTAAGGGGATCATGGGGTCTGTTTAAAGTTTTTAAGAATGCTAGAGACTTGGGAATCATGTACCTTTGAGAATTAAGATTCATTAGTAACTAAAAAAAAAGCATAGTTTGTGACTTCAAGATATGTTTCATTGATTGAAGAACTTCTAAACTCTGGAATAAGTGTGGAATCCAGTTTTCAATTTGGATGGATTCTTCTTCTATACAATGCTAGTATTGCTCATGTGGAAGGGTGACTATATTCTTGGACACAGAGGCTAATATAAGCTTTGATAAGGACCAATATACTATTTTGATGACTGCATGTTCTTTACATGCTTCAGCGGGTCAGATTTTAAAGAAGGTACAACTACTTTCAAGAAATGCTAACCTAAATGTTGCTTGCAAAAAATTTATGATTCCAAAAACGTATGCAGCTTTAGAGGGCCATCCCTTAGGTTATTGCTCCCCTTGTTGCTCATGGAGCAGAAATAAATACCCAAGATGAAAATGGTTATAGAGCTTTAATGTGGGCAACACATCAGGGTCATAAAGTGTATATATGAAGTTGCTTGAACTAAGAGCCAATAAAACAATGCAAACCAAAGATGGAAAGAAAGTGAGAAAGATTGCTAAAGGATATAAACTTTCAGAGCTCTTCAGTTTACTTTCTTTGTGAATCTACTGCAAGGAAAGCTCCAAAGAGGAAGCTATATGCAGACTTCTGATAATGAATAGTGATACAGGAAAATGCCAGAAATTTAATTCATATATAGCTTTTGATGATCTGGAAGTATTTTTAAAGTATTTGATCATATGACAGAATTACTGATGAATAATTACATGTACAGGAGGTAAAATATGGAGAGCTGACTAAGGTAATAACTTGGAAATCAGTGGTGATGAGTTCCTCAATTTTATACTAAAATTAAACAATGTTGTCATTTAACTATGGCAGTACAGAACATAATTAACCAGTTAGTAGTAAATTCTCATAAAACAGAAGTAGAATAGGGATCTTCCCAAAGGCTGACATCTTTTTGTGAAAAGTTGGTTTGTAATATTGAAGAAGTAGATGAAAAATCCAGTAAACTAAAAGACTAATGCAGAAGCTGCAAAATAACCAGGAAAATTATCTGTTATGTACCACCTACAGATACATTTTCTACCTGCAAAAGCATATTTTTGAAGAAAACATTTACCGTAAGTGGATTTCAGTTTCTCTTCTTCAATTGTGAGCTAACTTTCCAAAAAAGCTGATGTTAATTCTTGTTTTGAGCAATGTATACAGTGATATCTTTTGAAAAGAAGTGAAAACTTCTTTGAAAACTGTTTTGAAAACTCAAACACTTTGTAGAAACATTTTAAAAACAAGGTTGCAAGTTTCTTTACAGGTTTTTTTCTGTCAGATTTAGAAATCTGATTTGTTCATTTTGATCAAGATATAGATAACACATAATTCTATGATTCTTTAATTCAGTTTAATATCTTATATGATTATTGATCATCTTCAAATAAGGTTTTACCTAGTTTGTCTTTGGAAAAAAAACCAAAAAGAAAAGAAACTATGCCAGAGCTGATTTCCGAAAAACCTAAGAAGATTTTATAAACTGACAGCAGAGTAAAGTGAGAACAGAACAATTTATACAATAATAAAGGCAAACAGCTCTGAAAGATTTGTGAACTCTGATCAATTCAATGATCAATCATGATTCCAGAGAACTGATGATGAGGCCTGCTTCCCTCCTCCTAATAGAGAAATGATGAACTCAAGTTGCAGAATGAGATATATGTTTCTAGATATAGCCAGTGTCAGAATTTAGTTTGACCACACATGTTTGTAACAAAGGAAAAAAAAAAATCAGCCAACCTGACTTCCCTGGCTTCCTTCAAGTCCCAACTAAAATTCTATATGAAGCCTCTCTTGATCCCTCTTAATTCTAGTGTCTTTCCTCTGTTGATTAATTCCAATTTGTCCCATATATCGTTTGTTTATAAATTGTCGTTTGCATGTTGTCTCTCCCATTAGACTTTGCCCTTCTTAAAATCAGGGATTGTTTCTGACTTCCTTTTGTATCAATGTGGCTTAGTACAAGGACAGGCATGTCACTGGCACTGCATAAGTGTTTACTGACCGACTGACTCAATTCTGACTTTAGTTGACATCACAGCAACCTTTGACACTGGCAGTCATCTCCCCTGGCTACTCTCTCTTCCTATTTGTCTGACCACTCCTCAGTCTCTTTTGCTAAATTTTCATCCAGATCACAATCATTAACTGTGGGTGCCCCTCGAGGTTCTTCTATTTTGGGCCCTTTTCTCTTTTCCCTCCACTATCCTATCTGGTGAACTCACCAACTACATTGGGCTCAATTATCATCTCTGTGTAGATGGTTTCCAGATCTTACTAGTTATAATCTTTCTCCTCAGCTCCAGACATGTATCACCATCTGCCTTTTGAACATCTTGAAATGCATGTATGTTTAGGCATCTCAAACTCAATATATTCAAAACAGAATTATCTTTCTTTCAAATCCTCCTCTCTTCCCAACTTTCACATTACTATTAAGGGCATCACTACCATACCAATTGTCCAGGCTCCCAAACTTGGTTGTCATCTTCAACTGTTCTCTCTCACCTACTCCACAAACTCAATCTGCTGTCAAATCTTATTTCTACCCTCACAACATCTCTCCTATACACCACTGTCTGTTTCTTCAGTCAAACCTTCATCACCCTTCATCTGAACTACAGCAGTTTTCTAATTTGTGTACCTACCTCGAATCTCTCCCCACTCCAATTCAACCTTCATTCATCAGGAAGCAGAGGCACCAAGCATATACCACTTTTTCAAGGAGCTTAGCCAAAAAGGCAAGGAAAGTTATAAGATGACAGCTAATGTGGACAGGAAGCTCAAAAGAGGCTTTTTTTCAAGATCAGGTAGATAGGGTCTCATTTGTAGATAGGAAGAAAGAAGCTGCTAGTTAAGGAGAGCCTGAAGATTTAGAGAGAACTCTCAGATGAGAGGATGAGGGCCAGACGTATTGGTGGGGGGGGAGAGAAATGAGAGAAGAGAACGGGTTTCGAATACTTGCTGTGAAGAATAGGACAGAGACTATATTAGGGAGGAACAAAAGGGTTGCCTGGGAGCAGTGAGGGCCTAGTTGAGATCAGAAATGTGATCACTAGTAAGACAAGGGAGAAAGGGATTCGAGAACAGAAGATCATATAAAACTGAATTGTTTCACTAAGGCATCAAGAATGGGAAGGGAGAAAACAGCAGTCTGTATACTACTAAAGATGAAGGGACTGGAGGTACTGATGAAGGCAAAGATAAGGCTTAGGTATAGAATTACAGATACAGAGTTAGAAGCAACCTTAGAGATTATTTAGTCTAATCTCTTCATTTTAAAGACGAGACAACTGGGGTACTGAGAGGTTAAGTGGTTTGTCCAGGGAAGGCCACACAAGGTGTTAAGAAGCAGAGTCAGGATACAAACTAAAGTCCCACGATTCCAAGTTCAGCGCTCCTTCCACCATATCTCAGGAGAAAAGATTACAATAAGGTTCAGAGACCTAGGAGTTTTAGAACATGGAAGCATAATACTTGTGGATGATAGAGCAAGATCAAAAGCATGACTGTCACTGTGTGAAGCTGAGGGGGAGGAGAGAAGTAGGTCTTGGGGGGTTGAGTAAATTGAATAACTTGGAAGTTTGCATATTTGAGGAAATATCAATGTGTATACCGCAGTCTACCTATGTGAGGGAGGTCTTGGGGTGGAGAGGAAGACCCAGTGATCTAGTCTGTCAGGATGGTTTGGGATCTTAACTGTCATCCAGTGTGTTAGCAATTCCTCTTGGCTTAGTGTCATCTCCAAATTTGATTAAGCAGGCTACCAATGCATTTAACCAGGTCAATGGACTTACAATTTAATTGAGAAGAAATTATACATATGTACCCACATATATATACATACATATACATATATGCCTTTACTAGCAGAGGTTCCCAAAGTGGGCAATACTGCCCCCAGTGGGGCAATGGAATGATGGGGGGTGGTAGTAGCCTTGGGTACAATGGGGGGGGGGGTGTTAAATAAAAATAAGGAGGAGTGGAAGCATAAGCAAAGAAAATTAATTTGAAAAACCATTCATACATGTTTCATCTGCTGTGTAACAGAGTTAAAGTCATAGTGCTTACATTATTTTCCAAATAAACACACAAAATGCAAGTTATAATCAATCAGTGGTCAAGTCTGCCAACAGGTCTTAACAAGCAAGTGTTTGCGGGCAAGTATGTGGTGTACTGTCAGGAAGTCCAGAATGCATCAGCACGAATATGTACATATAATGACTTGTTTACAATGCGGTATTATATGGTTACATGATGCAATACTGAGTCATCAAAATTTCAATGCAAGAAAAAACTTACATATTTATAATAAATTGCTAAATTTAAAATGTCATTTAAAAATTTATGCTTTTTTTCAAATGACAAATAAAAAAAAAATTAGAGGGTTAAAATAGATTTCCAGGATGGTGCTAAGTAACTTTTTTTTTAAAAGGCAATAGGCCAAAAAAACTTGGGAAGTTTTTATCCAATGGACTTAAAATTTAGTTATGGAGAAATAGGAAAGATATATACATATGACATGCATACACATATATACACAAACAAATATAAAACAATATAGAGTAATATACACTAATTGTCAAATGAGTCACAAAAAGAGAAGGCGAAAGAGTTCAAAGGAAGGACAGCCTTCTGAAGCTCAGCATTTAGGAAAGGCTTTGTGAAGGTGAAGCTTGTTCTAGAACTGTATGGCCAAAGTAAGAAAAGCAGAACAAAGTCAAGGAAAGGGCAAAACATGTTCAATGAATGCTTCAGTTTCTCTAGAACAAAGGATTCATGTGATCGTAGATGTAGGGGGTGACAGCACCTACTCTAATCCCCTCATTTTATAGATAAGAAAACAGGGCCAGAAAGTCAAAAATGACTCACCTAGGGAAGCACACACTGGTCATAAAGTCGCAAATTTGGAATCTAAACTCTGGTCTTTGGAATCCACAGTTTTCCTTTTATTGAACCACATTAGGGATCATATTTAGGGGAAAGCCTAGAATGCCAAGCTAGCTTAGACTTAATTGTCAAGTCATGACGTTTTGAGCAATGGGTAGCAAAACAGTAAATATACAGAGCAGACAGAATATGGAGAAATGCTAGATATAAAGACCAATTCATTGAGTACTGCTGTAGCCCCTGTGAGATGATTAGGGTCAGAACCAGAAATGGGAAGGAGGGAAAAGATAAAAGATAAAAGAAATTATCAATTAACCTTACTGGGCCAGACTTGGAGTACACCTATCTCTCCTGAGAAACTTTAGGAAGGAAGAAGTAATAGGTGACCTTGGTGACTGTATGCAGACGGAGAGGGAGGAGAGGGAAAAGAAGTCAAATACAACTAAAACATTTCAATCCTGGATAACTGAGAGCATGATGAAGAACTGTCAGAAATCAGAAAATCCAAAGAGGATACCAGCATTGGTTAAAAAAAGGATGAACAGCTTGTTTTTGACACATTGAATTTAAGGTTCACCAGAGCCAGTAAAGCTTCTGAAATTTAACCATACTAATTTTGAAGACAGCGCTCTCCTTTCCAAACTTTACAATCCAATCAAATTGACTTCCTCACTGCTGCCTGTACAACATTTCATTTCGGGTCACCCCGATTCATCCCACATGCAGTGAATCCACTCCCTCCTCACTTCCACCATGAAAAATCCATAGCTTCTTTCAAGGCTCAATTCAAGGGACGCATTCCACATGGGGTGAGGGGCCCTCTCTGATCCCACAAACTGCTGGTGCCCTCCCCCCACAAACAAACCCTTTCTTATTAATTTTGTATGTATATTTTGTTGGGACGCAGTGTGGAGTAACAGATAGAATATCAGTTCAAAAAGACCAGTTTTCAAGACTCAGGCAAATCTCAGTGCTTTCTAGAAAGCTCTCCATACACTTTTTTTTTTGTCAATCAACAAGCATTTATTAAGCCCTATATGACAGGAACTGTGTGCCAAGCAATGGGGATATAAAGAAAAAATAAAAAGTTTCTGCTCTCAAAGAGCTTATATTGAGAAGACAGCACATGCACATGTGTATACACAAAGATACACATGGAGCAGGTGGAAGGTAACCTTTGAAGGGATTTGGGGAGCAGGAGAAGAATCAAGAAAGGCTGCCTTCAAATGTCTCTTGAACCAAGTCTTCCAGGCCAGGAGGGACAATCAATGCCCAAATCAGCCTTGATAATACCGGACAGGCTCCTCACATCCACCCCTTTGGGTCACCCACAATTCCATTTCTGTGCTGCTCTCTGAATCCCAGACAAAAAGCATCCTCTGAAGACTTCTTAAGCTGCAGAAAAGGTTCTGATCTGCATTCCTGGAGAATTCCTCATGTCGGTGAAATCCCAGGGTTGGTCCCCAGCCCTCTCTACAGGCTGTCCCAAACGTCTTAGTGCAGGTTTTATTAAGTAATGTAAGGACTTTTGGCGCGCCCTTTATCTACTTATCTGTGCTTCTCCACAATAGCATTTAAGGGATTGTTTCTTGGGGAACACCTTGGCACACAGCAAGCACTCAACAAGTGCTTTTTGGATTCCGTTTTGTTTTTTACCTCCCCCGGTCTAGCACAGGGCTTGACACACAGTAGACAATAAATGCTTTCATGATTCTTTTTTTTTTACCCACACCCAGCGCAGTACTTGGCACACAGTAGGCACTTAAATAAATGTTTTTTGAATTAAGTCTAAGAAGAGCAGTGTTTCAGGATGAGAACGGTTTTCCCTCGGCCAAAACCGGTGCACGGGTGTAAGGGTCACATCTTGGCCAAATCAGGATCGCCCAACAAGCAAGGGAAGGCAGAAGCCTCCCGAGGCACGGGAAGAGGAGGGAAGGCAGAGTCCGGCTGGGCAGAAGAACAGCTGTTTGCTTGGAAATCACTTTTCACTTCTTCAAGAAGAAAACTTTGGAAGCGGAAGGGGGAGGAACACACGGGCGCGGAGTCGGTGGATCACAAAATAGAAAAAAAAGGGCAAAGCGGATACCCATAGCCAGTGGGGAATTTACTAATGCTTAATTAAACGCGCCCCCGCCCCCAGCCAGCTTCACACCTCTGGCTCCCCAGACCTTCAGAGCCCCCTCTTACCTGGTGGGCTGTCAAAGCTCCCTCCATCTCTGCCCTCCTCCTGCCTGGGCAGTACTGCGCAGGCGCACCTGCCCTCAGCTTCATCCCACCACCACTATCACCCTCCCTACCCCCCCTGCAGTCACCAGTCACACCACACTCAAGACACACCGGTGACCTTCCAACTGGGAAAACGGGAGGGGGCGAGAGCGGAGCATGCGCGCACGCGCAGCCCCACCGCTTCCCCTACTCCCCCCCTTCCCCTCAACTCGCCCGGCCCCTCGCCCGGAGCACGTGGGCTCCCGCGCTCCCCCTAGCGGCTGTTGAAGACCAGCGTCCGGCGCCAAGTGCAAAGAGTCACGGGATGTTGGCCGCCCCTCGCTCTACCCCATGGGGAGGAGGGAGGAGGAAGACGGTGGGGGGAAAGAGGGGGATGGTGGGAGCGAGGACTGGGGGAGGGGGGGGCTGTCTATTTCTCCCCCTCCCCCACAAGCCCGGGTTGTCACTGTTAGGCTGTACTGGCCCCTGTAAGTCCCGCCCCCCAGGTCACCCCTCTCCCCTAGAGCTGCTAGAAGAGGGCAGGCCTTGTCACCCCTCCAGAAGCTGCCCTTTGCAGAACTTTTGCTTGACCCTGCACTTTTGTTACAAGGCTTTGATTTTGGGGGTTTTTTTCGGCCAATGGGAGGAAGAAAAAGTAAATGCTTGTTCTTTAGGGGAAAAATTTATTCCTGGACTATGCGTATTTGTTAGAAGGATTTTGTTTTGGGGAGGGTGGGTTTCCTCCTATGGGAAGAAGGGGAAATAAATGCTTGTACATGGGGGGGGGATTACCTGACTATGCATATTTGTTACTAGGATTGGGGGGGGCGGGGGTTCCTCCCATAGGAATGAGAGGAAAATAAATGTCCCTGGGGAGGGGGGATTCATCCCTTAACTCTTTATGTTTGTTACAAAGATTTTGTTAGGGTTTTTTTTTTTCCTCCATTGGGAAGAAGGGGAAACAATGCTTGTACATGGGGCGGGGGAGAATTCCTTGACTGTGCGTTATAAGGATTTGGGGGGAAGGTGTTCTCCAGTGGAAAGAAAGGAAAATAAATGTTCATAGAGGAAAAAATTCATTCCTTGACTAAGCATGTTTGTTATAAGGATTTGGGTGTGGGTTTTTTTTCCTCCAATGGAAAGAAGAGAAAATAAATGCTCGTTCACTGAGAGGAAATGGAGAATAATAATCTTTGACTTCGAATTTTTGTCCCAAGGATTTGTTTTGTTTTGTTTTCTTCCTCCAATGGGAAGAAGAGAAGATAAATACTTGTTCATTGGCTGGAAAATTAATTCCCTAATTGTGCATATTTGTTACAAGGTTTTTGTGCTGATGGTTTTTTTTTTCCTAAAGTGAGAAAAAGAGGAAATAAATGTTTGTTCCCTGGAGGAGGAGGTGAGAGGGAGCTTGTAGGCTGCGTCAAGATGGAGAGGGACACAATGAAAGGCTTTAATAGTTTTAAACTGCACTAAGACTTTTGGAACACCCTGTATAGGAGACAAATATGATAGAGATGATCTGATTTTTTAAAAAATAGCAATGACCAGAATTGTGAGGGGACTGAGGATAAAGCCATAGGATCGAAGAGACAGATAGTAATAGCTAGCAATTATGTAGCACTTTCCCTATGTAAGCTCATTTGATCTTCACAACAACCCTGATATTGTCATCTTCATTTTATGAATGATGAAAATTAGTCTGAGAGAGATGGAAGTGACTTGCCTAGGGTCATGAAGCTGGTGTCAGAAGGCAGAATTATAAACTCAATAATATCTAACATGTATATAGCTCTTACTATGTGTCAGGCATTATGCTAAAGCAAGTTACAAATATCTCATTTGATCTTCACAATAACACTGGGAGGTAGGTGCTAAAATTATTTTCATTTTATAGTTCCTGTTTGAAGACTATCTAGCAGAAGTTGTATGACTTACATTTAAGGACTGTTTGTAAAGAACACTTTTGTTCAGGTTTGGCTCACAGCCCCTTCCAACTGTGAGATTTCACCATTCAACCTTTAAGTAGAGCTTGCAGGTTCTGCAGGGAGTTAGAGATCTCCAACCAGCCCAACCTCTCTCGTCCATACAAAATTCATAAACATCTCAATCTGGAGACAAAGCAAATACTGTATTCAATTTGTAACTTCAGGCTTTACATGTGGCATGTATATTGCACAGCTTTTCCCATGCTATCTTAAGTCTACACTTCCTCCTGAATATACGAATTGTCATCTCTTGGATTTAGGGTTTTTATAGTAATAATTATAATAACTTACACTTATATAGTACCTACTATGTACTTTAAAAAACAGGTTTTTTAAAATGTCTTATTTGATCCTCACAACAACCCTGTGAAGTAAGTGCTCATATTATCTTTTCTCTATATTTGAGGAAATTGAGGCAAACAGAGGCTGTGACTCACTCTGGGTCAGTAACTGAAGTTGGATTTAAAATCAGGTCTTCCTGATTTTTTACCCATTGAGCCACCTAACTGCCTATATAAGATTCAGGGACCCTGACTTTTTAAAAAGTGAAAAATGCCCAATATCATGTTATTTTCCAAACTTGTAATTTATGAACTTTAATCCAAACCAAGTAAGAGATTAGTTAATTCAAAAACCGGACAAACCAATGGTTTGTGTAATAAATGTCAAAACTGCCAAATAGACATCTAGTATATTTTGGAGAGAACAACTTTGCTTTTTTAATTGTAAAGGAAAATCATTCTTTAAAGAGGCAAGTAAGTATGCATAAAGGGAAACTACCAGTGAACTTTATTTAGATTTTTTAAAACTATTTGATAAGGTTTGAATCAAAGCCTAGTGAGTCAAATGAGTTCTAAAAGGGTATGATACTGGATGAATTTTCATCCCAGATTAAAATGTGTGTTTGTACACCAAGTACAATAGTCATTTCTTAAAATTGTATTTGTATTTTTTTTTTTTGCAGGGCAATTGGGGTTAAGTGACTCTCCCAAGGTCACATGGCTAGTGTGTCAAGTGTCTGGGCCCAGATTTGAACTCAGGTCCTTCTGCCTCCAGGGCCGGTGCTCTATTCACTGCGCTACCTATCCACCCCTATGGTATTTTTAAATTGTAATTGAGGAAAATATCAACGACATAATATCAGAACATTTGAATTTATCAAAGGGATACAAAGTGATATTGAAAATAAAACAGTTCATAAAGGGATGAAGGAGGGACTTTTTGCTTCCTTTCTTAGGAACAATAAAATATATAAAGATGAGGTTCTCCCCAACTCTAATGATGGGGTTTAGAATTGGTAGAGCTGGTTCAGGTGTGAAAGAATTCACTTAGACCATCTCTGTAGCCATTGGGAGTTTTATTGGTGTAAAAATAGTACAGGTCTAGCAAGAAAATGAAGTGGGACTCCAATATTTGGGAGAGTTAATGCTTATATAGAGGTTTCAGAATAATGATGTAGTAGTTTTAAAGGTTTGGAGGTTAAAGATTAAAGACAGGACAGGATGACATAGGATGAAGGAGACAAAGGGAATTCTTTATGGTTTAAGGATTTAAGGACAGGGCAGGAGGACACAAGTTAAACATTAATGGACAGGGGAAAACACAGGACAGGACACAAAAGCACTTCTTTTGGTGTAGGTTCAAGATGGGGAGAAGAGATTTTAGGGCTTCAGGTTACAGAATAAATTAGGGGCTTCACAAAGTACTGGAAATGCAACTTTTAACCCTTAGGGGACAATCTGTATCCACTTCATCTCTCCACTGAAGCACTAGGTAGGAGAAATCTTTTGGAAAAGGAACAAAGGTCATTGTCTTCTTTGGTCACTTTTCTGACTGGTCACATCCTGGTCTTATCTCCTATCTCAAGTCTTGCTTACTCCATCTGCTTAAAGCACTCTTTTCTACCTTATCACTAAGTTATCAATCAAGGCAATAATGAAATTCACTAGTAGTTTGGAGTCTTCATAAACTCTTGGTAGAGATCTCATTGCATACTGGCTGGTTCAAAGAGAGGGAAAGAGATAGAGAGAGCTGGAGTCAGGAAAATCTGAGTTCTAATTCAACCTCAGACACTTACTAGCTGTGTAACCCTGGACAAGTCATTTAACCTCTGCCTCCATTTCCTCAGCTATAAAATGGGGATAATAATAGCACTTGACTCTCAAAGTTGTTGTCAGGATCAAATGAGATAATATTTGTAAAAAGCACTTAGCACAGTATCTGGGCCATAGTAGATGCTACATAAATGCTTGTTTCTTTATTCCCCTTTTGCTTCAAAGGGAACAACAGACCAACTCTAGGGCAAACTCATTTCAGGTAAAGAGAGTATGCCAGAATTTGATTCTCCAAGCTTTCTGTGTAAATTATTTTCTGGCCCTCTACAGAGACAGAAAAAACCACCACCACCAAGATACTCCAAGGGCACACTCATTTGGGGTGGGGGATGGGAGTGTTATATTTTTATCATCTTGTATGTAGGGGGTTTTTAGCCATTTTTCTTTTTTGTTGTTTCCAATAATAACTGTCTTTATCAACTCCTCCCATGAGCTGTCCCACTGCCCATAAATCTTTCCTTTAGTCAGTTCTTCACTCAAGTCATCCTGAAGGGCAAATGGGAGGCCACATATGCCAGGCAAGTTGAACCAACACCACCACCTTGACCACACTCTCCCCTCAGATGCTGGTGGAGATAGACAGTAAAAATTTATTAAGTGTTTGCTGTGTGCCAGGTACTGTGCTAAACACTGAGGATACAAAGAAAGACAAAAATCAGTCCTGACTCTCAAGGAGCTCGTAGAAGTTTATGGGGGAGACAAACTATGTTCAAACTATATACAGTTTAAATTAAAAATGAGCAACAGAGGGAATGCACTAGAATTAATGGTGATTAGAAAAGGCTTCATATAGATGATAGAATTTTAGTTGGGATTTAAAGAAAGTGTCAGAATATTTGGAGACACCTTGTTTTCCAGAACTAAAATTCAGCAAGCAAGCTGTAACCTGAGCTTGACATAACAACAATCCTTTGCCCTCACCCTTTGGCAAAAGCATTGCTTTGATCAGCACCAGGTGTTCTTGAGGTATTTATGATTTTCATATTAATCAATAACTGTTTAGATTTGTTAGAACTTCCCTAATTTCCAGGGACCTGAGAGCTGGTACTACAGTCCACATGCTGTAGCAGAAAACCATCCATCAACTGTCCTGACATTATGGTATAACCACTAAGTGAATCAAACCAGATACTGCACACCTGTTTCTTCCACACTACCTCGGGTTCTGTACCCCACTGAACAAGGCTCAATGACCCTTGCACAATGATTCTAATCACTTAAAGATTGTTCCCACAGGACCCAAGAACGCTTGTATTGTCTCAAAAATGTCTGTATGCATGGGCCTGTTGTATGCATGGAATCTGTTTACTCAAGACCTAAGGATGATTGCTATTGTGATCCAGTCCCTTAGTGGTTTTCAGGAATATAAGCCCTACCCCTGCCTTAGCAAGTCAAGCCCTCCTCAGGATGACATTGGTTTGCAAACCTGCTTTCATCACTGAAATTCCTGACACACTTGCTACTTGATTCCTGATACTGCCTCTGGTCTGCTTTGTTCAGCTCTGACCATTCACAGGTTAGAGGTCGGTCCCAGTCTGATTGACTGAAGACAGGGAATCCAAGAAGCAGGGACAAGAAGGGAAAGCAATTCAGACATAGGGAACAGCCAGTGAAACTGTCTGGAGTTGTGGGATGAAGTGTCTTATTAAAGGAACAGCAAAGAAACCAGTGTTACTGTTTGACAGAATGAGTGGGGGTGAGGGGAATGTAAGAAGACTGGAGAAGCTGGGAGGCAGGTAAGGAAGGGCTTTGAATGTCAAACAAAGGATTTTTTATTTAATCACAGAGAAAATAGTGAGCCACTGCAGTTTATTAAGTAGGGGGGTGATATGGTCAGACCTTCAAATTAGGAAGATGGCTTTCACAGCTGAGTGAAAGATGGGCTGGAGTGAGAAGAGACCTATGGTAGGGAAACCCAACCAGTAGGGTACTGCCATAGTCCAGGAATGAGGTGATGAGGACTGGGACCATGGTGGTGATAGTATTAGAGGGGAGAAGGGGGGATGTTCAGGAGATATCTACAAAGGTAAAATCAACAAGTTTTGGCAACAGATTGGTTATGGGGGGGAGGAGTTGAGGACACCTGGTTCATGAGTCTGGGTGATTGAGAGGATTGTAGTATCCTGAACATTAAGAGGGAGGTTAAGAAAAGAGAAGGCTTTGTTGGGGAAAACGAGTTCAATTTGGACATGCTTAAAATGTCGACCCTAAATCCAAGAATCTTGGGAATGGCAGTGTCTACCAACCACCACACATGCTTCCAGCAGCAGCAGGCATCATTGAGGAAAGTAATCATTGTGAAGGAGCCCACTACCTTCTTCATCACCACCAGTAATAACTGTTGGACAGCTGGCACATAGGCCCCCTCACACCCCTAGACCTGCTTCCAGCCCAGCACTTACAGCCCTCAACCAGGGGAGCAACTCTATGAAAGAACCAGCCATCCCATCAACTGCCAAACAACTGCCATTCATGGGCAGACAAGCCAGCTTAGTTGAAGCAAGGCATCCCAAGGCAGAGGCAGGAAGGCAGCATGTGCCAGGGAAATCAAACCACCACAACTACCTTGAACACTATCTCCCCTCAGGCTCTAAAGGAAACAGCCCAGGACCCTGAACCCAAAAACCTTGGAAATACCAGTGCTTCCAGCCCAGTGTCCATAGCCAATAGCCTGGAAGCAACCCCTGGGGAAATGCAGCCCAGTAACTGTTTCTGTAGGTGTTCCAACCACAGTTACTGAGGACCAGAAAAGAACCTCAGTTCTCTTCTGTCAAAGTTCCCTTCTGGCTTTAGCCAGAACAAGGAGCTCTTCTCTCCCAAGTTCTAGCCAATGACATCCTTCCTGTAGGGACATAGCATTGAGTGATCATTCTCCACCAATGAGGAGAATATGCAAATACTTTGATTTTTTTTTTCACTCAAAATATTGTGATTGTTTCAGTTGACTTTCCCTTTGTTTTTATTAACATCTTGTCATCAACAAGTGTTCTCTGTTCTTGGTGATTCACATAGTAGGCACTTAATAAGTGTTTATTGATTGATTCAGCAGCTGTAATGACATCAGTTATAAATGTCCTTTTACCAAGGTCATTTATGAGAAACAACAAATTAAGAGACATATGTAGTGATTAGTCATGAAATCTCAGTTGAGAGTTAAAAAGAATCTCTTACTCATCTATATCATGACTGGAAAGCATTGTGTTTTTCTTCATTACAGACCATTTCTTTTCAATATTTATATAAAAAAAAATACAGTTCTCCCCAAACCCCCCCCCCAAAAAAACAACTCAAATCTATTTTCTCGAAGAGATTTGATACATTAGAAATGACAATGTTCACTCTACTATAGCAATAGAGAGAATTTGATATAACATATACCTTCTTTATTGTCTTTTCACTAAATTTTATTTTCCTGGATGCAGTGCTTGAGGAGTAGAGAACAAAGAGGAGGAGTAATCTGATCCTTCTTTCAGCAGCTTTAACTCTAGTCCCTTTCTTCAGTTCTAAGAAGTTTTATCACTAATTTAATAACACTTTCACTAAATACAAAGGAACCCCAAATAAAATAATAAAATGTGAAATATTTACCTTTTAAAGGAGACAGAAAAAGATACAAATACTATAATGTGAATTTTGAAAAATAATAATATATTGGTTCTCTTTTCCAAGTTCTTTTCCATCAGTTTACCTATAAAGTTTTGTTATTGCTACTGTTTTATATGATTTCAATCATTGTACACGCTCTAGTCTGTTATTCTTGTTTTATAAAGAAGTATACTGATCTCTTCATATTTTTTTATTCTTCAAATTTGGCATTTTTTACACATAATATCAGTATGTCATTTATTTAGCCATTCCTTAGTCATTGGACATAAAGATTGTTTTTAATTTTTCATTTATTTAAATTTATTATCATTTATCTACAATAAAGTAGTTAAAAATATTTTTGTACAGAGAGGTTCTTTTTGTCCTTTTAATGACAACCGAAAGATAGAGATATGGTGTCAAAGGATATGATGAGTTTTGTAATTCTTATACATTATTAGAGAATTCTCTCACTATCTTATGCTTTTTTATAATCCTTCCACCAATGAAATGACATGCCTACCTTTTATTATTTTAAAAAATATTTAGGTCATTGATGAAGTTGGAATTTGTCATAATATATTTAATCTGTTAACAAGTATGTTTTTAATCATACTACTTTTCAATTTTTCCAACAATTTTTACTAAATAAGATCTTTCAAAATTTGTCTTCTTGAGTTAAGGAAATACTCATGTCTTGTGTGTGTATGTATACACACATATATTTAAATTTATGTATGGATATATGTAATTATATTGTGTACATATATATGTATATGTGTGTGTAAAGAGAGGGAGAGGGAGATAGGGGGAAGGAAATGAATAAAACTTTGTGTGCTGTGAGCTTGAAGGAAACATCTTGTCTCTAGAAAAAGGAACCATAGAGGTCAAAGAAAGGGAGCTACGGGATGGTATAGACAGATCTTCAGTTGGTATTTTATTCATCCATAGGATTATTCCACTGATCCTGTTTTGAAGGAGATCTCCAAGATAACTGTTCTGCCTAGATATTCTGATGAGATTAATTACAGAGAAACTTTCCTGCCTAAACAGATCTGATCTTGGGTAACACCAGAGGCTAGATCAACAAATTACACCCCCTAAATCTCCTGATATCAACTCCTTAGGACTCAATCTCCCAAATAAGAAGAGTCTAAGTAGGCTCTCCTAATAAGCTACTTTTGTTTCTAGTAATGTGGCCCTGTTATATTCAGTCATTTTCAATTGTGTCTGATTTCCTCATAACCCCATTTGGAACTGTCTTGGCAAAAATCCTGGAGTGGTTTGTCATTTCCTTCTCCAGCTCATTTTATAGATGAGGGAACTGAGGCAGACAGGTTGAAGTGACTTGCCCAGGGTCACACAGTTAGTAAGTGTCTGAAGTTGGATTTGAACTCAGATCTCCCTTACTCTACTCTGAGTATAAATAGCAGTTGTTTGTGTTTTGGTTAGAAACCCTAAAGATCTTCTCCCAGACTGAAATTTTTTTTAACTAGGTAAAAAGAGGCCATTTTTTATCTCATTTCTTACCTAGCC
This sequence comes from Gymnobelideus leadbeateri, assembly GCA_011680675.1. Classification (NCBI taxonomy): domain Eukaryota; kingdom Metazoa; phylum Chordata; class Mammalia; order Diprotodontia; family Petauridae; genus Gymnobelideus; species Gymnobelideus leadbeateri. The sequence goes on from WOXC01003586.1 coordinate 390,520, forward strand.
TTAATCACTGAATAAGCATTGCCCCAGACAAACTGAGACCTGTGAAAGACCTTAACTTTATTTATTTATTTGTTTGTTTGTTTGTATTGCTTTTTGGAGGGGGAGGGCAGGGCAATTGGGGTTAAGTGACTTACCCAAGGTCACACGACTAAGTGTTAAGTGTCTGAGGCCTGATTTGAACCAGGTCCTCCTGACTCCAGGGCCGGTACTCTATTCACTGTGCCTCCTAGGAAACTGGACCATCTCCTAATCAAGGACCTAAATTATACTGACCAGAAACTCAGTCAATCCAAAGATTGATGCAAGGAATTTTCTCACAATTGTACTTCTCAAGCAACTCATATGTCTCATCTGAGACCTGGCCCTGTATTGATCAATTGGTTATTGTTTCCATGATACAGATATTTGGGGAGTGAGACACTTTTTCTGAATTGAGGGAATTGCTGCACCTTTTCATTCTCTCCCTCAATCTAAGGGCCTCTACCAGGTCCTTCTGACTCCTCCCACAGCTGCCAAATGTGAAGGTGTGGACTCTTCGATCATCCAAATAAAGCTCCAGGTCCCAAGTGGACCACCAGATCTGGTGAGGGCCTCAAAGTCTGCTTCAAGTGGGCCCTGAAGCAGATGACCTCTTGAAGACTGCTCCCCCAAGACTCTGGACATGGGCCAAGTATATGGCACCCATGACCACCAAACAGTCATTTTGGGTTTTCTTTTGTTCCTGATTATTATTGTTTGCCTTGGGCTTCATTATTTCATTCATCTGTTTTTGTAAACCCTGCTAATTCTGTCATGGCTCCCTTTTTCTTTCTTCCTTTTAACCTTCCTCATTACTAAGGGAGAAGAGAGAACCCAACACTTCCTCAAAATTCTGTTTCAAGCCCCAGCAGAAACTGGCAACCTCTCACATTATTAGATCTGCACAAAGGGAAACCACACAGGGTAGCAACAGATCAACAGATGCCTCCTTAGTCAGCTATGGGTTCTTTGGCCTCCTTGACCTAAAGGGGACATTTGGAAGTATCCCTGAGATTAATATGTCTGTTTCATATGAGTTACCTTACCAGAGTAAGTACTCTGGACACAGAGCAAGGTCTTTTGCTAAAAGGAGCCAATCAGGAGACTTCAGTGTCTTGCTTACTCCCAGATATCTTTGCTATTGTTTGCTGGCTGACTTTGCTGAACTGTGCTCCACCCCCCAAATGGCCCAAACTAGTCTTATTGTCAACTGTTCCTATTAAACATCCTACTTCTGTATCCCACTTATTCTTGGGGGAAAAAACTATCCATTCTTTTCCCCAAACCTACCCTTTGTGTTTTTCAAGCATAAATATTCCCTGCCTCTCCTCGTCTTTGGGCTCCCTTGTACCTTGTTCTGGGGTGCCTTGGAACTAGTGCCTGATTTTCCTACTAATAAAACTTTTCTACTTTCAATTCAGCTAGACTCCTCTGCATTTTGACTTCACTTTGGACTTCACCAGTTGACAACACAAACACGTACACACACACACACACACACACACACACACACACACACTTTTTTTTTCTATTCCTGGATGTTCTATTCTGTTGCATGAATAATTGTAAATTTCTATTGTTTAATCTAGTGCCAGATGCTTTTTATTAAAAGATCAAGAAGGCAGGTCAGGAATAGACTGTGCCTAATAATGGAAGGTAAGAATATTTGTAATGTGACTCAAAGTTGAGGAGATTTGTTGTTGGTCACATATACACAATAAAGTCTTGGAACAGAGGATTAAGATGGAAGGAAATGGGGTGGCTCCAGGTTTTTGTTTTTTGTTTCCCTCTTCTTTACCCCATTCCTTTGTATATTTTGTTTTTTTGTTTTTTTGCTTTTTGGAGGTCAATTGGAGTTAAGTGACTTGCCCAAGGTCACATGGCTAGTTTTTGTGTTAAGTATCTGAAGCCGGATTTGAACTCAGATCCTCCTGATTCCAGGGCGGGTGCTCTATTCACTGTGCCACCAAGCTGCCCCTAAACAAACATTTATTAGGCACATGCTACAAGCCAGGCACTGTGCTAAGTTCTGGGGATAAAAATAGAAAAAAAGAAATAAGAATTCCTGCCTCCAAGAAACGTACATTTTAATGTTGAAAGACTACACGCAAAAAGAAGCTAAAAAGCAGGAAGGGAGATGTCCCTAACATTAAGTCAGAGAAGTCTCAGCATCGTGCATTCATGAGATGTTCTGAGGTGGGCTCACTCCTTCAGTGGAAGTTTGGGAGTTCTTGGTTCTACCTTTCAGAGGCACAGAGGGTAGTGATGAAGTAGAGCATCAAGACTGAGGGAACATTGCATAGTGATGAAGCTTTCCCAGTAATGAGCTTCTGGAGCATGGTGAGCTCAGAGATGTCCCAGTGTAGTGTAGCCAGGTGAGAAATGGAGATGTCCTATGCTGAGTTCCCTCCTTCAATGGAGACTAATTACAGATCTGACCATTTTACTCTTACTCAATAAATTCCAGTGGCTGGCTCCCTATTGCCACTTGGATCTAATGTAAACTCCTCTGTTTGTCATTTAAAGTCCTTTACAATCGGGTTCCATTCTCCTTTTTTCAGCTTCATTAAACATTACCTCCCTTCCTATTCTCTATAATCTATTTAAAATGGGCTCTTTTCTTTTCCCTCACACACAATACTCCACCTCCCATCTTTGTGACTTTGCTCCAAAAGCTTTCCCTTCCTTACCTCTACCTCTCAGAATCCAGTATTTACTTTAAGACTCCCTTACTTCAAGTACTCAAGCATTATCTTCTACATGGAACTTTTCCTGATCCCCTCAACAACTACTAATACCTTCCCTTCTTAATTAGCTTATATTTATTTTGTGTTTATTCTGTGTATACTTATATAGGCATGTTTATGAAAACAAGTGAGAACAAAATCTAGAACTGAAATTTATTTAGAAAGTTTACTAAGTTGTCCAGCAGAGGGAAGAGCCGAAAAGGAGGTGGCCCACTCTCCCTGAATGTCTGTAAATTACACATTATAGAGGATTGATTCAAAGGAACAAGGAAACAATAGAAGATTGATCAGCATGAAGGCAGTTTCCAGATAAGCTGGGTGGATTACATGAGATGTATAACAGGAGAAAACTCCTTACATTTGTTCAATCAACCTTCAGATCTGGTCAGTGTAACCTAGGTCCTGAGTTAAGTGTTAAACACTTCTGGTCCCTAAGTAATCTGGTTCCTTAGCTGTGCTAGGTTCTAACAATGCAACAAAATTTTCCTACAATTTCCCCCTTTTTTTTAGGTTTAAAGCTCAACATTGTTATATTAGCAAGAGCACACTTATAGAAACAGATAGCTAGGTTAAGGTTTAAAATAATTTGAGTCAGTGGAGGCATCTCCCATAATTTAGTTAGATGTCATAAAAGTTGAACAAATTTAGTAAAACGGAGTCATAATCTCATTCATTTTCTAAGGAAACATATCTAAACAGACTCTACAGGTAAACTAAGTCAGGTTACAGATTAAACAACATGTAATCAATTTATTTCATCTTGACTCTTAGCTGTCCCATATAACTGTCTGATACTTTGAAATATTTTCCCTTAGAAATTCAAAACTCAGAATAATATCAAATTATAGCTCCAACATATTTTTCCTCAGATCAATAATTGCAAATAGGTTTTGGTACATCTATTATTATTGTGTTGTAATAGTTGTTCGGTCATTTTCAACTCTTCATGGTCCTGCTAGGGATTTTCTTGGCAAAGTTATGGCAGTGGTTTGTCATTTCCTTCTCCAACTTATTTTTAAAATGAGGAAACTGAGGCAAACAGAGTTAAGTAATTTGCCCAGGGCCACACAGTCAGTAAAAGTCTGAGGCTGGGCTGAATTCAGGCCCCATGCTTTATCAAACACTGCACCACCTAATTGCCCTGTTACAATAAGTTAACAATAAACACATACAACCTGATATATGCTTTCTTGTTTAAATCCATCTTGAAGGAGACATCAGTGATTAGAAATTAAGACAATAATGCATTCTCTGATTATACACATATAGAAAATACATGATAGTTCGAAATACATGATAGTATACTTTACCAGAAAGACACTGGCTACTCTAAGTCTTGAGACCAACAGATATCCATGTCTAAGGGTCCTGCATATTAATGAATAAGGCCAAAATAAATCTTTAAAACTGGAGCCTGTTAATACTCAGTTGATTCAAAGATATAACTTCAATATCTATTATTCCAGGTACACTTTTATTTTTCATAAGCATTTTTCAATTTTATCTATCAGATAAAATTTACTCTTTATAAAATAAACTTGTAAGTTCCTTTACTTCAGTTGTGAGAGATCCTGGTTCTTATTACAACTTCACAACATTCTTTCAAAAACTTCTCTCAAAGAGCTAGTAAGATTTTATAACCTTGCAAAAGCTGAAGATCCAGAGGAATAAAAATCTAGCAAGTCCCCAGTGAACCCAGATATTCACAAGGTGTGTGGTATTTTCCTAAGATCTAAGTAATTACTACTATCTTTAAGCAAAATATACACAATTAAATACTTGGTAGTGGCTTCTCTTTTTTTGAACCATAGTAACAATAGTCTGTATCAAAAAAGAGTTAATTTTCCAACGATGCAATTGTATCACCCTCTATCAAATTTCAAATTAATGACATTTCTTATACAATGATTTCCCAAAAATTATGATACAAGAAAAATTAGAAGCCAAACAAAAACATAAACAGTATAATGGATTTTTAAAACATAGCACAGAACTTTTTGCCAGTTTTGTTGTTGTTCAGTTATTTTTCAGTTGTGTCTGAGTTTTTGTGACCTCCATTCAAGGTTTTCTTGTCAAAGAAACTGAAGTGATTTGCCATTTCCCTCTCCAGATCGTTTTACAGATAAGTCAAACGGAGTTAAGTGACTTGCCTAGAGTCACACAGCTAGTAAGTGTCTGAGACCAGATCTAAAGTCACAAAAACAAATCCTCCTGACTCCAGGTCTGGAACTCTATCCCTTGTACCTCCTAAATGCCCGTTAAATAATGTTAATTTGGTTGAATGCATGTCTGAATCATCTTACAAAGTAAATCACTTCATCCAACTAACAATTTGACACTCTATACTAATCACATTAAAAAAATAGTATAGAGTAACTGTACTTTAAATTCTTGTTCATAACATTTCATGCATATCACCTTAATGACAAATAGCAAGTGTGTTTTCCATTAAGGCCTGATCTACCTATAGAAGGTCAAACATCACAATTATGTAACTTTAAATGGGACCACACTATAATTTAGTTTGAGGACAAAATCAAATCAAATCTGAATTTTCAATTATAAATGGTATCATTCAAAATCTCAATTTTCCAAAGAACCATTAGCTGTCAGCACCTCAAATTATAGAACACACTGCTTTCAGTTAGCTCCATTCCTAAGATTTATGGTGGGAGTCTCACAATCTCCTTCTTAAAATATTTTAGCATTTCCAAAAATCTTCAAACCGTGAATTGGAAATTTACAGCAAATATATTACATTTCAAATACAAATTTAGTCTCTAACTAATTTATAATGGCATAAATTTTTACAAACCAGGAAAAAGTTTTCTTTCCTTGCTTGTCTGATTATCTCTGTAATCCCAACCTGGCCAGGGCTGAAACGACAGAAAGTATCCTACAAATTTTTTTCTTTTCTTTTTTTCCCTTCCTAAAACTTTATCTTCTACTGAAAGTCTGAAGTGGAAATAAATCCCTGTTTATTGGGACAGAGAGTTTAGTATCAGATTACAGAAACCGGGGAGAACTGTTTCAAGTATGAAACCTCATTAATCTTCTGCAGTATTCTAAACTCTCCGGCTATATTTTTTTTAACAGCAGCCTTTAGGGCTGGCTGCATTTTCCCCTTAGAAATCTTCCAAGGTAGCAAAATCTACAAATAACACTAGATATAACATAAGACCAAGATTTTCCTGAGAAACTCATAGGGAGTTCCCTACTATTGGGGTATGAGCATTAGGCCATTGAATGTCTCAACTCTGGACAAAGGTTCATTTGACTAATACAGGTATGAGTTTCCCTCCTTAATCTAAGATCATACTAAGTGAATGAGTGTAGGACTAATTAATGTTAGGTTACCTGTTTATCAGGGTTGCTTAATCAACTTAACAGATAAAGGATTCCTTCCCTGCAGATCATATGGTTCAACTGATGGTCCTTATTTTTGCTGCCACCAGGCAGACCCAGTATTTGGTTTATTTTCTAATAGGCATGAGAGGGTAGAAGAAGTACAGGAAGAGGAAGAGGAGAAAGAGAGAGAAAAAAGAGAAAGATCTGTTGAAGGACTGGCCCAATTAACAGGTTCACCTCCACAGAACTCTTGGCTTTGCTAGATCTAGATCTAACCTTCCCCAAATAATTACCCAGGACACAAGGAGTCCTCAGTCCTAAGGCCTAGCTTTGGCCAGGGGCAGTTCAACTATGTTCCACCTGAACCCCTGGGTTACTCACCCAGTTCTTGCTTTGCAGAGTGATTCCACCTAGGTCAAAGTCCACCTCTAGGATCAACCCTCAGAGACTCCACTTCTGACACTAATCATTGGCTGAGAACAAAATCCACAAGACATAATTTAGAAAGACATTTATTAAACAGTCCAGCAGAGAATGAAGCTGAAAAAGGGCAGATCCACTTCCTTCACCATCTGTAAGTTACCCCTTATATGGGATTCAAACCAGGGAGCAAGGAAACAGTAGAAGCCAGCATTGAGGCAGTTTCCAGAAAAGACATGTGGGTTACTTGAGATGTATAAGAAAACTCCTTACATTCCTTGCATCAATCTTCAGATCTAACTAGGTTTCTGGACAGCAAAACCTAGGTCCTGGGTTAAGTATTAAACAAATCTGGTCTCTAAGTAACAGGTCTGGTTTTTCAACCATTTGGGACTAGATTCAAATGAAGTAAAGTGTTACTACAGTTTTCTCTCCTGATAAAATGTAAGCTCCTTGAGGGCAGGGATTGTTTCATTTTTGGTTTTGTATCTGCAGTACCTAGTACAATGCCTGATTCATACCAGGTACTTTATAAATAAAAATATGTAGTATGCAGCTAAATAAATTTTTAAATATAAATTTTTCTCCAAATATATATGTTAACAAAAGATTTGTGTTTGCAGTTTAAGGAGCTAGAAAATAAATTAATATTCCCAAAATAATTACAAAAGAGTAGATTAAAATATCAAAAAAGGAAAATAATAGGTTGAAAGACATAATATAATTGAATTAATACACAAAATAGCTATTTTTTTTTAAAGGGCCCACAAAGTAATGAACTGAAGAGAAAAAAAATAGGAAAACCAATGGAAAACTGAAAAATTTTAAATAGAAAATCACAATGAATAGTGAGGAATTTTTTTAAAAGTCAGTAATATCACATATAGTTTTCTAACAAAACCTGGAATATAACAAAGTATGAATACATATAAAATACTTAAATTTACATAATGAAAAATAGATAACATAAGTAAAGCTATTTCAGAAAAAAAAATTGAATGGGCTGTTGATGAATATTAAAAAAAAAAAAAACCCAAGCATATTCAGGACCATATATATTCAGGAATGAATTCTACGTAACAGTTAAAGAAAAATAATCTTTGTGCCATGTAAACAGTTTTCAAAAACAGAAAAAGATGACATTTGACCCAATTTCAATAAAGTATTGCTAGAGATAAAAATTAATATTACCTCTGATCTCTACTGTATTTATTTTACAATATAACTAGCATTTATGTGGCATTGATTTTTAGAGTTGTCAGTATCTGACTTAAAAATCCTGTCAATCCCTGTCCAAAGGTGCATGCACACACACATATTTCTTGACTAAACAATTTAACCTGGGACCCCTGCTTTGTTTACTTATAAACAAAGAACCAGATTAGACTGGGCTCCTCCCCAGGAGACAGCTCTCTTGTTCTTGTCTCTCCGGGTCAAAATTAGGTCTGATTTGCTCTCTCCAAGGGGATGATTCTCATTGGGGTGGTTCTGATTTTCTAGTTAAGATCACTAGAGGTAGTTGAGGTCCACAAAGTAATTAACATTTCTTAATTGTCAGAGAGGTGTGTGATCAAGCACTGCTATCGGTAAACCCACTTTCCATAGCTAATCATAAGGCTTACCAACGATCCCAATCTTAATTCCTTTCAGGTCTCAATAAAAATGTGGTTTTTTTTTTCTATCCCATGGGGTCCCTGACCTTGCTGAAGTGACCAGAGTGACCCACTTAAATAATAGCTATACAAGTCACTGTGAATAAACTGTTATCTTGGCCAGAAAACTTGCCTCAATGTTATTTTACTAGCTATAGTAATCCTAATACCCATCATGCATGGAAAGATAAAACAGAGAAAAAAACAACATGTCAATATTATGAATTAAATATTATACTTAATATTGATAATATTGATGCAAAAAATAAAATAAAATACTTTTGAATAGAATACAACAATATACAAAATCACTCATAATGATAAGTTGAATTTAAGTTTAATATTAGGGAAACAATTGGCATAACATTATAATAATTTGGGTCAATTGTGGACCAGTTCAGGAAACATATGAAATAGGCTTTGCTTGCTGGCAATCTATGACGATACTTAGGGAGCTTGCTTCTTTCTGGAAGCTTGTGAAAACTTGAAAGAGAGAGTCCCAGCTCTCTACTTCAGAACACAAGAAGGTACTCTGTGACTGTTAACCATCTGCTTACCAGGTGAAGAAAATCCTTTTCATGGGTTTCTGCACCAGAACCAAGTGTGTGTATAAAAGGCCCTAAGCAAGTCAAACTGAGGTTTCTCTTTCCTTATGGTGACTGAACAAGGACTTCTCTAAACCTTGTAATGAGGGGAGAAAGCTAGGATTAGCAGCCTACACTCCCCACCTTGGCACAATAGTACATGGCCCCGTGTACTTTCTGGCCCTGTCATAATTGCCCTGGTGGGCTTTCAAAAGCTGGAAGAGCTGCAGAGGTCCAGATATATCAGAGTTCCAGCATCTGAGCCTGATGCACTAGCAGGAGCAATGAGGAACAACCTGCTTTTTAAAAAAGTTTATTTTACTTTTTCTCAACTAACAAGCTCTTTTAAAATTAACCTGCACCTCTCCCTCCGTGCTCCTCCATTGAGCAAAAAACAAAAACAAAAACCTGAAAAATAAATCCTTCAATACATAGCTGCATAGTCCAGCAAAACAAGTTCCCATGCAGCAATGTCCAAAAATGCACTTCTCTTTCTGTTTTTTGAGTCCGTCATCTCTGTCATGAGGTGAGTGACATGTTTTAAATGCATTGGTTTTTTTTAACTTGTGATTTATTTTTGCATTGATCTGAGATCAAGTTTTTTTTTTCCTCTATAATATTGTTATTATATAACATGTGAAGGCAGTTAGATGGTGCAGTGGATAGAGTGCAAGACTTCAGTTAGGAAGACTTTAATTTTAATCCTGCCTCGGTTGCTCCTCCTATCTCTTGACCCTGAACATGTCATTTAACCTGTGTGTCTCTTTCCTCATCTGTAAAATGAAGCAATAATAGCACCAACCTTACAGGATCATTGTGAGACTCCAATGTGAGACACGTAAAGAAGCCCTTTGTAGACCCTAAAATACAACAAAAGTGTTCTCTCTTATTATTAAATTGTTCTCTTAGTTCTGCTTACTTCATGTTACATCAGTTCCTTCCCAGCTTCCTTATCAACTGTGTTTGATTATTTCTTATGGCACAATAATATCCTATTACACTCACATCTCACAATTGGTTTAGCCATTCCCCAATAGGAGGACGAATACAAGGAAAATCCCTTTAGTTTTCAATTTTGGGCTACCATGAAAAGAGTTCCTATAGATATTTTTGTACAGATAGTTCCTTTTCCTCTTTATTTCCTTGAGTTATAGGTCTAAGAATTGATATTACTGAGTCAAACAGTATTACTCAATTTAGTAACTTTCTGGGCATAGATGCAAATAAATTTCCAGAGTGGCTGGATCCACAGCTCCAGCAATAGTGCGCTAGTGTGTAGGTCTTCTCATAGCACCTCTAATACTCATCATTTTTCTTTTTTGCCACCTTTGCCAGTTTGCTAGGTGTGAGTGGTTTAGTTTACATTTGTGCAATTAATAGTGATTTATTATTCATAGCTTACATATCTTCCTTAGCAAATTAACTGTTCACATCTTTTGATGATTTATCTATTGGAGAATAGCTTTTAGTCTTATAAATTTGAGTCAGTTCCTTATATATATTTGGATATGAGATCTTTATCAGTGTAATCTGTTTCAAAGATTTTGTTTTCTAGTTACCCATTTCCCTTCTAATTTTTACATTAGCTTTGTTTTAAATTTTATATAGTCAAAAAATTTTCTACCTTGTCTTATGTGATCCTCACTATCACTTGTTTAGGGACTTTCCCCATATCTATAGATCCAAAAGGTAATTTCTTTATTTATCTAAGGTCACATATCCATTTGAGAAACAATCTGCTTGACCCAGCCCAACTTTGGATCAACCTGGGACACCACACCCTGCAAGTAAAGGAGACAGGACCTCCATGGGCTATGCCACTTTCAGAAATAAATTTGATAGGAAAGTTTTGTAGTAATCACTTCATGTTTGAGCCTACTCTTGTTTGAGAAGATGGTTTTATACTTTGATTTTTGTTATACCTTTTCAGTAAATGTGTATTTGTATTTAAATATTTCTGTATTTGTATGTATGTATATGTATAAATATCTAGCTAGTTGTTGTTAATTAGATAATTGATATTGAAGAAAAAAATGGCTTAATTGATAGTTAAGTTACTACCCAAATGTCAGTGACATTTAGGAGATATTAATTGGGCACCTAGGTCATGCAATGGATAGAGTGCCAGGTTTCGAGTCAGGAAGATTTCAGTTCAAATCTAGCTTCAGACACTTACTAGCTGTGAGACCCTGGGCAAGTCATTTAACCCTGTTTGTTTCAGATTTCCTCATCTGTAAAATGAACTGGAGAAGGAAAAAAGAAACCTCACCAGTATCTTTGCCAGTAAAACCCCAAATGGGGTCATGAAGAGTTGGACACACCTGAAGAAGAGCTGAACAGCAAAACTGGCACTAACATGATATTGGGGCACTTATTACTGGCAGTTGATACTGGGGAGAACACAACTGGATGAGGGTGTTGATGTTAGAAGAATATTAGAAGAATACCATTGTCCCTCAAGGTACCCCTAGAACACTGGGGGGGAAATACAGCCAGCTAGACTTTGGGGAGCTAATTTTCCAGAGTGACAGTTGGGATAAAGATCCCCATAGTTTATAAAGGCTACTTTAATGATAAAAATTAAAACTGCATGATTATGTTAATAAATGCAAAAAGTTTTTGAAAATACCCATTCATTTTAATAATATTAAAAGTATGGGAATAGAAAGATTTTTGTTTATCACAACAGAACGCATTTATTTGACTCTAAGAACCAGCATTTTATGAAATGGGGAGATTTTAGAACCTTTCTTACTAAGAGTAGGCATTAAGCAAGGCTGCCTTCTTTCATTATTACTGCGTAGAAATTCTAGCTATAGGACTGAGATTGATTCTCTTGGACTGGAACTATGTTTTTATTGGCAAACAGTTTCCAGTGAAAAACTCCCTCCACCAACGCAAGGTGGCACTTGTTTTGCAATTTACAATCTTAGAGTATTGCGTAGGGTACTTAGTATGTGTCAGAGGTGGGACTTGAACCAAGGGCTTCCTAACTTGGAGGTTGGACTTCTCTTCACCTTATGATGTTGCTTTTCAGGACTAAGAAAAGTTTAAAAGAATAAACATTGATAAGAAATGAAAATACGTTTGTGGATGACATATTGGTTTGCTTTTTTTAAAAAAGCTAAGGGAGCAAATAAAAATATGAAATGAAATGTGACCCTGACTTCTTGGACCTCCCACTGTTATGACCAATACTGCCAGCTTCCCTTGTGTCCCTTTCTGAACCTCCTTCTGCTCTCTTTGTGTGTGTGTGTGTGTGTGTGTGTGTGTGTGTGTGTGTGTGTGTGTGTGCGTGTGTGTGGAGAGAGTGTTTATTGTTTCACTGACTTTTTTCTTTCTTCCTTATCTTTTATCATTATCATTTCTTATACACCTCTCCTTCTCCCCAACTATTCTGCTTTCAAGAGGTTACCTACTAGTGATGGATTTGATAGAGAATTAGCATCAAATTTAAAACATTTTAGAAAATATGCTACAATGTAAAGCTTATTTTTTTTATAAAGTTATTGCAGGTTTTGATAGTGATAGGAGTAGGGAGTGGGAGAGATTAAACATAAGGTTGAGTAAGATTTCATGATGATGAACCAGTTTAGTGATTTCACTGAATGACTCTGCCTCTTTGTGGTGTCAGCAGGTAATCACACAATCATGAAACTTAGGTGAAAATCAGGTTTATTACAAGAGAAATGAACATGCACATGGAACCCAATGAGTTTCTAGTCCTTACAGAAGTTTACACTTTTATAATAAGACAAGGACAAAGGGAGGAGGGGATACGAGGAAGGGGTATGACATGGGAAAGGAAATTGTGTGGCAAAGGTGGAAAAAAAGACAAAACCATTCCCCACAGGGAGGAGCAAGGTGATGACAAAAGCCAAATTCTTTTCCCTTGAAAACTGCTAGACTATGAAGATAGGAGGGTTTGATTATCTGCAAAGGACTCCAGCTGCACAAGCATTTTCCTAACTTACCCATACTGGCTGGTGCCAGTCTTGCCTCCCAAGGACACACAGGGGATCTAGGTTGGGGTGCAACAATACATTATGTCAGCTTGATGTGGTTTAGGGGTGCCGGAACCCCCAAAATGTCAGGGTACAGGGCGGCATCACCTGGAATGAATTCACAAACTCAAATAGTCTTCCAGTCAAATGACAAAGTTTATTGTGACGCCAAAAAGGTGAGTTAAATTCCTTAGGAACTTGCAACTTAATGAAGGTAATGTTAATGTTCCTATGGAAAAGGGACAGGGAAAGGAAAGCCAAGTATACTAATTAGGTGATGGGTGTGTGGGGGATTAGGGAGTGGTCAGTATATACAAGTATCCAGGTGCTGGGCTGCTGGAATGTGTGGGGAAACTCAAGGAGTCAACAAAGACAGCTTTGTTGAAGGCACACGATAGAAGGGTTACCAGAGCATGGTCCTTGGGCAGGCTTGTGCTTGTCTTTATCTGAGGAATTACAGGGTCAACTCTATATGTGCCTGTAACAAGGAGAGAATTTTCTCACAAGGGCTTACTTGATTAGGGGTATTTCCAGAGACATGATCTTTGCTTTTTGGGGTCCAGGTCCCTTCACCCCATCAAGCTGAGGGGGAGCTTCATCCTTGACATATTCAGGGCCTCCTGCATGCTCTGGATCCATTGTTTCTGGAAAATATGACAACTCAAAAAGACAAGTGCAGGGGCCCCTTTAACAGTCTTTAACAGTGGTTAGGATCACGGGGCTCTGAAAAGCAATCACCTGGTAATTTTTGAAAGTTTAGAAAAACCCTAGGTATAAAGTATTTAGTTCCAAGGGCCCTTCTCAACTTTGTCTTCTCTAGAATTTTGAATGTATTCCAATCTGGTCTTCTAAGAATCAGACCATAAAGATAATTGAAAACCTGTGGTGGAAAGGAACAGCAACCAGTTCAGTTCAGGAGCCAGTTCAGTTCCAAAACAGACAGACCTGCCGAACCTTTTTTTCTGCTCTCCAGTCTTGAAAGGTCCAGACCTAACTTTCTCAGGCAACCAGAGGATCATAGCACCATGTTAAAATAGAAAATGACTGGGAAGTAAAAGTACTGAAGTCTATTGTTGCTAACTAAACCAATAAAGTATGTCTGGAAGCCATAAATCTGGGCAGGTAGGTGGTACGGTGGGTAGAGCACTGGGTCTGGAATCAGGAACAGGGGAGTTCAGATCTGGCCTCAGATACTTACTGGCTATAAAACCCTGGGCAAGTCACTGTTTGCCTCCACTTCCTCATCTGTAAAATGAGCTGGAGAAGGAAATGGCAAACCACTCTAGTATCTTTGCCAAGAAAACCCCAAATGGGGTCACAGAGAGTCAGACATGACTAAATTGACTGAACAACAACAACATATCTGTTTCCTTGAGAGAGTTCTGACAACATCTAAGTGCTTTGTAGAAACTCAAGCGTTATAGATATTCTTTCACCAGTTATGGTCTTGTCAACCAGACCAAGCCAACCTCTAACCTGTTGACAGCTGGAGCAGGACAGAGCAGGCTAGAGACAGGAGAGCCAGAAATCAAACTGAAGTTTAAGTTCAAGGTGAGGGGAATAGCTTGTAAGTGAAGTCCTCCTTTCTGTGAAGCAGGAATGACTTGCTTATGGCAGGAGTAGGGCTTTTAAGCATGAAAACTACAAATGGCTGGACAACAACACGGGCATTCTTGGGTCTTATGTGAACAGTCTCTAAGTCATTAGGTCGTTGAGCCTTGTGGCTGTTCAGAGGGACTCAGAACCAGGGTTAGTGTGGCCAGGAGCGGCAATGAGACACCTGGTTTGGGTCATTTGGCAGTTACAAGTGCAGGGGCCCAGGTAGTTAAGTGTGTCAGGGGATCTCATTGATCAACCTCAGCTTCCCAGTCATCATCCCCTGCCAAGTAGGGAAGATCCAATCAGTCTAAATGATTAGCATAAGCATTCTACATATCATACCTATTGACAAAAATATTATAAATACGATTTTGGTCAGTTCTACTCCCCCACTTCCAGTCTGCCTAGCCACATGCTTAGGAAGAGCCTCTTGAATAGGCTGCAGTTATAAAAAAGGAACTAGGGACACTTTTAAAAAGACCTTAATCAGCCTTGATCAATCCATCCTGTCTATTGTTACTCCATCTTGGTATCTCTTCACTGACAGTGTTTAGCGAGCGAGAGCTGCTGCTCTCAGTATATGCAAGTATCCAAGTATCCAAGACTCCTTCTTCCCCAAGGCTATGTGAAAATGGGCCTCCATGGTTCTTTGCCTGACTCAGAATTTGTTCTTTTCCCCTCTAGGTGAAGAAATTTACTCTGGAAGCTTTGATCCTTATGAGTTTTGAAAGGTCAGGAAGGTAACCAACCTATGAGCAATGACCTGAGGAGCAAGGAGTGACCTTTGGGATGCAATCCAGTGGTGGTAGAGAGAGACTCTCATCTGGTGGTCATGTCAGTTCTGGACATGAACTTGCACTAAATTGAGCCCACTCTACCCAGAGATTGAGGTGGGATAGAGAAGAGTATATCCTGGAGGTGTTAGGGAGGAAATGTTTGTACATTTGTTATCTTTACAACTTTGATGTAAATATCCCTTTAAATAGTTAAGAGAAACTGGGCTGCTAACAGTAGGGGTGGGGGTGGTAAAAACAGCTAATAGGGGCTTGAGTTGATGGCATAAGAAGAGATAACCCCCAAAGCCCTCAAGATACTCTTAAAACCCTGAGGGAGTGATGTAGCTCTTAAAGAATTAGCAAGAGCATACTCACTATACCAAGGTAATGTGTTGACAACCTTCATAAATAACTTCTTAGTAGGTAGTACATATCTTACAGAATGCCTACTCTCCTGTACTTTTTTCCTGCCCAAGGTTTTTTGGTTAGAAAACTCTACTGGCAAATCATTAGAGTAGTGGCAATAGTTACTTAGGGGGTCTGATGTTAGGAAGTTCTTTTTGTCCAGAAGAATACATACAATCTCAAAACAATCCTTTGAGGTAGTAATAAAAACATCACATTAAGGCACAGATGGCATTAGGTAATTACTTCATACTAAAATAATCCAGACTTTCTACAAATGAGTAATTCTTCGGGGAAATATACACCAAAGTAATGAAACTAAAGTAAAATCAAAGACAATCTAATATCTAGTTGCTTCAACTAGAGACGAGTTGACCTAGGATTAGATTCAAAAGGAGTTCAGCTGAGCAGTGTTGATATGTCCCAAAGGGGCAGATGTTTTTCTAAAAAGCAATAAGTTCCAGTCATACTCATATTTATTAAATTTAATGCTGACTTAAGATTTTTGATAGGAATGAAGGACAAAATTTATTTTTAAACAAGATGGGGTGAGGCTATTGGGACAAAATTCAACAAATTCAAGAAACATTTATGAAATACCTATTATAGGTACAAAGGATGTACTAAATTCTTTTTTCTTGTGTACTGATTTATATAACTGTTTGGGTATTATGATAGTGTTGCATTTGACAGGTCATGGAGAGGAAGGCTCTAACATTTTGGGGGACTTATAGCAGAATCCACTGCTTGCTGGGTTTATAATAGAGCTTCACAGAGTAATTAGATAAATTAATCAATGCAAAATATGCATTCAGACATTTACTTGCTATGTGATCCTGGGCAAGTCACTTAACTGCTATTTGCCTCAGTTCCTCATCTATACAATGGGGACACACTGGAGTAAGGAAATGGCAAATTATGTCAGTATCTTTGTCATGGACTTTTTCCATGGGGTCACACAGAGTCAGACAGGACTCAACCACAAATCTGATAGGCCCTTTTACTTAATGGGTAAGGAAAAGGAAAAGGGAAGGTCATGTGACTTATTAACTGGTGATATGCACAAAAGCTGTAGATACAGACAAAGGAAGGGTATTAGGACAATCCTCTCATCCTTTCTTTGGAACAGGTGATCTATTCTCTAATTATTTCCCTGCCCTCTGCCTCCTATCCCCTCCCTTCTGCCCTACCTCTTCTCAGGCTCAGTTCAGGCACTCCCTCTACTAAGAAATTTTCTATAATGTTTCCATTTGTTAGTGTTCTCTTTCCCTCTTGAAATTATCTACACAGGCCTTTTATCTCCGTAGGAGAATGTAAAAGCAGAAACAATTTTTGTCTTTGTATGTGAGTCCCTTACTCATAATAGGCACTCACAGTAGGCAATTAAAAATGCTTCATTAGTTGAATTGTATGCAATAACAGAAATACAAAGGTAAATAAGACAATACCTATTCTCTGTAAGGATGCATGTAAAATATGAGTAAGAGAGGGACAGAGTGCTGAGGAAACTCAGAAGAGCAAATTCTTTGAAGGGTGTATGGATCCCGCCATACCAGGCTGGCGCCAAACTTACCTCTCCAGTCGCCTCTATGATGCTGGTCGCCCCTACGACCCCTGGGAGAGCCTGCTCCTCCCAAATAGACAAAGGAGTCCAACACCAAGGTGTTATGTATCTTGCCGTTTTTTCTCTTTCTCGTTCACAACCCCCTCTTCTCTCCCTCTCCTTTTTCACCTCACCTTCCTCCTTTTATATCCTTTTCCCCCGACTCTGTTCCCATGTGCCTCAGCAACAGGGTCCTCACAGGAGGGGAGTGTTCCCCTGTTAGCGGTGCTCAATATCCTATAATCCTTGAACCTGTGTTGGTTCAAGGGTGTGTGTGTGTGTGTGTGTGTGTGTGTGTGTGTGTGTGTGTGTGTGTGTGTGTGTGTGTGTGTGTGTGTGTGTGTGTGTGTGTGTGTGTGTGTGTGCAGAAACACACACAGGTGCCTCTAAGACCCAACCTGAATAGCACTGCCATGCTGAGTTCTCCATGAGTTCTCAGAGTTCGGGGAAAGTCTTAAAGGGCCCTTACAGAAGGGTTCATGGAGTAGGGAGCACCTAACCTGGTCCTTGAAGGATGTGAGGGCTCAGGGGATTTGGGGGAAAAGAACGATCAAGTCACAGGACACAGTGGGACTAAAGGTAGAAAGGAGGCAAATAGTGAGCAATTTATTTTAGTTATACCATTGAATATGTTAAAGGAAATCAAGCGAAATATTTTTTCTTTTGGCTTTTTTTTTTTTTTTGGAGGGCAATTGGGGTTAAGTAACTTGCCCAAGGCCACACAGCTAGGTTTATGTTTGTGTGTGCGTTAAGTGTCTGAGGTCGGATCCGAACTCAGGTCCTTCTGACTCCAGGGCCGAGGCTCTACTCATTGCGCCACCTAGCTGCCCCAATCAAGTGAAATATTGGTATACATTTTTTGGGTACAGCAACTCTTAGGTGTTTTACTTAGTTATAAAGGGGTTGTAATTAAATCATTGTGAAATTTTTATCACTGTATAATATCCTCACATTAATGAAATTACAAAACCTTGAAGTATTAAATAAGTTTTTATGTCAGCTTCTTCTAAGCCATAATGTTTTTAGAAATTGTTGGCCTCTTTTGTTTTTTTTTATCACTCTTCTTAATGATTTTAAAATATTTTTTTTGAGGATTTCTGTTAGTTTTGCTGATTTTTAGGTTTCTTTTGTACCTTTTTCTGATTTTTCTCTCAACGGTCTACCTTGAATCTCTTTTCCTGTTTTTCCATTGATTATCACAGTCTTCAATCTTGCATATCAGATTGTTAACATTTCTCCTGCTCAAACCTGGTATAGGCCAGTACAATGGAGATTTTAAGCAACTAGTTAGTATGAGTAATAGAGTAACAGTCCTCACTATTAACAAACTGTATCATATATTATATTTATGTTTTCAACATCAGAGAAAATAATTAACAATCTAGGATATGTTATTTCAAGGTGTTATGACTCAATGAAACTTTTATTCCAATCTAGATCATTGCCTGCTTTTAAAAAGCTCAATTTCTATATGTAACAAAGACATAAAAAGTCAATTTAGTTATCAAAGATGCAAAGTTCTATACAAAGACCATAGTGCAAAATAAATAAATAAATGCATGATTTGAAACAGACCTAAGTAAAAATCATCAGTGGGAAGATGGCAGAGTAGGACAGAAATACCAGGCTCTCCAAACTTACCCCACAAATAAGACAAAATATCACCTCAAAGTGAACCTAGAATGGCAGAAACAATTAAAAGTCATAGTAAAGCAATTGTCCTCCTAAAATAACTTGAGAAAACCTTAGGAAATCCCAACCTCCAGGAGCTGAGGTTTGTCCCAGTTGAAGTTCAAACACCTCCAGGCTGATTCAGTTGAATCCAACTAGCTCTGAAGGCAGCTGGGTCCTGCAGCATTCTCTGCTTCAGGACCTTTCACTTCACTGACAGTGTGGGGGTCAGACAGTGAGCTCAGGCCTGGTGAGTGCAGTAGCAGAAGGGTGGGAATGCTGCTGGCTGTAGACACTTGCAGCAG
The DNA here is from genome assembly GCA_011680675.1 of Gymnobelideus leadbeateri. Lineage (NCBI taxonomy): Eukaryota > Metazoa > Chordata > Mammalia > Diprotodontia > Petauridae > Gymnobelideus > Gymnobelideus leadbeateri. The sequence goes on from WOXC01003586.1 coordinate 409,652, forward strand.
AGGTGAGTCCTGGTTTTGGTTCCAGGGCAGAGGGGGGAGCTGAAATTTGCACCCATGGAAGGGACTGCAGAAAGCAAGATCATTTGTAGTAACAGCATGAATTGGGACCCTAGCTGTGGCTCAGGGGCAGTAAGGAATGCCCAGGGTAGCCACCAGATAGTCTTAAAAAATAACAGCACAGGTAGGGGGTGGAGCCAAGTTGCCAAAGTAAAAGCAGGAAATTCCATGAGTTCCCCCTGCAACCAACTCCAATACCTGTAGAATATGACTCTAAACAAATTTTAGAGGTACAGAACCCACAAAGTGACAGAGAGAAACAAATCTCTTGCTGAAGGCAGCCCTGCAGGCAGACAGGAAGGGTCTGTCACACCAGATTGGGAGCCAAGCACAGTCCCAGGTGAGCCATGGGGTCCCTACCCCAGGGTGGCCCCAAACAGTGGCAGCTGAAGCAGATTTCAGGAGAGTAAATCACCAACAGCTGTGGTGGTTTCCAGACTTCTCAACCCATAAATGCCAAAAAGAAAGTAAAAGGTCAGTGGGGAACTCTGCTGGAACTGGGGGAAGAGCACAGTCTGGCCCCTACCCCTGGGGGGAGAGATGGCAGAAATGAGGTGGCTGCAGCTACTGTCATGTGGCTGCCTCTGGAGCTCCTAGCCTACAGATCATAGGGGGCCAAGCAACCATTCAGATGGTAATCTTGCTTTATCCTGCTTGGATCTGGGTTGCTGTCTTGGGCAGTGGTCCTGAGGTGAGAAACACCAGAGTGCCAGTGTGGTGTCTGTAGAGAGGGCACCCTCCTCAGACCTCTGACAACATTTGCAAAAACTCCAGTGATTTGGGACCAAGCTCTCCTCTCTGGAAGCAGAGTTCTATCATGGCAAAGAGCTCAAAACTCAAGTAATTGGCTGGCAAGATGAGCAAGCAGAGGAAGCACAAACAGACCATAGAATCCTTTTTGGGGGACAAAAAGGATCAAGGGATGGGGTGGGAGGAAGACAGCGAAGTCAGAACTTCTGTACCAAAAGCTTCCAAGAAAAATATGAATTGGTTATAGGCCATGGAGGAGTTCAAGAAGGATTATGAAAATCAAGTAAGAAATGTGGAGGAAAAATTGGGAAGAGAAATGAGAATGATGCAAGAAAATCATGAAAAGGGAGTCAACAGCCTGCTAAAGGAGACCCCAAAGATATTGAAGAAAATAACACCTTAATAAATAGACTAGGAGAGGCTAGGTGGCTCAGTGAGTAGAGCACCTGGGTTCAAGTCCAGCCTCAGACACTTAACACACACACACACACACACACACACACACACACACACACACACACACACACACAAATTAGCTGTGTGACCTTGGGCAACTTACTTAACCCCAACTGCCCTCCAAAAAGCAAAATTTAAAAAATAGACTAACTCAAATGGCAAAAGAGGTCCAAAAAGCCAAAGAGGAGAATGCCTTAAAAAGCTAAATTGCCCAGATGGAAAAGGAATTTCAAAAACTCACTGAAAAGAATAATTCCTTTAAAATTAGACTGGAGCAAATAGAAGCTAATGACTTTATGAGAAATCAAAATACTATAAAACAGATCCAAATGAATGAAAAAATAGAAGCCAATGTGAAATATTGGAAAAACCACTGACCTGGAAAATAGATCCAAGAGAGATAATTTTAAAATTATTGGACTACCTGAAAGCCATGATCAAAAAAAGAAGCCTAGAAATTATCCTTCAAGAAATTCTCAAGGAAAATTGCTCTGATATTCTAGAACCAGAGGGCAAAATAGAAATTGAAAGAATTCACCAATCACCTCTTGAAAAAGATCCCTACAAGAAAAGTCCTAGGAATATTATAGCCAAATTCCAGAGTTCCCAAGTCAAGGAGAAAATATTACAAGCAGCCAGGAAGAAACAAATTGAGTATTGTATTTTTGAACACAATCAGGATAACACAAAATCTAGCAGCTTCTACATTAAGGGGTCAAAGGACTTGGAATATGATATTCTGGAGGTCAAAGGAGCTAGGATTAAAACCAAGAATCACCTACCCAGCAAAACTAAGTATAATGTTTCAGGGAAAATATGGTCATTCAATGAAATAGAGGACTTTCAAGCATTCTTGATGAGAAATCAAAGCTGAACAGAAAATTTGACCTTCAAATACAAGAAGCAAGAGAAGCATGAGAAGGTAAACAGGAAAAAGAAACCATAAGGAACTTATTAAAGTTGAACTATTTACATTCCTACATGGAAAAATGATGGTTGTAACTCATGAGACTTTTCTCAGTATGAGAATAGTTGAAGGGAATATATATATATATATATATATATATATATATATATATATATATATATATGTGTGTGTGTGTGTGTGTATGTATATATATATATATATATATATATTTATATTTATGTAGGAGGGTGTATGTGTGTATAAATACATATGTGAGTATGTATATATGTGTACGTATATATAGACAGAGGGCACAGGATCAGGATAGGAAGGGATGATATCTAAAAAATAAAATTAAGAGTTGAGAGAGAAATATAATGAGAGAAAGAGATAGGGAGAGATAGAATAAGGTAAATTATTTCATATAAAAGAGGCAAGAGAAAATTGTCACAATGGAGAGGAAGAACAGGAAGGCAAAAGGGAATGGTTAAACTTACTCTCATTGAATTTGACTTAAGGAAGGAATGACATACACACTCAATTGGGTATCTTACCCTACAGGAAAGTAGGGGGGAAGGAAATGAGAAGGGGATGATGGAGGGGAGGGCAGTTTGGGGGAGAGGGTAGTTAGAAGCACACACTTTTGAAAAGGGACAGGTCAAAGTAGAAAATAGAATAATTGGGGGGGTGGGATAGGATGGAGGGAAATATAGTTAGTCTTTCACAATATATCTACTATGGAAATGGCATAACTACTCATGTACAACCTATATTGAATTGCTTATCTTCCCAGTAGGGGTGGATGACAAGGGAAGAAGGGAAAGAATCTGGAAATCAAAGTTTTAAAAACAAACGTTAAAAAAAAATTGTTTTCTTTACATGTAACTGGGAAATAAGATATACAGTCACTGGGGCATAGAAATCCATCTTGCCCTACTAGAAAGTCAGAGGGGGGATGGAGGAGGATATAAGAGAGAGCAGATTGGGGGAAGGGGTATTCAGTAGGCTCGATATTTTGGGGTGAGGGGTAGGGGAAAGACAGGGAGAAAATTTGTAACTCAAAATCTTGTGGAAATGAATGTTGAAAACAAAAAATAAACAAAAGTAAAAAAAAGAAAACAATAGCACAAAAATATTTGAGACCTGAGGTATCTCTCTCTCTCTCTCTCTCTCTCTCTCTCTCTCTCTCTCTCTCTCTCTCTCTCACACACACACACACACACACACACACACACACACACCACACACACATACCCGCAGCCCTTGGGATTAGAACTTGATGTTCTGGGAATGGGAATTTAAGATCCTCTCTGTCCCTTGGCCCTTTGATAGGCTTAAGTGACTCTGAGAACCTTCCTTGATTTGAAAATATACTCTGCCCCCTAAAAGGCTGAATGTGGTCACATGGAGCCTGTGGCAGGAGGCTTGTTCTTCAGAAATGCCCACACCTTTTTGCTTTGTGATAGGGCAGTGGGTCAAGAGGATTGTGACATTCTCTGACCCAGGAGAAGGCTATATATACCCTGACATAAGGCTTTGTTTTGGGACTCACTTTGAGAAGAGTTGTGTGATTTGGCCAGATGAGACTCTTGAGGCTGGCTTTGGAAACCCAGATGTTGGTGCTTCCCTCTCTGATAACTGACCAGGTATGGATGTAATGGTCAGGCAGCTGGAAGCCTGTTTGCTGATGTTTCTCTGTCTGTATTTTTTGTCTGCTTGTAACCTTTGTATTCTCTGAAGTTCGGGGAGCTGACCTTTTTTCCCTGAATTAGGTAAATGACATATGTTTGATTAAAGTAAGATTGTTAACCCATTTTGATTTGTTTTCCTTTAGAAAAGCAGATCTAAGAATCCCTGTTGGCAGCTACCTTGGGTATGCTAGGGTGCCTGCTGCTACACCTGACTATATATAGTAAGGTCACTAAAAAAAAAATAAGTAAGCAACAGAGAAAGAATCTGACCATAGATAGCTACTATGGGGATACAGAAAATCTGGGTTCATACTCAGAAGAAGTTAACATGAAGTTAAAAAAGCCACCTCTACTTTGAAAAAAAAATGTCAAATGGTCACAAACCCAAAAAAGAGTTCCTGGTGGAACTTAAAAAGGGCTTTAAAAATCAAATAAGACAGGTTGAGGAAAAATTTGAAAAAAAAAAGCAATCTAAGAAAATTATGAAAAGAAATTCAACTGACTGGAAAGAGATCCAAAAACTTAAGAAAATAACTCCTTTATTATTAGAATTGTGCAATGGGAAGTTAATGATGTTATAAGACACCAGGCAATAATTAATGGTTGTTGTCCTTCATTCTTGAAGAGGACCAAAATGACATCACTATATTGGAGTTAAGGTACAGCGTGTCCTACTATGGTTGATTGGACCAATATGAACTTGACACACTCTATCACAGGTTGGGCACAAATAGTCCAAATGAACATTTGGAGTGGAAATGTCTCTTTTTGAGCTACAGTAATTCTCCTTCACAGTAACTTTACAGAGCACAATGCCTTCTTTGATTCAGGAAAGTCACTCTGGGAAGTCCTTTGCTAGCATTTCCCATGCCACACAATCAATTCTAAAGTTCTTCAGAGAAACCTTGCAAGTGTCCTTGTATTGCTTTTTCTGATTACCTTGTGTGAGTTCTCTGTAAAGTCTGAATGCTTGGCAGTTTAGCTCTAGAAAGGACCTCAGTGTCTGGTATCTCATCTTGCCAGATAATCTTCAGAATCTTCCTGAAATAATTCAAATGGAAACAATTCAGTTTCCTGGCATGGTGCTGGTATACTGTCCAGGTATCACAGGCATACAACAATGAGCTCAGCACAAAAGCTCTGTAGACCTTAAGTTTGGTAGGCAGTCTAATACCTCTTTTCTCCCATATTTTCATTTAGAGCCTCCCAAACACTGAGGTAGCTGTTGAAATCCATGTGTCAACCTCATCATCTATGTGTACATCCCTGAAAAGTATACTGTCAAAGTAAGTGAACTTATCCAACAGTATTCACAATTTCTCCATTTGCTATAATTGATGGTTCCATATACAGATGGTGTGGTGCTGGCTGATGGAAACCTGTGTTTTCTTGGTGTTAATTTTTAGGCCAAAATTAGCACAAGCAGCAGAAAATTGATCCACACTTTGTTGAATTTCAGCTTCAGAGGCTGCATTGAGTGCACAATCATCTGCAAACCAAAAATCATGCACCAACTCTCCCTCCACTTTAGTCTTAGTTTGTAGCCTTTTCAAGTTCAATAATTTACCATCAGAGCAGTAGCTGACCTTGATGCCATTTGTCCACATTGAAGGTGTCTGACCACATTCCTGAAAATATAATGCTAAAAAGCATAAGAGCAAGTACACAGCCATACTTCACTTCATAGGTGACTGGAGTGTAGTCCATTATCTAGAACCTAGGCAAGCATGCCATCATAAAATAGACATACAGTATGATGAACTCTGATCAACCAAACTTTGACATAACTTTCTGTAAGCCCTAATGACTGACAGTATCAAAGGCCTTGGTCAGATCAATGAACATGACTGACAGTATCATATAAACAGGGAAACTACACTATGTGCATAAAACAAAAACAAAAGAATGAAAAAAATAGAAGAAAATGTGGAATCAGAAAAAGAACAGATCAAGGAGAAACAAGACAAGAATTGTTGGACTACTTGAAAGTTTAATTTTTAAAAAGTGTCTAGATACAATATTACAAGAAATCTTTAAGGATAATTGCTCTGAATTTCTAGAATGAGAGGGTAAAATACAAACAGAAAAAAATCTACCAATCACTACCTGAAAGATATCCCAAGATGAAAATTCATAGGAACATCATAGCCAATTTTGGATCTCCTAGGCTAAGGAGAAAATGCTATAAACAACAAGAAAAAAAATTAAATACTGTGGAGCTACAATTAGGCTTGCCTTGCTTCCTTTGCTTGCTCATGTTGCCACTCAATTACTTGACTTTTGAGCTTTTTGCCACAGTAGATCTCTGCTACCAGAGAGGGGAGCTTTGTCCCAATCACTGGGGTTTTCTTAGCTGCTGGAGCCATTAGTTGGGGCCCTCTCATAAGTCTCTACTGGCTCTAGCGCACTGGTCATGCACCGCAGGACCTCCATCCTAGATAGCAATCCAGATCCAAGCAGGTTAAAGCAAGAGCAGTTACCCCTCAGACTGGTTGCTTGGTCCCCTTACAATCTGCAGGCCAGGAGCTCTGAAGCAGTCACATGGTGTTGGCCACTGCACCTCAGCAGCTTCTCCCTCCCAGGGGCAGAGGCTAGACCACACTCCCAGACCTCCTGTTCCCAAAGCCCACTGACCTCTCACATTGTCTTTGGCATTTATGGATTGGTAATTCTAGAAACTGCCACAGCTGCTGGTGATCCACCTCTTAGGTCATAAATTCTTCTTTTATCCATAGATTTGACAGGTAAATTTTTCCTTGTACCAATTTGCATATGATATTAACCTTTATGTCTAACTCATGTATCCATTTTACCCTTACCTTGGTATTCAGTGTGAGATTCTGGTCTATACCTAGTTGCTGCCAAACTGCTTTCCAGTTCTCTCAGCAATTTTTGTCAAATAGTGAGTTCTTGTCCAAAATTCTTGGATCTTTGGGTTTATCAAATACTAGATGACTTTGATCATTCACTACCGTGTTTTGTGTACCTCATCTCTTCCACTGATCCAACATTCTATTTCTTAGCCAGTACCAAATTTCATGATTACCACTTTATAATACACTGTGAAATATGGTACTGCTAGGTTACATTCCTTCACATTTTTTCATTAATTCCTTTGAAATTCTTGCTCTTTTGCTCTTCCAGATGAATTGTTATTTTTTTTCTAGCTCTATAATATTTTTGGTAGTTTAATTGGTATGGCACTAGTCAAGTAAATTAATTTAGGTAGAATTATCATTTTTTATATTGACTCAACTTACCCATGAAAAATTAATATTTCTCTAATTTTTTAGATGTCTTTATTTGTGTGAAAAGTATTTTGTGATTGTGTTTGTATAGTTCTTGCATTTGTCTTGGCAGGTAGACTCCTAAATATTTTATATTGTGGTATTTCTATTATATATCATGTTATTGAATTTCCAATTCTGTCTCTTCCTGCTGAACTTTATAATATGTAGAAGTACTGATGGTTTATGTGGATTTATTTTACATCCTGCAACTTTGCTATAGTTAATTACTTTAACTAGTTTTTTGTAGATTCTCTAGGATTCTTTAAGTATATCATCATACTGTCACAGCAGAGTGGTAATTTTATTGCATATGTAACTTAAAACTGAAAGCCACCCATGAACCCTTTAAGAGTCAGATTCTGGAACTCTTTAAGAGTCAGAGAAATCTATGTAGGTCAGTCTGGCTCTAGTAATGGGGCTGTCTAAAATGTCCATTCTGGGTTTGTTACACAGACTGACAGGTGCAATTGGGCAATTTGAGTCTGTCTTTGGGATTTTTGTTGTTGCTAAGTTATTTGTTTCTTTCCAATAATTAAACAGGTCTCAAACTATAGGAATTATCACATTCTTCAGTGTAACAAAAAAAAAAAAAAGAAAGAAAAGAAAAAGAAAAAACCCACCACAAAAAAACCAGAAACTAGATAAGATCACCTTTAAAATTACAGAAATCCTCTTCTTACATAGAGGTATCTTTCCCGATAGGTTTTATGTACCTCAATGATCATTCAGTTTAACTCTCTTTCATAGAGGAAACTGAGTCCCATGGAAGTAAAACCACATGATCAATGACCTAGTTTGAGGGAAGACTTAAGCCTAGTTTGACTTCCAGTGAGGTGTTCCTTTCTCTACACCATCATTTTTCATTTGGACCTCGACTAATGACCTACTCCAGTGTTTCATCATGGCATCAAGGGGACCCTGGCTTCTCACTGGCAGATACTACTAAGTTAGAAAGGCTTTTAGTATTGATCCAGTGATGGACAGTATGTCATTTCATGGACAAGTCTGGAGAAGCTCATTAATAGGCTGTCTTAAAGTGGTTAATTTTTCAGCTATAGCAGCTCTTAAAAATCCTCTAAGTCACAGTGAGAATGCAATCTATCACTGGATAGAGTATCCACAGTGATTAAATAACATATCTTTTTAAATTTATGAGGTCAGGGCATGTCTGTAGAGAAAAGCAATCTACAAATCACCTTGCCCTTGACTTGATCTCAAATTCTTGGCAGTTTCTCACTTAACTCTCACTTTTTTCAGAGGGAATGATTGCTGTGACGCTCTGGGCTTTCTTACCTAGCCAGTATAAAAAAAAATAAGCTTTAGTTCTTCTTTTCAAAATTTCTTTAGTTTATCTTATTTTTTTAATTGAAAAATTTTTAAATGAACATTTTGTTTTCTGTCCCCCATCTCCCCATCCCCAAAGAAAGCAATAACAAAAATGCATGATCAATTGAAATTCCTGCATTAGCCATGTCCAAAAATACATGTCTCAAGCACCTTGAGGGCACTCACCTCTATCTCAGGAGGTGGGCAGCATACTTCATAAATTCTCTGGAATTATGGTTGGTCATTCAGTGTTAAGTCATTCAAGTATTGTTTTACAATGTTGTTGCAAATGTTGTACAAACTGTTCTCTTTCTGCTTACCATATGCTGTCAATTCTTACAGTAATTACAAAAGTATTCCATTACATTCATATACTATAATTTATTAAGCCATTCCCCAATTGATGGGCACCTTTTTAATTTCTAGTTCTTTGCTACTACAAAAAGAGTTCTTATAAATTATTTTGTATATGTGGAACTTCTTCCTCTTCTTAGATCTCTTTTGGATACAGACCTAGCAGTGGTATGCCTGGGTCAAAGGGTACTGTAGTCCAGAATTGCTAGACCAATTCATAGTTCCATCAACTCTATAGTGTGCCAATTTTCCCACCCTCCCAAAACTGTCATTTTCTTTTTTTTGTCATCTGATGGATGTAAGGTGAAACCTTAGTATAGTTTTCATTTGTGTTCCTCTAGCAATTAGTGACTTGGGATATTTTTTTCCCCACATAGATATTCACATGGTGGATTTCCTTTGGAAATTGCCTGTTTACATCCCTTCTTCATTTATCAGACAAGGAATTTTCTTGATTTCTAATTTTAAGAAAAAGCTAAGGGAAGAGAAAGAGAATAGAACTATTGGGCTTTGAATTAAGAAGTTTAAAAATTAAAGCATTGGGAACTCCAAGTTTTAAAAATGAATGTTAAAAATTGTTTTTACATGTAACTGAGAAATAAGATACACAGGCAGTGGGGTATAGAAATCTATCTGACTTTACAGGCAAACAGAAGGGGAGAGGGATAAGAGAAAGGGTGGATAGAAGAGAGAGCAGATTGAGGGAAGGGGCAATTAGAAGCAAAACACTTTTGAGGAGGGACAGGGTGAAAGGAGAGAGAATAAAATGGGAGTAGGAGAAATAGGATGGAAGAAAATACAGTCAGTAATAGTAACTAAAAAAAACTGAAGTGTTTCTCTGATAAAGGCCTTATTTCTCTAACATATAGAGAACTGTTAAATTTATATTAAAAAATAAAAAAGCCATTCCCCAATTGACAGATGATCAAAAGATATATTCAGTTTTCATATGAAGTAACTAAAGCTATCTATAGCTATATGAAAAAGATATTCTAACTCACTGTTGATTGGAGAAATGTAAGCTAAAACAGAATACTCCCCATACCTATTGGATTAGCTAAAAGGACAGAAAAGGTAAAATGAAAAATGTTGGAGAGGATGTGGGAAAAATGAGACCTTAATGTACTGCTATTGGAGCTGTGAATTAATCCATTCTATAGAGCAATTTGGAACTATGCCCAAAGGGCATCATTCATACCCTTTGACTTAGCAGTACAACTACTAGATCTATCCCAAGAGATAAAAAAACCCAAAAAGTAAAAGGACCTATATGTACGAAAATATTTATAGCAGTTCTTCTGGGGGTAAAGAATTAGAGATTGAAGAGATTCATATAAATTGGGGAGTGGCTGAATAAATTATGGTATGTAATTATGATGGAATAGTATTGTACTATAAAAAATGAACAGGATGCTCTTAGATAAACCTGGAAAGATTTAAAATGGGTTGATGCAAAGTGAAATGTACTGGGTATAAAGTAACAGCAATATTGTTTAAAAGATAAGCTGTGAATGACTTGGCTGTTCCCAGCAATACAATGATCCATGACAACTCTGAAGGACTTGCTATCTATCCCCAGAGAAGAACTACTGGTGTCTGAATACAGACTGAAGCAACTTTTTTTCACTTAAATTTTTCTTGAGCTTTTAAAAAAAGGTTTTCTTCTACAACATGACTATTATGGATATGTTTTGCATGTCTACACATATATAACCTATATTTTGCTTGCTTTCTCAGTGGGGGAGGGGGGTGGAGAAGGAAGAAGGGAGGGAATTTGGAAAATCCAAATGTTAAAAATTGTTTTTACATGTAACTGGGGGGAAATTTTAATGCTAAATATAAAAAAATAAAGCACTGTAAGGTTTGCAAAGTGATTTATGAAGACTTCATTTTCTTCTCACAACTCAGGGAAATAGTTGATATTAACCTTAACAGATGGGGAAACTGAGGCAGATGGCAGTTAAGTGAGTTTCCCAGGGTTGCAAAGCTAGAAAACATCAGACGCTGCATTTGAACTGATCTCCTTGACTCCAGGTCTAGCACTCTGTCAACACTGCCACCTAAGTTTACCAAGATGTACTTTCTAATGCTAACTCTGAAGCCCTGGACAACTGAACATTTTAGAGCCTCTGTATGTGTAGAGTTTGTAAAACGAGGGTGCTGGGGTATATGATCTGTAAGATCTCTCCTAACTCTAAAGATTCTTCTAAAGGTGTCACTTTCCCTACAAGTAAATTAAATCCCATGATAGCGGGCTTCTTTTAAGAAGTTTCTCCTTTCCTGAGAATCACTATAGACCCTTCTGATTTGATATTTCACTTGTTAAAAATGGCTTTTCAATTATATAGCAACTTTACAGGTTTCTCAGAAATTGCTAAAGAAATAATGCTGTTTTTAAATCACAAGAAGCACTTCATGTTCTAACCTATTTCATCTTATCTCTTTATTTTGGGGAACTGGATGCTCTTGATATGCTCTCTTCTATAGCAATCCAGTACCTAATATCCTGAAAGTCATTTTCAAAGCACCAAGAGACCAAGTTCAGGACCTTTTATAGATACCTATTATTCCTTCTTGTGAGTTATTTTTATTTAATATTTATTCCCTAGAGAAATTTGGGCTCTTCTTCCAAGAAGTGTTTGGTAATTGGAAAGATATTAACAAAATGTTATTTAAATAAACATTCACATAATTTCCTATGCTTCTTTATTATTTATCAGTAAGCTAAATTATTTAAAAGTAAGCTAATTTATAAGGCTTTACTTTTTACTTGTCTAATAGACTTCTTGAATTTAAATTCAGTTTTAGAGATTATTTAGATTTTCCCATTAAAAAAGGAACACTGAGAAGATCAAATGCTAAGACTAGGAATCGGGGGGGGAGCCAGTGGCCTCAAGGCCACACGTGGCCCTCTAGGTCCTCAAGTGTAGCCCTTTGACTGAATCCAAACTTCACAAAAGAAATTCCCTTAATAAAAGGATTTGTTCTATAAAACTTGGACTCAGTGAAAAGGCTACACCCAAGGACCTAGGAGGCCACACGTGGCCTCAAGACCAAAGGTTCCCCACCCCTGGCTAGGTGCTAGTTTTTAAAGCTAATTCCAAAAGTTTCATTGAAAACTGATTACAAATTTAAACATTTTGTACAGTATTATTTTAGTAGATTTGGCCACAAAAAGAAGAAAACCAAGGATTACTTTAAATTCACTTTTTATTCTCTCATGGATGAACAATTATACACAACTTGTAACATAAAGGTAGTGAAATCTCAAGGAGAAAACAGGCAATATTTTTGCCTCATTCCTGAGGTGGGGAGGAAATTTTTTAATGGGCACAATGTGAGATTTAACACTGGAAAAAATACAAATTAAACTGGTTGAACTGGCTCCATCTGGGCCAGCTACAGCACAATAAATACAGAACTGCATCATCTTTTTCTTAAAAGACTGTTTTAAGTTTACCACACCCCTATTAAAGAAATAAAATCAGTCCCCCTAATCTGAAATTCTATGACATGGTACAGTGGTAAAAGGGCACCATAGATGAAGGATCATGGTTTCCATGACAACTTCTCATACTCATACACCAACATTCTTAAAAGGAGATGCATACACTAGAAGTTCAGGTAACAGTAAAATCCTGGTTATGTCTTCATCAGACCATTGATTACTGGCACAATCTCAGTTTGCCTGTTGGTTTATGGTACAATAAGTAAGAATTTTTGACGTGTGGAAAATCTTTTTAAAATTTCTGTTGGTCTTAGGGCCAATGGGTAGAAGGCTACATTGTAAGCGAACTGATTAAGCAGGACCATGAGGCCTACAGGTCAACAACAATCCAATGCATAATTCTCTTATCTGGCAGTATGCTGACAAGGTTTCAACAAAGTTTCATGGGAAGAACACGTTTCTTGAGCAATAGGCCATCACAAGAATATGCAATCTGTAATGGATAAACAAAACTACAAGTATAACTTCAAATGATTGCACCTACCCTTAATAGGCCAACAAAAAGATATTATCTGAAAATCAAAACAACTTATTATGGCATAAAATAAATAAGTTACTTAAAACTATTTGAGATAGCTACAAGTGCTCCCTTCAAAGAACTCTCCCCCTTTCCTTCTCAAATCTATTAATTCTGAAGCACTGATGCCAGAACTTTTGGCAAGTGATAGTTAAGAGGACACTGCTGCTCTCAGGGTTGTGCTGTAGTTTTCCTTCCTTATGTACCCCACAAAGAGCACATTTTAAAATTTGCAATAAGAGATAGGATGAAATGACCTCCTTTTTCAGATGATTCTTGGTTTCTCAGTAGAGTGGAACGTAAAGGCCATTATCACCAACACCATTAGAGATTAGGAACAAATGCAAGAATCTACTATTCCCATCAGCTGTACAGAATGGAAGGGAACCTTTGAAGTTTTGTTGCTATGGCTACAAACAGACAATCTGGGGAATCTCTTGTGCCAGTAATGGGAAAAACCAGAGCCAACATCATCAATCATAAGAAGGAAAATGCTCTTGAACAGGTTATTTTTCACAAACTGGCAAACAGATACTTTTTTTTTTTAAACATGCACACAATGTGGTGGATAGGTAATCATTCCAAAAACGTGATTTTGGGGGCCAGGGTAGCATTTTTACAGTCAAACTTTTCCTTAATGGTACCAATCAGCCACTGAACCACCATTCTCCCTGCATCCTACTACTCATACATACTCTAAAAAACTTGGAAGAGCTTAGGTCTCTAAAATGGTTGTCAAGGAAAGAAAGGGAGCAAGGGTGGCACATGTGTCTGATGATCATTTGAAGCATACTTTTAAAATAAATTCAACACCAGTGCAGTGCAACAGTTCTTGGTGCAACATATTTACTTATAGAAACACAGCATGCTTTCAAAATATGATGTTAATATTAAGCTGGCAACCTGCTCCCTCTCCCTTTTTTGGTACTGATTCAAATATTTTGCTGAGCCCCATAACTGATTTTCAATGTACTCACCATACTTCAGGCACAATGGGAGAAATAGTGTAATTCTCCACAATTTTCTACAAATATTCCTGATTTTTATTAGTAGAAGCAACCCATAATTGGAACAATATTAATCAATCTCATTACTTAAAAAAGAAACCACTAATTTTCTGCATAGTAGGCAATTAGCAAAATGCTAAGCTGCAAACACCCTCACCACAGAGAACAATGAATCATTCTATGTACTGACTCCCCGTCAAAAGATACAGAGGGGCAAGGCCTTTCATGCTAAGACATCTGCTTTTTAAAAAAGTACCTGTATTACTCCTGTCTGTAACTTGGGAAAAAGGAAAAATTAGAAGGGGGAAAGTCACCAAATTATCCTCTCTCCAAGTTAATATTAGTGTAGCCATTCCCACTTTGTACCAGAGATAGTCCTGGTGATTATTATCGACACTGCAGACAAAGAATCAGGGAGGCCCATCAAACACTGAAACCAAGGAATGTTTGTTTTATGTAAGACCTACCAAACATGAACAGGAAAACAAATGATTTACACACACACACACACACACACACACACATGTACTGGTCTCAATGATGCACAATGAAGAAAAGGGGAAGAAATGTGGAATTTAAAGAGATCAGAACACACGAGCTGGTCGAGGGAGATGAGGAGAGAAGAAATACAATTCTAGTCTTCCAGGCTTCGGAATGCATTCTGCATATCTTCATGAAGTTGAGCATAGTCAGCCTTGATTTTGGCTTCACCATCTTTTAATGGATCCTGAAAATAAGATGCATGAATTGAAACCTTGGAAGACTCTCTTCTTAGCAATTTTTTAAAGTTACAAGTATTTAATAAAACTTTGAATCAAGCAATCAAGTGATTGACTAACTTTAACTAACTGTGAGAGATTCATAAAAGAAAATGTGTCCTAACCAAAGAGAAAGAGTAACACCTTATTTTTTGTCTTGGTTTTTGACTATATTACATGCAATTATGGTGTCTTATTCTCATACTGTAAAGCATTGCTAATTACAGGTGCAGGGGACACTGGGTGCCAATGTCTATCCATCAAAAAAGCAATAATGAATTTAAAGATGGTAGAATTCATCACAGGGCCTTTAAAACAGACTCTCTCCAAAAAAGAATGCAATCTAGAACTATACAACAGGAGTTTAAAAAGTATTATTTAAAATTAAAAAAAAAAGTTTTGTGTCACATACTAAAATTTAAATTCCTTACCTTGGCATTTAAGGCTCCTACACTCTGATAGCACTCTCTTTCTTTCCAGAGTTATTTCATACTACTTCCCTTTACATAACTATGCTCTGTCCAAACTGGATTAATCACAGTATCCCCATACAGATCTTGTAATTTCTTGTTATTTATACCATTGCCCTTGTAAGAAATTCATTGATCACCATTTCTTGCTCCCTCCACCCCCGCATTCAGTGGGTGGGGTCACCTGTTGGGCCTCATGAATCACCCTCTCTCCACTAAATCAAGATTTCGTGAGCACCTACTATGAGTGAGTCACTAAGTGGGCCATGCAGATGAATAAGGGACAGTACTTGTCCTCTAGGAGTTCACAGTCTAGGAGATAAGATACTAATTTTTCATCTCTTATACACATATCGTATTAGTTTATATTACTATTATTTGTACAATTTTGTGCAAAGCAGACCACTTAACAGTTGATGCTAGTCAACCACTATCATTCAAAACTGCAAGTCAACTTATTATGCCACTTGTGATTTACAGTGGAAATTAGTATGAATTATATTTATTATTTTTATTTACACATCTAATATACATATACTAGTATATATTTCATGATTATTTTTTACTATGAATTTTAATTTATTATGAACATTAACAATCAACATGAACATTTCAATACACAAAGAAGAGAAAAAAGGATTATAAAGGTAACTGTGAACTTAGACATTTAAAATTATACACACACACACACACACACACACACACACACACACACACACACACACACACACACACACACACCCCATACTCAATTTAACACAAAATTATCCTGTTTGTCTGTTTCCCTGCTGAATATCCTTCTACCCTCCTCGTTCTTAAAGAATATTTTACTGATGTTCTCTTTTTTGCATCCCTATTACTATCATTACTCATCAATTTCTCCCTTTTCCATCCTGTTAAAACAAACAAAACATCTAAAGTTTCCCATTTGTCCTTCTGTTAAATGAAACAACATTGAAAAAAACCTCATCTCTTTTTACCATCGTCACTAGATACATCCAATATGCCATCCACTTCAGCTCTTGGCCTCCTGCAGCTGCACAATCTCCCAGCCTTCAGGGAAATTATAATCTATCTGTGACCAAGGCTCCTACACCAGCAGCTGGGCAGGCAAAATCCTTCTGTTTCCAGTGTACCTATACTCCAATCCCCACCCCCCCGGTTGTCACAGGGACCTCTCAGTACTCTAGTACCCTTTTTGTTTTGGGTGGAATGGAGTTGAGTTACTCAAGATGAACAAGTATGGATGGATTGTGATTTTCATCACAGATCTCCTGACAACCTTCTTCCTGAAGCTCACCCTCTTCTAAATGTCTCTGTATCTATTAAGAGTGTCGTGATCCTTCCAGGCACCCAGATCCACAACCTTCGTGTCGTCCTCACTTCCCTGTACACATCCAGGGAAGTGCCAAGTCTTGCAGATGCTATTTCCAAAGCAGCTCTTGCCTCACTCCCGCCACACAATCATGACCCTTATTCAGGTCCTAACTGTATCACCTACAAAAGTCTTCTCACTGGTTTCCTTAACCATGTCTCTCTACACTCTACTCCTTCCTTCACACAGCTAGCAACTGATTGACCTAAAAGTGCAGGTTTGATTGTGACATCAGCCTGGACTCACAAAACTGCAGGATCAAGTATTAGCTTATCTTTATTTCAGTTCTTGTCTATCATTTACAAATAAGTAAATATAGCTATGTTGGGGTCCTTACCTAAATTACTGGAGCAGATTCCGTTGCCTTGTATGCCTCTCTCCACTCCAAATCATCCTTTAAACAGCTACAAACCTGATTTTCCTAAACCCTAGTTCTGACCATATCATACCTCCCTAATCAGTAGAGTCCAGTGACTCTATATTATCTCTAAGATCTGTTTGGTAGTTAAAGCTTTTCACCACTTAGCCACAGGGCCCCATATATAGTCTCCATATCTTTGCACCGGCTCTTTCCTATGCCTCAAACACTATCCTTCCTCACCCATCTCTTGGGATCTTTGGTTTCCCCTTGAGACTCAATTCAAATGCAATCTTCTACAGATGGGCTTTTTGGGTTTCCTCAGCTGCCAGTGCCTCTGCATCCAAGGCTACCTGTCCTTTCTGTCTTACATTAATTTATGTATGCACACATCATCTCTGCTGTTAAAATGTAAGGTCTTTGAGGGCAGGGATAGTTCATCTTCTCTTTGTATCCCAAATGCTTAGTATAGTGAACATATAGTTCTAGAACAAACACCTGTTGGCTGATATATGACACACATAAATTGGGAGAAATTTGATGAAAGGGGAGAAGACTAGACAGTTATTAGCTATGTGACCATGGAGGGATCATCTTTCGGAGTCTCAATCACCTTAGCTATATAATGGAGCTAATACTTACACCAACCTACATCATTAGGTTGTTGTAATGAAAACATTTGATAAACTTTAAAGTCTATATATAAATGTGAGTTATTCTTATTAGAAATAATTATGGAGATGAAATATGTAAGATCAATGAATTGACTAAATAATTTAAAAATGATTTTATATATAAAATCTTACTAGTAATTTACATGTATTTCTTTCATTTATTTAAACAAGACTTAGAGGAATCTTACATAATAAAAGATAATACTCTTAATTTAGCAATTGTAATAGTATAGAATGGAGTAAAGATTATGTAATAGGGTCATATCATATTGGATAGCATGCCTACAGTCTTATAGAACAGGCAGAACCTAGGGCAAATGAAATTAACATGATTAAGAAATTTAAATCCCAAGATGCTGGGCTTAACTTCAGTTATTCTACTGTTGTTTTTTAATTTGGACCTGTGATTTTATCAATGCAGGAAGATCTGGGTGTGGAACTCTTCTGCACAGAGGCAGATCAGTAATTTAGATGTACTTCATCTTAAAAGAGCTGCCTGGGGTACAGAAAGGCAGTAAGTGACTAGTCTGTGGTCACGCAGGCAATAACTCTGTACTGTACGTAGGATCTGAACCCAGGTTGTCTTCAACCTACTCTCTTTTTCTTGCCTCTCAAATCTATTCGTAGTTTCCTAGTAACTAAGACAAAAAGGGAAGCACATTATTAAATTTGTACAAACATATTTTAATTCTGATAATTGGAATTTCAACTTCTACATAATTTTCAGGCCTGGTCTAGTATCCAGAACCTGGGCATATGGATATGGAATAATTTGCATGTCTTAGACACAGTATTTAGGACACAAGACAAAAAAGAAACTGTCAAGAATAGCATATGACATACCTTGAATTTCATGGAGGTAAGTTTATAGAGAATATCCCCCATTTGTTCTCGGATAATGGCCCATGTGATTTTATTATCACTCTGGGCAGTTGTTTCAATAGCTCTGCGTGCCATATCATAGAAAGCAATCATATTGGAGAGCATGCCTACTGTCTTGTAAAATGGGCAGAACCTAGGGCAAATGGAATAACATGATTAAGAAAGTGAAATCCCAAAACGTTGAGCTTAAAGTTAGTTCAGTATGAAACTTAATCTAAAAGGTAGCAGAAAGTTAGTTTCATCATTTAAATCTATAGAATAATAAACACTGTACATTCTTAAACATCAAGATGTTAGAAGATAAGGTGAATCAGAAAAAAAGGAGGGAATTTTGAGCAATGTTTTTTCATGCCAAAAAACTCAGATGAATTAATTTCCTTTGTCTTCTACATAGTACAGTAGAAACATATCTGCAGATATCAAACAGAAGGAGAGATGGAATATTACTGCTAAAATTTAATTACTCCCTGGGGGCTTGTTCTGGTGCTCTGTAGTCTAAGTAGTAACTCAAATGATAATAAATGAGTGGTAAGGACTCCCCAGAGATAGTTGGACAAGGCTTAATGTAACAAACAAGAAGCTCAGGCTTTAGAAGACTAGCTTCCTATAGGCTAGCATGGGCTAGCTGCTTCAAAAAGGAAACTCTTTCCACTGCAAAATGCAATATAAATATGTGACTGACAGAAACTTTATGGAATGACATTAACAAAAAATACACAGGATACAAAGGCAACGTCTATGGGCTATGCTCTATACTGGTGGAGGAACTATATCGTACTGATTAGCACAAAGCATTCATATCAACCTATTCTGACACCTACAGGGTCATATATTCATGTGCACTGTTGGATTTTCTAATATTTTTGCTGCTGACACTTTTACATATAAAACAACTTCCTTGCCCAGCAACTTTTCTACGGCTATGCTGTTATTTTTAGTTTCATACTTGGTTGGAATTAGGGAATTAGGGAATACAAATATAAGGATTTCAGCTCTTTGAAAGGAAAAAAGGTCATGGTAAGCCAAAGCTGCAGCAGAGAAAATGACAGATGAAAACTAGAGAAGGGGTGTGTGTGTGTGTGTGTGTGTGTGTGTGTGTGTGTGTGTGTGTGTGTGTGTGTGTGTATGTGTGTGTCTGTGTGTCTGTGTCTGTGTCTGTGTATTTGCATACACAGAGGAAGGGGTTTGAAGCTCCCAATACAGATCTGGTAAAGAAGAACGAGAAACAAGACTTTTGGGCATGTGAGGAACCACAAAAAATGATAGCTACAACCAGAGAAGGTAAAAATAAAGACCTTTAATTGTAATATGGTAGAGAAGTAGTAAGCTTATGATGAGGAAAAGTCTTTAGAGGAGGTAACAATAAATGATCCCAAAATTATCTTTGAGACAGTGAAATGTGTCCTTAGAGATCATTCCCTGAGCAGTTAGGGTCCTGAGGGTCATGCCTGAATGGATGGGCAATAGAAAAATGTAAGCTAAAACAGTAGAAAGGTACTTTTTCTACTCTTCCTGTGATGGCATACACCACCACTGGTCACTCATTAATTCATGAACAGGAAGGCTCTTACAATACTAAAACAACAACGAAAGAATAGAAATCACCATGGCCTACCTGTCATAAGGAGTATATCCATTTTGTTGCAGGAAGTCATCTTTGATAAGTTTTGCTACCTCCAGGGTAATTTTATCTGTTTCTGCTAATGAAGCCTATAAAATGCAAGGCCCACAATATTTTAAATTGTAGAACAGATAACTGTAAATAATTTTAGCTGAATCTTCACAGCTGTTAATATGACAATGTATAGTTAGGCAATCAATAAATGCTTTAATAATGGATTCAAAAGACTATAGGTTTCTCTTATCTTGGCATATTTATTAAGTAAACACTGCTTGAACCTGAAATATTTTATCTATCTTAGAGGTACCCAAATAAGAATACCAAATTATGGTTTGTCTGAAAAGTAGTGATAACAACAATAGTAGTCTCCAACTAGGATGGGGAAAAAAAAAGGTGCTGATGTGCTTTGGGCATGGATAGTATCACACAGAAAACAAAGTCGTGGAAGGAAATTCAGTATTTTTTCTTTTTTGAAGTATTTCATATACAGTATTTTATTATCCTTAGAAGCTGACATATTAGTCTACTGAAGATTAATAAATAGATTACTTCTCTTAATTGCCTATTCCAAAGAAAACTGCCATCTGCAGCTCCTTCTATATAGTTATGACAGTCTACCCACTTGAGATTGCCTTTCAAACCTGTTCTTCATTATTATTTCAATAAAAATTTACTAATATAGCAAGTGCCTAATTCTCTAAGAACAGTTTTGGCTCATTTTTATTTTGAGCTTAACAAAAAAAAAATAAGCATTTCCATATATAAAATAGAAGATTCTACATGAAATTATTAATTTCTACTATGTTACAGCTGGCTTTTCCATTCAAATATATAATAAATACAAGATATAATTTTCAAAACTGCTCTCTGTCTGAGTTCCCTCTGGCCTTCTGTTTTCGTTTGTGTACTTAAAAAAAAAAAAAGATTCAATGACCTTTTCTTTTCAGCATTACCATTGCTAGTCCCCTCCCCCTTTCACTACTCCTTCCCCACAAGCAGGAAAAAGCATGACTCTCATGTCAGTATGACATTAATTATTAGATTATAAAGAACATGTGCTATTTATGTTTGTTTCACACCTAGTCATCTCACCTTGAAGAGTGGTAAGCATTCAATAATTATGTTCTGAATTAATAAGTGAACTGGCATGTGGAAACAGTAGCAGGTAAATGATGAATGAAATCACACATATGAAGTCCCTCCTGTCCTAAATCACCACCAGAATCTCACCACTTTCTAAATGTAGGTGTTAATAACACACCTTCCCCACGAGCTGCACAATCTCGGCCAGATCCTCTTCTTCCTGCAGGATCTCCTTAGCCTTGGTCCTTAGAGGTACAAACTCTGTAAAATGCTTGTCATAGTACTCATCCAAGGCACGCATGTACTTGCTGTAGCTGATCAGCCAGTTCACTGAAGGGAAATGCTTACGCTGAGCTAGTTTCTTATCTAAGCCCCAGAACACCTGTCCAAAAGAACAAACAACGTTCAAACCATTTTAAAGAAAGATATCAAAATCAACTCATTCATATATATATTAAGTCCCACCACACATTAATGGTTCCATTATGGATTTCAAATAGCACAATACGGTCACATTTGTAAAACATCATCACTTACCTGTCTGAAAACATTCAACATAGCACAGTCACATTTAGGCAATAATAAAGGTCCTTCTGATAAGACGAGTCAATTCTCCAAGGATGAATATTTGTAAACATTTTACATATATTCATAAAATACAACTATAAAGGCCTTTGGATAGCAAATACAAATTTTACAGCAAATATTTTATGTGAGAAAAATAATTTTCCTAACAATAGACTCATGGAATAAGGGGGGAAAAAGGCCTTCTTTTGGTCCAAATATAGAAGGGTTCTCTATCTACTACACCACACATCTCTCATGTGTCCAGATTTAATCCTGAATAATAGAGATGCTCAATATAAGGAATGCTTCTGAAAAGCATTTAGAGTAAATCTGGTTATTCCCTAAAGTACACACTTTGTAGCTGAAATTTAATAACGCTCTTAAAGTTAAAAACTCAAAGAAAAATGTTCCAATGTTGATTCTATTAAAGAAGAACATACCTGAACAATACCAAGAGTGGCAGATGTGACAGGATCAGAGAAGTCACCACCAGGGGGAGAAACACTAAGCAGAAAAACCAAAGGGAAAAACAAGTTATTACAAAGATCCATGTGGAAGAATTCACACATACTTAGAGAAAACAACATAGAAACACTGTGAGAAATGACATCTAGGGTTGTATTGTGGGAATGTTATTAAAAGAAAAAAAGAGATGTATCAAAATATTCCTAATAGCTTTATTTTCTGAAAAAACAAACAAAAAAACAAAACAAAACAAAACAAAACCCAAAAATGAGAAATAGTTTATAGGACAAATGACTGGAGAATGAATAAATTGTCCTGTGTCACTGCAGAGGAATATTACTACACCACAAAAATGACAAATATGAAGGCTAATAAAAACATATAGAAAGACAGGTTGTATAACAGAATGAAAACAACATGGACTACAAGCATATAAAAGTAAATGTTAGAATATCTGACAAAAGATTACAAGGTAGAGAGAAATTAAGATTTCATGGTAATTATTTTGATAAAGCTATGCATATGAATATTGCATATTTCCCTTTGGCAACTGATAAATTAGTTTTACATAACTGTATGCCTTATTTGGCACATTTTTTACTGAGATATATGTACATATATGTATGCGTGTATTTTTTTAAGAGAAAAAAAATTACCTAAGACAAAGATACAGGACAAAGGTTGGTGAATCCAAAATAACATTTGAAAAGATGATAATAATCACATTCCATGATTTTCCCCTTAAGGGCATCCAGGAAACTATCGTAGGTCACCTACGATGTTGTATGTGATGGACTATAAACTAAGACATAGGTCAAAACAGAAAGAAACAAAAACTGAGTGGGACAAATGGTCAAATGTGAGTATTTTAAACAAAACCAAGAGCTGACAAATTTAGTACATTTTTATTTCAGCAATTAGTGGCATGACATGCACAAGTTCATATAACAGTTCCAAAAGTCACAACACAGTAACAAGACATCAAAGAGTTTAAATGTAATGACTATTTAAAAAGCAAAAAAGAAGCCCTTTCATTTGAAAAATAGATTTTATACACTTACGCTCCTACGATGCTGATACTTCCTTCCCTTTCTGGGTTTCCAAGACATTTTACTCGGCCAGCTCGCTCATAAAAAGAGGCCAAACGGGCTCCAAGATATGCAGGATAACCACTGTCTACAAAAATCAGGACAGTGGGTCAGTCTTTTTAAATACTGAAACACATACCCCAAAGTGCTTAGATTAGATTAAAAAGTAATATGAGGACTCACCAGCAGGCATTTCAGCTAAGCGACCTGAGATTTCTCTAAGGGCTTCAGCCCATCGAGACGTAGAGTCAGCCATCATACTGACATTATAACCCATGTCACGGAAATATTCAGACAGAGTAATTCCTGGATTTAGGGGGGACAAAAGGGGGAAAAAAGTTATATCACCAAAGTCCTTTTAATCAGAAGAACACCCAAAATTTAAAGCAACAAATAGAGAGTAAGAACATGGTAAAACCTCTCCATATTCTTTATAGTAACTCAATGAGAAGGAAGGAAGGAAGGAAACAAGCATTTACTGAGCATCTATGATGTATCAGGCACCATTGCTGCCAACAAATGCTATCTCTTTTGATCATCACAATCCTGTGAGGGAGGTGTTCTTATTATCCTCATTTCTAGTTGAGGAAACTGAGGTAGACAGAGATCAAGTGACTTGCCCAAGACCATATAGCTATGTGTCTAAGACCACATTGGAATGCAGGTCTTCCTGACTCCAGGCCAAATGTTTTATTCCCTGTACCAAGTAGCTCAACAGATTTTGTCTATTGATCAACTTTTTTTCTCTTGATGAAAAACATGTTAACTGTTAAATATCACATGGGCTAATTCATTGAAGTAATTCTTCTATGGAATAGTTGCCCTTCTGAATATTTACATACATTCAAATGCTCATATGAGATTACAAACTAATGGAAATAACAGTAAGCTAACAGTCAGAAGACATTAGCTTTGTCACATGTTATCTGCATATGACCACAGACAAATCAACTTTGCCGAGCTTTAGTTTTTGCAATCTGTGAAACAGGGAACATAAAAAATACCATCTTATATCTATCTGTATAGCACTTGAGTGATTTTCAGAGTCTGATCCTTGAAAAATAATCCAATGATCCTTCTATTACCACAGTTAGTATGCTGATAAATGTAATTTTCCCAGAGGCAGGTAGGTGATACAGTGGGTAAAGGACGGGGCCTGGAGTCAGGAAGACCTGAGCTCAAATCTAATCTGAGACATGTACCAGCTATGCGACCTTGGGACTTAACCTCTGCCTCAGTTTCCTCAACTGCAAAAAGGGGATAATAATAGCACTTACCTCCCAGGGCTGGCATGAGGATCAAATGAGATAATATTTGTAGAACACTCAGTACCCAGCATATAGTAGATCCTTTCTTCTTTCCTGCTAGGAGTCTCTCATGAAGGATAGTTTATATGAAATGATACCAATTACATTATTATTTAAATCTGCTACTTCTTCAAAGACCATCGGAGAGATCACCTTTCCATGGGAAAGATCTCAGTGTGTCAGTTTACATACTAAAATTTTGCACTGTGTGGGAGGTTGTATTAGGTATTTTTGAATGCCCAGACTGTGCTTGGTCCTAATTTATATATTTACGTAGGTTATACTAATAGTAACAACTGAAATCTTTCTCAGTAGCATTTAGTTTTAAATGGTTGCATTTTATATTTACTTATAAACAATTAAAAAAATTAAAGCCTTCAAGAACTCCCATGTTGAAACAGAAGGCTGAACATGAGAGACAATTCTGCTCACTAACAGCTCACATTCATAGCGTGCTTTGAAGCTGGCAAAGTGTCTTCCTCAACCTGCAAAATGGTTAAGTATTATTATTATTATTTCCATTTTACAGATAAGGAAACTGAGTTACAGTGAACTGGTCAGTCTCACAGTCAGAAATCAAACCAAACTCATCCGACTTTGAACTATTAGCCAATCTCTCCATCATACCCTATAGCCGATTCAGTTAAAAAAAAATACACTATATCCTTTTTGCATGCTCTCAAATGGCTTACTTAAAAAAAAAAAACTGACATGGTGAAGTATAGGTACCTAGTAACAAAGTAAAAATTATTTTGGAAAATAATTTGGTAATGATACTTCCTGGCAGCATGCTAAATGACCAAAGGCCCTCTGAGGAATTTAGGGCAAGACCACTAAAGATGTTCAACATTATGCACTAAATAGCAGGGTTTCTATAAAAACTAGTCAGCAAGCCATGTGTTCATATTTCCTTACTAAGACACAGTATAAAATTTTAAGAACGTTAACTTCTTAGAATTTTTTTTTTTTTTTGCTTTTTGGAGGGCAATTGGGGTTAAGTAACTTGCCCAAGGTCACACGGCTAGGTTTTTGTTTGTGTGTGTTAAGTGTCTGAGGCCAGATCCGAACTCAGGTCCTTCTGACTCCAGGGACAGCGCTCTACTCATTGCGCCACCTAGCCGCCCCACTTCTTAGAATTTTTATGTATAAAGCAGTTAAGTTGTATATAATACAGTTCAGTTCCTAGAATTTTTGAACATAAGGTAGATAAATTCCTAGGATTTTTTAAAACAAGGTAACCAAAGCTCTTTTAACAAATTTTATTTTTGTTTCACTTCTAAATTAAACAAGAAGGGAACACAATAAAATTATGAATTACTTGTTTCTCAGGAATTATTTCAATATCTAAAACAGGTTAGGAATGAAAACATATACCATAACTGACAAATGTTAATACAAATTTTTTTCCAAAATATTAAACATTAGTCTGGAAAAATCTGAAGTCAATCAGTGGCTGAATACCAAGCGATTACATAAAAGTAAAATTCGATGCAGTCATTTTCAAAAAGGCTATCTAAATATGTACCAAAAAAAAGATTTCAGCTACAAACATTTAAAACATAAATAGCATGCATACCAAATTAGATGCTTTTGAAAAAAATAACAACCACAAATATTTTGGGAGCAGTTTCAGCACAAAACTCAAAAAGATAAAAAGTGCTAGATACTTTGTTATTTATATTTCCTCTAAATGCCCACCACATTAATATTTATCTTGACACTTTGATAGCTTTTTAGAACAGCAAATATGCCTTTTGGCTACCAAATATATTGTCAAGAAACTTGCCTTAAGTATATTAACTTAAAAAATTCTGTTTTAAGGGAAGGCTAGGTGTTCAGTAGGGGAGGTTAGGAGGCGCAATGAATAGAACACCGCTCCTGGAGTCAGGAGGACCTGAGTTCAAATCCGGCCTCAGACACTTAACATACACACACACACACACACACACACACACACACACACACACACACACACACACACACACACACAAAACTAGTCGTGTGAGCTTGGGCAAGTCACTTAACCCCAATTGCCCTCCCCCCCAAAAATTCTGTTTTAAATGATTAACATTAAAAAAAATAAATGATGGTTATTAAATTGCTGAGAACCATTATGTCTGGTTTTTGATATATCACCAACCTTATGTGTTACACGCGTATATCCGTAAGCCAAAAACGTCATTAAGCAGAACCAGACACTGGGCAAAATACGAAAGGTTCAATTTCATAAGTTTTTAAAAACCATGCTAGGAGTTTAGCTATTGAGGGATGCAGAAAATAAGAAAGAAAAGTGGGGTTCAGGTCTAGCACTACATTGAAAAGAGATGAAGGATGTGATGCCTTACTCACCAGTGTAAATAGAAGCTTCTCTGGCAGCCACAGGCATGTTGGAGGTATTAGCCACCAATGCTGTTCTTTTCATTATAGACTCCACCTTCCCATCAACTTCCATTGTTAGCTACAAAGAAGGAATCTGTTTAAAATTCTCCTAATTTCTAAGTTAGATTGAGTCACCCATTGAAACAGGATTTATCTTATTAA
Organism: Gymnobelideus leadbeateri; assembly: GCA_011680675.1. Taxonomy (NCBI): domain Eukaryota; kingdom Metazoa; phylum Chordata; class Mammalia; order Diprotodontia; family Petauridae; genus Gymnobelideus; species Gymnobelideus leadbeateri. The sequence continues at coordinate 436,704 of WOXC01003586.1, forward strand.
ATTTCACACACAAATATCACTCATTCATTTCTAAGGCCCTGGGTTTGAATCCTAGCTCTCTAGAGAGGGTGAACTTGGAGTAAAGTCACTTGCAACTTTCTGGGTCCTAAATTCCCCTTTTGTAAAATGAGAGGGCTGGATCAGAATCTGTAATCACTAATGCTAATGCCCTTTTTAGATCTGGATCTTGTTCTCCACTCTGCTGCTTCCTGAGAGACCTTAGGCAAGTCACTCTCTCTCTAGGCTCCAGCATCCTCTTCTATAAAAGTAGGAGGCTAGACTGCATGATTTCTTAGTTTCTTTTCTGCTCTAAACTAGATCCTGTGATTTTCACAACAAAGCATCATATATTAAATATCCTGCTGGGGTATTACATGCTGTACTACCAGTTGTATTCCTGTTACCAGGAAGCTAATGTATTTTTCAAGTTGTCCAGTAATAACAGCAAGCCGTAGTTTATTGACCTTGTAGATTATGACTGAGTAGCACACACTGGAGTGTCAAGAATGGTGCTGGGTATAAGGCCAGGACTGCCATGGACCTCGTACAAGATACTTTAGCCCTTGGAAAGCTAGAAGGACTGAAGTCACAGCAGCCTTTGTTTTTAATATGGTCTAACAAAGTGGACACTAGCAGTATCATCTTATTAATAAAATGAGGAACACTTTTGGGGGGTATTTTTGTTTCCTTAGATTTTTATAATCTTACTATCCAATGAAATTACGAATGGACCAAGCATTTCACAGAGTATAAACTACACACACACACACACACACACACACACAAAATCAACAGTGCAGTATTTCAGCATGATCTCTCATTCTGTCCATTTTTTGAAAGGCATTTATTTATCATGCCCTCTCTAGGATAAGTTGATCACCTGAAATCTCATGACTTTAGGAGACTTACCACCTTATCTCTTTCAGTTGCCTCTCCTTCAGTTTCAATAGCTTCCTCCCAAAGCCTTCCTTTATAGAGGGCTCAGAACTTCCAAGGTAACTCCCCATTTTCCATCAGCATTTCTGCTTGCCTTGACTTCACTGAAAATCCTTTCCCCGCTCCTCCCCTTTCCTTTTGTGCTATGTCTCTCCATTCTACTGTAAACTCTTCAAGGGCAGGGACTGTGTTTCTTTTTCTTATTTTTTTTATCCCTAGCACTTAGCACAGTACCTGGTACGTAGTATGCACTTAATGCAACTATCTTCCCTCACTTAATTGAAATAGTAGATTATTTACTTGAAAATAACTCTATTAAGTTTCACATTTTAAAAGAACCTCCATCTCAAGTTCACAAGTAAAAAATTTGTAGTTGTCTTCCTTTATCTTTTTCCTAAGAACTGAAAATCATCACACATTTCCAGGTTTTCTTTGCTGTAATAATTTGAAAAAAAAATTTTTTCCCTTGAACTTACTTCCTAAGTAAAAATTCTTCACTTTGCTGAAAGCTAAGAAGTCTTTCTAGGCTTTGGGGGTCCCAGCTGCTACAGAGCTCTATTAAATGCAGTGACCATTCATCAGTGGGGTTTCTCCCAAGCATAATGTGATGCTCTGCCTTGGGGATACCAACCTCTGGGAAGTCTCTGAGTACTTCAGACATTTCATTTCCTCTTTCTCCACAACCAACATAGATGATCACATCACTGTTGGAATACTTTGATAAAGACTGTGATATCACAGTTTTTCCACAGCCAAAAGCACCAGGGATAGCAGTAGTTCCTCCTTGTACACATCTGGACAAAGAAAATGGTTTCTAGATTATTTACTTTCTAGTGAAGCAAGAAAACTATATGTTGTAATACAGCATTTTTATTTCTAAGAAAGTAAAAATACCTAGATAATGAAAAGTTTTTTTTCCTTTTTTGTCACTTTTTAAAAAAAATGCATTTATAGAAGAAATAGCTTTTGTTACATAGTTTGAAGGAACTTTAAAAATAGGACTGCAATGCTTTTTAGACATGATTTTTTTCAGGTAATTTTACAAAGCACTCTTATTTTGAAACTGGGAAAGAATAATTTATTTGAATACAGGGCATGGTATTAAAAGCTCTACTACTTGAAGATGGGACTTGGGTTTGAATCCTGTTTATGACATTACTGACGGTAATACCATGGACAAAAACATTTCTACCTTTCTCAGTTTCAGTTTCCTAATCTGTAAAATGGACAGCATCAACATCATCATCATACACCTTCCCAGGTTCATGTGAGGATCACATGAAAACACATATACAGCATTTAGGAAACTTAAAACTGCTATTCAAAGGTCTGCTCTTGTTAGTAATACCACATGGAGAACCAGGGCAAGATTAGTACAAAAAGTCCCAACTAGGACAGCTCAGCACCAGCCAACACAGAGTATACTTACGGGAAAAGGGCATCAAGGACCCTCTGGCCAGTTAACAGAGGGTGATTGGCAGGCAACTTCTCAGTGACAGGACGGACTTGACGGACAGGCCACACTTGGATCATGGTGAACTTCTCTTTTACTCCCTCAAATTCAAGCTCCAAGACAACATCCTATAAAATGGAAACAAAATTTACTATCAAATTGAATGATTTTTATTCTAACTGTAACAAAATGATAAATTATAATATTTAACCTAAGGATCTAATATACCTCAACAAGAGAACCATAATCAATTTGAACAACATTAAACTATATTTTTTCAGAAAGCTTAATCTGTTATATATTCATATTATTATATATAAGATTTTATTATATATAATATATATGTAGTACATAATATATATTATATATAAATATAAACAGATCAGAGGAAAGCAAGGTCTACTAGATTCCTATAGGAGTGGAACTTCAAGCAAGCAGAATTTAGAAGGGAAAAATTAATTCAAGAAATTTTTCCTCTCTTAAGTCAAATAAGAATATACTTTGTAACCCTTATTTCAAGACAAACCCTGCTAAAAAGTCCCAATTAAAATAAAAACTACAAGAAATCTTTCTGAGGTTAAGTTTTACTAAAAGTGAGTATTAGTTGAAGTTAAGTGTTATTTAGGAAACTGAAAAAGACAAACATGATGTGGGGATAAGAATTATATTGTCCGAATTGTTTGAAAGATACTTACTGAGGCATCATAGTTGCCAGGTGGAGCAATGTATGTCACTGTACCTCGGTTGCGGGGTGGCAACATAATTTTATGTTTGATGAGGGAGTTCTCATTTACTAATGCATAAATATCGCCACCAGTGATATGACTGCCAACCTAGAGAACACACAATTGTTTCATTAATTTTTAAAACAAATGTCAATCATTTCACCTCCACTGGAATAATCCTGGGGTCTTGTCTGATTTCTAAGTACATCACTGTTACAATTTCACTGAATATGGGTGCTATTAAAAGCACAAGAAAATTCAAAATATACTTTGTGGTTTATTTGGGATTACATTATAATCACACAGAATCTCCTAGTGTTATTCCCTTCATTCCAATCTCTCTCCCCTTTTAGCTCTAAATCTGTGCTCTTTGCAGAAACACTGGAAGATCATGGTCACTGAGCCACAACGTACCCGAATACTTTTAGAAGGTGTAAAATCCCATTTGATATCTCTGCTAAGAGCAGATACATTGACTCCTCTGGGAATGTAAATGCTTTGAGTTTGATGGCTGATGTCTGACAAAGGCCTCTGAATACCATCAAAGATGGCTCCCATTATGCCAGGACCTAGCTCCACGGAGAGGGGTTTGCCAGTCCGGAGTACTGGATCACCAACAGATACACCAGCTGGAAATGATAAGCTAAGGAAACTTGATATAAAGGTTTTTAACAGAAATAAAGCACTACAACTGCAGTACACTGTATATATACATATTATGAAATCCTGAAGTGCCATATTACAGCAGAAACACAACACTATGAATGATGGATACATACTTTAAAGTTTAATATTAGTGCCTAAAGTCAAGTCTAGTTCTTAGCAATAAGTTCAAAACTTACAAACTAAAGTTATACTTAAGAATAAGAATTGGGAAGTGATTTATATGAGGAAAGAGATGAAAACCACAGAAAAATGGAGGTAAGGAGGTAAAAAATTCAGAAACTGACTGAAAACAAAAACAATAAAGTTCATAGATTTTACAACTCCTAGCTTCATAGCTATTTCCTATGGAGCATTTTCTGAATCACCATGCTTTGAGTTAAAATTCCTAAAAATGTATTAAATGTCTACTATTTGCAAGGCCTTTAATAAATTTCCTACAAGACTAGGGCTGTGCACTAGGATTGTAAAAACAAAACAAACAAACAAAAGCAGGTTGTTAAGAACTTCGGTTCTATCTATGGGGACACAACATGTAAACAAAGAAACATGTATGTGATCATCTGAAGAGTAAGAGAGCAAAAACTGCAAAGTGGGTTCGTAAGAGGCTTCCTATGGGAGGTAGAACACAAGCCCGATCTAGAAGGAATAATTTTTTAAAGATAAGAAATGCTGTGGCCTTTAATAAATTTCTTACAAACCCATCATATTTAGCAATTAACTGGATCACTGGCAAACTTTAAGAGAATGGCTTCTGCAAATGGTATGGCTGGAAGCCAGACTGCAAGGGGCTGTGGAATAAGTAGGTAATGAGGAAACGGAGACTTTCTAATCTCATTATAGAGTTAGAAGATGTAATGTTGAGAGTTAAATTTTCATGTGACCAAGGTATAACAGGAAGTGGAAAAGGATGAATGAGTGCTAAAATGGAAGGGAGGGCAAGCTTCCTCTCCAGGAGGGTATGTTATTCCCTGAGGTTGCTGTGAATGCTGTTCCTACAACTTGCTACATGGTTCTTTGGAGCAGTGGGAACAATTGTCTTGAAGAATTCTCTGGAGAACAGGCTATACCAGGCTGATGGGGTACTGTCCTCTGTGATGACCCATATTTCCACAAGACTGTACTCCCCCCAATGGACTTTTTGTGCTGTCACTACCTCCCACCAGCCTATGCATTGCTGCCCTCCAAATTAATTCTTATTCCATTGACTTCCATGCTACCATGCTGTTCTCTCTGCAATGGAGTATGTTCCAAGTTAAATTTTAGTTAGTGATGATTAAAGGCAATGAGAAGCATCATTTTATGGTGAATCTGACCTAACATGCTTATGACAGGCATAAGCAAACAGACTGCCTATATATCAACATGCTTGCAGAAGTTGAACAAATTGAGAAATATGATAAGGAATTTGACAAGATCCTTCAAATTAAGTCAATATATATGTCAATACACAATTTAGCACTGTAAAAAAGCAGTGCTAAACAACAAATCTTGTACGAGTCCATGTGACTATATAAGAGAATAATGCAAAAATTTGAAGTCATTTATATAGTTAAATATAGAAATTGGCAATAATTTCTTCTCAAACTTTTATTTCTTCTTTTTTTAGTTTGCAAATTGCAAACATATTATATTTAAATGCAAAAATCATGGTTCTCAAAGGTTATAGTAAATATTCCCCTAAGCTACAGTTGTCACACAATGTTTCACTCAATGAAATTAATGACAATGAAGTCATAAGTAATCTCTAAGAGAACAAATATTATCATATATTACTAACATTCATTTGCATGGTCATTGGGTTTAACTCTTTTCCTTAACAATATCATGCTACATCTAGGTTTAGTATAAAACTTAAAACCAAATTTTTTCATTTTAATAAATAGGCAATTTCTTACAAATCTTCCTGGAGAAGACAGTAACTCACCACTTCTAGTAGCTTTTTCCTTTCCCCCATCCCCACCATCTATTTTGCTACATGTCAGAGGGAGGATGCATGTGTGTGTAAATTTTTAAATATCATGCTTCTGATTTTGTAAATTAAAATTTAAAAACCATGTCTGTTGCTTCTGCCATCAGTACAAAATTCTTGATATTCTGAAAAGAGCAATGTTTTTCTATTAACGAGAAGGATACAGGTTTCTTCATATACCTGGATAGTGGCCATCTCACCTTCCAACCGAATAATCTCTCCAACCAGTTCGCTATGGCCCACTCTTACCAGTTCATACATAGCTGCACCAGCCATGTTACAAGCAGTGACCACTGTAATAAAAGAACAATTGCCACGTACTTTTATTTAAAATTAAAATATTGGAAGAGTATTTGATAGTTATAGTTAAAACCAAAGCTAAACACAACATAATTTTATTCCTTGGCAAAGCAGCCACTATGAATCAAGGAACATCTATTACTGGACATAAAAACTCACTTTCAGGGGCATGAGGAAAGGGACAAATACATTTGTTTAAAAGATCTTTTATATAATGTGAAAGGTACTTTGAAAAGTAAAAAGTGAATGATATAAATTATACAAGCATAATTAGTATTATTATAGTAAATATCTGGCAATGTTGGGGAAAAGGGTATTATACTTAATGGAGATGAATTACATGCAAAGATGGCCAATTTTCAGACAATTAAAATATGATAATAACAGAAACTGAAGCTATTCTACAGAGCTCCAGGTGGTAGGATTCTAGACTATCCTATTATCAACATTTGATGTGAAATAAATCATTCTGATTAAAGCATCACTTCATTATAATGGCCCTATAGATATCTGGACAAAGTCTGAATCCACTATCTCATGGGCAAGAAAACACTGCCAAATAAATCAAATTGATAGGCTGGTTGTTTTGATTTTTTTTTTTGGGGGGGGGGAAGAGGAGGAAAAGAGGAATTATGGTAAAACCCAGGTTTAATATGAGCATTTTAATTAACTGTTAGGGTAGGACAGACACTATCAGTTATGAAAATAGTCACAGATGCTGGTAATTAGTCTAAACAGCAAGTGTAAAATCAAAAATTAAATATCAGCCTCTGCTAATCTGAACACTAATACTCTCATTATGATGAACAAGAAGCATCTTTTTTTTTACAACCATGAACCAAAGACAAAATTTTTGATATAAAGATAAGAAAACAGAGTATGTTTCATATGTGAACAAATGAACTTGGTAGGTGGTTTGTTTTTTAAGTGTATATTAAATTTACTGAGGTGGTAATAAAACTGCCATTTTTTTGTATCCCTTCCTCTCCAAACTTTGTTTTCATGTAATTTGTCCTTTATGGTATCTCTATCATTTATCCCTTAACTCATCCTACTGCTACAATCTGCCCCCCTCCTAATAAATAAGTATTGTCCAACAAAAGAAATCAACATACTGACCATATCTGAAACGTGTGGGAGAAAAGTTTTACAAAAACAAAGCTATTTATGGGAAACAGTTTTCAGGGATGGATATGATTATATAAAAATGTTTAAATTCATAAAAGAAACACAAGAACTTTAAGTAACCTTACATAAAAAAATTTAAAGTCAATGCTTCACCAGGTTAGTAAATAAGGGTAAGGGAAGTGATGCTAACTTTTACCTATTATATTCATGGTACTGTACGTCAAAACTTCTTTTTTTAGATCTAACTAGAAATGACAACTTAGAGATGGAAGGAATCTTTGAGATCATTTGGTTCAATCCTCTCATTGTATAAAAGAGGAAACTAAGGCTCAGAAAAGGTAAATGACGTGTGCAAGGTCATGGCAGTAGTAACTAAGTGTCAGACATGGGGTTTGACACTAGGTCCTCTGACCAATACAGTTGGTGTTCTTTTTTCCACTGTGTCCCAACCCACTACCTAAACTAGTTATTTTTGCTCTTTTAAAGTTCAAAGGCATTTCTTCTTGATGAAGAAAACAGAAGCAGAATACGAAATGAATGGTTGTTTTCTTTTAATTATTTGCTATCACTGTGCTCCCCATCTCCTCCTTTCAGGAATTTCCTTTTACACACTCCACAACCCAGCAACACTGGCCTCCTTTTGTTGTCTCTCAAAGACAATACTCTTATCCTCTCCTAACCCCCACCCCAGATGCTAGTGCCCTCCATTCACAGGGAGAAGGAGTTGCTGATTCTCGTTATAGAATATTTGTTATATTATTTTCCATCTCTCTCAAGTTATTTCATCATCTCCTGAGATCTACAGGTTAAACTAAATCTTCTTTTACTTTTTTCTATAGCATCTATAAGGACAAGTGGATATTACATTTCTGGTACTGCTTCATCATGTAGATGACGGCATCTTCTGCTTCTGTTTGTAATTTATATCATTTATGTCATTATTGCCCCAAGTCTTTCTAATGAGTTGCTTTTAGAAATTTTGTTTCTTTGATGACATTTCTTTAGCCTCTTTAGGGTGAGGTGAGAAGGTTCAGAGGAGAAAGGTGCATAGGATTTAGCTAAACACAGAGTATAAGGGAAAAATATGAGGAAGGACAAGTATTGTGTATAGATACGGAAGACTATGAGGAACTTGGCATTACTGGAGCAAGAGTTCATGTAAGTATAATGGAACCAATTCAAAACTTTGTTTAAATTTGTTAAAATGTTTTATTTCCTATAAGGAACAGTTAATTTAATTAAAGCTATTCTGAAAGGTCTTTGACAGCAGAAGTTTTTTCTCTTTAGCACAAAGAATGGTTAATTGTATCAGGGACTAAAAAATTAGGTTTATTGAATTAAGCAGGATGAGATACTAACACAGAGGATCTTTTGAGTGCGGAAGCTGGAAGGAACTGTAGCATAATAACCTATGTCCCTTTGTGGTCTGATCTGGAAATCTAGAAATGGAAACTAAAACCTGTCTTTTAATTAGCTAAAATAGACCAGGCCTGGCAAATATATTGCCTGTGGCTGAGATAGAAACATCACAGTCTAGGGACACTTTGATGACAAAAAAAAGTTAAGCCCAAAGGTTGAAGAGAAGCTGTTAGAGTTTTTTTATTTTAGGTGAGGAAATACAATATACTGCTGAAATACATAATAAAAACATTTCAACAACAAGGCATCTGACAGTGTCTCTTGATAACCTTGTGGAAAAGACTGAAAAAACTGGGTTTTATAACTCTATAGTAAAATCAGCTTGTGTTAAAAATACTGAAGTACACTGACTTCATAGTGGCTAATGGAAAAGAGACTAAGGTAGATTTTGGCTCACTAACTCAATATAAATCAACAACATGATTCACCTCTTCCAAACCTTATAATATAGCTTTAAAACATTGGCGGTAGCTAGATGGCACAGTGGACAGCCTTTCCTGGAGTCAGGAAGACCTGAGTTCAAAATCAGCTTCATATACTGTGAGACCTCAAGAAAATAAGTCACTTGACTGTGTCTCAATTTCTTCAGCTGTAAAACGGGGATAACAATAGCACCTCCCTCCCTCACCAATAAAATATGAGATAATATATTTAAAGCAATCAGCTTAGATGTGGAAGGGAACCTCCACCTTAGAACTCCCCCAAAGAAGAGAGCATCTCGATCACAGATCAGAGAAGGGACTTTTCCCACCCAAAATGGAAAGCTAGCAAGTCAACTTTGGAAGGAGCTTCAAAAGGACGCAAAGAAATCAGAGGACAAAAAGAACCCCTCTTACTGTTTCCATCTAGTTGTAAGGTAAATCTTCTATGGATTGCTTTATTCTTTATTATCTGTATTCTTAGCACTTAGTACAGTGCCTAACATACAGAAGTGCCTCATAAATGCTTGTTGTTTGACTGGCCATGTAAGTCTTGTAAGTCTTCTTCCTTTCTTCTCTACTGGATATGAGTTACCACACAATCAATTAACATGAGAGGCATTTGTCACCACTTGGAGGAAATGAAGTAGGTACTACTAAAATTTCTTTGTTTCAAAACTTCTCAAACTCACAGGGCCCTAATTCCAATTGTTATGATAAGTGACCCTCATTTTAACAGCTGAATAATTTTGAAGGTTCTAATTTTTATTAAGTATCTATTACACGTAAAATTTTGGGAGGAAAAAAACCCTAAACCTTGGTTTCAATCCTCAGAGAAATTTCAACTTTGTGGTGAAGTTAAGACTTAAATAAGCAAATAGTTAAAAAGCTAAGAGATTTAAAGAACAGTTCAAGACCACAGAAAAAGGTCACACGAGAGCATATAATTACTGCCATAAAAGTTCAGAGGAAGGAGATCACTGAAGGCTAAGGTGGTCAAGGAAAGACTGACAAAAGTAAAGCTACATGCTGGTTCCTGAAAGACTGACAGGATGTCAAAGGTAGAGAGGATGCCAAATATATCTAACTGTGAGTATGCGGCCCATGCATTTATATAAGAACAAACTCACCAATAAAATGAAGGAACAGCACTTACCAGGTCCTGAGACTCCATACACATAGCCAAATATACTTTCTTGCTCTTCATCACGGATTTTGGGTAGTTGGGAGAAATCCATCTTGTTAATTTACCTATACAGCAAAACAAATAGGATTTGGAGTTGAAAGGCTCTGAGACACCACTCAGTTAAATGCCTCATTTCACAGATGGGGAAACTAAGGCTCATAATAGTGAAGTCACTTGCCCAAGGCCAACAGAGAGGTAAGGCACAGACTGAAGATTTAAACCCATTTTTTTCACAAGAACACTGATGTCTCCTATAAGCAATATTTATCTTCAGATTCCCCTTCTCTGTTAATTACTTTCTTTAAAATTTAAGGACAAAGCTGGGTTCTTAAAAGTTAAAACTGCTTATTTCCTGACACAAACATTTTAAATTACTGACACTTGTGTGGATTTTGTTTTTTTTGTTTACCACAATTTTCTCAGTCACAGCAATTTCTCTGTTACGTCCACGATAACCTCACAGAACCTCTTTCAGTCTCAGTTTCTTCATATGTAAAATAGAGATAACAATAGCATCTACCTCACAGGGCTGTTGTAAGAATCAAATAATAAAAAATATAAAATAATACACATATGTGTGTGTATCAATAAATAAGAGCTCTATATCTGATGCTACTGCCCCACCTAGGATACTTCTTTGTAAAAAAAAGAAAAAATAAGACTAATTAAGCAAAACAGGCACCAATTCTAACTCTCCACACCCATAGTCTCCTACTTCTCTATCACAAAGGAGGTGTACTTCATTCTCCCTTCTCTAGGGTCATAGTTACTTATTACAATTAATCTGAGTTCCATGGCCTTTCAGTGTTGTTTTAATTAATACTATTATAGCCATGGTTGTCTTACTTCTGCTTTCTTTGTATAGAATTCTCCCCTTGTTTCTCTGATTTTTTCACAGCCATTATTTACGATGAAAAATACACTACTGCACATGACTTAATGAGCACCTAACTTTGTCGACCTTTTTTTTTTTCTATTTCAAAGTATTGTTATGAATATTTTGTATGTGGGATTCTTCTTTATGTCATCAAGTGTACTTAAATAACACCATATCTAATGTTAACAGTAATTTCTGGTTTACATCATTCATTTCAGCCATATTTTGAGTCACAATTTCCCTCCCATTTTTCCCCTACCCACCACCCCAGAATAGAAGTCCCACAAGATATCCCCTCATCCAATCTGCTCTCTCCCATATCTTCTCCCATACCCCCTTCAACTTATCCATTAGGGCAAGGTGAATCTCTGTGCCCCAATGCCTGCACATCTTATCTCCCAATTACATGCAAAATAGTATTAATAATAGTATTTATAAACATTTGAAACATTTAATTATAAAACTTCGAATTTCAGATCCATTCCCTTCCTCCCTTTGTCACCCACTCCCTCTGGGAAGATAAGAAATTCAGTATGTGTTGTACATGTATAGCTATGCAAAACATCACCATAGCAGATATATTGTAAAAGACTGCTTATATTTCCCTCCCACCCATCCCACCCCCCCACCTGATCCATTCCCTACTTTGATCTTGTCCCTCTTCGAAAGTGGGTACTTCCAACCTCCTCTCCCCCCAGAATGTCCTCCCCTCTGTGATCCCCCCTCTCATCCCCCTTCCCCCTACTCTCCTGAAGGGTGAGATATCCCATTTAGTATGCATGTCATTCTCTCCCTGAGCCAAAATCAATGAGAATAAGGTTTTGCCTTTTTGCCTTCCTGTTCTTCCCCCCCTCCCCTGCAACTACTTCCCCTTGCCTCTTCTACATGAGATAGTTTACCCTACCCTGTCTCTCCCCATCTCTTCTTGCCACTTTCTTCTCTCACCTCTTAACTTCACCCCTTAAGTATCTTCCCTTCCCACCAAATTCAACCTGTGCCCTCTATCCATGTATAACTGTAACCATATACACACACATTCACATATGTATTCATATGACCACACACCCTTCTTCCATTATTTTCATAGTGAGAAAGATTTCATCAGTCACAGTTATTGTTTTTCCATGTAGGAATGTAAATAGTTCAACTTTGATAAGTTCCTTTTGATTTCTTTTCCCTGATTAGTGTCTGAATGTCAATTTTTCTATACAACTATGGTTTTTTCCTCAAGAATGCTTGAAAGTCCTCGATTCCACTGAATGACCATATTTTCCCCTGAAACAAGCTACTCAGTTTTGCTGGGTAGGTGATTCTTGGTTTTAATCCCAGCTCTTTTGACCTCTGGAATATCATATTCCATGCCCTTCAATCCCTCAGTGTAGAAGCTGCCAGGTCCTGGGCTATTTTGATTGTGTTTCCACAATACTGAAATTGTTTCTTCCTGGCTGCTTGTAGTATTTTTTCCTTGATCTGGGAATTCTGGAACCTAGCTATAATATTCCTGGTAGTTTTCTTTTGGGGATCTTTTTCAAGAGGTGATCTGTGGATTCTTTCAACCTCTATTTCCCCCTCTGGGTCTAAAACATCAGGGCACTTTTCCTTGAGAATTTCTTGAAGGATGATTTCTAGTTCTTTCTTTGATCATGGCTTTCAGGTAGTCCAATAATTTTTAAATTATCTCTCCTGGATCTATTTTCCAGGTCAGTGGTTTTTTCCATGAGATATTTCACATTGCCTTCTATTCTTTCATTTGTTTGGATCTGCTTAATAGCATCTTGATTTCTCATAAAGTCACTAGCTTCCATTTGCTCCAGTCTAATTCTGAAGGAATGAATCTCCTCAGTGAGCTTTTCAGATTCTTTTTCCATCTGGCAAATTTGGCTTTTTAAGGCATTTTTCTCCTCACTGCCCTTTTGAGCCTCCTTTGCCATTTGAGTTAGATTATTTTTTATTGTGTTATTTTCCTCAGTCAGGCTGTTGACTGTCATTTCATACTTTTCTTGCATCTTTCTCATTTCTCTTCCCAATTTTTCTCCCACTTCTCTTATCTGCTTCTTAAGGTCCTCTATGGCCTGTAGCCAGCTTGTATTTTCATTTGGGGCTTTTGGTGCAGGAGTTCTGACCTCACAGACCTCCTCCTGTTCCATGCTTCTATCCTCTTTGCCCCCAAAATAGGAGTCTAATGTTGCGTTTTTCTATTTATTTTGTTTCCTTTGCCTAGGCATGTTGCCACTTAATTACTTGATTTTGGGGCTTGTTGCCACAGTAGGACTCTGCCACCAGAGAGGGGAGCTTCCGTCCCAAACATTGGGGTCTTCACAACTTTGGGAGGTATTAGTTGGGTGGCCTCTGTAAAACCTCCACACCCTCTGGCAAGCTGGATACCCACCCCAGACCACTTCAGATCCAAGCAGGTTAAAGCAAGAGCGATTAACCCCCAGACTGCTGAATCTCCCTACAATTGGCAGACCAGAAGCTGAAGCTGCCACTGAAGCTACAAAATGGCATTTGTGCCATGACTCCTCAGCTGCTTCTTGCCCCCAGGGGAAGAAGCCGATGCTTTCCCCAAATACTGGTCCCAAAGTCCACAGGCCACTAACCTCTCATTTTGTCCTAGGCATATCTGTGTTGATAATTCTGGAATCACCACAGCTGCTGGTGTTCTGAGGTCCCTCCAGCCGGCTGCTGGCCGGGTCACCCTGGGGCTAAAACCCCGGCTCACCAGGGCCTGAGCTCAGCTCCCAGAGGGTTGCACTAGGCTCCCAGAGCATTGCGCTGTGCTGTGCTGGCTGCTCCCTGCAGGGCTGCTGGGCTATCTTCAGCGGGAGGTTAGCTTCTCTGTGTTGTTCTGTGGGTGCTGGAGCTCCAGAAGTTGTTCAGAGTCCACCTTTTACATTGTTTGGAAGTGGTGTGGGGGCGAGCACCTTGGAAGTGCTGTTTCTACTCTGCCATCTTGGCTCTGCCCCCCTGTCATAGCATTGTTAACAAGGTAAAGTACTAAATGAAAACTCCTAAACTTCAATTTGTCTAAAATATATACTATAGGAATAGAGGGTGGATTTATGATTTCACCGATATAAGGAAATTCCTGGTTAAGGACACTCCCTCTACCAAAGCAAGTTAGTACTTTCCCTGTAACCAGGTGCATCCAACATTGAGAAATTAAGTGACTTGTCCAGGGTCACAGAGCCAGTCTCTTATGTCAGAAGTGGGACTTGAACCAAATCTTCCTGATTCTATTCACTGTAGCATGGCTGCCTTTTAAAATAAAAATACTTAGTTAAATTTTACCAGTCTGCCTGCTCATCTCTTGTTATTTGTACAGCACCCATACTCCAATGTCACAGAAGTACATCACACAGTCTCTAGCCTCAAAAAAGAATGCTAGAGACCTCTTTATTTTACATGAGAGAAAATCATGATTTAGAGAACCAGAGATTTTAGAGCTTAGGAAAAGCTTCATGGATGAAGAGTGATCAGTGTAGTAAAGCTTTGAAAGAGAGAAATTTCAACCAATTGAGAGAAATCTATTCCAGGTATGACAAGTGTGACTAGTATAGGCAAAGGCAGAGAGGTCAGAGAAGGCAGGATGAGACTTGGAAAATTTTAAGCAGTTTACTTTGTGTGAAACAAAGTTGTATGTGATGGAAAATCATAGAATCTCACAATTTAAAGGCATTTCAGAGGTCAGAGTCTAACATTCATTGGTGCACTGCCACACCTCTAAAAATATCTCCAGTGAAGAACTGTTATCAAAATAAGTCTAATTATTTGGAGGATTTTTCCTACATTAGTTTTACTAAATCTGTCTCTCTACATTGCTCTCTGGGTCAATAAAGAAACATATGACAAAATGCCAGATGAACGGTACAAAAAACAAATATTTTAACTTCATAAGAGTTGAGAGATCAGTTTAGCACTGTTGAGGAGAACTCAAGGAAGAGATAAAACTGAGTTGGACCTGAAGGATGTTTCTTCATTTTTTAGTGAGTTTGACAGCATGACCTCTAGGTTGCTTCTAGAAGAAAGGTATTCTGGGTTAGGAGAAAGGAATGAACAGAACCATAGTAGCAAGGAAAAGCATGGAATATTTGGGGCAAAGTAAAAAGTCAGGAGTAGAAGATTTAGAGGGAAGTGTATAGAGAGAAGAAATCTGGAGAGGTAGGCTGGTATGAGATTTCATTGGGTCCAGAAGGCTAAAATGTGTATGGCCTTTATCTTGCAGGCAACTGGGTGCCACTGAAGTTATTTTTTTTTTTAAGTTAAAATTTATTTTTTTCTCTTGATCAGCAAAAATATACTTACTTTCCTTCCTTCCCCCTTCAAAAAAAAAAATTTTTTTTAAATGGGGGGAAAAAAAGAACCAACTCCTGTTACAAACACATATAGTCAGGCAAAAACAAATTTTCACAGATATTTGTATGATTGTCACTGTACAAACTGTTTTCCTGGTTCTGCTCACTTCACAGTTCATGCAAGTTTTCCTAGGTTTCTTTGAAATCATTTTCTTCATCATTTCTTAGAGCACAGTAGTATTCCATCACATTTATTATTCCATAACTTGTTCAGTCATTCCTCAATTGATGGGCATCCTCTCAGTTTCCAATTCTTTCCACTGGAAAAAGAGCTATAAAATTGTTTCAACATTCTTAGTTAGGAGTTTGCTATGCTTAGAACTACTCCCTCTTTTTTTTTTTTTTTTTTTGGGTCCTCTTGGCTCAGAGTGACTGTAAATAGTAACTCTTTTGGTCAGCAACCCTGAAGATTTTCCCTCTCAATTTGATATATTTTTCAAAATTTTATTTATTTATTTATTTTTTTTCTTTTTGGAGGGCAATTGGGGTTAAGTAACTTGCCCAAGGTCACATAGCTAGGTTTTTGTTTGTGTGGGTTAAGTGTCTGAGGCCGGATCTGAACTCAGGTCCTTCTGACTCCAGGGCCAGAGCTCTACTCACTGCGCCACCTAGCCGCCTCAGAACTACTCCCTCTTTAATTTATTCGTCTGTCATTATCCCTTCTTCTTTTTCTTATGCTGTTTCCCTGTTTAATGTAAAATGTATCTCTGCATCTAACAGTGTGCATTTTATATTCTTCACTCCTTTGAACAGGTCAGATGAGAGCTTCACTGCTCCCCCTCCTCCTTGTTCCACTGAAAGTTATTTTGATCTGTTATTTTTTTCTAAGAGTTAATCACTCCATCTCATCTATACACAGGGATGGTTATACTATCTGATCTCGTTAACACCCATCAATGTTAACACCCACACACACAATACATAGACCTAAAATTCCTTTTGGCCATAATCTCCTGCCCTTCTAACTGTCCTCAGCCTCACTTGATAAACCTCCTTCCTGGCCTTAAGTAGTCATTCTACCCTTCTGGGGCTCAGCCTCATAATTCTCCCTTCAAAATCTCTTTTAGTTGGCCATTTCAGCTTTAAACTGTCCTTCAGCCCTTGAATCTCTAGTCTCACTGTTCCATCCCTTTCCAAATACCAAAGTTAGATTAGTTCCATATTAGCATGCCCAGGGGAAATGCTTCATACCTCAATCTCTCCTTAGTCCTGGTCTCCAAAGGACCTGGTGCCAAGACTCCTTGTCAACACCAAATCCTTTGGCTGTAACCCTAATCTCCTTTTTAAACATCTGAATGATGAACTTACCCCTTTGGACATATGATCTATCTTCTTTTTTTCCTCCTCTCTCTCACTCCTTATTCACTGGCTCCTTTTCTTGTTGTCTATCCTCAGGCCTACATCTTCTTACCATATACTTAAAGAAATTTCACTTCATCTTATGAGTATCTCAAAATGGATTCCAAGTATTGATGAAACAATAAAAACCAAGAAAACTCCTTCTAAACTTTGTACCTTCACCGTCTCATACTATTCACTTCTCAAGCCCTTTTACAATGTGGCTCCTGTCCCTATCACAACTGAAACTTTTCTCTCTGAAATCACCAATTATCTCTATTAATAAATCTAATGGCTTTTTCTTGGTCCTCATATTTATTATCTCTCTGTAATTTTTAGCATTACTGACCATTCCCCTCCACCCTACGTATTCAGGATACAGTTCTGCTGTGGTTCTCCTTCAATCTAACTCACATAATAATAACAATACAGGCTAGCATTTTTACAGCACCTACTATGTGCTAGACACATGCTAATTAATCACTTCACAAATACTGTCTTATTTGATCCTCACAAAAACCCTAGATTTTTATCTATCATCTATGCTATCCCTGCTTTACAGTTGAAGAAACTGAGGCAGAAGTTAAGTGACCTGCCCAAGGTCAAGTATCTGATAACAGATTTGAATTCAAGTTTTGCTCATTTCAGGCCCAGCCTTTTCTATCTACTACCAGGCTGCTTATCCATATCCCAAAAGTATTGTGTATACCCTTGGCCATCTTTACTCCAGATGATCTGATTGGATCCCACAGTTTTAATTACCACCCCTATGCAAATAAGTAAAATTTACACCCCAACACTCATGTCTCTTCTGGTCTTCATTCTAACAGTTGAACCTACCAACCAGTTATCTCCACCTGGCTGTTCCATATACACTTCAAAATTAACAGGTCCAAAAGAAAACTCATTTTTCCCCCTAAATGGACTTCTCCTAACTACCCCTATTCTAGACAATACCACTTTTCTAGTCACCTAGGTTCAAAATCTCAACCATCCTCAGTTCTTCATTCTCCCTCACTTCCCCTCACCAACCAGTAGCCAAATCTTATCTATTCTATCTCAACTGTTTTTCACATCCATTCTTTTCCAGTCAATTTACACCACAAACACCCTATTTCAGGATCCCATCATCTTTTCTGCTTGGACTATCTGGATAGCTCCGAATTAGTTTTTGTACCTCCAGTCTCTTCCTTTTTCAAGTCATCTTCCACACAATGGCCAAATTTATATTTCCCACTGGATGCATGGCTTAGTTTTGTCCCTACCATTTTCATCTTATCTGATCCACTCACCCCTCCCCCAAAATCCCATTTCCAGTCTTCACAGAGGCTGCCTCCACATCCCTTCTCATCTCCAGCTCTTGGAACCCCTTATTCCTTTCAATGGCCAGCTCAAGTACTACCAACTTCAAAAGGCCTTTCCTCCCCAGTTCCAAGTTACTATGTATTTATTTTCTATATGTCTGCTGATACTGTGAGAAACATGTTTTTAGGGATCACAGGACTTCCCATGCAGGGTCAGGGAGGTAGCAAGGACAAGCTTCCAGGTCCACTGCTCCCTTAGGATGCCCCTTAATGCAGTTGTAGGGAATCACAGGACTTCCAGGTAGGGTCAGGGAGTTAGCCTGTTAGATCCACATGATGTACCCCTTCTCACTGAAAGAACTCAGAAACAGTGTACAGAGGAAAGTGTTTATTTACACTTCCAGCAAGGAAGCAGGTGTGGTGCTCACTAGGAACAACCCATATGGGTCAGTAAGTGCTGTCCTTCTGGGTAGACTTAGGGTTAGTTAAATTCCTCAAATTCCTTACTTTCTCTCAGTCTCTGTCTCTCTCTTCTACATTCCCCCTCTCTCTATATATTCAAATTCCTCATACTCCTCACCTTATTTCCCTCTACATGTTCTACATTCTCTCGATATGCAGATTATATGTAGATTACAGAGGCATGGTAGTGAGGATAAAGGAAACCTGACTGGGACCTGACTTTTCTTCTAAGGTCAGAGCTGTGTGCCACACCCCCACATCCCTCTGGCCACTGACATAGTTCCAGAAAGGCCAGGGTTTTAGTAAAGTGAGATAAGCAAGAGCTTCCCCACAGCTACTGATTATCTTCCAATAACTTTTGTGGGAGCAAAACAAGATTCCATTATAACCCCTCTTACAATACCCTGTACTTACAGTAGAATGTAAGCCCCTTGATGGTAGGGCCTGCCTTATTTCTGTGTTTGCCTCCCCAAACATCCAGCAAAATGTTTCTAGCACATGTATGATTCTAATAGATGTCTGCTGACTGACTGGTAGTGTATGGGTAGATTTGGTAATTGTGGGGTTAGGGAAGAGACCAAAGGAAACATGGTTAATTCAGAGAAAGAACTCGTTTGGTTTCAGAGAGCAAGTTTAAAGTGATGATAGCAAGACATACATGAGGAACTATTTAGGAAGAATCTTAAAAATACACATTTTTCAAGATCACATAGCACCTTCACAAAGTTTATCACAGTCTTAGGGCTCAAGTGTTTTTTTTTAAGTAGCCATCAGATTTGTAGCCTTATTTCCTTCTTTAAATCTAATAATGGAGTTGGGGTGGAGAAGAGAGAGATAGGGAACATGATAAAGAAACAAGTCTAGTTCCTTTCCCTTTGCTATATAGTTGTATCCTTACTTCAAGGAATAAAATGCTAGTCTCATGGTAATTCCACATAAAGCCCTCAATCAAGGAGAATGGAAAGGAAACTATTGCATTCAAACAATCTGCTTTGCCTCTTTTCTGAATGGTTCAGGTTGTGATGGTTTAGATGGTACAGACAATTCACAAGGCAAATCCTGAAACTTTTTTATGAAAAGGTTTCATTAGTTTCAGGGTTTAACCCACTCCCTGACAACATGGGACCTCAAAAAACAAACAACCAAGCCCAAATCATTGGGGCTGTTCTGGCTAAGTCAGATGGTGACATGACAGAAGAAAATAGCAAAATTAAATTCAAGATTTATGTGTTGCCAAAGCACCAATAACAAGGCTTCAAAGTAGTCAACAACACTGGAAAATCTACAGGGGATGAAACACTGTAGTATATTAAGTTCCATAAGAAATTATATACATGAACAATTTTGAAATACCTCACTCAAATCTACTCTGAATCAATTTATTCAGTATTATTAAGTATTTAGTAAATGCTTATTATGTGCCAAAGGGGAAGAAGGGAATTTGTCCTCCAGGAAGGATTTTTTGGGGAAAAAGAGGGTAAGGAGGAGAAAGGAAGATAACATTTACATAACAAGTATAAACAAAATAAATATCAGGTACTTCTGTTCCAGAGGGGGAACAGAGAAAAGTACTAGAGCTAAAGTGGTCTCAGACACTACCTATGTCATTTAACCTCACAGTGCCTGGCACACAGTAGGCACTTATATATGTATGGTATTTAATAACTTCTACTTAATGTACAAGTACTAGAGGCTTTCAATCTAAAAAAAAAGTGTTGCATCTTTAAAACCTTTGCTCTAATGAAGCAAAATGCAGTGAGTGTGACACATAATAACTGCAGTGATAGAAAAGCCAACTTGTAATCATAAAAGAAATGATTCCTGCCTTGTTTAGGAGAAAAAAAAAATGAATTCGGTCTTAAACAAACAAAACCCAACAACAAATCAACCTCCATTCCACCTCGTCACAAATAATTGTTATTCTCCTATTTGGAAAGAGATTTTAAAAGCCCGCTGCAGAAGGGGAATTTTAGCCTTACAGCACTGAGGATCACCTGATCTAATGAGTGAGTCAGCAGTCTCACCCTCACAAAACCCAATACAACTCTGAAATGACAAATTACAGAGTCAGAGGCTCACTTTATTTCCATTTTGCCATGTCTGTTCCAGAATCTGGAAGTACTATATAGGCTCCAACTCAGTGGTGTCAAACTGGAATAGAAAAGCAGACCCTGTAGTCACATAGTGACTCAGAAAACCACAAATGAACATTATTTATGTTATATTGTATCCATTTATTTTGTTAAGACATTTACAAATTACATTTTAATCTAGTTTGGGAGTTTTGTGGGTTGCAATTTGATTCATGGAACAGATCCTTTCTAGATACATCCTTGCTCATGGGCAAATTCTCAGATGATGTGGCCCGTAGGACAAAAAGAGACTAGTATGGTGTGATGGACTTAAATCACCAAAGGATAAAGACACCACTGATCTGCTTACCAGAACTTAATGTACCTTTTCAGGCTGCTTCTCTCATATTTGAAATGTGGATAACTCCTTCTAGTACTAATTTCACAAGGTTGTAGTGAAGAGCAAAAGTGACAATACAGTATGCAAGCTGCTTTGTAAACTTCAAGGCTCAAGTAAATTTCATTTATTAAAATAATAAAAGTTTGACATAAATGTCCCTAACATAGATTATCTACTCACCCACAAAATCGTTAATCCTGTAAAGTAGTTTAAATAACTTGGCATATTCAAAATTAACATTTACTTTAAAAGAACCTTTTCCTTAAGAGTTTGAAGAGACTAAGTCAGTCAATAAATACTGTCTACTATGTGCTAGCTACTGGGGGTGGGGGGGCCCTCGGGAGGAGACAGGGAGAAACAGATAATGAAGACCTCCAGCCTGGTGGGAAATGC
This sequence comes from Gymnobelideus leadbeateri, assembly GCA_011680675.1. Classification (NCBI taxonomy): domain Eukaryota; kingdom Metazoa; phylum Chordata; class Mammalia; order Diprotodontia; family Petauridae; genus Gymnobelideus; species Gymnobelideus leadbeateri. Next base: position 458,106 of record WOXC01003586.1, read on the forward strand.
TGAGATGGTTGCTCAGTGTGCCCAGATTAGGCCCTGGGAGGCGCTCTCTGGAAGTCTCCAATCAGTGGGAGGGGGAGGTCCCCAGGCCAGTGGTAGGGTGGGGTGGGTACTGACCAGATGTATTTCAGAATGAATGAAATCTTGCAGAAAGATGAGTTACTGACAGGAGACAAGGATGAAGTCAGGACATTGGCCCTATGAGAAAGGAAAGGTGAAGAAGTACAATCCTGCGGAAAGAGCATTAATTAGATCTGGCGTTGGAGGATGGGGCTCAAATCTGACCTCTCTCACTTACCACCTAAACTGGAAGAGGGGTTTGACTTGTTTTCCCTTTGGCCTCAGAAGTTGCATGGAATCAAATTTAGGTTTCTTTTTTTTGGGGGGTGGGTGGGAAGGGGACAGAAAAACAAACAAAAAACCCCAACTAACCACTGGAGTAAGCTTAATTAATAGCACTAATTTGTGATGACAAATCAGAACAGTTTTGTGGGTTTCTAAATTCAATTAAATTCAATAAGTATTTGTTAAGTACACAGTATGTGCCAGACACTATGTTAGGTACTTGAGATATAAAATATAAAAAAAAAGCCAAACCAAAACAGTTCATTTCCATAAGGAGCAGAGAGATATTCTATTGGGGGGTGGGATGTAGAATACAACATACAGAGAGATATAAATACAAAACAGACAAAATAAATGTAAAGTGTGTGTGTGTGTGTGTGTGTGTGTTAGGGAGAGAGAGAAAGAAAGGGGGGAGGGGAGAGAGCAAGAGTGTGCACACTAACAATTTGAAGCTATCAGGAAAAGCCTCTTTTAGGAGCTAGTGCTTGAGGGAACCAGAGGCTCTAAGGGCACTCAGGAATGCCAGTATTAAATAAAAGCAAAGGAAGCTAATCTGGAATGACTAGAGTCTGAGGGAGAGTGAAACAGAAAAACAGGACAGAGCCAGACTAAGAAGGGCTTTAAATGCCAAAAATGATCCAGGGCTGGGGGTTAGCAAGGGCATAGTAAGTAATGGTCATATAAAACCAAAGACAACATTAACAAGGAGAACGCCTCAAATTGACTATTCAACAAATTGTATTAAAGTAAAAGAAATCCTCCCACTGAGTAAAACTGTTGTCTATAACAACTCAAGGGATGGCACCAACAAATTCCTGATTCCCTTTATAATTCATGTGTGGTTTCTGACCATTCAAATACTGTATGCAGCACAGTAAAACAGAAATTACGCTGTATGTAAAAGAGTCAAGAAAGGCCTGGATTCAAATTCTAACCCATTATATATAAAAGCAAGTCACTTGGCTACAAATCAGCCAGTTTTCTCTCCTATAAAACAGGGATAGTAGTACACATTTCACAGGGCTGCTGCTGGAAGCAAATGTGGTAATGTAAAGCATTTGGCAACCCTAAAAACGATACACTAAATGGAAGTGAAAACTGGAAACTCGAAAAAATGGAAGCAGAAAACAGATGAACCTACACCACCTTAAATTTTTAGTCACACTTTGTCTAAATTAATAGTGCAAAACCAGAAGAATCTAGATTAATTCTGTGGGGACTCAGGACAACCTCTGAATCCTTTTTGGAAATAGCTCTTCACACATATATAGAGAAACTGATGCAGAAATACATAAAATTCAGCAGGAAATTTTTTTGCAGAGGTTTGCAGTGATCCAAATTATTTATAGAAGTTTTTAGAGATTACCAGTGTGAACCCAGTTATAATTTTGTCATTTACACCTTACTCTCGTGGAGGAGGTAGGATTCTCACAACAAAGAAGTGTGTGGCACTAAAGTCAATGACAAAAACTAGATTTTCCTGCTAAAACTTATGTGGTAAAACTGTTCAAGACTAGTTTATCATTTGATTCTTACTCTGCTTTACCTGGTACAGTAGAAAGGACCACTGGTTTTAGAGTTAAAGGTCTTGTGCTATTGGCTCTGCTAGCCACTGTTGAGGTAACAATGAACATGTGAGCCAGTTTCCTTACAAATAAAATGATACTAAGACAATGTCAAACAAACAGAAAAGGATCCCTAAAGGCTGCATATTAACTCAGAAAACCATAAATTAACATTATCTAGGTTGTATTATATATTTTACTCTCTTTTATTTTGTTAAACATTTCTCATTTATATTTTACTCTGGTTCAGGCAGCACTTGGGAATTTTGTGGGCTTTGAGTTTGAGGTCTCTAGACCAGAAGACCTCTAAAGTCCCTTCTTCTACTAAATCTATGATCCTATTAAGGCAGCAGTTGAAGAAAAACAGGATGTATCATCAAGACCTTATGACTAGGTACAGAAACTACAAGTCATTCAGATGGTGAATTTCCAAACTCTTAACTTCCTTTTCCAATAACTTACAAGCATTTAGAGTCTAGAGGAATATATGAGTGTTTTAAGGGTATACTCATTCTCCCTCCATATAAATGTGTTTAGTAATTTAAAATATAAATATAGACATTTCAGTTAAAGTTGCATATCAGAAAAATTACCTGAGGGGAATATAAGTATAGAAAATAAAAGAACAATAATGGCAATTTATCACAAATAGCTCAGAATGCTTTCTAGATATTTAAAATTCTTGGGAGGTAACCAGAAGGATGTGTTTTAGAGAAGGTTTAAGTTAGAAAGGCCATTGCGAAGGATCACTTAACAATTAAAAATTGGGTATAGAGAAATTCAAATTGAACTCTGAGTCAGAAGACCTAGGGTCCAGCAGACCTATAGGGCCTGCTAAGACTGTGCTCAATGTATTTCATTTTGTAGTATCTGTCTGACTTGTGGTCTCTATGACTTCCCTTCTTATGCTTTTAAGGCTGTAACTTTGCTTTTCAGAATTCTATAACTCTAAGTGCTATCCTTCACTCTGAGGAGTAGAAATGATTCAATATTGTTTGCCATAGAATATATACATAGATTTATATATAAATATATTGATAAGGTCCTAATCCCTCATTAAAATCTTTGTGTATTAAAATTTTATTAATGGTCTCCTATGGAACCTGAATATTTCACTTGTATTATCATTTCACATATAGAATACCAAGGTGGGAAGAGAGAGGAGAAACCATAAACACCTCTGAGGCCTTTGATCCCTAGCTTGAGACAATAAACTAAAGGCAGTCCAGACAGTTTAAGACAATGGTGTTAAAATCCAGGCATGCTGACTTAGAAAACCATAAAGTAACATTATCTACATCATACTGAATTTTATTTATTTTGTTTAAACATTTACCAAATACATGTTAATATGGATCAGGCTGCACTCACTAAACTATAGTGAGTGCTCCTTAATTTGTAGGCTATTTGGATTTTTTACCATACTAACCCCAGCCCCACCCTCTTGGTAGAATTGGGTTTAAAAAAGTTTTGTAAAGTCTTTCATCACTATGACAAACATTTATTGAACAACTAATGTGTTAAATTATGGGATTATGTTACCTTGCCAGGAATCACACCAGGGGCCGGAGATACACATTTTAAAAAATGTAACAAACAATCCCTACTCGGAGGAGCCTGACATTTTAATAAATTCTGGCAATATATACTGACATTGTTTATTTTTGGGATTTTTAATTATCTCAAAAGTTGATTTATAGCAATCCTGACATTTACCCTTAATTGAAATGCTATGCAGAGATTATATTTTAACTTTCTACAGATATTAACCATTTACACAACTCTAATTTTATTGCCTGTCCTAAACATAGGACAGCGATAGGGGGCTGGACCTGTGATTTCACTGGCAAAGTGAATTCCTAGATGAAGAAACTTCCTTTACCAATACCAGACTCTGCAACTTACAGCCTTCAGACTATCTAGCCATCTGGAGCAATGAGAGCTTAGGTGATTTGCCCAGGGCTCTATTAGCAGTATGTGTCAGAAGAGGGCTTTAATTCAGGTTCCCCCTCTCCTCCCCTACCCCCTGGGGTTTTAGGCTGACTATGGCACACTTCCAAATGTACGTAATGAAATTTGAACTCAAAGGACTGATCATCCAACTACTCTTCAGTCTGTTCTTGAATGCCTATTGGCATTTTTCATATCCTTAGTTGTTTTCCTTTATGTATAGTTGAATAATTAAAGAAAGTAGGCTGGACTGCATTTGTGAAACTGTGCAATGATTTTAATGAACCTACCAGAAAAAAACCCTATCTTTTAAAATTCAAGTATTTTCAAAGCGATGTCATATTGCTATGAGGCTTAGAACACCACAATCTGTGAGGAATCAGGATTGTATCAATGGTGGATCAGAGTGGACTATAGTATGTTTTCAGGGATGACCTGTGGAGCAGGTCATAAAAAAGGTGTCAGTCACATAAGGAGGAGAAAAAAGCTTCCAAAGAAAGGGTGAACTGGCCCAAGGCCAAAATGGAGCAGGTCAAACCTCCCATGATAATTGAGAGTAGGGTTAGGCTGTTTCTACTGCACTTTTAGACTGGTAAAAAGATCTAGTGTCTCTCCCTTCACCCCCTTAAAAAAAAAACAAAAACAAGTTTCCTGGGCAACAAAAGGTTTTATTTCTTAAGGTAGGCTGCTTTAATTTTTACAAAAAGGTTAAAGAGAAGAAAAAGTGTAATGCTGAATAGTTACCATGATAGGTCATATAAACTAAGTTTATAGAAAGAAAAAAAGACCTTTTCTTTTTTTGGAGGACAACTGGAGTTAAGTAACTTGACCAAGGTCACACGGCTAGGGGTGTGTGTGTGTGTGTGTGTGTGTGTGTGTGTGTGTGTGTGTGTGTTTTAAGTGTTGGAGGCCAGATCCGAATTCAGGTCCTCCTGACTCCAGGCCGGCACTCTATTCACTTCGACACCTGCCACCCACAAGACCTTTCCAATACTAATAAAAATGCCGAAAATTCAGGCTTATCTACAGAAATGTAGTTCTCAAGCAGGAAAAGAGAAATAAGTCAAGAAACTAAAGGGTTAAATATTACCTTTGAGACTGCTATACACTTCAGAGAGGCATGAATAATACGCTGTTTAAGAAGAAATATTTGTTTTTATTGTAAATTAATATTTAGCAAGGAAACTCGTTAAAGTACAACACAAAACAGGATTCTGTCCCAAAAAACCTGTACATCTCAATGCAAGTAGATTTCAATGAATTAACTGAAATTATTAATTGCCACCACAATATATTTTTTTTAACAAAATCATTATATTAGAATGAAATAATAATCTATAAAAAGGTATTTAGTAGTACGGCTATTATTCTTATAACTCTTAATTTTGAAGTGCTTTTTTAAAAAATAGGATGAAATAATGTTAAATAATTGTTGATTTCCCTTTTTTCTAAATATATTCTTATTTGAAACCATACTAAATTTGAGGGAAAGAAACCTATAATCCAGTTTTACAAGTTTACAGAAATTTTACTCACTCAAACTTTCACATTTCCTTATGTGAATCCTGTCATATGATTAGGAGTCAGGTGACCTAGGCCAAACTCGAGCAACAGTCTTTATACTTCAAAGGCAGAGACTATTTCTCAATGGCTTACCAGATTTAAAAACTTAAACTTAACAATGTTTTAAGTTCAGGGACCCAAGTTAAGAACCCTTGGACTACATTATCTCCAAGGTCCCTTCCAACTCTAACTCTATGATTCAACCAACTTTAAAAAATTATCTGGTATTTGTTTTAATTTCTTCTGGAATCTTAAATGTTAATATCCTACTAACCTAAGATTGTATTTACATATACAAAACAAAGTAGAGATCCATGTAAGTATCTGGATGATTTTAAAAAACCCAGAATGCTTTAAATAACCAAATAATTGTAGTAAGATTAAACTGAGACCATTCAAGTGTCTAATTTTATATGTTAGAGCAGCTTGAGAGAGTCTGAGACTCTCTACAAAGTGTAGTGGAGTTTCTCAAAGATCTGAGTTTGACCAGGGTGAGGCATATCACTTCACTTCCCAGGCAAAAGATTTTCTAAGTCAAGTTATAGAAGAATTCCCTGTGTCACTGAAACCATAGGTCAAGACCCAAAGAAACAAAACCCACATAGTTTATGAATTTATCATTCTTGATAGAAATTGTAATTGGTATTTGTTGAACCTATAATTTCATCATATCAGGAATTACTTGTGTAGACTGTGGTTCCCACATTGTAAAAGTCTGGACAAGTCAAATTTGGGGTGGTAGGAGATGTAGATATGGAGCCAATTAAAGAGATCAGGGCTGGAGACAGATTTAGGAGTCAACTCCCAAAAGGAGAGGGAAAGGGAGAGGGAGAGGGAGAAAAAGGGGGGAGAGAGAGAGGGGAAAGGAGAGAGGGAGAAAGAGGGGGAGAGAGAGAGAGAGAGAGAGTGAGCGAGCGCCCCAGTGCTTGGCATAGAATAAATTAGCCAGCAATGGGACAAGAAAAGAAAAAAAGTTTTCAGAGCACCTAATCCAACTCCTCATTTTTCACCCGAGGAAAATGAAATCCATTGATGGAGTGTTACCTATATAAGGTAATATGAGTAGTGACAGAATTTACACTTAAACTCCTAACATTCAGTCCAAAGCTCTTTCTACTATACACACCGGCACTAAATTCCCTCAGAATCTGCAATATATCAGGGGATTGCAAAAGAGGTTTACTTTGATTTTGCAAAAGATAAAATACTTTATACTATTCTTTGGAAAAAGGTAGATAAGGCCTAGATAATAATACAATTAGGTGGATTCAGAATTGATTGATACATCTCATTTGTTATCAATGCTTCAAGGTTACCTCTATTGAAAAGTTCCAGCAGAAAGTTCTGTGTCTAAACTTGTTAACATACCCAGAGAGACACGCAAGGTGACTGACTGCTCAACAAATCTACAGATGATCACAATGCTGACAAACCTAGGAGCTAAAATATCTAGGCAGCTTAGAACACCGATTCTAATGAAATAAAATTGGACAGTATATAATAAATAAACAAATAAAATTTACATTTGGGTAAAAAAAAACCAATTTCACAAGTACATGGCGGGTGGGACAGACAGCAGTTTGTCTGAAAAAGATCTGAGATGTTTTACTGGATCAAATTGAGTCGGCAGTGTAATGTCACAGCCAAAAATGCTAAAACCATTTATGCATTTGTGGGAAGAGTTTCAAGGAATAGGGAGGTGATGGTCCATTTGTACCCTGCCCTGGTCAGACTATAGAGGAAGCACTGTATTCAGGTCTGAGCAACACAGTTCAAGGAGGACAATTGTGAGCTGTAGAGGAGAGCAGCCCCAATACATGAAGGGAAAGCATATAGAGAACCAGGGTCCTGGGGGTGGAGGTGTGTTTACCTTGTACTAAAATCAAGGGGAGAGGGTTCAGGTTAATATAAATATCTGGAGTTGTCATGTAGAAGTGGGGATTTGATTCATGCTGTGTATACTGGACAGAACTATAAGTAACTGGTATTAGTTGCAAAGGGGCAAATTTGACCATAATGCAGAGGAAAACTTCTTCATAATTATAATTAAATGCTGTTATCAGGCAGCAACTGGCTACCTCCTCTTAGCTGGGTGGTGTGGTGCATAGAATGCTGGACCAGGAGTCAGGCAGACTCTGATTCAAATCATGCCTTAGACACTTAGCTGTGTGACCCTGAGCTAAGTCACTTAAACTCCTCAGGGTTTCAGTTTCCTCATCAGAGAAATGGGAATAAAAATAGTATCTACTTCCTAGGGTAGAGGTGAGGATCAAATGATCCTATGTCTAAGTAAAGAGTTTCTTAAATCTAACAGAAACATCAATGCTATCTAATATTATAAAGATGACAATTAATCTTCGGAATCTCCCTTAGGGCTTTCAATGGGAATAGCACACAACAGTCACTTGAACAAACACTTGTTGAAGAACTATATTTAATTGTCTAATGAACTAACACTTGTGGCTTGTGCTATTCTTTTAGCAATTGAAGCAGCAAAGAATCACAGAGTTAAGAGTTGGAAGGAGCCTTAGAGATAATCTAGTCCAAGGGTTCTTAACCTGGGATCCATGAACTTAAAAAGTACTGTTAATAATTATACTTTAATAAAAGTTTCCTTTATAAATCCTAAGTATTTCATGCATTCAGAAACTTTTTTTTTTTCTGAGAAAGGGTTCCCATAGGCTTCACCAGACTGCCTAGGCCATAAGAAAGCTTAAGAATCTTTGCTCTGGTCTAACCCCAGCAATTTCCACAAAGGCAATTGAGGCCCAGGGAGACTGGATCACTTGCCCACCATCATACAGGTAGGAAGTAGTATCTGTTACCTTGTATTGCTATTCATCTGTTTCCCCATTCAGACTTTGTTTGGTAACTTAGTCTGTGCCTCATACTAATAGTAATAATAGTATTTATAGCATATATAGTACATACAATGTGTCTGGCATTGTGCTAAGGGCTTTACAAACAGCTCTTCTGATCCTCACAACAACCCTAGGAGGTGCTATTATTTCTCGAATTTTGCAACTGAGGAAACTGAGGCAAATAGCAATTAAGTGATTCACCCAAAGTCACACAGCCAATAAGTGTCTGAAGCCAGATTTGAACTGGGCATAGGGCTCTATCCTTTGCCACCTTCCTGCCCAATAACACTTTGTATCTACAGTGCACTGAATAATTCATACCACTCTGCTGAGTCTGTGAAAAATGGGGAGTCACATTTGATGGGGACAACTACTTGGCCTAATCAGTTATCTTTTCATTATATGACTTATTGTCTCCAACTAGACAGTAAGCTCCATGAAGGAAGAGAGAAGAATCTTTACTCAACTCTGTAGATCCTAACATGGTTGTTTGGTGTTATAGGAACTTCAGAAAAGTCACTGACTTGATATTCTGAAAAGGAACTCTTTTAATTAAATGAGATACACCATAGGGAGAGGGACTGGAATTAGAATTTCTTTAGTATAGGGAACCCCATCCAAAGAGGAAACTCCCTCACCTAAAGAAGGGCCACAACTTCCCTTCAACTTGGAATCTCAGGGAGGGAGGTGCCTTGGGTACTGAAAAGCGAAATGACTCATCCAGGGCAAATTATGACCTCTTAGGTGTCAGAGGCAACTTCTCTACATCTAGCTGCCTCTCAATATATAGTTATTGCTTTAAAATTTTTTATTGTAATTACATTATTTGTTGAAAAACAAGTAGGTTTGAAATAAAACATAACATTATCCAGTATTCCCAAGTAACCTGTCTTATCAATGGAATCATTATTTCTCTTTTATTCGTGGGAAAATTGGAGATAAAAGAAGGTGAGGGGCCCAAGCTGGAAGAGCTAGTTTTTAGTTCACGGAGAAGCCTTGGAGGCTATTGAATCTAGGCCCTTGAACTCACAGATACAAGGAGATGAAGCTGACAGAGTTTGGTGACTTCTGAGGTCACACAACTGGTGAGGGTCTGAAAGGGGAGTCAAACACGGGTCTGTCCTTCTTTACCCTCTATCTATCCACTGTGACCTTGACCTGCCTCTGAATACCTCAGTTACTTTCCATGCAAAAATTGGGTTAAACTAGATCATCTTCAAGGCTTTCTTTTAACTTGGACATTTTCTGATTCTTGAAGTACAGCAGCAGTTAAGCGAAGGCAGCCAAAATGCTTCCTGGGTACATGAGGCAGAAACTGGAGTTAGAAGAATGAAGAGAATTTGGAAAGACAGAGGGAAAGGAGGAAAAAAATATCTGAGTCACAAAGAACTACAAAAGCCATAGTTCAGGGCTACAGCCTGGGCATGGGACAAGTGAAGGGACCAGCTCATTGGGAAAGTTACATATTGGAAAATATAAGGAAGTAGTACTAGATTGGTTTTCTGGAGCAAATTACAGAGCCTAGAAATCCAGAAAGCCAAATGCCTGAAGTAATTAAAAGAATGCTGTATTCTCTGCCTCTTACTTGTGCCTTTCTTATATCATCTGTAAAATGGGTATAATACTTGTACTAATCTGACAACATTGTTTCGAGGAACAAATGAGATATTGCACAAAAGCATTCTGCCACCTTTAAAACACCAACCAAATGTCAACTATTACTCTAGAGATCGTTGAAGAAGTGAAGAACAGTCTGATAGCAATAGGCATAATGATCTCATAAAAACTATGACTATAAAATAGTAAGACTGTGGTCACTTCAAAACACATTAGGATGTGAATAATTCAAGTCAACAATAGTTCAAATTCCTATTACATAAATGCACTAGGTTATTCTTGGTGGAGTAAAGATTTTTAAAATATAGTTCCTGCCTTTAAGGGGCTTACACTCTCTTGAGGATGGTGGTGGAGAGTTCCAACAAAAAAGCATAATATAAAGTAGGGAGATCAAGAGAAGCAAAAATAGGCATCCAAATAAAGAGCTCAGGGAAAGAAATGTGAAGTAGTTTAGTTGAGCTTGTCTATTAATTTTATTTTAATGCTATTCATCAAAGTTAGTTTACAATAAAAAAGGGTATCTTCCTAAAGCTAAGGATTAATTTTGAAACTTATCATTAGTTAGGAATGAAGGATGAGTCCAAGCTAGGGAATACATTCTAGATGAAAAAGATTTTCAACAATACTGATAGAGATTTCTTAAACCTCTCAGTTCTCTTAAAGGCTCAGCTCAAGTACCAATTCTTACATAAAGCCTTTTCTGAGGCTCCCCAGTTGCCAGGATCCCTCCACTCCAATATATTATTTTATATACTATTGTGTATTTTGTCATCTGTGTACCTGCTGTTTTCCCCAGAAGAACTGTAAACTCCTTGAAAGCAAATTGTTCCTTTAATTTTTGCCTACCATAGTAGATGCTTAATAAATCTTTGTTTAAAAGGTACCAACACTAAAGATAAAATACCAAAAATCTTTCTTTAATTAGAATAAATTTCTAACACTTTTCTCAGGAGTACAGTAAAACAAACATGTGACAATTCAGTTTAAACTAACATTTGATTGAAATTCAAAAATGTTCCAAGCCCCCCCCACCCCCCCCAAAAAATCCAGATAGACTAATTCTTTTTCAGGAAATGGAAAAATCTACTTGGGTTCAAGTATTTAATTTTCCTTATGTGTCTAAACTCAGTGGTTGTGAGGATTTTAAAAATGTGAGATAATGAATTTTAACTTAAACTTTCTATCTTTCTTACTGCCCAACAGAGTGCTTAGAATACATAATGCCTCCAAAAATTAGAGACCCACTTCTGAAAAATACCCAGCTAGCATTTATCAAAGTTATCCAGAAAACTTTTTACATTGATACCCCTCAGGTTTTTTTTTCTTTTTGCTTTAGTTCCTTTGCTTGATATATATATATATATATATGTGTGTGTGTGTATGTATATATATATATATATATATATATATATATATATATATATATATATATATATATATATATATAAACAAAGAAGGGAATTCATACAAAAGTACATATACATGTATCTCTCCTTCCTCCCTTCCCTCCATTGGTTAAATTCCAAATTCTTCAATGACTGTTCAAGGCAAAGATAAACCATTAGAAATTGAAGGTCATGGCTTCCTTTTTTTCAGCTTCAGAGAACACTAAAATGCCATCATCAAATATACATGAGTACAGGTGACTCGTACTTCCAAGTAATAATAACCAATATTAATACAACACTTTATAATATTCTCCATTTTACAGATGAGGAGATGAGCTCAAAGAAGTCAAAAGTGAATTGTCTAAGAGTAGATATAAGCATAGCTGGGATTCAAACTCAGGTCTCTTGATTTTAAGTCCCATGTGTTCTTTCCATTGGTTATCAATCTACTTCCCCCAAACAAATGGCTCGATAATTTGAAATTTTTTACTGAAGTTATTTTTGTTTGAATAATATGTATAAAATCTTTTTTATTTTTTTGAGTAATTTCCCTGCCTTGTCTCAAACAGTAGCATAGATTGTATTATAGATTTTCGAAATGTTTCTATTAAGGTCACCTCAATAGCCAATCAATATTTGATAGTACTCTTAGTTGATAGCAAACAGCAAAAAACCCAGAAAGAAGTTCTAATAGCTTTGACCTAGCATATTTTAAAATTCTTTTCTAAAGTATTTTCAGGTTCAAGCTGATATATTTGTGGGCTAATAGTTGGTATATAGTCTTTAGTGTTTTATCCTTCAATTATATGTGTAATTGTTTTAATTAGCTACTATGAACTTTCTATATCTATTATAAAAAGTGTATCACACAATCATGACTACTATTATTGTTAGAAATAAGACAACCTGGTTTTTTTTATATAATTAATTTTGCAGAAATGTTGTGAAGACTTATGAAACTCCATATAGAAAGGTTTTGAATTCTAATTGGGAAAAGTATGTTAACTATAAGCTCTTGGAGTATCCAATTAGTTTAGTCCAGGGCATAGTTCCATCCCAGTTAGTTTATCACAAAGAAAAACTCAGTTTCTAGTTCAGAAATTCCACACCCCTAAAGCCAATCAATTGTTTTACAAAGCAAGCTATTTATTTTTACGATGTGAATGATTCAAGTCAACACTTCTAGAAAATCAAGTCAAACCACCCCTCCCAAAGACAGTCAGCAAAGCTACACCTAACCTATGAAATCTCTAGCACCTATTAATGTTAATTCTAATACTTGATCACCTCATGTACATTTCTCCTGAGACACTTCCTATGTGACCATGGGCAAGTCATAATTCCTCCAAGTTGAAATCATTTCATCTGTAAATTGAGGAGGGAGAAAAGAAGATACCTTCTAACTCTAAATCTCAGAGTCAGACACTGATCAACAAAACAACCACAAACTCTAAATTCATGATCCTATCAATAATATTGAATAACACACTATAGAACTGGCTCACAAAAACCTATCTAAATGGATCCCAACTGGGTCATACATTTCACTAGAAGAGCGATTTTGTGTGTGAATGTGTACACCTAACTAAATACTTCTAGTAAAATTCTTATCACCTGAAATGTACGTTTTAGGCAGAAATACAAAACCATATGTAGCCATATGTATCACGGGATTTAGTTATCCATATCCTCAGGGGCTCAGGGCTGATACCTTCAGATTATGGTCTATAAAAATAGTTGTATGGCTGGGTGTGGTGGTGTATACCAGCAATCTCTGCTAGGCGGGAGGCTGAGGCTGTAAGAACCCTTTAACCCAGGAATTATCAGCCGAATTGGGTTAATCATGCTGATTTAAAATCCTTTCCTTTATTTCTCTATCCTAATTAAATTTAACACAACAAACATCATATATAATCCTAATGACATGAACCAGATTGAAACGGTTTTCCTGGTTTTGCTTTTGTCTTACTCAGTCTGGACTGTTTCTGACCTTTCAGAAACCTCCCTCCTTTTGGTGAAGATTCAACTGGGCAATGAAGCAATACTTCCCTGGATATTAAGAGATTTTTTGTCCTCTATTTAGAGGTCAGGGAGACTCTCTAATTGGTAGGATCTATCTCTTGCACATACCAGAAGAGGCCTTTTCATACCTGTGGGAAGTTTGGTTATAGAAGTTAGGCACTAATTTTACTTGTCAGTACATGTTATCAAACTGAAAGGGAGTTTGCCATTTTGTATGGAGGACTGATATTAAGAAAGAAGAACACTTGTGTTCAAGTCCTATTGCTGACACTTAACTGGAGATGTGGGTACAGTCAAATAACTTAATCTTTTGGAGTCCCAGCTAACTCTCAAACTCCATCCATATTACCTTCACTTAGTGATCTCAGCTCCCATGAATTTAGCTATCATCTCTATTTATCCAGACCTACCTTCTCCACTAACCTTGAGTCTAGCATCTCCAACTGCCTTTCAGACATCTTAAACTCGACTATCTGAAATTCAACGTGTTTAAAACCGAACTCATCATTTTTCCCCTTAAACACTCCTTCCATCCCCACTTCCCTATTACTGTCAGGTAAGCCCACTCTCCCAGTTTCCCAGAGGCTCACATCCTGCTGTCTCCTCCATTAGATTGTGAGCTCCTGGAGGGCAGGGGACTGGTTTTGTTTTGTTTTTTTTTTTTGCCTCTCTTTGCATCCCCAGTGCTTTGCATGGTGCTTAATAAATGCATTACTGACTGAGATCGGCCCACCTATGTTAGTGGAGGAAGTTTCCTCTCCAGGAATTCCCCACATGTATGGGATTATAGATCTAATCTAACAACGTGTCAGGCACACAACCAGAGAATACAAAGAGTTGAAAACTTGGGGGAGAAGGGAAGAAAGGGGATCAGGTCAGACTTTTCAACAAGTCCACTAAAAAAAAACCAAATGAACAAACAAGTAAATGTCATTTTATTAGGTCTGATCCAACATTCTAACCTTTTCCTATCATGATTCTACCATGAGTACTTTTAGTTTCCAATCTAGCTTTGTGTCATTTGTGAATTTGACAAACATGCCACCATCTCTTTATCCATCATTTGTAAAAATGTTCAGTAACATAGGACCAAACACAGATCCCTAAGGCAAGTAGCTGGTATACAGAGCTCTGGACTTGGGAGTTTGGGAAGATCTGAGTTTAAATCCTGACTCAGATACTTACTAGCTTTGTGACCCTGGGCAAATCACTTAAATGCTGCCTTCCTCAGTTTCTTCAACATGGCAAGTTTTTTCTTCTTTTTGATCTAATAAAACTGCATTTATCCAAGTCAAATTCTCTTTATATTTTTTCCTGTTTTCTTGTAAACTGTTCTTAGATTACATTTAAATGATACATTTAGCTACTGATATATATATAACATTATAGTTATATTAAGAAAAGTGAATCATGTTTTACATTTCAAAATCAAGTTAGTAATTTTCATTGCACAGCTTATATTGGGAAGAGAGGAGGAAATTCAAGGTATGGTCTAAGTTTGCTATATATAAGGGACATAGTTTATCCCCAAACTAAAACACACCTACTTCTAAGGTAGAACTGTTTGGGGAATAACATATATTTCATACAAAGCAGCACAAAATTCCTGGTCTTACAGAAATGAAGGTTGCCTGTGTTTTGTAAATAAAATGCTTTGAATTTCTGTAGCTTTACAAAACACCAACCCTGATAACCAAACCAAGTCACCTGGAATTTTACAGTTAGGAAATCCAAAAGAAAGGTGACTGGGGTTATACACAAATTACAGAAACAAAAAAAAGCCACCTCCCCCCCCAAACCTCAACCGCTCATAAATCCGATTGCTTCATCATTATTTGCTAATGGTTAGGAGCAGCTACTAAGGTATGGATCAAATCCGAGAGGGCTAGAGGGAGGAGGGGGAAAAACACCTGTAAAAATGTCTAGGAACCTAAAAAAAATAAAATAAAATAAAATAAAACACCAATACACCAGAAGGGCCCCAGACAGAAAGGAAGCAACATAAGCATTAACCTAAAATTAAAGTACAATACTGTTTAACAAATATTTGGTTGATATTCTAATCCTCGCCCCAGCAAATTAGTATTGCTTTCCTTTTCTGATCGGAAATAAATCGATGGCAATCCACTTCCCCAAGGGTTAACATGGGCCTCCTACAGACCGAGATGCTGCAATACCATGTTCTTCAACTCCTCCCATCCCATCTGGACTGACGCATCACTACCTATTTAAGGATGCAATTTAATACATGTTATGTATAACGTATGTGATATACACATATGTAGACTTACACAGCACATATATATAGAAATGCATATAAATTATGTTCTAGTTTTCAAGGCAGTGAAATACAAGGTATGCATTTCAAACGACTTCCCGTTCTGCCCTTCTCCGTTGTTCTAGACGACCTGAAAATGCCTAAATGCTCTTCCACGACTTTCAGATACGGGGTTAGTTAAAGCCTCGGCACAGCCTCCGAGGGGCGGACATCCTCAGGGACGGAGCGGTCCCCGGCCACTCCCAGGGCCAGGTGACTGCCCCAGAGGGCAGACCCCCTCCCCCCAGCCGCAGAGCTGCAGCCCGGGGCAGAAGCTCGCCGGGAGCGCAGGGGGTAGGGCCAGTCCCACGCTCTCAAGGCTCTGCGGGTCCCCAACGAAGGCTCATAACGGCCGGCCGAGCTCGCCTCCGCCCCGAGGGAAGAGCCCGATACAGTGACCGGCCCGAGCAGGGCTGCGGCGGCCACGGGAGAAGCCCCTCGCCCGTGCGGAACGGCATCTCCTTCCGGTGCTGACCGCGCTCGACACGTCTGCCCGCTCACCCTCCCTCCCTCCGCCCGGGGCTCACTTACTGCGGCGCGAGCTGCCGAGGACTGGGCGAGCGACCGGGGAGAGAGAGGAAGCCTTTCAGCTCTGTCACTGCGGACCTCGGCGATTCTAGGAGCAGAGGCAAAGGGGGCGGGGCCTCGAGAGTCAAATGATTCCCTCTAAGCCCCACCCCTTCTTCTCCTAACCCGCCTCCCCGAGGCGCATTGCATCTCGGGAGTTTCTTTTTTAATTGGGGGTAGTTTTAGAAGCTCACTTCCTTGCTATTTGGGTACACTGTTAATTGCTTTTAGCTGTTCCGAAAGATACTCGTCGTAAGGAAGTTTTCTTACAAACAATCTCTCTCTCCATTTATAGGGTGTGAGAACGACGGGAACGAGGTCAAAGGGTATTGCCAAGGAAATGACGTTTTTCTTCGATGAACGGAAATGGCGATAGGGATTCCATCCCGCTGGTTCTGGTTTTAATAACCCCGTCCTTGGTGGGGGGGGAAGGAAGAGTGCACAGAACACGTGACCTATAAAAGCTCTGGTTGGGGGCAGCCAAGCTATCAGAATGTAATATTTTAATATTTTTAATAACTTTTTTAAAAGGTCCTCATCATTTCGCGTTAACTATAACCTTATAATGGAAGAACAGAGGCAAATAGGTCATTCAGAGCGATAGTAAAGTTCGAAGGTCACCCTAGTAGGAAGCGGAATAATCCAAAAGCCCGGGAAAAGCAGGGGTGGCTAGATTGATCCAGTCTCGGAGGGAGCAGAAAAAAGGAAAGCTTGAGAGAGGGGCAGAGAGATCCGGATTCTACAGCTCCTAGCACGGCGGGCCAGCCCAGTGAAAGACGTCAGAGGGGGTAAAGGGAAAGAGAGATGACTACAGATGGTACAATCCAGGATGGTACAATCTTAGGACGGTTTCCTAAGAGACCTAGGCTGGGGCGGGGAGAGGACGGCGAGGGAGGGAAAGGAGGCGGGAGCAGTGAAGCTGCGTGCGCGCTGGCGCGCGCGGAGGGGGCGGGGTGAAAGGTCACGGCGGCGCAGCGGCGGGTCTTGGCTGGCTGGCGGGCAGGCGGGCTGGAGTGCTGCGAGCGGCCCCGTGTGCACATGTGGAGGAGCGGCGGCAGCCCCAGCCCCAGGGCAGCGGCCTGAGACGCCCTCGAAAGGCCGCGGCGGTGCCTAGCGAATCGTGCCCGGCCTCCAGCTCGGAGGCGGTGGCGGCAACGGCTGAGGAGGCGGAGGTCGGTGTGTGGAGTAGGGTCGCTCCCGGGCTCGGGGTGCGGCGGCGGCGACGGCGGCGGGATCGGCGGTAAAGACGGCCACGGCAGGCGGGGAAGATGAAAGGGTGAGGCAAGGGCGCCCGGGCAGCCCTCTGAGGGGACGGCGGCGAGGAGGAGGAGGAGAGCGGCGAGTGCGAGACGTGCCTCGCTCTCCGGGCCGAGGGAGGCAGCCTCGATGGCGGGCAGGGAGGGAAGGCGGCCTGGTCCCGGCGGCCAGAGCAGTCCTGGGCTCGGGGCTCGGGGAGACTGGAGGCCGAGGCGGGGATCGGAGCCTGGGCCTGGGCCGAGGCTGGGCCTCGGGGGCGCGCTGCTGGGGTGCCCTGGGAGGAGGGGGTCGCTGGCTGTTTTCTGGTGGAGGCAGTGAGCGAGCCGTGGCCGCTTCCTCCTGGTCTCGGCACGGGCCCCGGCCGGCCGGCGTTGCCGCCCCGCATGTGCCCCGACCCCGGGCATCCGAGAGGCACTTGTGGGCAATGGCCCACCCGGCAAAGAACTTGGGCAGGAAGGGGAGCTCGTGGTTTGACCGGAGATTCGGGTGTCAGAGGCGGGCGGGCGGGGGGAGGAGAGCCCGGCAGGCCGGGGGAGGAGTGCCAAGTAGTTGAGGAAGTGAGCGGGCTCTTCAGTAGGTGGAGCTCTTACCTCTCCCTGGTTGACCACTTAGCTCCTGCGGGCTGGGGGCCGGGGGCACCGGCTTTGTCTGGGCACCCACCGAAGTTTGCTGCTTCCTCCTGCGTCTGCCTGGGATGGCTCCAGTAGTTGCAGTTGGACAAAATGTTTCTCCTCTTCTTTTGTCCTAATTAAAATGTTACTGTGGTTATTTAAAAAAACAAAAAACAAACCCTAAACCAAAAAAAAAAAAACCAAAAAAAACCCAAAAAACCTAAAGCCATACTTGTATCTTAAGGTCCATTCTCAGAGGTTAAATTTTTTTAAATGTTGAATTAAGTCCTTCCTTGGAAGTAAAATCCCAAGATATACTTTAGTAAAATGAAAGTTTGTGCTCATATTTTGGTTCAAGATTGTGAACCTGTGGTTTTTGGATAAAAGCAGCCTGGTCCAAATTTATGGTTAAGACAAGGTTCTTCTAACTTTTCTTTTTTAGTAAACTAAGCAGGTTGGCCAAAGTTTATAGTTAATAAGAGGTACTATCTTTTTAAACGTTGTTGAAATTGGCTATTGGGATTATCAGAAAGTTCAGTGATTTAATTTGGCCTCAGTTTTGCTATACTTTTTTCTTTTTAAAAATTTTAAGTCTGAAATTTGTTTCGATGGTGACTTGTTGATTTTGAATCAACTTTTATAACAAAGTTAAAAAACATTTTGTCCTTAGGCAGAAATTTTTCCTAGGGTGTTATACACTTTGTATCTCTGCCTCCCGCTGTTGTCCTTATTATCAGCATAATGTCAAATGAGATAAGATAGATATAAAAGCATTTTTCAAAACCTTAAAACTGTTAGCTGCTATGATTAATCAGGCAACTACATTCTTGAGAGAGTTGACTTAACAGCACATTTATTGGTGCTCATGAAAATTTAACAAAAGGACTTGATGATGAGATAGGACTGTTAATATCTTTTATCCTAAAAGTTGTGTGTGGGTTTTTTTTTCCAAAGTCTGAAACCACTAATTAGC
Source organism: Gymnobelideus leadbeateri (assembly GCA_011680675.1). Lineage (NCBI taxonomy): Eukaryota > Metazoa > Chordata > Mammalia > Diprotodontia > Petauridae > Gymnobelideus > Gymnobelideus leadbeateri. The sequence continues at coordinate 477,139 of WOXC01003586.1, forward strand.
TTGAAAAGTGTGGGAAAGATAGTGAACTTGTATATTCTTTGGCACTTGAATTTTGTTTACCTGTGAATGACATAGGATCTATATATAGTCATCAATCTTATTTTGATTATTATCGTAGCATCAGATTCAGAGCTGGAACAGATTTTGAAGGCCTTCTGGTCCAAATTATTTTGTAGATGAATCAACAAGCCTAGAGAAGATTGTGGATTGCAGAACCAGGATGTGGATGCTTGACTGCAAATCCTTCACTCTTTCCATTTTTCTTTGCTGTCTCTCCATTTAGCATCATAAATTTATACCTAAAAATGGACCTTAAATAGGAATTCTTAACTTTTTTTTGTGTTAGCCACCCCTTTGGCAGTTTTGTCCCCTTCAAAATAATGTTTGTTATCTACACATAATTGGTGCAAACCCTACATTTCAGTTAGAAGTTAATAAAAAATAAAGATGTAATTTTTTTACCCATCAAAGTTCACAGACGCTCTGAAATTAATCCATTTACTTGTGGACCCCCACTTAAAAACCCTGACATAGTCCAACTCTGGTTGGTTCCTGGTTGATTCCTCCCGGCTGCTAGTGCCTCTTTTGTATATGTGTATGTGTACATTCTCTTTCCCATTTGCATATAAATTCTTAGGTTTCAGTTTTGTCTTTGTATGTCCAAGACCTGAACTTTACCTAGTTGGTGGATGGTAGGTTCTTAATAATTGCTTTTTGCTTGACAGAATTCAAGCCCTTTAAGGTAGGGTGATGAGAATAGGGAATACAGAGACAGAAATTAAATAGCCTGCTCTCAAGGAGTTAACACTCCCAGGTAAGCAAAAGTAATTGAACACTAACAGGAAGGCCTAATGTAAGAGAATGCAGTTAAGTGACTGGCCCAGGGTTCCACAAGTCACACAGATGGGATGTGAACTAAGTCCTTTGACACTATATTAAGTGTCAGAAAGTGCTCTTTCAGTTGTACTATGCTGCCTCATAGGAATTATGTCTACAACTTTACATAGAATTAGACTTTGTTCTAGATATCTGATTTATCTGATCTTTAACAAAAGAGTATCTGGAAAGTTCCCATTAAAAAAATACATAGGAGCAGTGTTACAAGATTGTTTAGATTTTCACAGGTCAGATTTGTACCCAGTTCTGATAAATACATATACTAGATAGCCTTTCTAATACCTTCAGTTTTCTTCCCCTTCATTTAAGTCTTTTCTTAGCAACCTATCACCCAATCCCAGCTCAGGAAAAATGCTTAATGCCACTTGTGGCATTCAGCTGTGTTGCAAACCTGCTGTTTTGTTGTTGTTCATTTGTTTCAGTCTGTATCCAACCCTTTGTGACCCCATATGGGATTTTCTTGGCAAAGATGGTTTGACATGGTTTGCCGTTTCTTTCTTCAGTGGATAAAGGCAAACAGATTAAGTGACTTGGCCAGGGTCACAGAGTGAGTGTCAGAAATCTGATATGAATTAAGGTCTTTCTGATTCCAGGCCCCAAACTCTATCCACTGAGCCACCTAGCTGTTTGTCATTTTCTTCTCTAGCTCATTTTACAGATGAGGAAATTGAGGCAAATAGAGTTAAGTGACTTATCCAGAGTATCTGAAGGCAGATTTTAACTCAGGGTCTCTTAACTTCAGAGCCAGCACTCTAACCACTGCACCAGCTAGCTGTACCAAATCTGCTATACCCAATAGAATAATAGTTGGTACATAAAACTCCTACTCACTTTAGGTCAGATTTTGCCTAGCCTAGTATTTCTCAAACCTGATCATAGCTGTATACATATCACTGTTACTGTATTCATGAAGCAAGAGTAAATAAATAACATCTATGCAGCACAGCCTGAGCCCGTATTGCTCATGGGGATTCAGTAATGTTTGTGAGAAATACCCATAATGCTAAGAAAGGGAACTGAAATAATATCATTTATTGGAAAGGGGTGTATAACTCACCCAAACTTACCTTATATGCTGTACCCAACCTAATAACTAGGGAAGCAATATTTATATTTTTATATATATATTTATATTTTTTAAATCCTGCTACAGAAAAGATGTTTTCTTTTTGTTCTGAATACAATAAGAGAAATGAGTATCTTTTTGTAGTATACTTAGTGCCTTTGCATATTTGTTTGTGCCCTAACCCTTATGCCTATACTGACACTAAAATAAGGAGAAATGTTATTCTCACCCCAACACGCTTAATTTCTCCTTAAACAACCTTAATGCCATCAGAGACTTTTCCAAGCAGAACATACTGTGTTTTTCCTAGAGCAAAAAGGGTTAAATTAAAGAAGTAGGTCTTGGGAAAGTGAGAACCAGTCGTCCTCCTGTCTTCATTGTTTCTCTTTCCTCCTTTGGTCTTTGGGGACAGACTTGAGAAGTGGATTTGACTATGTATTTTCAGGTTCCTCATGTGAAAAATGAAATGATTAATGTCCCCTTTCTATCACTTAGAGATCATAACCTTTTACTTCAGTGTCTATTTTATAAAAAAAAAAAAGTTTGCTAAGGTTTTGAAAGGCTAGATTGAGAGTTGGTAAATTGTAATGAAAAATTTCAGATTGAATGGTAAACTTCTTGGAACATAGTTGCCATTTCTAACCCCACCCCAAACAAGATATACAGAAATGTAGCTAAGCATATATGTGTCCTCACCTCCACATTGCTGTTCTTAACCCTTGCCAAGTGAACTAAAAACCTAGAAAGCCTAGAAAAACTTTATAAAATATACTGTTTAATTCAGTGTAGACAATAATTCCTAAATATGTCGTGACATAAATTCGATCTCCATGTCAAAACCCTGTTTCTCCAGTGCAGTTCAAGAGTTTTGCCAAAAAGGTAGTTTTCTCCCACCCCCTTAGGAATCACTCTGAAATAAATATTGTAGAAAGGGATGAACAGAAAGGATATGGCCAATGTTTTTTGATCCCTAATGGCTTTTTCTCCTTTGTTTGCTGAGTGGAGAGAATAATTCAATATTTAGCATTCATTTAACTAAGATGTATTAGTCTAATAGCTACTTTTATTTTTCCCCTGCACACACTTAAGACTTCTTTTCTATCCATTTCTAGTGTTCAGAAATAGAATATGCACAGCTATTGTAGCTTCTTTTCCTTGTCTACTCAGTGTATGGGCCCAAAATGTATTTTACTGTAATGGACTGTTGATCCTTACTGGATCATTCTCAGGAAATTTTGATTTTGAGAGTGGGATAGGTAGGTAGGTAGGTGATTAAATAACTGAGTAGTGGGAAAGGGTAGGAGCAGGGTACTAACATTGTTAAATTGTTAAAAAAGCAAGTTAAAGCAGAGACTCACAAATTATGTTAAAAAGAAACCTGAGGATAATTTTCATGTAGATTTATATGAAAACTGGAAAGATAAAGAAATTTTACATTGTTAGTAAAAGCTAAGAAAATGTTTTATTAGCCATTTATGCTCATATGCAGAGAGAGCTAATTTTCTTGGCTTATTCAACTTTAATTTTTGATATGTCCATAGTTGGTGGAGAGAAGCAAAGACACAGTCCTTTTGGTTTGTTACAAAGTGAATATAAAGAAGTATAGTTTCTTGGATATTTCTTTGCTTTTTTTTTTTTTTTTTGGAGGGCAATTGGGGTTAAGTAACTTGCCCAAGGTCACATGGCTAGGTTTTTATTTGTGTGTGCATTAAGTGTCTGAGGCCGGAACCGAACTCAGGTCCTTCTGACTCCAGGGCCAGCACTCTACTCACTGCGCCACCTAGCCACCCCTTGGATATTTCTAACAAAACTTGTTTGGGGGTTTTTTTACCCTAATTTTAGGGACATCCATGAGGGAAAAGATACTAAAATTTTAGTATCTTTAAATTTAGTATCATTACCAAATTTAAGGATTGAATTGTAGGAATTTGGGATGGAAAAGATCTTAGAAATGGTATAGTACAGGCCTTTCATTTTATAGATGAGACTAGTATAGGGAAAGTGACTTGGTTTTTCGTTTTATTTTTTATTGGGGAGATGGCAGTGTGAAGGTGAGATAATAAATACTTGCACAAATGGGAGGAGAGTATTTCAATTACTTCTATTGCTTTGGCACAGTTGGGGAGGTTACATTTATTTATTAAATGATACCAAGGTTTTGCTCTTGGGAGAAATTATAGTTGCTAAGCACTGAACAAGATAGTCCTTCCATGGTTTATGCCATTGCCACCATGATTTTGGTATTTCTGTTGCCTGAAGACAGGACAATCTAAAGTGTATGGTGCTACTGAAATGAGAATAGAAATCAAGGTAATCTAGGCAGATGGGAAAAGAAAGGTGAATATTGAGCATTACTAGTTTGGGTCATACTTTAGTACCTACAAATGTTTTAGTCTTATTGCTACGTGATGTTCCACTTTGTGGAGCAACTTAGTTCCTTGACAATGTACACTGTCGAATTTTATCATGGGATCATAGATCTAGAGTTGGAAGAGACCTCAGGCCTAGATCTAGTGAAGCCTCCTCATTTTAACAGATGAGGAAACTGAAGGCCTTCAGAAGTAACTTGCCCAAGGCATATAAATCAGAGGCAGAATTTTTTTCTCACTTTATCACACTACCTCTTTCACATTTTTGGTTAATGTTAAAATGGCTTTCTTTACCCATTTTGTTTTTTCTTGAAATTAATCTTAAACAAGGGAATATGCTATGGATAAATATACTTAAGGGTCTGTGATTCCTTGATGATGATGAGAAATGTGGCTTGACCAAAACCAAAAAAGCAGACTGACACCCATTTGCTCTTTTCAGTCTCAGCAGAGATGGGTTTAAGTCAATTGAAGTTAAAATGGCTCTTAGTTGAAGGTATGAATACAGGTAGAAAAAAATAAAAGGGAAAATACAAAATAGTATAGCTGTTACTAATGACAAAAATATAGATTATATTAAACTGCCTTTTTTTTTTTTTTGGACTCTACCTACACTGAGCTATGGTAAACTCTTGTTTAAAGACTATTTTAGTGATTGAGGTGTGTTAATAGAGACTACCAAGTACAACTACAGTTAATCAGTTTTCTTTTGTTTTTCCTATGCTAGGTACTCTAATGATAGGTTTGAAGCCATTATTAGTGATGCATGTTTGCTTTTATGACATATCTCTTTAGAACTAGTTAACCTCAAATATGGCTTTGATCTGCAGGGGGTAAGATCTTTTTTTTTTTTTTTTTGTATGGCATGGGTAGGTTTCAAACTTAGCTATGTTCTGGACATATCTGGTGTGGTGAACTGAACTCAGAACAGAAATTGTTAAATGGGGGAGAGAGAGAGTTGCAATATGAGAAGCACTTGGAAAGATGGGGGAAAACTTGCGATTACTTTCTTGGGCCTCTTAAAGCAATTAATTCTCAAATAGTTTTAGAAAACTCTAGGTTGGTCATGTAGGCAAACTCAGAGATTCTAATCTAGAGGAAAAGAGATCTCATTGGACCCAGGGGGCTTTTAATGTCACTCAATTTTGATCTATGCCTTCTCAGACTGAAAATTCCATACTATTTTATATGGATTATCCTGTGCACTTACATTTTAGTTTCTAGTGTGTATTATTGTCTTAACTAATTAGATTATATACTTTTTTTTTTGCTTTTTTTTTGGGAGGGCAATTGGGATTAAGTAACTTGCCCAAGGTCACACGGCTAGGTTTTTGTTTGTGTGTGCATTAAGTGTCTGAGGTTGGATCTGAACTCAGGTCCTTCTGACTCCAGGGCCAACGCTCTACTCACTGCGCCACCTAGCCGCCCCCGATTGCCCCCGATTATATACTTCTTAAAGCCAGACTACCTTCTTTCATCTTTGTGTCTTTAGTGCAGTATGTATCATATATGCATCTAGTAAGTATAAAATTAATTCAGTTCGGATTAGGGCATTTATTCTTGTTACTTATGATAAGCATTTAAAGTGCAATGAATACATAAGAATATATTTTTATAATAACCTAAACATTCCAGTATTTAAGCTCTAAATGAAGAAATATAATCTTAACACCTTTGAGTGACTTGCAGCTTATCATCCTTTCTCAGATTTGTAGAAACAGCCAGGGAATGTGAAATCAGATCAGGCAGGACAAAATACTTTAGTATTAGTTCCAGTGAGCAAAAAAGGGAGGAGTAGGGGGTTGGGAAAGTATTATCCAGGTAAATAGAGAATATATTGACTTTGTTAATAGGGAAAGGATCTTAAGCCTTTTCTATAAAAATTTAAAATTTATTTCTAGTCTTTCATGAAAATATATATTGGAATACAAAAAAGGGTTGTGTGTTGGGGACTTTTTTCGGGTAGAAATGTAGTCAACTGCAGTGTGAATTCAAGAAAAGTCTCCCATGTAAGACATTTTAAAACTTCAGAACCATTCCTTTGACTGTTATTACTTTTAACTCTTACAGGGGTTGAAAAGTTTTCCACTGAGTTCACTTTAGAACAAAAATTTGTTAGAAAAATTACTTCTGTTTGGTACATTACCAGTGTAAAAAACCTAATGATAAAATTACTCATTACTTTTTAATAAATCTAAATGGGTTTGCATAATTGTAATTGAATTTAAACAAAATAAAATTGTTTTCATATAGTGTTTTAGTCTGTCTTTTCAGGTTCACTAGGTGGACTACAAAGTGTCTGCAGTGCTATACGTACAAGACATAACAAAACAATCTTTATAAAGAATGTACTTTTGTTTGGACTCTTATTTATACATCATCTTTGCAGTAAAGAGTAATATGGTTCAGTATTTACCAAGTAGTAAAGGTGTTTTATTGTAAAGTACAGCACTCCTCTGTAACCCTGAGGTTAAAACTTTTTTTTTCTTTTTGGAGGGGGGGAAGGCAGGGCAATTGGGGTTAAGTGATTTTCCCAAGGTCACACAGCTAATACATGTTAAGTGTCTGAGGCCTGAGCTCAGGTCCTCCTGACTCCAGGGCCCGGGCTCTATTCACCTAGCTGCCCTGAGTTAAGAGCTCTTAAGATCCTTACAGATCCTCTTTCCTAAATAAGCACTCCAAAACTTCTATTTCTGAATTATATAATAGATTTTACTGGGCATATGCAGTAGTATTGTAACCCAGATGTGTCAAACTCATGGCCTTGGGCCACCACAACTATCAAGTGCTATGGGAACCATATTAAAGTGTAAAGGTTTAACAAAGTAAATAAAAATAAAATGTAGCATAAATGTTAATTTGTGGTTTTCTAATTATACTGCTCAGTGGATCCTTTTTGGGGGAGCGCTTGACAACACTGTTGTAGTTCAATTGTTTTCTGTTTTAAATCAGACCTGTGATTTTATTGGTTTAGGAAACTCCTTTAATGCAGATTGGCATTTCTGAAAATTTAGTCTTAGAGATTGCCTGGGACACAGTAAATGACTTGCCTAGAGTAAGGCTGCCAGTATGTCTCCACTATGAGCGCTGCCTTTCTTTTTACTTAAAATGATTACAGACTTGACTCCCAAGTTTATCACTGTGAAACAATTAAAAAAAAAAACAATCTCTGAATGTCTTTTGACTTTGACGAAGTTGCGTATGTATCACAATCCCTACCATTTTGGGAAATGTGGGCAGATAGTTTTTGTTCTTATTCTCTTTCTTTTTGGGTACCCTTGACATTGTTGCTAAATTTATTTGGCAGCTTTTCCTTTGTAATTTCTAAACTTGCCCGGGCTTCCTATTATTCCAAGTTAAGTCAACAAACATTTATTAGGAGTCCTATTATGCCTTTTCTAGGGCCTCATCATCTTGTTGTCTGAAGATTATTGCATTTTGGATAACCTTACCTTTGGTCAATTCTGTCTTAATTCCCTTTTCTCTTTAGAAATCAAGGATTTGATTTAAAACTTTTTATTTGAAAGTGGCATTAATTCTGAGCTTTCCTCCAGCCTCCCATCTAGTATGCTTTTTTACCTAAATGAACCCTGGTGCAGTTTACATGGTGTATCCCAAGGTTTAATTCACAATTGATGGCTTTGGGCATAGTAAACACTAAAACTGTGACATAACTGGTTTTCATCATCGCTGATAATTTGCATCCCTAGGCTTTATGCCTCTCCTTGGGTTCTGATCCTAGATTCCAGATTTCCTGTTGCAGAAGTGGCAGACGTGTGGCTGGGAGCAGCATTCTGGCCAGAACGCTCCCAAGTATAACCCGAACCCATCTGACTTTAATGTTAGTGTATTAATAAGAAAAAGAAATAGGTAAATGCATAATTTCTTTTCTAGATCAATATGCAGCACACAGATCCCTTGTATACAGTTTAGTGGCCCCCTTTCCATTTGAGTTTGATACCACTTTTCTACTGGTTCTTTCCATCTCAGACTCAACCTAGAGTTAGCTGCTTCCCTGATTCCCATCACTTCCCCTCAGCTCTTTTTAGTCCAGCCTATATGTTGCTATTAGAGTACTCACTGTGCCTCTAATTTTTTTTTGTGTGGTCTTAGGCTAGTTACTTAACCTCTAGGACCTAGTTTCCTTATATAATAGTAGTAATAATAATAATATTGATGGTAACTTGGCATTTATCTACTACTTAATATACACATTTGCATTTTGGTCCTTGTAACAACTCTGAGATAGAGTGCAAATATTTATCTTCATGTAACAGATGAAACTTAGGCCAATGATTTGCCCAAGGTTCTAAAGCTAAGCAAAAACTTGAGCCCAGTTTGTCTTCTTTTTTATGGAGTGCTCTTTTCATCATAACAAAGGTGCCCACCAAATAAAGGAGATGGGTAAAAGTAACTGTGTCTCTTAGCCTGTGAATAATCTTAAGTTTCATCATGTCATTTTGGCTCCTTAGGCTTATCCACCTTTAACTTACAATGTGCATCCTTCACCTCTGGCCAGAGTGATTTCCTCTAGCTGGAAAATCAAGTTTAGAATGCTGAGGATATGGATAGCATTGTGCTTATTTTATATACCATGGAATGGTGTGTGCAAGGAGACCTGCCAATTTGAGGGCAAATCTAGGACAGTGACTATTTGAAACAGTGTAGTATAAGGCCTAAAGAGTGGCATTATTTGGAAAGGATTCATATAGGCAAAAAGTTTAGAGAAAGGGGTTCACGGAGAAACAACATGAGCACAGGGGCAAATGTTTACAGGGTGAGATGAGTGAAAATATATCCCTGGGAGAAGAAAGTTGGAAGGATAAATTAAGGATAAGACTTATTGACCTTAACTTACAGGATAAAGCTTTGATTTTGTCTTTTTGGTGAAATCTATTTTTATTAAGTTTTATTCTCCAGATCATAGATTTAGAGCTGCAAGGGACCTTAGAGATAGATTACTTATCTCACAGCATTCATGTGAAGCTCAAATAAAAGTATGTAAAATTCTTTATAAATTTAAAAAAAAATTTTTTCTTTTTCATCAATAAGCTTTTTCTCCCCTCCTCATCTCTTTACCCATTAGGAAAAAAACAATAATAAAAAAAACTTTATTTTAAAAATTCATAAACAAAACAAATTCCAAAATTTGGCCATGTTCAAGAATTTACTTATGCTGCATATTGAGTCTTTCTTCCCTCTGTCATGAGTTGGGGAACTTGCATCATCATTAATTTTCTGGAATTATGGTTGGGCCCTGCATTTATCTGAATTCTTTCAGAGTTGTTAGTTTTTAGTCTTTGTAACTGAGTAAATTGTTCTACTGGTTCTGATAATTTCACTATCAGTGTATGCAAGTCTTCTAATTTTCTCTGAAAGGATCCTCTTCATTTCTTTTTTTTTTCTTCTTTTTTTTAATTAAACAAATGCTTTATTAACTTCTGGTTTACATCATTCATTTCCACCAGATTATGAGTTACATTTTTCCCCCATTTTTTTCCCTACGCACCACCCCAGAATAGCAGTCCCACTAGATATCCCCTCATCCAATCTGCTCTCTCCCATATCTTCTCCCATACCCCCTTCGACTTTGCCATTAGGGCAAGGTGAATCTCTGAGCCCCACTGCCTGGACATCTTATGAAACATTTAATTTTAAAACTTCAATTTTCAGATCCATTCCCTTTCTCCCTTGTCACCCACTCTCTCTGAGAAGATAAGCAATTCAGTATGTGTTGTACATGTATATCTATGCAAGACATTACCATAGTAGTTATATTGTAAAAGACTGCTTATATTTCCCTACCACCTGTCTCACCTCCCACCTAGTCCATTCCCTACTTTGATCCTGTCCCTCTTTGATAGTGGGTACTTCTAACCTCCCCTCTCTCCAGAATGTCCTCCCCTCCATCATCCCCCCTCTCATCCCCCTTTCCCCTACTCAGGAGAGTGAGTGAGGGTAAGATATTCCATTTAGTATGTATGTGATTCTCTCCTTGAGCCAATTTCAATGAGAATATGCTTTTGCCTTTTTGCCTTCCTGTTCTTCCCCTCCCCTGCAACTACTTCCCCTTGCCTCTTCTACAAGAGATAGTTTGCCTTACCCTGTCTCTCTCCATCTCCTCTTGCCACTTTCCTCTCTCATCTCTTGACTTCACCCCTTAAGAATCATCCCTTTCTTGGGGGCGGCTAGGTGGCGCAGCGAGCAGAGAGCCAGCCCTGGAGCCAGAAGGACCCGAGCTCAGCTCTGGCCCCAGACACCCAACACACAAACAAAAACCCAGCCACGTGAACCTGGGCAAGTCACCCAACCCCAATTGCCCTCCAAAAAAAAAATCATCCCTTCCCATCAAATTCAACCTGTGCCCTCTATCCATGTATACCTGTGAACATATGCTATGTACCCTTCTTCAATTATTTTCATAATGAGAAAGGTTTCATCAAACACAGTTATTGTTTTCCATGTAGGACTGTAAATAGTCCAACTTTGATAAGTTCCTTTTGATTTCTTTTCCTTGATTACCTTCTCAAGCATCTCTTGCTTCTTGTGTCTGAATGTCAAAATTTCTATTCAGCTCTGGTTTTTTCCTCAAGAATGCTTGAAAGTCCTCTATTCCACTGAATGACCATATTTTCCCCTGAAACAAGATACTCAGTTTTGCTTGGTAGGTGACCCTTGGGTTCATTCCCAGCTCTTTTGCCCTCTGGAATATCATATTCCATGCCCTTCTATCCCTCAATGTAGAAGCTGCCAGGTTCTGGGCTATTCTGATTGTGTTTCCACAATATTGAAATTGTTTCTTCCTGGCTGCTTGTAGTATTTTCTCCTTGATCTGGGGATTCTGGAACCTGGCTATAATATTCCTGGGTGTTTTCTTTTGGGGATCTTTTTCAGGAGGTGATCTGTGGATTCTTTCAACCTCTATTTTGCCCTCTGGGTCTAAAACATCAGGGCAATTTTCCTTGAAAATTTCTTGAAGGATGATTTCTAGGTTCTTTCTTTGATCATGGCTTTCAGGTAGTCCAATAATTTTTAAATTATCTCTCCTGGATCTATTTTCCAGGTCAATGGTTTTTCCCATGAGATATTTTACATTGCTTTCTATTCTTTCATTTGTTTGGATCTGTTTAACAGCATCTTGATTTCTCATAAAGTCACTAGCTTCCATTTGCTCCAGTGTAACTCTGAAGGAATGAATCTCCTCAGTGAGCTTTTGAGATTCTTTTTCCATCTGGCAAATTCGACTTTTTAAGGCATTCTTCTCATTGCCTTTCTGAGCCTCTTTTGCCATTTGAGTTAGTCTAATTTTTAAGGTGTTATTTTCCTCAGTCAGGCTGTTGACTGTCATTTCATACTTATCTTGCATCTTTTTCATTTCTCTTCCCAAATTTTCCCCCACTTCTCTTATCTGCTCCCTAAGGTCCTCTGTGGCCTGTAGCCAGCTTGTATTTTCATTTGGGGCTTTTGGTGCAGGAGTTCTGACCTCACAGCCCTTCTCCATGCTTTGAGCCTCTTTGCCCCTAAAATAGGAGTCCAATGTTGAACTTTTCTGTTTATTTTGTTTCGTTTGCCTAGGCATGTTGCCACTTAATTACTTGATTTTTGGGCTTGTTGCCACAGTAGGACTCTGCCACCAGACAGGAGCTTCCGCCCAAACGTGGGGTCTTCACAACTTCCGCCAGTTGGGTGGCCTCTGTAAAGCCTCCACCCACTCTGGCAAGTTGGATACCCACCCCAAACTTCCCCCCCAGACCACAATCCAGATCCAGGCAGTTTAAAGCAAAAGGGATTAACCCCCAGACTGATTGCTGGATCTTCTTACAGTTTGCAGACCAGGAGCTAGAGCCACTACTGAGGCTGCAAAATGGCTTCTGTGCAGCTGTTTCTTCAGCAGCTTTTTGCCCCCAGGGGAGGAAGCCACGTGTTCCCCAAATACTGGTCCCAAAGTCCATAGGGCACTAACCTCTCACTTTGTCCTAGGCATATCTGTGCTGATAATTCTGGAATCGCCACAATTGCTGGTGTTCTGGGGTCCCTCCAGCTGGCTGAAGACCCAGCCGCCCTGGGGCTAAAACCACGGACCTGGCCTCGGCTCTGCGGGCTTCGCTGTCGCTTCCCTAGCACGCAGTGCTGCCTGCGCCGAGAGCGCTGTGCTGGCCGCTCCCTGCAGGGCTGCTGGGCTGTCCTCAGCAGGAGGTTAGCTTCTCTGTGCCGTTCTGTGGGTGCTGTGGCTCCAGAAGTTGTTCGGAATCCCCTTTCACATTGTTTGAAATTTGTGTGGGGCAGAGCACATTGGAAATGCTGTTTCTACTCTGCCATCTTGGCTCTGCCCCTCTCCAGTCCCTCTTCATTTCTTATAGCAATGCAGTATTCAGTTATGTTCATAATATCATAATTTATTTGTTCCTCAATTGGTGGGCATCTCTTAGTTTGTAGTTCTTTGTTACTACAAAAAAAAGAGCTGCTATAAATACTTTTGTAGATATGAGTCCCTTAATCTTTGCACTCTTTTAGATGTGTTCTAGTGGTCTCACAGGGTTTAATTTTTATGGAATAGCATTGAGATCTTGTAGCCTTTAAATTATTGTTGCTAAAGACCTTGAATAAATGTATTATCCTAATCATAATTGAGATTACAAATTAATACTTGCTTCACACGTTGAGAACTTAAGGTTCTTCATTTGTGTTCTTTACTCTATTGAGAGTTACTCAGTATTCTGTGTATAGTGTTTTTTACTTGAGGCTGTGATAGAATGCTCTTCAGGACAGAAATACTCACAGTTTTCCAGTAAGACAGATCTCATTGTCTTTTTCTCAGTATTTAGATAAATTTAAAGAATTTAATCTTCTGATACAACTGTTGATCTGTTTAAATTTCTACCAAATATAGTTCTTAGCCACTACTAAATTAAACTTCTTTGCATTGGATTAATTCTGATAGGCTGCCAAAGTAAGATTATCATATGTAAATTAAATTTTTATTAAGAATTGATTTTATATACTGTATTGTAGTTCTTTTTATTGAATATTTCTTGAAATAAGAGACCCATTAGGTTAGAAATTTCTTAAAACATTTTTATTGTAATTTATTTTTCCTATACTTAGGAATACCATCAGAATTTTAATTTTTCTTTAGTCATAAAATTTCCAGTGCTACACTTTTTTTTTTTTGCTTTTTGGAGGGCAATTGGGGCTAAGTAACTTGCCCAAGGTCACATGGCTAGGCTTTTGTTTGTGTGTGTTAAGTGTCTGAGGGCGGACTGAACTCAGGTCCTTCTGACTCCAGGGCTGGCACTCTACTCACTGCGCCACCTAGCTGCCCCCAGTGCTACACTTTTGAAAAAGGACAGGGTCTAAGTAGAAAATAAGAGTAAGTGGGGGCTGGGATAGGATGGAGGGAAATACAGTCTTTCACAATATATCTTCTGTGGAAACGTTTTGCATTTTAACTACATATATACAACCTATATTGACTTGCTTATCTTCCCAGTGGGGGCGGGTGAGGAGGGAAGAAGGGAAAGAATCTGGAAATAAAAGTTTTTTTTAAATGTTATTTTTTCAAAATTGGTTTTTTACATGCAACTGGGAAATAAGATATACAGGCACTGGGGTAAAGAAATCCATCTTGCCTACTAGAAAGTTAGAGGGGGGAATGGGAAATAAGAGAGCAGATTGGGAGAAGTGGGGTATTCACTAGGCTTACTATTTTGGGGTGGGAGGTAGGGGAAAGATGGAGAGAAAATTTGTAACTAAAAATATTGTGGAAATGAATGTTGAAAACTAATTTAAAACTAATTAAAAACTAAAAGTAAACAGATTTTTAAAAAAAAGATCATTGTACATGAAACTGCAAATCCATTTTATGTAAGTTTTGCTATTCCTTTTAAATAATAGTTATAATGTAAAAAAAAAATTCCAGTGCTAATTGGCCTAGGATATAATAGTTTAATTCATCAGCAGAGGTTGCACTATAATATTTTATTCTAGTGATTCTTAAATTTGAGGATTCTTACTACTTAAAAAGTAGTTAAATAATTGAGTACTTAAGAAAAATCTAGTTTGCAGATCATAAGAAATCATTTTTTACATAGCTTTGTGTCCTTTTCTGCATCTGTTCCTGTGTATAATGTACTTCTTAATTCCTGAATCAGAATACAGTTTATTTCTAGGCTGTGTGCTACTTTCTGTATTCCTATAGTGTTAGAGCCAAATCACCATTGTTGCCTTCTTTGCTGCCACTCATTATATAACTCAGTTTTTCCTACTTCATAGAATGTTATAGAGTTAAAGGGGGGGCTTTGACAGCTTTCCACCTCCAATGTCCTATTATACTAAGGAAACTGAGATAAAGAGAAGTTATGACATGTGGAAGGTCACAGAGTAGTTTAATTATGGAGCTTAATTAGAACCAGTGTCTCTTGGTTCCTGATCTAATGTAGTTACAGAATACTGTATACAGAAATTTTTCATCAGGAAAGAAACCAAATGGAAGTGTTAGTTAAGAACAGAGAAGATTGAAAAGGACTTAACTAAAAAGTAACTTTTAGCAAATGAATTAAATTCTTAATTTAACTATAAACAGCATGCTTTGAAGGTCTCCTTTTTCCTATTTAAAGTCCCTATCTTTAGTTCCTCAGTTGTCAGTGTGTTGGAACACTTTAAAATACCAAAACATCTTCTGGGATTTGAAAGTTCAAGGAGCATTGTGCAGTTACTTAAATATGAAATGAATACATAATTTTTGTGAAAATGCTTGTTGTATCTCATAAATCCAAGAAATAACCTTTGTTTCAGAGAGTTTGAGACAATATAAAATAAATAAAAAATACTTTACCTTATCAGAAAATGGGGTAAGTGGTATGGTATTTCCATGTAGAAATAATTCCTTGCACCCTGTGGAGTATAGATGTGTTGATCTTTCTAGCTACTGAACAGGTTATTTGTATAGCGAATTTGGTCTTTCCTGCTGTATAGGCAAGAATACCACCCCATGTCTTCCTAGCTTTGTACATTCCTCTCTTAAGTGATTATAGATCTCATTTAGGAGTCTGCAGTATTCTATAAAAATTGGGAAAGAGGCATTATATTGATTGGTAGTTATTATGTTTCTGTTTTAATGAAGTATATTATCATTTCCCCTGAAAATATTATTCTGTGTTCTTTTAGAAATATTGAAAATTGATCCTTCAGTGCCCTCCCAGTTGTCTTCTCCAGCACAAAACTATGTATACAAAGTTTAATCCCACTGTTCTTCCCATCTAATTTTCTTGAGTGCCATTTGCCTTTCCTTGTAGATAGACACGGGAGTTGGGAGTGATAGCACACCCAGACCACTGGTCCTCCTTCCAGCCCAACCTTCAACAGTCATTCTTTCTAGGGGTCAGCTCATATTGAGATGGGTTCAGCCATCCCCACCAACTGTCACCCATGACACAGTCAAGCCAGTCTCAGAGAAGCTATAGGGCAACTTGAGAGTCAGTGTTAAGCAAGTCAAGCCACCACAACTACCTTGACTGCTACCTCCTCTGGAAGCTTAATTGAGACAGTGAAGGACCCTAAACCTGAGACTTGGGAATACCAATGCTTCTAGTTCAACCATCATCCTGGAAAACAACCCCTGGGGAGATGTAGTCTCACAGCTGTTCTGTAGGTGCTCCATCTGCAGAGACCAAAGACTTAGAAAAGAAAGTTTTTGTCACCAAAGTCCTTGGAAGTATTTAATGGTTCAACATCAGAAACCAATGTTATTTTATTGGTGGAAATGACATTAAAGAGACATTACCATCTGCTTTGCCATTGTACCCTTAGATATGTGGGATCTTTCTGTCCAGTTTGCTTACTAAACTTTCCGTTTGTGTTTTCTCCTTCGTTAGAATGTGAATTCCTTAAGAGTAGGGGCTAGTTGTCTTATTTTTCTGTTTGTATCCCCAGGAATTTAAATTTAGCTTGATGCTTTACTTATTTATGATACTTTATTGATTTATCAATAACATTTCAGGGACTGTGATAGTGAAAGGAAGTTATTGACAGTTTGTCTATTTTTCCTTCCAGTATCATTCTTTACTGCCCCCTTACTCATCTTAGTTGAGTCTCTAATCAAACTTCTACAGATTTTTTCCTTCAAGTGATAGTATTTTAAGGTGATGTTGAATATGATCTTCCACTATTATCTTCTGTGAGATTCTACAGTCTGTCCTAAGCCAGTGTTGTCCCTGGCTTTCAGATCTTTATGCTTGGCAAGGATCAAGTGTTTTGCTATCAGGAGTAAATCAGTTAAATTTTTTTAGGAAATGGTAATAGTCTTTGTTAGTATATCTTTTATCCATTGCCACTTTTTTCCACTAGTAGTTTATTTAAATGCTTCAATTATACCACATCTGGTTGGGTTGTTTTTTTTTTTTTTATAGTTTGGTATTAGTTTTGATTTTTACATTAGCAGCATATGTGTATAAAATACACACAGAATTAATTAAATAAGTGACTACATCAGTAGCCATTCACTTCTTGTCTTGAGATAGTGTCAGTTTTTATTTTTTTACAGTGTTATTTGTTGCTAATTTTCTTGAACCTCTCCTGACTCACTTCTTGATGAAAATATTCTGTATGTATTATAGGTATGAAGTTTCTTTGTAATTTTTAAGTCTTTGGGCTTTGTTTTCTTTTTTCCTAGGATATATATTTTTTGCTGTTCCCTCCTATGCTCATTTATAGCACTTAAGTTACTGAGAATTAAAGTATTTGTGGATTTTTGTTTGGAGTGTCTTAATGAATTATTTTTACTATATCCTTACCTCTTCTATCTCTGTAACAAATGCTTGGTCATAAACTAGAATAATCCTCATGGTGGTGTGGTCTTTTTACCAATGAACATCATGTAGTACCAGTGAACATGAGTAGTACTTCAATAGGAGGTGGCAAAGTATCTCATGAAATGATGTTTCTTGTTGCCTTTGAAAGCACATTGAAACTAATCCAACTGACTTCTTATGTGTTTCTACGTGAAATATCAGCAGATTTTCAGTTTGGGTGCAGCTTCTTTTTGTTGTAGTACAAATAACAATTGATTCAGCTCCTTTAATAAAGTGTTCATTTGGTCACTGGTCAAGATAACAGGTTTATAGTGCCAACAATTAAGGTAATGTATATAAGTGGTCTAAAAACTGATTTTTAAGCACTCCATGCCCCTTTTCTTTAAGTCAGCTGAATTGGTTGAGGGTTAATCCAGGACCAGAGGCCATTTTATATTTCTTTAATGTTTGTTAATTGTCATGGCCAAAGAATTCATTTTTAGTGACCTGCTTTGTGTTGATAAACCTCTCTGTTCTGTACTAGGCTGGTCCTTGGAAAGGAGATCACCTATTGCTCAGACTTACTAAAACTTTACTTTCTGGTATTTTAAAACCCAGCAGAGCTTGCACTTGACCTACAATAGCTTTAGAAAACTTAGTCACCTCTGTCCTGTACGCCATCAGAGTAGGACTTGATGAAGCATTCAGATATCATCACAGTTACACCTATTCTAAATAAATGGCTTTGGGGAAATGGTGGGCATGAATCCAACAGACTCTTCAGTATGAGGGTCAGATTTCTGCCTAGATTATATCTGCTGTTCATAATTCTAGCAGAACAGAAAGAGGAGAGGGGTAGTGGGAAGCAACCCACACATTTTAATCTTTCTTATTCACTTGTCATTGGGGACAGTGACATTTTCAACTCCTTAGATTTTTAACCCCTTAACAGTAAATTTAAACAGTTTGGTAATCCTAATCTAGAAGTTTAGGTATTTTTATTTATACATTGTCAGTGTTCTAAAGAGTTACTTCTATGTGTTTTCACAGATGTCTTCAGAAGATAAGATTGTGTAAAGTCATTTCAAAGACACATTTACTGGTATAATCTATAATACTTTGTGCATTAATCTGGATTCTTAGCAATTCTGAATTACAAAGCATAGCCAGTGAAATTTTTTGGCTGCTTATTGCCAAATAATGCTTTCCTAAAACTATTTTCAGGCTTCTCATTTGCCTCCTGATTTGTGACTTTAATGTAGCATGATCTATTTATTTACTAAGGTATATTTACAAGTTGATGATACTGCTCTGCTATATTTAAAATACCCACAGGCTTAAATTTGAGCCAAGTGATCAGTTACAGAAGTATCTATTTCAATCAGACCTCACTGTAAGAGAACTATATTTGAAGTTGAATTTTGCTGACAGGATTCAGTGTAATAAGCACGTCTGAATAGCCTCTGGTATTCTAGTGATGATAAAGCTTTATACTGTCTACTTTCTACAAAAATCTATTCTACAGCAGTTAAACATTGTCCTATGTTCAGGGTTACTTTTTCCTTTCTGCTCAACTTCCTGTCTAGCTTTTACTGATGTTTTTAATCACTCTACCTGTCAAACTAAAATACTCTTGTTGTAATATAAACTGCTTTCTATTCTCCAAATCCCTCAGAAAAGATGGAGTATAGCTAGTCTGCTCTTTCTCTGTAAATATTTCATGTACTTAAAAGCTAGTTAGGTATGTAATGGTCAACCTCACAACTGGACTATGACTTTTACTTATTTCTTTTGAGTCATAATGGTAGTAAGAAGAAAGCCATGGGCACAAAGCAAAATATTTTTGGTTAGAAAGACACCTAGGTTCAGATGCTAGCTTAGCTTTGTGACCATGAGCAAGGCTCTTTGAGTTTGTTTCCTCCTATAAAATACTTAACTCATAGGATTATGAGTCTTAAGGCTGTATATTAATGTAGGCTTTGAAAAAAATTAATAAAATAGTGAAAAATGAGCTGGGGAAAGAGTAGTCATTAATGGGTCAGTGTCATCTTGGAAGAGAAGTAATATCTTTAGAGTGTGGTGTTCTCCCCTCCACCCCCCAGCCCTGTTTGTCAAAGAATATTCATGCCAGATAAAGATAGATGTGACATACATATCAAATTATCAGAAGATACAAAATTAGAAATGATAGCTAGCATTTGTTATCATTTAAGTTTTTTAAAGTGCTTTACAAATATCTTGTTTTACAATAACTGTGGGAAACTGAGCCAGACAAGGTTAAGTGACTTGTCCAGGGAGACAGATAGATAGATTAGATTATATAGATAGATATATTATCTGTTTCTGCAATGAAAATGGGTTGAACAAATTAATATATAACTAGCTTTAAATACTGGGGCTTATTAAGGTTCTTAATAAGCTCGTGAAATAAAATGATGAGAATTTAATGTCATATCATCATTTGTTATTTTGAAATGCTTACTTTTCAATTGTCTTTTGGAGTTATTACTTCAAGAAAGGTTCCCCCCCCACACCCTTCTACTTTATTCTTAGTATTCAAAAACTCTAACTATATTCAAGTAAAAGGCAATTGGGGTGGGACACGGAGAGGGTAGTGGGAGTGAGGAGTAGAGAAAAACAGGTTTAAAGTTTGACTCAGCAATTTTAAGAGAAATTAAAACATAGATTTTTTGTATGAGCTATGATCATAGAATAAGAATTAGAAAAGGACTTTAGAGGTTATCTAGTCCAAACTCTCTTTGCCATCTTTTACTGATAGAAAAATCAGACACAGGAGTGAAGAGAATTGTCTAAATTTATTTATTAAGCATGTAGATAGCTTCCATTTTTACTATACTTTGTATTTTGCCACCCATTTATTCATTATTACCTAATGTTGGTAGCTTTTTTTCTTTTTTTTTCTTTTTGGAGGGCAGTTGGGGTTAAGTAACTTGCCCAAGGTTACAGGACTAGGTTTTTGTTTTTTGTGTGTTAAGTGTCTTAGGCTGGATCCGAACTCAGGTCCTTCTGACTCCAGGGCCAGCACTCTACTCACCGTGCCACCTAGCCGTCCATGTTGGTAGCTTTTGAAAGATTTTGAACAGAGGAATGACATGATGGAATTTGTGAATGAGGCAGATTACTTAGGGCATTGTGAAGGATGGATTGGAGGCAGGACAGGATAAAAGTGAGGACCTTTTAAGTTATTGCATTAATACTGGAGAGTAGTAATGAACACCTACAATAGTAGGTGTCAAGAATTTAAGGACAGGAGATATTTGAAAAAGTAGAATAAACAGATTTTCATAATATTTAAATTATGAGGGAAAAGGAAATACTAAAATGAAGATACTGTTATCAAGGTTTAGGGAAATTGGGTGAATGGTGGTACCACTAAAGTCAAAATGGGTTAGGGGGTGAGATATGCTTAGTTTTAGATAAATGTTAGGCCAGTAAACTTTCTGTGAAAGGACATTTTTTTTTAAAGCAAAGTCTGTTCGTTTTAGATCCATTCAGAATTTTTTTGTAGAACTAAATGTTGTTCAAAGTGTTTCTCTTTGAAAAGTCATTTTGTTGTGATATTTGAAATATGTTGATGTTTACTTTTTTATAACATTTATTTGCATTTAGGAGCAAAGGTGACACCACTAGGTGAAGATACAAAAGGCATTTTTTGATACCAAAAATAATTTAAAATTTTTTGATTGGAAAAGATGTTAGAGGTTATCTAACCCAATCCCCTAACAAATTCAAGAATTTCTTTTACAGCAGTTTATGTTCATCTATCCTGTGATTCCAGTTGAGCAATCTCTTGTCACTGGACAAGTTGCCCTCTTGGGCAACTCTGATTTTCTTTTTTTTTTTTTCTTTTTACTTAAATTTTATTTTTAATTATTAACCATTTATTTTCCCTCCTTTGCACCTCCCCAAACTCACTGAAAAGAAATAAAAGAAGAAAGAATCCCTGTTTCACATAAACACAGATATGTAAAACAAATTTTAACATTGTTCACGTCCAAAAATGCATTCCTTATTCTGCATATTAATGCATTATGTCTGTCATGAGACATTCTTCTTTTTACCAGTCCTCTGGAATCACAGTCATAATTGTCTAGTTAATCAGAGTTCTTAAGTCTTAACAAATTGTTCATTTTTATAATATTGATGTAAACATAGTACATGAACTTCTCTGGTTCTGCTCAGTTCACTCTACATCAGTTCTTGCAAGTCTTTCACACCACTTCGAAACCATCTGTTTTCTCCTATTCTATAGCACAATAACACATTCATAATACAACAATTTTTTCAGACATTCCTCAATTAGTAGATGCCCTTTAGTTTCCAGGTTTTTTTTTTGTCACCACAAAAAGAGCTGCTATAAATACTTGTGTACATATAATCTTTTACCTCTGGAATATACAGCAATCATATAGCTGGATCAAAGAGCATGCAATGTGTTTAGTAGCTTTTTGTGCATGGTTCTAAATTGCTTTCTAGAATCATTGTATCGCAACTCTGATTTTCATAGCGTTATTTTTACCTCTGAATTTGCCATCCATTGGTACTTCCTAGATAAAAGTCCACTGATCTAAAAGCTCTTGAGGAATTATGTTAGCAGATTTTTGATAAAGTCTTTTAGTAAATATTGTACTATTGGTGTGTCTTTTTTTTTTAAGGACAGGTAGGTGTCAGAAAGACTGGAGTTCAAATCCCTCTTTAGACACTTAGTAGCTATGTGACTCTGGGAAAGTCATTTAATCCTGTTGGCTTCAGTTTCCTCAATTGTAAAATTAGCTGGGGAAGGAAATGGCAGAACACTCTAGGACCTTCCCAGAAAACCCCAAAAGGAATCATGAAGAGTTGAACATGACTGAAGCCACTGAATAGCAACAAAAATCAATATTTCAGCAATTTTTTTCCCTTAGGGCCCATCACCTGGTTGTCTGCCAGGTAACAAATTTTTTTTGGTCACAGCAACTCTCAGAGATTATCTCCGAAATTGCAAAGGGGTTATAATCTACACTATTAGGAGAAACTGTGTTGCACAGACATAAAATATTAAAACATCCCTTCCTGACTTTTGTATTTACTTGGTATCTGAAAGTTGCAGCTTTATTCATTGACTTCTGACTTTTATTTTCAACTGTATTATTTTGTTCACTTCTTTTAGATGGGTTGTCCTATTATAGTAGCAACCTTGTGAAGTGATTGAATATTTTGTTTTGTCTTAGGTTGAAAATTAGGGTGAAAAAATTGTTTCACCAAATACAAAATGTTAACAGGCTGTCATTTTAGCTAATTGTGCCCTGAACAATATTTGTCTTATTATAATAGCATTATATAATTATACTTTTCTGGTAGAATTCTTATTTTTTACCATGAACAATATTTGTCTTATTATAATAGCATTATATAATTATACTTTTCTGGTAGAATTCTTATTTTTTACCATGCAAAAAGATTATGTTGAATCATTTAATTCTAATGTAGGAAAATAGGAATGTAAGTTCATTATTCATATAGAATTTAGGCCTTTCTGGCATGTTATTGAAGTGGTACCAGTAATTGTCATTTGTGGGGGTATTGAGCACATTTTGGTTTGTTCCAGTAGCCGGATCGAGCTGGGAGACGTGACACCACACAACATTAAGCAGTTGAAGAGGTTAAACCAGGTCATCTTTCCAGTTAGCTATAATGACAAGTTCTACAAGGATGTGCTGGAGGTTGGCGAACTAGCAAAACTTGGTATGTGGCTTATGTTTTATTGATATTTCTGACATTGAAATATTAGGACAGTGTACTTTTCTACAAATAAAATCCATTATGATTTAGTTTGACAAAGATTAACTTTGATAACAAAGAGGCAAAATGGTTTAGTAGGTAAGAAGAACCTTAGAGTCAGGAAGGACCTGGCTTTAAATCCCCTCTGATATATCAACTGTCATCATGGTTCTAACCAAGGAAACCAAACAACTACTGATAGAGGAAGGAGACCAAATAAACTTTGCTTAACATTGTCTGTTGAACCTCAAACCTTTGTTTGTATCCTTTTGTGCAGCTTATTTCAATGATATTGCAGTGGGTGCAGTATGCTGTAGGGTCGATCATTCACAGAATCAGAAGAGACTTTACATCATGACACTAGGATGTCTGGCACCTTACCGAAGGCTAGGAATAGGTAATTTTTTTTTTTTATTCTCCTGAAAGAAACTTGAACATATTGCGTTCTTTTGGCTGATACATCTTGGTATGGGGGTGGAACGGAATTTGTAAATAAATTTTTTTCTATTCCTTTGGACAAATTTTCAAAGAGTATACTGGCTTGTGTTGTAGGTCAGAGTAAGATAATTAATATTAACATGTAATTTTAATTAAGTCTTAATGCTTTGTCTTATACTCTTAAAATTCACATTCATGGGATCTCATTTGGAATTGTAGTTTAATTGGTCAGCTGATTATACATTTCATTCAATCCTGAATGAAAATTTTGCTTTTGGAGAAATGGCTATAATATCTCATACATCACTTGGGCTTATATTACTTCTTGCTCCTTTATTTCTTTTTCTGATGGGTCTCCATGAGGAGGGAGACCTATAGAAAATTGTACTACTAGCTCTTTAATGTACTTGGTCCCCATGGATGAAAATCTAAGATCCTGGAAAATAAATGTCTGGCGTTTTTCTTAAAAAATGTAGATGTCTAATCAATTTCATTAGAAGACATTTACTTGTATAGTAGAAAAACTAGAGAACCATTACTGATCTCTTGAACTCTTAAGGTGTTAATATCGTTCAGGATTTGGGGATTGTTAGCTAAAATATGATTAGTTTTTGAGGGAGCTAACACATTTAAGAGGAAAGTCAAGACTGGAACTCAAACCTATGAGCTCTCAAAATCTGTTTGGAATAAATACTAGTCTTCCAATTTCCCAAAGTGAAGCTGTTTAATATGCATCAGGGTGTAGGATACAAGGGGTGAAACTGTGATTTTGTTTCAATAAATAGATCTTAAAATATATTTCACTTATTTACAGGAACTAAAATGTTGAATCATGTCTTAAACATCTGTGAAAAAGATGGCACTTTTGACAACATCTATTTGTAAGTAAATTATTTACATATCCTTGTTTAAAGAAATACCATGTTGGAAATAATAGCTTGATAGTTATGTAATGATTTTTATATATTAAAAGTTCTTTTACATATATTATCTTTAATTCTTCCTGTTTAATAGATGAAAAAGAGACAATGAAAAAGCTCTTTATGGATTGTGCTAGAGTGGCATACTTTATGTTTAATTCAAGATTATCACTGACCATGAAGTATTAATGATCAAAGATTTAAGGCTATTCAGCTGATAGGGAATATTTTGTTCTTAAGAGTCATCATGTTTTAGAAAGTCAAGGCTGGATGGAACTACTTGTTAACACATTAAAGACAAGAACTGATGGAACTTGCTCAGAGACCTGTCATAGCCATGTTTGTGAAATAAAATCTTTCTCCCTTGCAGCTTTTTTATTATGAAGCTATTAAAAAAAATCAGTAGCAGAAAGGGAAAGGAAATAATTGGATTTTCTCCCCTATGAAATAGATATTTTGCCAAAAGAAGAATAAGGATTTAAGAGCTTGAGGACTCATTTTACTTCTTTCCTCAGCTCCTAGTGTTCTTGTTCTCATTAATGAGATTATAGCCTTTGTGAACCAGCTAGTTTTGCCCTTTTCTATGACTGTACTCCTTTTAAAAATTTTTTAAATTTAAAAATTTAATTTATTTTATTTTATATATAATTTATATTTATAAGTGCATGTTTGCATGTAATTTATATTTATAAACATTAATTTATATAAAATTTAAAAAAGATTTTGGAAAAAATAATGCTCTCATTTCCTGATACCCTTCCTTTGTAATAAATTGTTTTTATGTTACTTTTAACCTTTTTATATCACTTTTATTTCAGAATGTATTCTTCTCCCACCCCCTATTACCCATCTCTTATTTAAAAATTTTTTTTTTCAAGGCAACTTTTTTAAAGGGTAAAAGGCAGGTAGGTAAAACTAATCGAAATAGTGACCAAGTCTGATAGTGTATGCAACATTCCAAGGCATCTGCAAAGAAGGGAGAGGTACATTTTGTTTTTTCCTTGGAGTTACATTGTTGTCACTAAGTATGCAGTTTGCTTGGTTCTTTTTATGTTACTCTCCTTCAGTTCATATAAATCTTCCCAGAATTCTTCAAATCCATCATTATCCTTTCTTACAGTTTAGTAATATTCCTACACAGTTTTGTACTAAATTTGTTTAGCAAATCCTGTGTCAGGGGATATCTCATTTGTTTCCAGTCAGTACTACAAAAGGTGTTGCTATGAATATTTTGCTGTACATTGTATATTTTTTTCCCTCTGCATTTGATCATCTTGAATTATGTGCCTAGCAGTGGTACTTTTTTTTTTTTAACTATAATTTCAAAATGCTTTCCATAATTGTTGGTCAGATTCACAGCAACACTGTTACCTTGTTATATTCCTAGCACACTCAGTGTCAGGATTGAATTCTAGATGCCCTTCTTAAAGACCCAGAATTCCCTCAAGGATTCCCCTGACTTTTGTAAGTTCAGAAAAAAGATTTTCTTGAATTCCCCCCCCCCGCCCCCCCCCACAAGCCTTCGAAGGTGGTAAGTGCAGATTCACTATCATTATCATAAAAGTAAACTTAAAGCCTTAATAATGTAGTATTGGGTATGAATACTTAATAATTTGTAAACATTCTGGTTTAATGTCAACTCTTGTTTTTCCTTGTTTGACTTTGAGACAGTTGTATAGACATTTGTGGGCTAGAAGATACTACTGTTCATGGAATCTGTAATTATAAGTATTTTTCATGATATCCTTTTATATTTTAGGCATGTCCAGATCAGCAATGAGTCAGCAATTGACTTCTACAGGAAATTTGGCTTTGAGATCATTGAGACGAAGAAAAACTATTATAAGAGGATAGAGCCAGCGGATGCTCATGTGCTACAGAAAAACCTCAAAGTTCCTTCTCTTGGCCAGAATGCAGATGTGCAAAAGACCGACAACTGAACAAATTATGAATGAACTTTCTTGCACTTGCTTGTCGCCAAATAAAAGAGAGGCCCTTTGATTTCTCTTCCCTCCCCCTTTTAGAAGCTTCCCCCCCCCCTCTTTAACTTTATTTCTCTTCCTCCTTTTCCTCCAAAATTTTAATACTTCTTCCAAGGACTGTAAAATTAATCATGTTTGGGTTTTTTGTTTGAGGTTTTTTTTTGTTTTGTTTTGTTTTGTGAGGGTGGGGTGGGTAAAGGGTGGAAGAGGTGTCTTATCTCTTTAGTTTTACAGTTGGAGGGGATAGATGGTCCTAAAAAATTGGATGTCATAATTTCAGATTTACTTTTGAGTGATTTTTATGTCCTGCTTTCACATTGAAGGGCAGATATTAACAAATTGTTTGTGTATTTCTCTTTTCTCCTTCCCCACCCCCCCAAAAATAGCAATATCTTGTCCTCTAATTCACAGACAAGTTTTGTGTGTTTGTGGTGTTTGGGATTTAAAAAAAAAAATCTGTGGGATACTTAATCCCCTGAAACATTGCCTTGCACTCCACCTTTCAACCCTTCTGAGATATTTCTCAGGAGTTTGGAGCATTGTTAACCCTGTAAGAAATACTAAGCTTGATCTTTTTTTTCTTTTAAAGCAAATATTTCCCCCAGTCCTTGAAAGGGGGTGAAAAGTGTTATGTCCTTTGGTCTCAGTATTTTTGAGTTAAGCTTCTCTGCTTTTGCTGATGAGTGGACTGGTTGTCTTTGCAGGCTTATCCTACCTGCTGCTGATTGTTACTAGTGGCATTAATTATTTTTGGTGTATATGGGCTGGTAAGATGTTAATGAAGTCCTTACATCCCAGCTAGTACTATGTTCCTTAATTGACCTGAAAGGTTTGGTGTGACTTACTTTCCTCCTGTTTTCTGCAAACACCTTGTCTGCTTTTGGAATCCTTACCAGTGGTCAGACCCAGCTTCGCAATTGAGTGGACACCCATATATGTCAATTCTCCTAAATTAACCTGGATGCAGGTACTTGGGCTTTTAAGGGACTACTCATAACTTTATTCAAAATATCTAAAGTGAGGTTTAGATGGGCTTGTGCATGACGATTTGTGCATTTGTCAGCTTTTCCCCCCATTCTTAAAATTCAGCTGATGCAGACTCCTAAACCTATGGCCACTGAGATTTGAGGTGCAGGGCAAAGAATGTGTGCAAATTATTGTTCTGAGAATTATAACACAGGGATCCTATGCTTACCCATAACCTACAACATCCCAAATTTGCTTACACCATGTGCCTGCCTTGTTTTTGTTACAGGACATTAGGGAATGGAGGTGTTAAACATGTTTCTACTCTTGAAAATTGTTTTCCCAGAAGGTGTTAAATAATGCAAATGTCACTGTGACTGCCTCTGCCCACTGAACTGGTTTTATGCCATATCATTTTATGGCATGTAAAAAGATGGTATTGACTGGATGACAATAATACAATACTTTTTGTGCAAAACAAGAGCTATAAGAAATAGGTTTATGAAAGTTAGAAATGCACATGATTTCATGCTTCCCTCTCATGATCCTACCCCCTATATATTTTGAGTTGCCAATGTTGATGCCTAATAATGCAAATGCTATTATTTAGATTCTTGGAGATATAATACGTAGGGTTTGAACTGTCTGTCCTTTGTTTTTAAGGATACAGTCCAATTATATTTTTCTCCTTTTATGTAAAGTTTTTACACATTTGAAGAGGTGACAGATTCCACAGGTTCTTTGTCACACATTTCATAGCCATCTTACTTTTCAAGAGATACAGTATGAAATTATAACTTCCATCATCTAGGATCATCTTGGGTGCCATAATTAAGTGCTACCAAAAAGGGAGGTCCTTAATGAATGTAGTGATTCTAGTCATTGACCACACTGGATATATACAAATGAGTCCTTGATCCACTGTCTACAGCGACTTAAAGCTAAGCTGTGTATAGAAGAGGCCCTAATTTTCATATGTAGATGAAATTCAGATTATGGTTATTAAGAAAACTGTGTTTGAGTTAAAAATATATTCAGATAGCAGAATTTAAAGTTTTTGTAAGCTTTCAGAATTCAGTATAGGTTGTAATATGTATGACTAATCTGAGATCACTTTACTTCCCATTTCTAAAACCATTTACAGTAAACTGTCATTATTCCTGTGAATGTGTCCCTAAAAGTGGTTATTGAAAAACTATCAGAGTAGCTATCTCACTGTGAACCACAAGTACATATTACATAAGGGGGAAGAAAAAACCCAGTTTTTGTAGGGACACAGTGTTGTGGTCTGGTTCCAAATCCACCCCCCCCCCCAAAAAAAAAAGTTTAATTTGAAAGCTCTCATCATAGAAAGTTTTGAGGGAAAGTAAAAGGCAATAACGGTCATGGGACTGGTATTGATGCTAAATTTGTCCACTGAGAAAGAAGGGTATATGAGAGGAAAGAAAGTAAAGAATGGCTCTTATGTCTCAGGTTAACAGGAGACTGAAATAAAGTGTCCAGTATGGAACAATTATTTGGGTGTGAAGTAAAATTTCATTATCTCTGGTGAAAAAGGAGGAATCCCACAAATTGGAAGACCAAAAGAGAAAATATCCATTAGTGCTTTAACAGTTAAAAATTTATATAGGATCTTAATCAACAAAGTTTCCAGGGGGAAGATCATGTAAAGAAAATCTATGCAAATAATAACATTCATTCAGATAGAGGTTGTCTGTGGGGAAAATTGCTCTCAAATTTTCCCAGCAACTTGGTCACCAGTTAAAATAATGAAGAATATGTTGTCCATACACAGAAATACCAGGAAACTGTGTTGCGGGGCAGTGGGAAAGAAAAGCTCCCTCATTTTTGGGGAGGGGGAATAACTTTTTAAAAATACTTAAGTGGCTGAGTTTACTTGGTGCAGTTAAGGATTAAACCTGTCAATTTTAACATGACATTGCTGTTACATCTGAAATAAACTTAAGTGATGTTTTGTTCTGGTAGTGCCCTGTGATGTCTGATAAACTAAACTGAAAATCTTCCACTATATTCTGAGGTTCATAGGTATGCCCATTGAGTGTTTTTGTAACCAGTTTCCTGATTTTCTTGTTCCTTTAAAATTTCAACTAGAGGAACTACTGCTCATTTTAAATGAACCAGGTTTCATTGTGAATTCCTAATCCAGATCTATTAAAATATTTATATGTGTATATACATATGAAATTTAAAGTTGGGGTGGGGAGTGTACACATAACAAGTGGGAACATTATCTAGGATATCATATGTTTAGATAAATATTTATTAAACACCCACCTCGGGCAAGTACTGCCACATAATTTTGTTATCGACCACATTTTGGTGGCTCTTCCCCACCTCCCCACCCTCCCCTTTAAGTATTCCACTTTTTAGAAAGGCAGATACCTAACATGCAGTTCCATTGAAAGAAACATGATTTAAGCTCTAGTATGCTGCCTTTGGCGTTTCATGCTACTCTAGTAAGCATTTTGGCATTTTTAAGTGGCCCCTTACCTAGCCAGTTTTTTTGTATTTGGACTGCAGATCTCATTGAATTCAAATTAGTCATGCTTTGGATGTTCAAGTTGGGAGAGAATAGAGGGACTAAATACATTTAATGATCAGTGTTGTGTTTTCTTATGTAGAAATGCAAACAGTTAAAGATGACGAGCAAAAAATAATGTGATTCATCTTTTAGAAAAAAAGCAAAAAAGGTACCCTTAGAGAACTCAACTTCATTTTACTCCCAACTTGATAAAGCTGGGCTTCTAGTTGAGTTAAGTATATTTTTCTTGCTGCTTTAAAAGAATATCAAGTGTCTAATTTTAAGAGCACAGTCCATCCTACCTACTGTTGGGGGAGAATCTCATAATTCAATGTAGTTTTGAAGTCAATCTAGTTGGAATTCTACCTCATTTTTTATTTAATAGAGAGTCTCTGACAAGGTAATTGTTGCTATGTTTACACAAATGGAGCTCTTCATATAATTTATTAAGTGCCTACTGTGTCCTAGACACAGTATTAAGTTCTGGGAATACAAAGAATGGCAAAAGACTGGTCTGGGAGAGCTCATTAGGAAGTAACAAAAGTAAAGTAATGCAGATCAATCACTTTGGCATCCCTATTTTTAATTTGGAAAGTACTTGATTTAAATAGTCTACGTCTTTTATAACACTTATGGACAGAAATAATTCTTCAGGTGAATTTAGGTATTTTGAGGAAATTTTGTGGAATAACAAGGAATTCTAATTTTCAGACTGCAAAACCAGTAAATATTCCACCTTATTCTACTATAGTGAGGATTGGTAATTTTATTGTTTTAGTGCTTGGTATTAGCTTCTCAATTAACTCTCCAGATATAAAGCACTATATGAGCCATTGTTTTGAAGAATTTTTGCACTTCTTTCTGGGGTGGGAGAGGTAAGATAGTAGCTATTATAAGAAGTTGGCACAGGACCTATAGAATAGATTTTTTTTTTCTCAGAGATAAGACTTAAAAAGCTCTCACCAATTTAGGTCCTTGCTTTGATCAATAAGTAGGTTGAAAGTTGACATTCACCAATACAGAATTTGGATTAGGTACTTAAATTCCATATTGTTGACTGACTATATTTCATAGATCAGGCTGGAATAATAGCCTACATTTAACTTTCACTTTCAGGTTTACAAAGGCAGGATCTGAACTTGCATTCCCAGTGTCTTTCCATACCCAAAAGAAAACTTCCAAGTTCAGCTCTCCCAATTGCCATTTCTTAAGTTTCCTAGGGAATCAGTACAAAAAGGTAAATTTGTGCTTTGTTTGGACCAGTGATTTTTTGAAAGACTGTGAAATAATGAGAGTTGTGGTTCTTAAATTATAACAGGCAGAACGATTTGAGATTACTGGGGTGTGGTGGAGTTCTTGGAGGTAATCAGAATGGAGCTAGGAGGGATCTGAGATCAGTCATCACAAGCACTAATTTTTATGTTGTCCAGAGTTGAGTGACTTGCCTAAGGTCAGGAAATCCAGTGCTTTTCTGTGCAAGTTGAGCTTGATGAATTATATCATTTTTATGATTCCATGAAATATCAATGTAGCCATGTGAAAAACAATGGATGTTGTTGAACAGGAGGAAGCTATTAGAATACTGAGGAATGGGACATAATTGACTAAAAGTCTCATCAACTTATTAGCGCTTAGTACTTGAATCTCTAGCAAAGAAAAAAGATTCCTTTGCTTGGTGTGTTCTATGCTGTTTTATCCTGTGTTTTGTGTTTCTGTCTTTTAAAATGACATGCTCCGAAGTCTGAAGCATCTGGCCAGAATAACCACATCAAAGACCAGAATCTGCTAGGAAAAACTAGTTCACAAAAGTTATGTTGAAAGCATTTTCTCCTGGAAACATAATGTGTACCTTATAAAAATCAAAGTTTACTTGAAGTTCTGGAGTGATTGATGTGATTTTACCTCACTGAAATGATTTGAGTGCAGAATTAGTTAAGTTTCTGGCACTGAAAAACCTGAAGACTTAGATGATGGCTATAAATCAGTTTCTGATGGAAGCTTAATTGTTAGGTTTGGGACACCAACATATAGGATTGGAATTGCTTAATCTTGAGTTATGACTAGACTTCATCTTAATCTTAGTAATATGTTAATAGTTTGGGGAAAATAATTTGAATGTTTTAATTATATCACATGGGAACTGGTAGAGATTGTTCTTTATTAATTCCCCAAACACCTTTGAAATGTAAGGAAATTAGAGATACTATACAGAAATCAAAGTACAGTTGAAAATTGTGGCTATAATTACCAGTTCTTCATTTTTGACCCTCTAGGTTTGCTGGTAGATAAATGCAGAAATGAAGCCTTGCAGCTGATCTCTTCTCAGAGACTATAAATACAGATCAAATCCCAAGAGCATAAAACTTGAGCAAAAAACACTCTCAAATCCCCAGTTAATTGCCTGCTTATTTTAAACAACAGCTGAAAAAATGATTTCCATAGGATTTCTTAGATCCCATTTTTCTAGACTTTAATTCATAATAAGCTAAATTCAACTTGATATGATATCTTGGAATGACACTACAAGGAAGGAGCATATTATATAAAGATCTATATAGAATTAAGGTAGATGATTTGAATATGCAAAAACTTTTTTTTTTCAGTCTTGTGCAACTCCATAACCCCATATGGGGTTTTCTTGGCAATGATACTGGAGTGGCTTGCCATTTCTCTCTCCAATGGATTAGGCAAACAAGTTATGTAACTTGCCCAGGGTCATAAAGCTCAGGTGTCTGAGGTCAGATTTGAACTCCAGTTTTGACTCCAGGCTAGGCACTCTATCCATGGTGCTACCTCACTGCCATAATTTTCAATACTGCACAATGGAAGTGATGGATTTCTTTAAGAAATGGTAGCAAAAAAAAGTGATAGCACTTCCATTACATTCTGATTTTTGTCTGACATTCCCTTAATAGAAAAGGTGAGACCTGCCGTTTTAGGTTGTTTGGGGTGGGGGTGGGGGGGGCTCCAAGGGGAAGAGGGTGGGCTGGATACTGGGACTTAAACACTAGAACTAATAGCTGTGTTAACTGATTATCTGGAACCCTAAGGGAGGATCTGATGGGAGGATAGGAAAGAGATATTTAACAGTTCAGAATAAAAGGGAATCAAAAATCCATTAGATGTGAAAGGAACTTTATACATAATTTTACTCAACTTCACTTTAAAGATAATTAGGCCCTGAGAAATTGTGACTTCCTGAGGCCTCACAGCTAGCATCAGCTGAGAATTGGGACTAGGACCCAGGGTTCCTTAGGGGCTCTTACACCAGGGTCTAATTTTTACACCTCAATCCAATTATATGCCAGGGTATGATTTCAGCAAAATGTAATCTCTGGATAAAGCCCAGAAGGACATTTCTCAAGAATGTTTTCCTGATCTTAAAAATTTGTAGAGATGTTAATCATTAGGTTTATGTTTGTCTGAAATTCACAATAATGTAAAAATACTAGTCAGCCCCTCCGGGGCAATAAAGCAAAAGAGGCCAAGCAACTGCCTTTAACGATGGTTTGTACTTCAGGAAGGAAATATGGACAAAACAGCTTTCATTTCAGTTAGAAATCAGGATTGTCTGGTACTTCAAAACATACCAGTATATTATTGGTGCCTGCAGTGATGATCCTGAGGCGTTTTAAAAACCAGGCCTCCCCATCATTAGTCATGTGCAGTAAGGTTTACCAGTGTGTGCTATAATTTTTTTCAAGGTTCCTCCCCACCCCCTCGCCCCATTGGTCGTCTATAACAAACTGAACCTGAGAGACAGCATTGGTATTGGTAGATAAAGAGGGTCTTGAATCCTGGAAGACCTGGGTTTAATTTCCACTCTGATTCATCTTGGTTGTGACTGGGCAAATCACTTGATGTCAGCCTGCTCTGGAAGAGGGAGTTTCCTCACCTGGAATTTCCCTAACCTAATAAAATCATAGGTCCAGTTCCTATTTATGCATTGAATGTAGCTCTAAAATGCGGATACAAGATATACCACAGATACACAGGACTATCCAGAAGTATTTTGTAAACCTCACCCATTCCCCTATATCTGAATGAAGCACTTCACATTCCTTATCTCATTTGAACTTTAATAACTCTTGAGATTCAGTACTATAACTATCCTCATTTGTATATTAGAACATTGATGCTGAGGTGAAGTAAGTGTCACAGTCACAAAGGGAGGATCTTTGGCCAGATTCAGACTGTTGCCTTCCTGTCTCTTAAGGTCAGCATTTTAGTAAGCCACAGTACTTCTGTCCTTAGTATTGTGCTAAATAACAGCTCTAAGAGCTTTTTAATTTATTTTTTTAATTAAACCTGCGATTTTATTGATTGAGGTAATCTCTGATGCTGCATTCAAATTCTGGCTATGAACCCCATGTGTGTGGCAAGTAACTTCACTGACCTGGTTCCTCATTTGTTTAAAAGAAAAAAAGGCAGTTGGATTTACTGACCTTTAAGGTACCTTCCAGCTTCAAATTTGTGATTACATGTGGAATAATTTCTAGGGAATGACCAACTGCTTATGCAGATGCACTGGAGGCAGCAGCGGGTAGGAAGAGACTAAACCCATTAGACTGAAACATTGGGAATAGTGGGAAATAAGGCTGGAAAGGTAAGTTTCAGCCAACGTGCAACAGGCATTGAATGCTGGGTATAAATTTTTTTTTCCCCTGTGAACAAGGGGGAACCATGAATTAGTAATATGGTAGCAATATGAAGGATACATTGAGGGTGAGGCTGGGTGGGTGGTGCAGTGACCATGGGCCATGTAGTGAGGAGAACCTGAGTTCAAATCCAGCCTCATACACTTAACACTAGCGGTGTGACCTTGGGCAAGTCACTTTACTCCAATTTCCCCGCTTCCCCCTCCAAAAGGATATTTTGAAGGAGGAAGAGACTAGACCTGAGAAATTAGTCAGAAGACACAAGAAAACGGGGCAAAAGGATTACTATGGGAGATGGGATGGACATTACACACACACACACATACATATACAAATATGTCCATTTATGTCCATATTATATATGTATATTCAATCAGTATGCATTTATTAAGCACATGTGAACCAAAAACTGTTAAGCGATGTCACATGCCCATGTCTGGCATAGAGGCTCTAGGGCTCCAGAGTGAGCCAACCTACTGCACTCCCCTGGGTTTAGGCATAACCCTGATAGGTTCCAGGGGTGGGGCTGGGGAGAGGGAGGTATATTAATACAATTACCAGAGAGAAATGAGATGTACAAGTTTATACAAGGCACTATTTTGGGGACAAAATGCAAAGATAATTATAATCCAGACATCCTTGCTTTACAAGAAGAGGTAGAGAAAAGAGCCTATGGTTGTAATGCACTTTTTGAGATTTGTAATGTGTAGTACATGCACTTTTCTTTTATATTAAGTGTTGTAGTGATACCCAGTTACAGATGGGAAATTTGTAAACTAAGGCTGAGAGGTTATAGTGAATTGCCTCAGGCTCCTGCGCTAGCAAGTAGCGACTGGAGGTTCAAATCTTAAACACGTATTTATTCTATGCTTACTAGGTAAGTAGAGCTACAAATATAAAGAAACCATCTCTACGCCATGAGTTTATGACAGTCTTACTCTACCTACAAGCTACAACCATCCATTTGTCCTAATCCAACCAGTGATTTCATTGGTTTACAGAACTTCCAGGCGAAGAAACTCCCTCTCCCAATGTAGACTAGACACACCTAGGAAACCCGAGTCGAAAAAGGCTGGCCAGCGCCTCGAGAGGTTCTACCAAGCTCTGCACCTTTTCTGCAATTTCAAAACTTTAGTGTCCACTGCGACAGAGAGAGATTAATTGAACTGGCACTAATGAGCGTCAGAGGCCGAACTGGAACCCAGGTCTGGGAGGCTCTCTGCTCTGGCCACCCTACAGAGGCACGCCCCGCTCCCCAGTCCGACCCAGCAAGCATTTTATTAACACCATCCTCTGCTCGCGATGATTACAGTCACTGGGTTGGCAGATGGATGGTTGTAGCTGCGCTCGCGAGCACACACACACGTACACATGTATCTACGTATATTTTCCAGTTTCAAAAAAGACAGTTCCGCATGCCCGTTCTATGGGTAGCCTTGATCCAAGCGTTTGCTGGGGCAATCTACCTGCTCAGGATGCGGCTGAGCTATCCCTGCTACCCGTGATCCATCAGAACTCGGTGGGGTCTCCTTGCTCAAACCCAGTTTCCGCAGGGATGCTGACATAGGACAATGACTGAGACCACAGCTGGATGCTAACACCAGCAGCGTCGAGAGCCAAGAGATTTTCCCAGCAGTCTTTTCCTTTAGGGGCAGGGATGAAAGGTAGCAGCCTCTGCCTTCAGTCCTAACCAACTTCACGAAAAACACTATTCCCAACCACCTTGTCCCTAAAGGTAACTTCCCCCTTACCTGCACTCTGGTCCTTTTGTCCATTTTCATTATTGAACGCATAACTACAGTAGAGCATAAGGTGCTTTACCAAAAAAAAAAAAAAATAGGAAATCTGGGAAGTTTCTTACACTACATTCTTTGAGCGTCCCCTTTAAGGCGCTTGGTCCCACCTCTTCCCCGTCTGCCCGCTGGCTCTGTTTCCTGCCAATCACCCTGACTTTAGAATATTTCCTGTGTACTGCAACTCAACTTGAACGTCTCCGCCTCTTCGCCTTACTCATTGGGTCAGCCTGGGTCCGTTGACAACTCAGCCTTCCCTCTACCTCCTCCTCAGGTTGTCCTGATCTCCTATTGGATAGCACAGCTGACTCCCTGTCGGCGGGTTGGCCGACCCCGTGGCGGGGGCGGGAAGTCCAACCATCATGGTAGGCTCGGCGCTTGCCGAGCGGTTGCCGCGGGAGGGGGGAGGAGGGAGGGGAAAGGGGGAGGGGGGGGTTGGGAGAGTTGAGGCCGCGCTGCCGCCGGGGTCTCCGGCCTTGGGGCCTCTTAGCGGCCGCAAGAAGAGGCGGCTGGGGGCGGGGGGAGAGGGGCCGGGGCCCACGCTCCCCCAGCCCCGGAGGAGGCCGAGACGAAGGGAAGGACAAACGGACGGACGCATCCCGGCGGCCGGACACCCCCCCCCCCCACACACACACCCCCTCACCCAGTCGTCCGCCGGGGATCATGGCCGGGGCTGGGGCAGCTGCCGCTGCGGCCAGGAGCGCCCTGCCGGCCGGTGAGTGTGCCAGGGGAAGCTCTGCTGTCAGCTGCCGCCGCCCCCAGGACTGAGCCGAGCGGCTCTGGTCCCCGCTCCACCCCTTCCCTGCCTCGCTCCCGGCCGTGCTGGAGTGTGGAGGGGAGAAGCAAAGTGCGGTCTTCCCCGGGGCACGGGGGCGGGGGTAGGGGAGGAGACCCCGGGAGGGGGGGAGGGGGAGCGCGGGGCGCCTCTTTCTTCCCCTACTGCCCCTCATCCTTTCTGCATCCCATCCCTCCCCATCCCCTGCTTTCTTTTCTGGGAGAAAGATACATTTCAGCCACCCTGTTGACGTCCCCCCACCCCCACCCCGCCCGCTTCCATCTACCTACCGCACCCAGCTTGCCTTTCTTTTCGAGGTTTCAGATGGGCTGGTTTCCCCCTCCCACCCTGGCTGCCTTGAGACCGGCTCTGAACGGCCTTAGCCTCTCTGGCCACCTACTTTCCTGCACGCACCCTCCCCGCAGACTTGAGCTCAGGCTTTGCTCCTTTACTCCCTGGGCCCCTTCCTCCAGAGAGTGATCTAGCTCCAGAAATCGAACTCCTGTGTAAGTCAGTCAACAGGCATTCATGAAGCTCCTAGCATGGGCCAGGTACTGTGCTAGGCTCTGGGCATACAAAGAAAGGCAAAACAAGAAAAATTCCAGAATTGAATTCCAGTTCATTCCAGTCGTTTGCTCAAATGGATCTCCGATCTCAAATGTGACTGTTTCATTTTCACTCATCCTTGTGCCTCCTTATCCTGTGGGACTCCCTATGCCCATCTTTATCTATTTACCATATTGTTCTTTAAGCATCCTAAGTGCCACATAGAGCACAAGAAAGACAAACTTGGCCAGCATATAGTCTGAATGGGAGAGTGGGCTGGTTTTTTTTTTTTATATAGTAGGTGAAACAGGGTATAGAGTTCATAAATTTAAATTTTATATGGAAATACATAGATAAGACAACTTACTGCCAGTACAACAGCTTTCTTCTAAGAAGAAAAACTGGCCATTTTTAAAATGATAAATTAAGCAGTCTGACCTAATTTTCAAATGCTCTGTTGAATTTTTTTCAGCTAAACGTCATGCTTTATATGATGACCAGTTATAGTATGGGAGAGGTGACAAACAAGAGCATCTTGATTTTAGTATCATTTTATTTTTTCAGAATTCTTTAAAAGCATTTTAAAATCACAGTTCACCTCTTAATAATAGGCTTATTGAATGACTTTGAATGTTTATTGGAATGGATTTATAGATCCCATACCTTACTCTAGTCAAGGAACATGCATTCTTGAATGCTAAATTTTCTCAGTCATAAGCATAAAAAAACTGGACTTTTATGTCTGTCTTATACTTGTTTACTGTATAGGAAAATCACTGACAAATATATTCACCATAGTTCTGAAATAGCAATTTCCTGTTACTTGTCAAAGACCTGCCTTGAAAATAGTAGTTCTGAAATCGTACACTGTGCAGTCAGCAAACCAATCATATAAAAAGAATTGACAATTTTTTTTCTGTTCTCAGAGCTTAACATTGTTTTCTGTATTTTAATATTTCCAAAGATCAATGATTTTATCTATGTGGATTCTTCCCTGATAAAGATTACACAGCTATCACACACCTTTAGGAGATGACATGAGTTGACAGAAAAAAAAATCATCACCTGGTAGGTAGCCAGTGCTCTACCAATGGACCTCTTCAAATTTAAATAGGTTGTTGCTTGGCCAATAGACATTCAGCCTGTCACTGAACTAAAGGTTAATAGATATAGTTTGGATAAGGAGAAAAGGCTATTTTAGTACAAGAGAAAAATATCTAACCTTTAAACTGTCATAAGAATAAGTGGATAACCATTTCAGTAGTGACTGAATATGAAGAGAGGCTCAAACTTAGTGCATAAATTACTGTTTAAATGGATATGTTCATACCGTTGCCTTTTTTTTTGGAATACTTTTCCCTTCTTTGTCTGTTTAAACCCTTTCCTTTCCTTTTCTCTCTCTCTCTCTCTTTTTTTTTTTTTTGGAAGGGAAAACGTAGGGCAGTTGGGGTTAAGTGATTTGCCCAAGGTCACAGGGTTAGTTTTGTGTGTGTGCGTTAAGTGTCTGAGGCCAGATTTGAACTCAGGTCCTCCTGACTCCAAGGCAGGTGCTCTATTCACTTCACCACCTAGCCTCCCCTTTACCCCTTTTTCAAAAAGCTCATCCTTAAAATCCTTCCTTCTCTGTTGAGAAGACTTCCTAGATCACTGGAGTCCACAGTCATTTCTTCCCTGAATCTAGGTCATAGAATTTTAGACCTGAAAGGGATTTTAAAGATTATGTAGACCAACCCCCTAATTTTGTAGATGGGGTTACCAAAACTCTGAGAAGTAAGGTGTTTTACCAATGTTTCACATCTGGTTATTGGGAGAATTGGAGCTAGAATTGAATTTTCTTGACTTTTAGTCCACAAGTGCTTCTTTAGCTCTTGTCTACATCATTCTTTTCTTGAACATTATTATTTAACTTTTAATGTATTTCTTAATTCTCTAACTAGAATAGTAAGAGAGCAAGGAACACATCTAATAATTTTTTTTAGCCCCACAGTTTTAGCACATGTTTTGCTCATTGTACACAGTTCTTGATATTTGATTATTTGAAATAATTTGGTTCAAATATATTTTTGACATTCTAATTTTATTCAGGTTCAGTAGTCTTATGAAATATATAGATTTTGTTCCATTTTCAATCCATTTGCCATTATTAGGATTTTTTTTTACACTTTTGGCTTAGTATGTTTAAGGTGTCCTTAGAGTTCTTTGTATAATTCTTTAGTTTTTAGTTCAATTCAGAAAAGATGTATCATGTGCCCTCTAAATGTACTAGATGATGGGGATAAAAAACAAAACAAACAGAAAACAACTAAATGAAGCAGTCCATAGAGTTTACATTCTATTCAGAAGCAACATGTACAAAGAAAATTGAATACAAAATATATACATAGTAATTCCTAGGTGAGGGCATATGTATCATGTGGAGAGTAGTTTGTTAACAGTGGAGGTGAGGGGGTAAAGGGAAATTTATTTCAGACATAACAGTGGAAAGATATGGTAAAGCAAGATTGGGACACAGACAGGATGAGACCTACATAGAGTATATGAAGGAAAGAGGAATAGTGGCAGGGAAGGGAATCCTAGTGCCCCAAGTGTAACAGAATAGAGTAGCAATGTTGTTGATTTGATTATCAATTCTTGAGAGAGATTTGTAGGGTATAGGGTATAGGGTGAGGAATGAGTCAGTGGCAGAGCAGTCTGGTTCTTCCTGAAGGAAGGGGAGCTGTGGAGTCCAGGGTTCTGGCAGGTCATAAAAGTGTAAGATATATTTGAATTGAGATGTGGGTAATTAGAATCTTCCCTACTCTGTAATCACCTTCAGGTTAGAGTGACTAAAAATAAATTTTGTTTGGGACACAATTTTTATTGAGGTTGTTTTTGTCAGTAATATCTGTATACTTTCAGATAACTAACAGAGATAATACTGTTAGTTTATCCCCCTTTAAAAAAAGCATTCGGCACTTAATTTTGCAATTGCTGGGCTAAGTGTACAAAGAGTACTTCAGAAAATACATTCCTGCCCTCTGGCATGAGTTAAGAATAGCAGATAGCTTAGTGTTAGCTGGCATCTGCAATGAAATAGTCTTATGATGTCCCTTATTTCCAGTTGTGCTATGATAGGGGATTAAGCTGTGGGATAATGACAGACCCCCTCAGTTGTTTCGTCTCCTTTCCCACTCTACCCCTATATACACCTTGAATCTTTCATGCAGAGTTCCAAAGGTTGGCTCTTGTAATCAATAAAGAGCTTGTGGAATGTCTCCTAAGAGTAAGGCTATTAACTGTCCAGTTGGATGATTATTTCTTTTCTCATTAAATTTTACATATGGTTGCAGTTGCATTGCCTCAGAAGGCCTAATCTTCTAATTATAATGGTAGGCTGTGATAAGTAGCTGCTATTAATGCCAATATATTGTATGTTTTAAATTTAATTCAGCAAATATTTATGGAGGTCATACTTAGAACTGCTAGTTGCTGTAGATATGAAAAAAAATGCGTGACAGAACCTGTATTTCAAGGTATTTACAAGCTTATTGTGGAGATATGCACAAAACAGTAAAAGAACAATATGTATCTGTAAGGCATAGTGACCAGATTGTGTAGTAAGGTATCATAGGTGCTGAGAAAAATAATAGATTAGTATAAATTAGAGTTGTTAAGGAGGGCTTAGTGGAGGAGATAGAATTTGGGAAGATCCTTTTTCTTTTTAAATGCTTTATTAACTTCTGGTTTACATCATTCATCTCTGTCAGATTTTGAGTTACAATTTTTCCCCCATTTTCCCCCTACCCACGACCCCAAAATAACATTCATACAGGATATCCCCTCAACCAATCTGCTCTCTCCCATCTCTTCTCCCATACCCCCTTTGACTTTTCCAATAGGGCAAGGTGAATCCCCATGCTCCATTGCCTGCACATCTTATCTCCCAATTATATGCAAAATAGTATTAATCATAGTATTTATATATATATATATATTTTTTTTTTTAATTTGATTTTAAAAGGAAGATAGGCAACTCAGTATATGCTGTACATGAGTAGCTATGCAAAACATTACCATAGTAGATATATTGTAAGACTGACTATATTTCCCTCCCTCCCATCCCACCTTCCACCTGGTCCACTCCCCACCTTGATCCTGTCCCTTTTCAAAAGTGGGTGCTTCCAACTTCCCTCCCCTCCACCACCTTCACCCATCCCCCTCCCCGCCACGCTCCTGTAGGGTGGGACACCCTATTTAGTATCCATGTCATTCTCTCCCTGGTCCAAATTCAGTGAGAATAATGTTTTGCCTTTTTGCCTTCCTGTTCCTCCCCTCCCCTGCAACTATCTTCTCCTGCCTCCTCTACACAAGACAGTTCACCCCATTGTCTCTCCCCATTTCCCCTTACCACATTACTCTCTCACCTCTTAACCTCACCTTTTAAGTATCATCCCTTCCTCTTAAATTCAACCTGTGCCCTCTATCTATATATACATGAATACACATTCACATATGTATTCATATGCCCATATACCCTTCTTCAAGTATTTTCATACTGAGAAAATTTCATCAGTTAGAGTTATTGTTTTTCCCTGTAGGAATGTAAATAGTTCAACTTTGATAAGTTCATAGTGATTTCTTTTCCCTGTTTACCTTCTCAAGCATCTCTTGCTTCTTGTATCTGAATGTTAGATTTTCTATTCACTTCTGGTTTTTTCCTCAAGAATGCTTGAAAGTCCTCTATTCCACTGAATGACCAAATTTTCCCCTGAAACATGATACTCAGTTTTGCTGGGTAGGTGATTCTTGGTTTTAATCCCAGGTCCTTTGCCCTGTGGAATATCATATTCCATGCCCTTTGATCCCTCAGTGTAGAAGCTGCCAGATCCTGTGTTATCCTGATTGTGTTTCCACAATATTGAAATTGTTTCTTCCTGGCTGCTTGTAATATTCTCTCCTGGATCTGGGAATTCTGAAACCTGGCTACAATATTCCTAGGAATTTTCTTTTTGGAATCTTTTTCAGGAGGTGATCTGTGGATTCTTTCAACCTCTGTTTTGCCCTCTGGTTCTAAAACATCAGGGCAATTTTCCTTGAGAATTCTTTTTCTTTTTCTTTTTTTTTCAAATGCTTTATTAACTTCAGGTTTACATCATTCATTTCTGCCAGATTTTGAGTTACAATTTTTTCCCTGATTTTCCCCTACTCACCCAGAATAGCAGTCCCACAGGATATCCCCTCATCTAATCTGCTCTCTCCCATATCTTCTCCCATACCTCCTTAGACTTTTCCATTAGGGCAAGGTGAATCTCTGTGCCCCAATGCCTGCACATCTTATCTCCCAGTTACATGCAAAATAGTATTAATAATAATATTTATATATATTTGAAACATTTAATTTTAAAACTTCGAATCCCAGATCCATTCCCTTTGTCCTTTGTCACCCACTCTCACTGGGAAGATAAGCAATTCAGTATGTGTTGTACATGTATAGCTATGCAAAACATTACTATAGTAGATATATTGTAAAGGACTGACTATTTTCCCCCCCACCCATCCCACCCCCCACCTGGTCCATTCCCTACTTTGTTCCTGTCCCTATTCAAAAGTGGGGGCCTCCGAACTCTCCTCCCCCCAGCATGCCCTCCCCTCCATCCTCCCCCCTCTCATCCCCCTCCCCCCTACTCTTCTGCAGGGTGAGATATCCCATTTAGTATGTATGTCATTCTCTCCCTGAGCCAAATTCAGTGAGAATATGGTTTTGCCTTTTTGCCTTCCTGTTCTTCCCCTCCCCTGCGACTATTTCCCCTTGCCTCTTCTACATGAGATAGTTTACCCCCGCCCCCATCTCTCCCCATCTCCTCTTGCCACATTCCTCTCTCACCTCTAGGTAATTCTTTGTTTTAATCCCAGGTCCTTTGCCCTGTGGAATGTCCTATTCCATACCTTTCCATTCCTCAATGTAGAAGCTGCCAAGTCCTGTG
This sequence comes from Gymnobelideus leadbeateri, assembly GCA_011680675.1. Classification (NCBI taxonomy): domain Eukaryota; kingdom Metazoa; phylum Chordata; class Mammalia; order Diprotodontia; family Petauridae; genus Gymnobelideus; species Gymnobelideus leadbeateri. The sequence continues at coordinate 520,623 of WOXC01003586.1, forward strand.
CTATTCTGATTGTGTTTCCACAGTATTGAAATTGTTTCTTCCTGGCTGCTTGTAGTATTTTTTCCTTGATCTGGGAATTCTGGAACCTGGCTATAATATTCCTAGGAGTTTTCTTTTTGGGATCTTTTTCAGGAGGTGATCTGTGGATTCTTTCAACCTCTATTTTCCCCTCTGGTTCTAAAACATCAGGGCAATTTTCCTTGAGAATTTCTTGAAGGATGATTTCTACTTCTTTCTTTGATCATGGCTTTCAGGTAGTCCAGTAATTTTTAAATCATCTCTCTTGGACCTATTTTCCAGGTCAGTGGTTTTTCCCATGAGATATTTCACATTGCCTTCTATTCTTTCATTTGTTTGGATCTGCTTAATAGCATCTTGATTTCTCATAATGTTACTAGCTTCCATTTGCTCCAGTCTAATTCTGAAGGAATGATTCTCCTCAGCAAGCTTTTGAGATTCTTCTTCCATCTGGCAAATTTGGCTTTTTAAAGCATTCTTCTCCTCATTGCCTTTTTGAGTCTCTTTTGCCATTTGAGTTAGTCTGTTTTTTAAGGTGTTATTTTCCTCAGTCAGGCTGTTGACTGTTATTTCATACTTTTCTTGCATCTTTCTCATTTCTCTTTCCAATTTTCCCCCCACTTCTCTTATCTGCCTCTTAAGATCCTCTATGGCCTGTAGCCAGCTCGTATTTTCATTTGGGGCCTTTGGTGCAGGAGTTCTGACCTCCCAGTCCTCCTTGTGTTCCATCCTTTGATCCTCTTTGCCCCCAAAATAGGAGTCTAATGTTGCATTTTTCTGTTTATTTTGTTTCCTTTGCCTAGGCATGTTGCCACTCAATTACTTGAGTTTTGGGCTTGTTGCCACAGTAGGACTTTGCCACCAGCCAGGGGAACTTCTGTCCCAAATGTTGGGGTTTTCTCAACTTCCAGAGGTATTAGTTGGGTGGCCTCTGTGAAGCCTCCACACACTCTGGCAAGCTAGTCACACAACCCAAGACCTCCACCCCAGACCGCAATCTAGATCCAAGAAGGGTAAAGCAAGAGCACTTACCCTTACCCCCCAGACTGATAGCTGCATCCCCCTGCAGTTCGCAGGGCAAGAGCTGAAGCTGCAATGCGGCAACGTGGTGCCGCCTCCTCAGCTGCTTTTCGCCCCCAGGGGAAGAAGTTGAGACACTCTCCCAACCAGTCCCAAAGTCCATAGGGCACTAACCTCTCACTTTGTCCTAGGCATCTCTGTGTTGGTAATTCTGGATACTCCACAGCAGCTGGTGTTCTGTGGTCCCTCCAGCCGGCTGCTGGTCTGACTGCCCTTGGGCTAAAACTGCCACTCATGCAGGCCTGGGCTCGGCTCCCAGAACACTGTGCTGGCAGCTCCCAGAGTGCTACGTTGGCTGTTCCCTGCCAGGCTGCAGGGCTGTCCTCAATGGGAGGTTAGCTTCTCTGTGTCGTTTTGTGAGTTCTGGAGCTCGAGAGGTCGTTCATAGTCCCCCTTTTACATAATTTTGAAGTGGTGTGGGCTGGAGCTCAGCGGAAGTGCTGTTTCTACTCCGCCATATTGACTCTGACCCTGGGAAGATTCTTAATAGGATTTGGATACACTGCAGTAGAATGAGCATTCTAATCGGGGAACATAAACAAATACAGGAATAGAAAAGGTTTGTAAGGATATTGCTCTCAATGAGGAAGAGGATACTTAGTGGGAAATTGTGGGTGTAAGCTTGGGAAGGAGGGGCCAGTGGATGTAGCATTTTGTTCTCCAGAATGAGTATCATGAGGTTTGCTCCAACAGGCAGTAGGAGGAGAAAATAAGTCTGTTTTGTTGTTTTAGCAAGGGTAGTGACATGATTGGAAATTGTGTTTTAGAAGAATTGTGGCAATAGAGTATAGGACTTTTTTTTTCCCCAAGAAAAGAAACTTTGGACACTAAACTTCTTCAGTAATCTAAACATGACATGAATAGAACCTCGACTAAATTGATGGAAGTGAATGGAAAAGATGAACCTGAGAACGATTGGAAAGGAAGAATTGTCAGGAATTGGTAAGAGAGAGATTGAAGATAAACCTAGGTAAATCAGAAAATGGTGATGTTGACCAGAATGGGAAAATTGAGAGGGAGATTGGTTTAGAAGGGAAAATAATCTCAGTTTGGGACATATTGAGTTTGAAACAGTTACCTGATGACCAAGTGGAAATGTTTTGAATACAAAACCAGTATAAGAGTTAGATTGGTTAAGACCAGAACTAGAGATAGAGATTTGGATGCCATTCAGTTGAACAAATATTTATTTAAATACTATTTTAAAACTACCATGGTAGGTTCTAGGGAGAAAAGGATAAAAACCATTGCTGGGTTGATCCAGTGTGTGCCCAAATGTAATATAAGATAAATTGAGGAGAGAGAGAACACTAATCGCTATAGATTGGCAGAGAGGGAAGGTTTTCTTAGAGGAGGTGGCACCTCAACTAAGCTTGGAGGGAAGGCAAGGATTCTGAGAACTGATTTGAAGGATAGGCATGGGGAACAGCACATGCAAATGTTTATAAGCAAGACATGGAGAGTCAAATTCAGAGGAACCAGAGAGTGCATAAGAAGAGCTTGATACGGCAAGAGACTGGAAAGATAGGCAATGAGCCAGGTTATGGATGAATGAGATGCCTTGCCGGGGAGTTTGTGTTTTATCCTAGAGGCAAAAGAAAACCATGGAAGGTGTTTGAGCCAAGGAGTGATATGGTAAGATATGTGTGCTAGGAAATTTATTTTAGCAGTTGTGTAGAGGATAAATGGCAGAGGGAATAATTGACTGGAAGCGGGGAAAACCAGTTTGGTTGTTTTAATTGATCAGGCAAATGGGCTCCAGTTAAGGTAGTGGTGTTGTTCAGTCCTCTCATGTTGCATATGAAAAAAATAAGGCTAAGAAAGGTTAAGTGAGGGGTGGCTAGGTGGCACAGTGAGTAGAGCACTGGCCCTGGAGTCAGGAGGACCTGAGTTCAAATCCGGCCTTAGACACTTAACACAAAAACTAGCCGTGTATTCTTGGGCAAGTCACTTAACCCCAATTGCCCTCCAAAAAAAAAAAAAGGTTAAGTGAGTTACCCAGGGTTATACAACTAGCAAGTGACCGAGGCAGGATTTGAGCAAGGTCCTATGACTCCAAGGTCACCACTTTTCACTCTACCAGGAGTTTGGCTGTGAGAGAAGGAAGACATCCAGGGTATGGCAATGCCAAGTGAGGGTTGGGTGTTTTGTTTTTTTCTTCTCAACCTGCAGAGCCCTGGAGCCCCTGAGGAAGGAACCAGTAGATAAAGAGGAATTGACAATGAAAGAAAAAAGCAATGAGGAGCCATTAGATATCATCAGTATTTATTCAACATTTACTTATTAAGGCCCTGCTGTGTACCTGTACTCAGCATTAGGGGAATACTATCCAGGTAATCATTGAAGTCATAAATTAACGTTCTTAGAAAAGGACCTAAGATTTTAGACTGAGAGCTGGAAGGAATCTGGAGGTTATTGAGTCCAGCCCTCCTTCTATATTTGCTGAAGGTCACACAAGTTGTAACAGAACTAGGGTTCAGACTTTGGTCTAGTACTCTTCTTATACCATGCTGCTTCCAAGGGGAATATTGAATGTGTATGGAGGTAGAAGGGAGAGTGGTTAGATATAGAAGAACCAGTATAGTAGAGAACAGAAACGAAAGGAGATTTTTTTTTTTAAAGTGAGTTATTAGGGGGCGGCTAGGTGGCGCAGTGAGTAAGAGCGCTGGCCTCGGAGTTGGGATGACCCGAGATCAAATCCGGCCTCAGAAAATGAGCACCCACACATAAATAATGACTAGCCGTGTAACCTTGAGCAAGTTACTTAACCCCAATTGCTTAAAAAAAAAAAAAGTGAGTTATTAGGAAAGTTTTTGTAGAAAAGAAGACAAAGGGGTGGCTAGGTGGCATAGTGAATAGAGCACCGGCCCTGGAGACAGGAGGACCTGAGTTCAAATCCGGCTTCAGACACTTGACACACTTAATAGCTGTGTGACTTTGGGCAAGTCACTTAGCCCCAGTTGCCCTCCAAAAAGCAAAAAAAATTTAAAAAATTTGAAAAGAAGACAAAAATGTCTCACGGATTTTGTGAGAAGGAAGTGTTTGTTGACCTCTAAGGAATTTGCTTCCATTGAGTAGAGATTCTGAATGTAAAGTGCAATGAGTGAAATGATGAGGGAGTAGGTACTATATATGTATGTGTGTGTGTATGTATATATGTATTATATAGTATGCCTTTGAGAAATCTGACAATAAAGTGAGGGAGAGAGGACAATAGCTAAAGAAGGTAATTGAGTTAAGTATTGGAAGAGAAAAATGTGGGGCAAAGGGCACAGGTGGAGGAGTCAATGCTAGAAAGTAGCAGGGATTCTCTTACTCTTTAGACTATAAGGGAAGAAGGAGAAAATAAATGGAATCAGATGTGTTAAAGTGAACAGGAATGCACATGACCTCATCAATATAAGATCATGTGCTGAGAATGGGGAGGAAGAGAAATTAGGGAGTTTGCTAGGCCTGCAAAACAGTTGCTTTATGAAATTTCTAGGTTTAGAGGGTCTTGGGATTTAAAAGGATCAGAGAGATCATTTAGCCAAATGCTCTGATTTTACAGATGAGAGATATGAGACCTAGAGACTTACTTCCTCGTGGTCCTACTGATAATAAGTGGCAGAACCGGGATCATAACCCAAGCCTCCTGACTCCAAGCCCAATGTTCTTTTCACTATAATGTAATCAAATTAGCAAATCCTTGCTAATGCTCAAGCAGCCTTACTAATTGATAGTTGGACAATTTAATTACATAGTTGGCTAAATCAGTGTAGTTCTAGCAGCAGTTGAGAACCTGAGAAAAAAAAAGATGGTGAAGGTGATTCAAGGATAAGGACTGGTGTGACAACCAGCTAAGCAGTTGAGGTTGGTGGTAAGGAAGGAGGTCACTACAGAGGAGAGGACTTAGTGTTAAAGAATGAAAGGTATGTTCTTTTAAGACCGAAGGAGGAAATGAGAGAATAAATGTGGAGTTAGAAATGTGTTAAGGTGAACATAAGGATACGTGATCCTCTTAGGACAGCTAGGAAAACACTGCTGTCATCAATGAAGTAATAGGAAGGACTGAGGTAAAAAGCATCTTAAATGGGTCTGGGGAAGATGACGTTGTCAGAGAGAGGAGTAACAAGGTGGACATCTCTTACAAGTGCCTTATAATGAGGTCCCATGTGGAGCCATGCCATTTAGGAGATGTACAGTTGAGAGATCACAAAGAGAATATACCAGAGATACACTGAGGCCAGCCTTCTAAGGCCTTGCTAGCATTTTCCTTTATTGTCCATTTTGTTATATGCATTTTGGGGATTTTAGGGTTTCATTGGAACTAAGAGATCAAAACTACAATTAATTGGAATAGAATTTGGTTCTGGCGATTTTCAAAATAAGTAAGCATTAAGTTACTGGTACTTAATTCAGATTCACTAACTTTAAAGAAATATTCCTTTTACTTCACTTTGTAATTTCTAGCAGAATATATATATGTGTGTATACACACACGTATGTGTATGTTGCTCAGTCGTTTCGGTTGTGTACAACTCTTTGTGGCCCCATTTGGGGTTTTCTTGGGAAAGATACCAGAGTGGTTTGCCATTTCCTCATTTTACAAATAATGAAATGGAGGCAAATAAGGTTAAGTGAGTTGCTCAGGGTCACTTAGCCAGTAAATGTCAGAGGTTGCATTTGAACTCTGGTCTTCCTGATTCAAGTCTTGGTGCTCTCTACTGTGCCACATAGCTACCCATTCAGCCTATAACAGTAATACATCTCACAGGTTTGATAAGATAGGTCTAAATTCAGTTACCTTTTTTTGGAGAGGCAGTCTGGGTTAAGTAACTTGCCCAGGGTCACACAGCTAGTAAATGTCCAGTGTCTAAGGCCAGATTTGAACACAGGTTCTCCTGATTCCGGGGCCAGTGATCTATTCACTGCTCCACCTAGCCACCCCCCAAAAGGTTCTTATACTTATCAAAATCACAGGTCTAGTTTTTATTTTTTGTTCTCTATGTATTTCCATATATGTACATATATGATCCTCTGTGCATTTATTTCCACAAATAAAAAACCTTTGCCAGGGGCAAAAATGTGTAAAATCCAATGTTATTTGAATTATAGTTTTCTAATTTGAAAGAGTTGCAGATTTGGAATCAGAGAGAATTAGAGATTGAATTAAATTCTGTTTCTCCAATTGTATTATGGCTCAACTCTGTGTAATAAAAGGATCTTTTTTTTAACTTCATGGAGTCACTTGCGATAATATTCTGACTAAGACTTTTAAAATGACTTTATGGTGAGAGATACTACTCAGGTTGTACACATATAACCAAGTACAACTATCCAGAAGTGTTGGGGTTGCCCAAGTGATTGTGATAAGCCAAAAAGAATTATGGTTTCATAGAAAGGGAACTTTTGATCAATGTTTTGTAGAGGAAGAGGGATTTGATTTGTCAGGATGAATCAGGGAAGGAATTTTAAATGAGGGAGAAATGACCAAGTGACCAAAACCTCATAAGGGGCAATCAGGCACATTATCTGTGGTAATTGACTTACAGGGCATGTATGGGATCGTAGTAGGAACTGGGGGGCATCAGGAAGAGGGGAGCCAGGTGGTGAAGAGACTTGAAGCCAAGAATTGAGAGTTTTAATTCGATGTGAGAGCTTTTGAGAAGCAGTGGTGTGACCAAAATGGTGTTTTGAGCAAGTGACTTTCTAAGTGTAAGATCCCTTGGAGGTGGGAAAGACTGAGGAACCAGCTATGAAGCTGTGGCACATGTACAGTCGGACAGGACTTAGACCACGGTTTTGAGTTTAGTTATGATATCATTTCAGTACCCACGTGATCAAAAAGAGTTATGGATTAGTTTGTAGTTTTGGAGAGCTGACCTGAAAAAATGTTACAGAGAAATTAGTGTCAGCACTTGATAATGAACTAAGTGTGGAAGGTTAAGGAGAGTAAAACAATACCTGATGGTTCTGGGTCAGATCTTTGTTGATCTTGCAGTGAGTAGTACCTTGAATTTACATTGTAATCAACTTTGTACCCATTTCATAGATATCCTTATGTGTACCTCTTGTTTTCCTCAATAGAATATAAGCATCTTGAGGTAAGGGACTGTTTAATTTTTTGTCTCTGTATTCTAGTGCCTACCACAAAACCAAAACATAATTGGCCTTAATAAATGCTTGATTGATTCATTGATTTTGGGAGGATTGGTACATTAAAATTTATTAATGAAGATAGGAAATATAGAAAACTGGTTAGATAGATATAACCTAAAGTAACATCAACTCTTTTATAAAGTTATTGTTAATAATTGTGAAAATTTAAAACATTACAAAAGATAGTCATTATAAGCACCATATTAGAAATTACTTTATACATAGTGAGTTTAGAAAGTCTTCCTTAAGTTATGGAAAAAATCATGTAAAGTAAAATTAGCAGGCTTTAAGATACTTGCAATTAAGGACATTCAGGTTAATTTTTTATAGAATCACAAACCATTAAAGTTGGAAGGGACATTCAAGATCATCTGGTGCAACTTCCTCATTTTATAAATGAAGAAACTGAGTTGCAAGAGAGGAAATTATTTACTCAAGGCCATATGGCTGGTGAGTGGTAGAGTGGACCTAGAACTGCATCCATGATTTTAAGGATCTGCCAAGTTTACATCTGGATTGTTCCTATAACATACATATTTGCAGGCAGAAGATGGTATAACTTTTGTTCTTTACATTTAGAAACTGGGCCTCTCTGTGACTCCTTAAGTGCAGATAACAAAGCAGTGATCCATGGGAAAGTCTTGAAAAGGAAGAGTTTTCACTTGCTCAAACCAAAATACTGTAAAGGTGGAAGAGTTAATCTTCTTCTTGACCTTAGGCAAATACTTTCTTATTTTGAATTTCAGTTTGCTCACCTATAGAATGAGGTCTAGACCAGGGGGCTCTTAACCTTTTTTTGTGTCATGGAACCCTTTGACAATCTGGTGAAGTTCGTGGACTCTTCTAGATTATGTTTTTAAGTGCATAAAATGAAATACATAGGATTACAAAGGAAAGCAAAGTTTAATGAAAATAAACATGTATTTTTTTTTCCTGTCCAAGTTTATGGACCTCCCTGAAATGGGTCTATAGACCTCCAGGGGGTCCATGGACCTCAGGTAAAGAATTCTTGGATTTCATACACTCTCAGTTCCCTCCAACTTCAAATTTTCTGTACTCTAAATCTCAGTCTTCCATATCCCCACCTGATTTTCAAGTAGTAGTTAATGATCTGTATTTAGATACTTCACAGGTTAACTAAATGAACTCTTTTTGTAAAGGAAAGAATCTTTTGATAATTAAAAATCTTCCTCCCTCACCACCATTTATCCAGTATTGGTTTATAAATATTTTTTTAAAAAATATTCATAACAGCAGAGTGTTTAGTTAACAATTATTCATAGTGCAGTTCTCCAAATAATGCTATCTTACCACTTCTTACTGGATAATGGGAAAATACAAAAAGGCACCAAAACTAAGTGCTAGAAACCTCCCTAAGAGAAACAAATTTTGACCAAGGTATCCAGAAGCAAACTAGTACTCAAAAGAATTTGGCTTAACACAAAAAAACAACAATCAAATGAAGAATCCCACTTGTTCAGATTGTAACATGTGACCCATAGAACTGGTCCATCAATACTTAGCTCTTGAACAGATGCTACAGATGAACAGTGAACTGGACTGAGAATTGAATAGGAACTAGAAAATGGATTGAACTGCTTTTAATGTGTAATACTTTTAATGATGGTAAGATTTCTTTCTAAAATAAAGAGCCATGTTTTCTGTACCAATATTCTTGGTGATGCTCTATCAGTATGCATTTTTTTTTACATGGCTTTGAACCATTGAATACTATTACTTGGGTTACCTACAGGATCATTGGGAGACACACGGTGAACCCAAGTAGGCAGCAGTATATTACCAATGGAGAATTGCTCACAGGAAGTGACATAAAAGTTGTATAAGAGAAGATATATGACCAGAGAAGAATGTTGGCTGGTCATATAGCAAGAATAAGATAATAGTTTGCTGTGCATATATTATCAAGAGACCTAGAGAAATGCTCCTAGTTTATTGGGTAGGATCTCAGTGATGGATATAGAGGTTAAGAGATATATTTTGAAGGGAATTTCTATGTATGATCGCAGATCATTTGAAATATCAAAGTACTCTGTAGAACGAGGCACACCTCTGTGGTTTATCATTTTGTCTTTACCTCATTGAACTAAACTGTAGATTAAATTTAATGTATTGGTTAAAACATGTATTGGTTAAAATGCAGTCTTATTTGTATTCAAGATGAGTGTTTGATTAATGATATAATAGGTAGGCCACATTTATTTAAGCACTTAAAGATTTACAAAGTGATTTCATTCTTTAGGTTCAACCTCTTTGTCTGTTTCTTGTTTAGTGAGTATTTATGCCCTCTTTCTCTGTGGGCCCCTTTAGCCATCTAGTTTAACTTTTTAATTTTACAGAAGCTAGGACTTAGGACTTATCCTGTCATAATTGTAATATCCCTAATTGAAGTTTATCGGTCTTTCACAAATGACATATTAAGATTCTGATTCCTTTTCTTATAGCTTGCTGGGGAGGTAATCAGTGAACAGATACCAATTCTCAGAAAGTGTAGGGGAATATATGCTGACTGTCACTGGAAAATAAGGGGTAGGATGGTGAGGTAGAAAGTCCAGCTTTAGCCCTAGACAGAGTACTATTTTGGGGGGGGAGGTGGTCTTTGGAAGGTCTCCCAGGCCATTCTGCCTATAATTCTCCTTCTCACTTTGTCACATTGCCCAAAATTCCACCAATTTGAGAATTTCAGTTTGAAAATTTCGGTTTGAAAGAAGCCTCTTAAAAATGCACAAGTTTCTGGAGACGACTTTCATTTAGTGATTTTTTTTTTTTTGCCTTTTGGTAGGCAATTGGGGTTAAGTAACTTGCCCAAGGTCATACGGCTAGGTTTTTGTTTGTGTGTGCATTAAGTGTCTGAGGTTAGATCCGAACTCAGGTCCTTCTGAGTCCAGGGCCGATGCTCTACTCACTGCGCCACCTAGCCGCCCTCATTTAGTGATTTAATGGCCATTTACTTAGTGCCTACTCTGTACAGTGTGTGTGTACTGTGCTAGCTATGTTAGCTCTTTTCAAGACAAAAATAAAAAAAGATGTGGACCTGCCCTCAAGAAATTTCACTCTGGACAGTGTGTAATTTGTTTGTCTGGTTTTTTTCTTCCAACCATTTTACCTGAATTTATTTTCACTGAAGAAATAGTTTTAATTGTGGGTGGGATTAGGAAGTCTTGAGAATACTAGGTACTTATGGGACAGGACAGAATGCCTTTCAGGAAGGGATTATGGAAAGGATATTGTGGGAGGATACCAAAGATCTCTTTATTAGGATAAGCAGCTGGGGAGAACTTTGACCTTATTTCTGAAGAGGGATGATATTACTCAAAGGGTGTCAGCGTCTCCAATGCAGTAAGGATGAGGCCATGGCAGCCTGCATGTCATCTTGGCACATGTATACTAACCCTTATCCTATATTTTTCTGTCAGAGGCCCAGGAACTGTAAACATTCTTTTATTTTTCCTCTTGATAGTAAGAAGAAATTATAACATATAGACAATCTCCTGGCAGAAGATGATACATATGGATCAGAAACAGAAGTAAGAAGTTGGAAAACCAGGAATTCAAAGTGAAGAACTTCTGTGAGCCTTTGGATGAGAAAGGTGATGAAATGTCCTTAAATGTCAGGCATTACAATTCTTGGGTTTTCTACCAATGCATTGTTTTTAGGTGGTTAGTATCTTTACAAGTTTCTGGTTGGAGTTGTAACAAGCTTCTGGAAATGGTTCATAAACACACTCTTCTCCCTGGGCTGGTTTACCTATTTAACCTTGTAGTCATTTAGTCATTTTCAGTTGTGTCCAACTCTTCACCGCCTCATTTGGGGTTTACTTGGCAAAGTGGTTTGCCATTTCCTTCTCCAGTTCATTGTACAAATGAAGAAACTGAGGCAAACAGTGTTAAGGGACTTGCCCAGGGTCACACAGCTAGAAAGTGTCTGAGGACAAATTTGAACTCAGGAAGATGAGACTTCTTAACTCCAGGCCCTCTATTCATTGTACCAACCAGCTGCTCAAACCCTTCAGACAGGGCTGAATTCAGGTTTCACTTTCATCAAGTTTTCTTCAAGGGTCCAAGCTCAGAGAGGTTTCTCCCTTCTCTGAATTCCTCTAGGACTTAATGAAACTTCATTCTGGAAGAGGGGGGGAGTGGATCTCACTCATTTTTTACTCCTAGGACTATTTCCCTCCTTTAAATACATCTTTACTTTATTCTTCTTTTATCCAAAAAATCTAAGCCAGAACTTGAAATGTGTGAGAGAGAAAACAGAAGGGTGGTTGTTGTTTTTTTTATCTTATGAAGCATTTGTTTGAAAATTTAAACTGTAAAGCTATAGTGGGAAGGGCATTGCCATTTTAATTCACATAGTACCCAGGAGAATATCACAAGGAATATAGTTTTCTTCTCTCTCTCTCCCTCTCTCCTTCTCCCTCTCCTCTCTCTCCCACTCCCCCCCCACCCCCTCTCTTTCTCTCTCTCATCTAAACTATTTGTCTTTCAAGGCTCAGTTTGACCCTCTCTATGAAGATTTTTTCAGCTGATCTATCCCATGGAAAATCTCTGCTTCTGAACTCTACTAGTACTTGTTGCCTTTACTCTTCATTTCACACTTAGTATATGTTACCTTGTATTTTTCTGTTTATATCCTATTTTTCCAACTAAGCCATAAGCTCCTTAAAGAGATTGCCTTATGACTGTATTTGAAGCATTTGGCATAGTTCCTTCCCCAGAATAGGCATGCAGTAAACACTGCTATTCCAATTCCAGTCAGTTTTCTGTGTTGTGAAGTTCTGGAAAGTTTTTAATTGTCAGTGTATCTCTTCATATCCTTCCAGGTCCTCCTCTCTATAACCATGCCAGAGATGACAGAAAATGAAACTCCTACAAAGAAGCAGCACCGGTGAGAAGCTAGTGCAGAGACAGCATACTAACTCATCAGGCCAGCAGTTTGGTTCTTTTCAGCAAGGATTTATTCTATTTCTCCTTTCACATTCTTTTTTATTCTTGTCTTTTGTTTATGTACTAGTCATTTTCCCTTAATTTCTCCCTCACCGGGCTGTTGAATTCTTCCTTGTAACAAAGAAAAATATTTAAGCAAAGCCACCTGACAAAGTAATTGTATCTGAGACTGTAGATCATATTCTGTCTCCATAGTTCCCCGCATCCCTACCAAGAGGTGGAAGATCTTTGATAAACATTTGTCTAGTTAAGTTTTAATTTAATCTGTTTAATAAATTAATTTACTCTAAAGCTCTGTGCTAGGTGCTGGTGACAAAAAAAGACAAAAACAAGACGGTCTTCATACTTAAGGAGGTTACATTTTATTAGAAGGTTTATAATGTGGGCAAAAATAAGTAAATATTAAATAATGGAGAATAACATTAAATAATAGATAATACTAACATTTAGAAGTGGTAGAGAAAGCTTTATAGAGCAGGTTGCACCTGAACTAAACCTTGAATAAAGAGAGCACATTCCCAGCACGGGAGACAGACAGCTTGTGCAAATACACAGGAATAGGAAATGGAAGGAAGGTCCAGTTCAGGGAACATAGAGTAGTTCTGTTTGACTGGATTGTAGATTTGTGAAGTGATGTAATATAAAATAAAGGCAAAAAAATAGGTTGGAGCTAGATTGTAGAAAGCCTGAGAAGTCAAACAAGAGAGTTTGTATTTGATCCTAAAAGAAATAGGGAGCTGGGGCGGCTAGGTGGCGCAGTGAATAGAGCGCCGGCCCTGGAATCAGAAGGACGGCCTCCGACACTTAATCCGCACAAACAAAAACCTAGCCGTGTAACCTTGGGCAAGTTACTTAACCCCAATTGCCCTAAAGGGGCGGCTAGGTGGCGCAGTGAGTAAGAGCACCGGCCTCAGAGTTTGGATGACCCGAGATCAGATCCTGCCTCAGAAAATGAGCACCCACGCATAAATCAAATGACTAGCCGTGTAACCTTGAGCAAGTTACTTAACCCCAATTGCTTTAAAAAAAAAAAAAAGAAATAGGGAGCCACTGAGGGGTTTTGAGTGCACGAACAACTTGAGCAGGCCCAGCAAAGGAGGCAAAGAGCCTGATTTATAGAAATGGCCATGTGAGTGAAGACAAGCAGACAGGAGGAGTATGTGATGGTGGTAGAACCAACAGCACTCGACAGTATTGGGTGGGGGGTAAAGGAGAGAGAGGACTCACGGTTAGCCCTGGGCAATTAGAAGGAAGGAATTTTTAGGAGGACAATAGATTTGGTTTTGAACTTGTTGAGTTTGAAATGCCAATGAAATTTCCAGGTCAAGATGTTCAGAAAGCAATTGGCAAGGGGTGGCTAGGTGGCGCAGTACCATCCCTGAAGTCAAGAGGACCTGAGTTCAAATCTGGCCTCAGACACTTAACACAAAAAAAAACTAGCCGTGTGACCTTGGGCAAGTCACTTAACCCCAATTGCCCTGCAAAAAAAAAAAAAAGAAAGAAAGCAGGTGGTAATCTAGGACTAGGATTTGAGAGGGAGATTGCTTTGATCTGTTGATTTGATAGTCATCTACATATGAGTAGTGACTGAGCCTTAGAATCAGATGAGATCACTTGGGAGAAAGAGAAGCAAGAAGGTCCAGGTTAGGGGAAGTGTAAATTAGCTGCCATTTTACAATTCTCATTCGTAGATGTTGGTTTTTATAATATGAAACCTGTTCATTTTGATGACATGAAAACCATCAAATTTTTTGGGGGGGGTAGTTTTGAATGCAAATAGAATAACAGAAATTGATAGATGGCTACATTTTAACCCACTTTATTCTTATTCATAGCCTTGTCTTTGTATCAAATGATAGTGATCATCTGTATAACAGTACTATATCTTAGATTTAATTTTTATTTCAATCTTTACTTGTGCATAGACCAGGCTCTTTTTGACTCTGTCTGATTTCTTTTTAGGTCTTAGGCAATATGTGCTGATTTGGATGGTTTATATAGATATTTTATCATAGTGCACCCAGTTTTTGCTTCTTAGAATAAGAACAAAATCTTTTTCTTAGATCCTTCTTGGTTTTGAGCTTCCTGTGCCATTTTTGTGCCTAGAATTAAAATGCACATGATGTTACTAACATTTTTCTCTTTTTGATCAACTAGCAAGATATGTGTTAATGTAGTAGGTGTTGTATAGCAAAAGGAGGTATCTAGTCTTTAAGTTATTTGGCTTCAAACCTAGAATGGCAACTTGTGACATTCATGTTGGGGTGGCACGAGGATCTTTGATGAATGCCAAACACACAAACTGGGCATTGCTATTGTGCTCCAGTCACCTGTACTTATCATATTCTTCTCCTACCTCAGCCCCCTCCAAAGGCTAGATGCTTATATACAAATGAATACCCTCATTCTTGCCTGATGCTCACCAGAAGAACAGACATTCCGAATTTGTGACTAATCCCTCATTTCCCTTCCCTATGAATTCTTGAGGTGTGAGAATAAAGAATGTCAATTTTTTTTTTTTGGTGTGACTCTTCCCACCTTCCCACCACCCCCAACATTGTGGCTTCTAATTCACATTGAAATCTCTACAATTGAGAGTATCCAGACCACGATACTTGCTAGGGAAATTGACCTTCATTTTAGTTCCTTCCTTACTTGACAAATCAGATGTTCATTTATATGATTTGCTAAAAATTTTTGCCTATTATTTTTATGCAACCTATTTTATACCTTTTGTTACAGAAAGAAAAACCGGGAGACACACAACGCAGGTAAGAATATAAGAGTAACTTTTATATTTGGCATTCTCACACTCAGAATCAAATTTATGGCTTTGGAAGACAAGTTTTTTTATACTCAAATCTGGAAGAAGTATTCGTTTAGTCATGGAAAAGTATAATTTTGCTGCATTTTATCATTATAAGGCACCTATAATAAGCCCCTTATAATAATTAAGTTATTATAAGAAGTCCCTTTGCAGCATTTAATTATTATAAAGGACTTCAGAGTGTCAAAGAAGAAAAAAGACTGTTTAACCTGCTTCTGACTCACTGTTTCTTTAAATACTGAAATCCAAAGGCTAATGAAACCCCAGAATCCATCATTTCCAGTGACTTAGATGAATAAAATAATAGAGAAAATCCCAGAGTAATTGAAAGGCACATACCTATGAGGAGGGAGAGGAGTGTTGCAAAATGTATATCATAAGGGTTCTTTCAGATTTTGAATGGAGAATTCTGAGTTTATCTGTTACCAGAAGGAAAAAAAACTCAGAATTTTATTTATATTAGGCAATTTTAGTGTATTTTTCATGTTGTTGACTTGACCATTGTGAAAGTGTAAGAAGCACAAGAATCATTTGTGCTTATACTTATAATACTTCAAGCCAAGTAACTTTTTATTTATATCAATGTACAGAGCCAGAAGAAGCTTTCTATTCTTAAGAGTCCCCTCATAATTCCATTGAAAGCCCGGGAAAAAACTGAGCTATTTCCCTACTGATGCAAGGAAATGTGACAGTGGCCCAGGAGGAGATTACTACTCTCCAGGAAGAAAAATATCTTTAGTGTTAAAGCCTTTGGGCTTAAATTATGTGTTCTGGTATTGTTTTTTTTTTTTTAAGCTATGTCTGAAATTAAGGGGTGAGAAGAAAAATGAACATTTCTCATTTTTCCTTCATTTCATCAAAAGAAAGACAATGTGTGGTAGATAGAGAACCAGCCTTGAAACCGGGAAACCTGAGTCTAGGTCCTGCTGTCCTGGCTCTGTGACTTAGGACAAGGCCCTGAGCTTCTCAGTGTATCAGGCAGTTCTCCAGTCAGTCAGCCAGCAAGCATTTATTGAACACCTTCTCTGTGCCACTGGTAATACAAAGAAAGGTAAAAGATAGCTCCTGCCTCTAATGGGGGAAGTAACATTAAAATAGCTACATATAAACAATATATATACAGGATACATGAACACTAAACAGGATTTTATATGTGATCCTGGAGGTCCCAAGGAGCCACCTTAATCTGTTAAATAGGGTCAGACCTGTACTTTAGGAAGAGGGGAAAGGAATATGCATTTCTATAGTGCTTGTTGTTGTTGTTGTTGTTCATCCTTTGTTCTCAAACAACATCAATGACTGGATGATGTTGGCGTCAGTCTTACAGTGTGTCTGACTGTGGTTGATCAGTCCAATACAGGCTCAGAAAGGCTCTACCACAAGTTGGGCACAGATAGTCCATTTGAACATTTGGGATGGGGATGTCTCTAAATTTGCTCATCTTATGTTTGCTTTGTGCTCCTGTGATCCTACTTTGCTCATAGAGCACAGGGCCTTCTCTGATGTGGGCACATCATGCTGGGCAGTCCTGGGCCAGTGTCTCCCATGTCTCACAATTGATAACTAAAGTTCTTTAGAGAGACCTTGAGAATGTCCTTGATCACTTTTTATGATGTCTGTGTGAGTGCTTGCCTTGCTCAAGTTCTCTGTTAAATAGTCTTTTAGGTAAATGTACATTTGGCATTGGGGCTAAGTAGCCAGCCCATCTCAGTTGTACTCTCTGCAGTAGAGTTTGAATGCTTGGCAGTTCAGCTCAAGTGAGGACCCAGTGATCTTCAGAATCTTCCTATGACAATTCAAATGGAAGTGGTTCATTTTCTGGCATGGTGCTGGTATACTGTCCAGGTTTCATAGGCATACAACAATGAGGTCGGCATCATGGCTCTGCAGAGTTTCATTTTGGTAGGTAACCTAATATCTCTTTTTTCCCACACTTTCTTTTGGAGCCCCTCAGACTGAGCTGACTGGAAATGTGAACATCAGCCTCATTATCTATGTGGACATTCCTAGAAACTATAGCACCTACTATGTACCAGGCACTGTGTTAAACAATTTACAAATATTATTTCGTTTGATCCTTACTAAAATCCTGGAAGATAGGTCCTGTTTATTATCCCCATTTTATAGCTAAGGAAACTGAGGTGAACAGGTTAAGTGACTTGTGTAGGGTCACTTACCTAGTAAGTGTCTGAGGTAAGATTTGAAGTCAAGTCTTCCTCCATCTAGGTCTCTGTCCACTGTGCCACCTGATTGCTTCATCAACTTGTCAGATCAGCTTGACAGCTGAGTGGAGGATGGGTGGAATGGAAATAGACTTAAAGTGAGGAGACCAGCCAATTGACTGTTTTGTTAGTCGTAGGTCACAGATGATAAGGTCCTGAGCCAGTAGTGGCAGCGTCAGAGCAGAGGAGGAGGTGCTATGAAAAGAGAATTTATAGGATTGTACAGTGGTCATGGATGGGATATGAATGGGTGAGAGTGAAGAGCTGGGGGTAAAAGCCAGTTGCGAGCCTATATGACTGGGACAGTGGTCCCTTGACGGTAATAGGGAAGTTTGGGAGAAGGGAGGGTTTTGGGGGAAAGATAATGAGCTCAGTTTTCAGCAGTTGAGTTTTAAAAGTCTACTGGGCGTCTAGTTCAGGATGTCCATTAGGCATTGGAGATATGAAATTGGAAGGTGAGAGAGGCTAAATGCCACCTACATTATAGAGGGAGTTTTCCTCAACTGGGAGTTCCCTGTATCCTTAAAATTATAGGTCCAGTCCTTATCCTTAGCCCTTAATTGAAAACATTTTCCTAAATATTTTCTGTGCATCCATTGCCAGGGAATTTGGGGAAAATCAAAGGAATGCTTCATTTATGCTGTGTTGCTTTGATTTCCAGCCTTGTAAATTTTTCCATTTGGAGGGGTTATAGGTGGAGCTGCCTAACTCTAATAGCGGCCTATTATGGAGAAGTAATTAGAAGCCAGCTAATAAATGATGTTTTCAAGTGTAGGTCAGGAGGCAACAAAAGTATCCACTATAAAACAGGCATAGTTACCTGTTAGGATAGGACCAGTGTTTTCTTGACTCAGTATCCCTGAGTTCCAGATTTCACTGACTTCATTGACTTCTTCCCATGCAGCCTGATTGGTCCCTGCTTCCCTGGTGCAGTTTTCTGGCCTGGGGGCATAAAAGGGGCCTCTTAGACTTGGTGGTTGCCTAAGACCACATGAGTTGCCGTACCCTGATGATGTACTGACCAGATGTGTTTATCTGGACACAAGGGGGACCACATCCAGAGAATTTATATATGTCTCAGTGTCCTGGCTGTATATCCTTGCTGTGATACATTAAACTTCCTTTGTTCAGTGAGCACCTTATTTTATCCCTACATTGAACCTGAACTAAGAGAGGGCAGGCTTTAGAGCCATGACTATAGAGCCTGTGCTCTGGTTTTAAAGAACAAGTTCTGAAAAACATTACTAAAGAAGTGGGTTTTATTAAAGGTATTGACAAAAACCTGATAGATATTTGTGAAGTTACTTCTCTGAATTTTAATACAATTAAAGATATTCAGGGTTTCTGTTATTTAAGAAATGAGTGTTATAGCTTCTTGCATATTTTCCTCCGTTGCAATCTTGAAAAGCACAATTTTTCTATATTCTCATATGATGGCATCTTAAATCAGTAACAGAAGTAACAGGTCACAAAATTTTGTATGGAAGTGGTGAGACTCTTGCGGGCTTTGAGTGAGCAGGCAGCCTTGACCTCACAAAGAAGGGATGAGTCTAGAAGCAGAAATTGGTTGTTTTAAGCCATGTGCAATAAGCATTCCTCTACCTAATCAGCTATCTAGCCTCCCTGAAAAGCTTTTTAAACATCTTTTATCGAGGTTGTCATGTCTAGCATGGCAGCTGACAGTTAAGATGGTTTAAAGTTTGTGTCCTTTGGTAAAGCTATGCAAGTTACTGATGTATTACTTTGGTTGTGGGCTCTTGAGATTCATCATTTGTTAAAGTGTCTAGTAATTGGGTTTTTAAAAATAAAATTCCACATAATAATAGACTAATGAATGTAGAATTTCAACACAACCATTCTTAATTTTTGTCTGTCATTTCAGTCTTCTGCTATGCCTTGATGTGCTTGAGCTTCTTAAAGATCCCATAAAAAACAGTAGTTGTATTTCTGTTTGTTCAACATTGATCTTAAAACATCACAGACTCTTTAAGAGTTCAAAGGGCTCTCGGAGGCTCTCTAGTCCAACTAGTGCCTGACCAAGTGCCTTCTATATTGTGTAGTAAGAACACTAGACTTGAACTTCAGAGACCTGAGTTTGCATCCTGACTCTGATGGTAGTTGTGCAACTCTGGGCAACTCTGTTAATTAACCTTTCAAAGCCCCAGTTTCCTCATGGATTAAAAAAAATGGGGATAATCATACTTTTACTCCCTGTTTCATAGGTTCATTATGAGGGAAAAGCTCTTTGTAAACCTTTGACTAGTAAAAAGATGTCTTAATAGTCATTTCTTTGAAATTTCTTTATCAAGATAGAAAAAGAGGTTAGATAGCAACTAAATATGGAATAGATGTGACATTTCATTAGTTCTGTGATTACCTTTCTTCTATTCAGTGGAGAGGCATCGAAAGAAGAAAATTAATGCTGGGATCAACCGAATTGGAGAACTCATCCCATGTTCACCTGCACTGAAGCAGGTAATCAGTCATTTATGTTTACATTCATGGCTTAGGAATTGTTCCTTTCCACTTTGGACCACTTCTTATCATTAGAATGTGTCCACCTCCCCTAGAGATCATAATGTTTGAGATATTTGAATAGTTGTTCCTTTCCACTTTGGACCACTTCTTATCATTAGAAGTTCTGTTGTTGTTCCTTTCCACTTTGGACCACTTCTTATCATTAGAATGTGTCCACCTCCCCTAGAGATCATAATGTTTGAGATATTTGAATAGTTTTGATTATTTCTTGCCATTTATAGAAACAAAACATCCAGAGTTTTGTCTTGAGTTATTAATTTCCATGACCGTATCCCTCTTCACCTAAGTACTTTGCCTTGTATTAATTTGAACTTGTACACATTGTTTACAATTATCTTTAGTTGTCTTGTGCATATGTTCTGTCACCCTAAATATAAGTTTGAGGGAAAGCATTATGTCCTCATTCCTTTTTTCTCTACACAGTACATAGTAAATTTGTTGAATGCTCCCTCATATGGTTTCTGTCCCGTCAGGTCCTGGTCTAAGTATTCACCTCTTGGCTGTCCCCAAGGGCAGGTGCAAGGGAGGAACTATGACCCTGCTTCTCTCCCCTCCCACCCCCAATCCTCTAAATTCCAAATGGAATCCAGTCTTTGGCACCTGAAAGCAGGAGTGGATAAAATTCTGGAATCATTATGGAGAAGAGCTGTAGATGCCTTCCAGATGACTCCTTTTCTCCATTTTGGACTCTCCACTACTGCTACATGCAGACAGTTCTTGCAAACTTATTTGTGGTGTAGAAACTGGTGGGCATTCAACCAGAGGGGATGGCAGGTAAACTTCATTAATTGTTTGTGTGCCTAATTGCATTAGCAGCCTTGTAAAATAAAACAGCATGATTTTCCCCATCTTATAGTAAAAGAATATTGCTTAGGATCATATAGCAAGTCTCTGCTATGGCTAATTATTAAAATTTTGATGTACTTAGCTTGAGTCAAGAAAAATCACTCTTTGCCTAAGAGTATTTATATACACACATAGAAATATGTGTCACACATATTTCTAAAATCCTAGAGTCAACTTTGGGTGAACTGGGGCATAGGAAAGTATTTTTCACTTATGTAATAAATAATATATTACCTAGTTAGATCATCACAATCACTTTGAAATAAATAATACAGGACATCTATATTACTGTATTATAAGTCTTGGTGCAGCTTTAAGCTTAATAGTTTAAATCATTTTAAACTAAGAACTTTAAACTTAAAAAAACTTGAAAGTTCACTAAGACTGTAGTACAAATATTACTATCATTTTTTACAAATAATGAAATTGGAGCTCAGAGAAGCTAGATGATTTGCCCAAATTCATTTATCTGGGAAGAGGCTGAGCCAGAACTGTTTTCTGATGCTGCTCAGTGCTCTCTCTGCCACACTGTGATGTATTTAATAACCATGAATTGCCTGCTATGTACTGTATCTTGTGCTAAAGATGAAACAAGACATAGTCTCTATCCTTATTGAGAGGTTCTTGTAGTGGCATTGGGGTACTGAAATATAATTAATGCTTATCAGAATATTTCAACACTTCAAGACATTTTGGTTTAAAATACAATTGTCCTGAATTAATCTAGGCATAGAGAATGTTAGGGTATGACACTAAAACTCTTCAGTGAAACTTTTTCTTAGTATATTAGATAATAAATTTATAATGGTGGCTACACAGATAAAACAACATGAAATGTGTTTGAGGATGGCATGTTTTAAAGCTGTGAATAGACTAAATTTTCAGATATTCTTGTTGAGAACAAATGTGAGCCTATTTTTAGAATTTTGTGGCTATTTCTTACCATTTAATGAAATTTTTTTAAACTTGGGTTTTTCTGGCAGAGCAAGAATATGATCCTGGATCAAGCCTTTAAGTACATAACAGAATTAAAAAGGCAGAATGATGAGCTCTTACTCAATGGAGGAAACCATGAACAAGGTAAAAATATACATTTCTTTCAAACATATATACACTCATCCATAATTTTCACACCTTTTCCACTTTACACCTATCATTTTTATGTAATCAGATGAATAGTGAATATTCTCCAGTTTTTGGCAAATTTTGTTTTATTTTTTTAAATTTATTTTTCTCTGAACTGGAATTTATTTTACTTTTTTATTTTATTAATTAATTTGTTTTTAATTTTCAACATTCACTTCTATAAGATTTTGAGTTCCAAATTTTCTCCCCATCTCTCCTCTCCCCCCACCGCAAAACAGCATACATTTGATTACCCCTTAACCTAAACTGCCCTCCGTTCTATTACCTCCCACCCCTTCTCTTATCCCTTTCCCTTCTATTTTCCGGTAGGGTAAGATAGATTTCTGTACCGCATTGCCTATATATCTTATTTCCAAGTGGCATGGAGAAACAATTTTTAACATTTGTTTTTAAAACTTTGAGTTCCACATCCTCTCCCTCCACACTCACCCTCCTTGAGAAGGCAAGCAATTCAATACTGGTTATACATGTGTAGTTATGCAAAACACTTCCATAACAGTCATTTTGTGAAAGACTAACTGTATTTACCTCTGTCCTGTCCCACCGCCCCATTTATTCTATTCTCTCCTATGACCCTGGCCCTCCTCAAAAGTGTTTGCTTCTGATTACCCCCTACTCCCATTTGCCCTCTCTCCTGTCATCCCCCTTTTTTTATCCCCTTACCCCCAACTTTCCTGTAGGATAAGATAGATTTTCATACCCAATTGAGTGTGTATGTTATTCCCTCCTTAAGCCAAATCTGATGACAGTAAGGTTCATTCATTCCTTCTCACTTTCCCCCTCCTCCCCTCCATTGTAAAAGCTTTTTCTTGTTTCTTTTATGTGAGATAATTTATCCCATTCTACCTTTCCCTTTCTTCTTCTCCCAGTTCATTCCCCTCTTTCCCCTTAATTTTATTTTTTAGATATCATTCCTTTATATTCAACTCACCGTGTACCCTCTGTGTGTGTGTGTCTGTGTGTATGTATACATATGTTACACATATCATCTTTCCATGTAGGAATGTAAACAGTTCAACTTTAATAAGTTCCTTATTATTTTTCTTTCCTGTTTACCTTTTCATACTTGTCTTGATTCTTATATTTGAAAGTCAGATTTTCGGGGTGGCTAGGTGGCGCAGTGAGTAAGAGCACCGGCCTCGGAGTTGGGATGACCCGAGATCGAATCTGGCCTCAGAAAATGAGCACCCACACATAAATAATGTGTAAATAAAGGCCTGTAACCTTGAGCAAGTTACTTAACCCCAATTGCTTTATAAAAAAAAAAGAAAGAAAGTCAGATTTTCTGTTCAGCTCTGGTCTTTTCATCAAGAATGCTTGAAAGTCCTCGATTTCATTGAATGTCTATTTTTTTCCCCTGAAGTATTATACTCAGTTTTGATCTTCTGAATATCATATTCCAAGCCCTCTAATCCCTTAATAGAGAAACTGTTAAATCTTGTGTTATCCTGATTGTGTTTCCACAGTACTTGAATTGTTTCTTTCTGGTTGCTTGCAATATTTTCTCCTTGACCTGGGAACTCTGGAATTTGGCTACAGTATGTCTAGGAGTTTTCCTTTTGAGATCTCTTTCAGGAGGTGATTGGGGGATTTTTTCAGTATCTATTTTGTTCTCTGCTTCTAGAATATCAAGGCAGTTTTCCTTTATGATTTCTTGAAAGATGATGTCTAGGCTCTTTTTTTGATTATGGCTTTCAGGTAGTCCAGTGATTTTTAAATTATCTCTGCTTGATCCTATTTTCCAAGTCAGTTTTTTCCAATGAGATATTTCATATTGTCTTCTATTTTTTTTTTGTTCTTTTGGTTTTGTTTTATAATTCTTGATTTCTTATAAAGTCTTTAGCTTCTATTTGCTCCATTCTAATTTTTAAGGAATTATTTTCTTCAGTGCACTTTTGGACCTCCTTTTCCATTTGGCCAATTTTGCTTTTTTAAGGCATTCTTTTCCTCATTGCTCTTTTGGATCTCTTTTGCCATTTGGATTACCCTATTTTTTAAGGTGTTATTTTCTTCAGCATTTCTCCTTTAGCAAGCTGTTGATTTTCTTGCATCACTTTGATTTTTTTTCCCAATTTTCCTTCTACTTCTCTTATTTAATTTTCAGAATCCTTTTTGAGCTCTTCCATGGCCTATGACCAATTCATATTTTTCTTGGAGGTTTTGGATGTAGGAACTTTGATCTTGTCTTCTTATCGTTATATATTTTGATCTTCCTTGTCATCAAAGTAAGATTCTGTAGTTTGATTTTTTTTTTTTTTTGCTGTTTGCTCATTTTCCTCGCCAATTACTGACTGTTTAGCTCTTTGTTGAAGTATGTCTTTGGTTCCAGTGTGGAGGATGTACTGTCCCAAGCTTCAGGGGTTTTGTGCATCTGTTTTCAGAGATGTTTTCAGTTCTTCCAAGGCTGTGTAATCAAAGGAGAGGTGTTTACTGATCTTCCAGTCTGTGCTGTGGTCTGTGAGCAACCACAAGCACCCTTTTCTGTCGTGGAACTTTGAGGAACATTCCCTCTCCACTGCTGCCACAAGATCTGCCATGCCAGTGCTCCCGTCTTGCCCCAGGACAACCAACCAGATCCAACCAGGACAAAGGAAGAGACTCCTGCCTCAGTGTCACCAAAGAGATCCCTGCAATCCACCTCTGATCAGCTGCTGGATCCCCCCACTGCCTGTGGGTTGACAGCTGCTGAAGCAGCTATTGCTGCTGCCCTAGGGCTGGAGCCAGACCTTGCTCTTCTCTCACCCAGGTCCAGTAGACATTCCCTATAGACTTTCTAAGTTGTCTTTGGCATTTGTGGGTTGAGAAGTCTGGAAACTGCCACAGCTACCAATGATTCAGTGTCCTGAGGCCTGCTCTGGCCTTGTCTATGTGGCCCACCCTGGATTGAGCTTCTCTCCCAGCCCAGTGCAATAGACCTTTCCTGTTGACCTTCTAGCTTCTCTTGGGCTGGAAATTTGTTTCACTCTGTCATTTTGTGGGTTCTGCTGCTCTAGAATTTGTTTAAAGTCATTTTTTACAGGTATCTGGAGGCGGTTGGGGGAGAGCTCAAGCCAGGTTCCTGCTTTTGCTCTGCTATCTTGGCTCTGCCCTTGCAAATTTTATTAAGTAGTGATACTAGGAATGCTTATTTCTTTTTCTAATGGTTGTATCTTTCAGTTAGGGCAACATCAAAAGGTTATTTAGGGCAGGTTTCTGCTTAGTTTAAATTGAAACCAGAATCAGTTATTACAGCTATACCCATTCATATCTCCTCACATTACTGTTAGGGACAGAAATAACTGATGCCTCATGATGGTGTGGCAGTGACCAGCGGTTTTCACAGCTCATACCAGCAGAGTGCAAGCTCTACCTGCAGTATGTAAAGGCTTCAAGTTTGAGCCCGCCAGTGGGATGTGTGATTATTAAGACCAGCATAGTGAAGTGTGGCGAGGCTCTTTATCAAAAGGTTGCCCACGTGGGATGTATTTTTTTTTTTTTGGCCACAGTAACTCATGGAGACTATCTACGAACACATAAAAAAGTTATGTTGCTATCTGTGTCACTAGAAGGAGCTTATTAAGTGATTTAATTATTGTGTTTGCAAGAAATGTGATACTACCTGGCTTTTGAAGTAGACGTGATTTTTACTATTATAAAGCAATGTCAGTTTATCTACAGGGAAAACTTGTATATGGTGGCTAAAACAACTTGCCTAGGAATGGGAAGATCAGTGTGGCAGAAAAATCTAGATTGTACCTATATTTGTAGCTTTGGTGGGAGCAAAACGGAAGCCTCTTGTGGTTGCAAACAGTATAGTAGGCCTGCTGTTAATTTAGATGGAAACGGAAGGGAGAATTTATCCAGTGGGGTAAATGTGATGTTGGACTTTTAAACAAGTTTTAGTATCTCTCCTGGAGAGATGTGAGATCAAGCCCCAAGTTTACAACAGAGGCTAATTGTGAAGTGCTGAATAGGAAGTGTCAGATAGACTGATTTTTTTTTTTTTAGTTCTTCCAGGAAACCAGTCATACATAATAGGCAGAATTTACATGGAACCTTTCAGCTTACAAAGTGGTTTTCTTTGCACCAACCCAGCAAAATAGTAAATATCATGCACAATTTGCAAATTAGGAAACTGAAGCACAAAAAGTTAGAGGGATAGCGATTTGTCTGTAGTGAATCGTAAACTTGAACCCAAGTTTTAAAATTTTTAGGATCCTTGCTTTCTACTTTCCAGCAGAGCATTTTGCTACACGATTCTCAAATTTTATATTCTATTTTTCGTTTGGTCAACAGTTTGTCTCTGTGTTTTTGTAAGTTTTCTGTATAGCATCTGTTCAGTACACTAGAACATTGAACCACCTCCTTTTGCTTCTCCTACTGTCTCATTTATACCAGTGCAGCAATCAGGTCGTCCATCTATTATCCCTTTATTGCCATACTACCTTTTGGCTATATATACAGCATACTCTGTAGGAATTTCATTTACTATAAGTACGAAGGTGAGAGAAAATTCAAGTTTAGTGCAGTATTTGACCAAGATAAAGGTAGAAGCAAGGAAGAGAAGTCCCTGATTAAGATTATATCTTATTATATGCCTATGTTGTCAGCCAAAAAACAGCTAAACTTCCATAAATATCCATACATCAATCCCATTAGGGCAAAGTTAGGAATAATTTCTCCAGTCTTATGTAGCTTTCCTTCTTTTGTGCTAGTAGGGGTATTTTCAAACCTGCTCTAGCAATCCGATAATTCAGCTGAGCAAGAGAATACCAAGTGCCTGCCATGTATAAGGTACTGGGGTAGGCTCTCAGACTACAGTGTTTTTGGTGTTTAAAAAATGGTCCTTGTTATTGAGGAGTTAAATTCCCTATCGTTTATGAAATTAAGTAAATATAATATCAGCTAAGGAGGTAGATGAGGAAGACAAATAGTACTCTTCTGAGGAAGTGGCACCTCAAAGACAAGGCTTCAGAGAGGCAGAGGTGGTGGAGGGGGAGTCAGTGCTGAGTGTGTACAGATACAGCAGGTCTTTTTTCAGGAAAGTCCCTACTCTAGTTTGACTGGATTGTAGATTGTGTGAAGGGAAATTTTGTGAAAGAAGACTAGAAAGGTAGGTTGGAGCCTGAGAATTTTAAATGCAAGGCTAAGGAGTTTTTGTGTTCTTCTTTGGACAATAGCTTTATGAAAGATTGTTTGGAGAGGAGAGAATTTGGAAGCAGGGAGACCAATTAGGAGGTTATTAAATAGTCTGAGACATGATCAGGGCCTGAGCTAGGACTATCAGTTTATTAGAGAAATGGAGACAACTGCAAAGGCTAGGAAGGCAGTAGAATCTATAACTCTTGGTAACTGATTAGATAAGGAAGATGGAGGGGCAAGAATTGAGATTGACTGCATGGGTGTGAAAATATAGAATCACTTCAGGAGAGAGATCAAGGCTGGGGACAGAAATGTGGGAGACAGACAGACACTGAGATTCAGGAATCATCTGTGTAGAAATGAGGATTGAAATCCATGGAGCACAGCTATTCCACAACTAGGTCTGTATCCCAAAGAGATCATAAAAAAGGGAAAGAGGCCCTACAGGAAGAGGGGAGGTCTTTACATATAATTGGAAAAGATAAAATGCAGCTAAAAAAAGAAATTCCTGGAGCAGATAATAAAAGTAATAGCTGACACATAGCATGCCCAAGTTTGCAAATCACTTTGTAGCTCTTATCTCCTTTTAGCCTCTTAACAACTATGTGAGTGAGGTATTATTCTCATTTTCAGATGAAGATGCTGAAATTCAGAGAGGTCAGGTGATTTGTTCCTGGTCATACAACTTTGAAGTGTCGGGGCAAGATTTGAACCTAGAACAAATTAAGCAGCAATGATAGCCTTTTAAACTGTGGCAAATTATTTTCTTGTCAAGTATGAAACTTTTAAGACGTAGAGTAAGGGAAATTGGCATATTCCTGAATTGGTAAATAACTTGCTATCATTTAACCCATGATATGAGCAGAGGAACATAGATTTAGAACTGGAAGGAACCTTATAAACTCATCTCATCCAACATCCTCATTTTATAGGTGAAGAAACAGAGTCTCCTAAAGGTTACACTCAAAGGTCAAACAATAAGTGGAAGAGGCTAAGTTTGAATCTTGTCCTCTGCTGCCAGGTATAGCACAAGAGCCTGTCTTAGAAGAGAGCTTGAGATTCCCAGTGCTGTGGTGAGGAATTTAGAGCAATTTATATTGGCAGTGTCACTAACTTGTATTTTGCATTCCTAAGATTATCTTAAATTTACAATTATTATTTTTATTCTTATAATTTTTTTTTATTTTACAGCTGAAGAAATTAAAAAACTACGGAAACAGCTGGAAGAAACCCAAAGGGAAAATGGCCGATATATTGAATTACTGAAAGCAAATGACATTTGCCTGTATGATGACCCTACAATCCACTGGAAAGGAAATCTCAAAAATGCGAAAGTTTCTGTTGTTATTCCTAGTGATCAGATTCAGAAGAACATCATTGTCTATTCAAATGGAAGTCAGCCTGGTGGAAACAACCCAGGGACAGCTGTTCAGGGAATTACATTTAATGTTAGTCATAATTTACAAAAGCAGACAGCTAATGTTGTGCCAGTACAAAGGACTTGCAATCTGGTGACTCCTGTGTCCATTTCTGGAGTTTATCCCCCTGAAAATAAGCCATGGCATCAGACAACAGTTTCCTCCTTGGCTGCTAGCCAGTCTGTTCCTCTTTGTCTTCCTGCTACCATTCCTGCTCAGAACATTCTTGAAATCTCCACCTCAGAAAGTGAGTCAAGTGTGCTTAGTTCTAACAGCTCACAGATTACTGTTCCATCTGGATCTGAACCCCACCAACAGAGTTCAACAAATATGCCACTAAGTGGTCAGAATGCTTCTGAAAGTAAAAATGGACAAGAGAGCCCCAAGTTACCCAAGAGACCTGTGTCCTGTGCTACCAGCATTCCCCCAAGCACTTCTGTACTTTCCTTTCAAGTGCAACATGGAAACAAATCCTGTCTAAGCTTACAGGATTTTAGAAGTGATTGTCAGGACAACTTTGTGACACCACTTGCTGATACAGTTTGCTCCCAACCTCTGAGACCTTCAGTCTCTAGGAATTCTTCTCCAGTGAATATTACTAAAAACACAGACTTAACAAGCAGTGCTGGTGTAGAGGCACCTTCTGTAGCTCTAGCAGTCAAGGCTGCAACTGCTATAAGCACAGTCTCTACAAGCCATCTAGACAATGGTTGGTCTCTTTCTTGTTCTTTGCCTTCTTCAAGTGTTAGTGCTTCTGATTTGAAAAACATAAGCAGCCTTACTCGCATCCCCTCATCTGGAAATACACAGACAACATGGACTACATTGCAACTGGCAGGAAACACTGTTCAGCCATTAAGCCAGACACCATCCACTATTGTGACCCCAATATTAAATGAGCAGGGCACTGGTACCTCAGTTACCAACCACAATAGACACACGGCTACATGTGTCTTGAATGGCTTGAATGGCTCATTTCCTACAGATGGGCAGCAGATTGAGCAAGTAGTTGTGACTTTGCCTTCTTGTCCATCTTTACCTATGCAGCCACTAATTGCTCAACCACCAATTAAAACTCAGCCTCCCCCAAATATCCTTCCATTTAATTCAACAATGCAAGTAATTCAGATGGCTCAGCCTGTTGGGTCAACTGTTAATGCAGGTCCAGCTAATCAAAATGTTATTATTCTTCAGCCACCTAATACCACACCAGGAGTTATGAGAGCAGAAGTTCCCAATCAAACAGTTGGTCAACAGATAGTGATTATACAGGCAGCTAATCAGAATCCTTTGCCACTCCTCTCTGCTCCACCTCCTGGTTCTGTTCGTGTCTCTGTTAATGGAGCCAATTCTGTAGTAGTGTCTAATAATTCAGTGCAAAATGTTTCAGCTCCACAAACATTTGGAGGAAAACACCTTGTCCATATATTACCGAGGCCTTCATCATCATCATCATCTAATTCTACACAAACTTTTTCTGTTACAATGTCAAACCAACAGCAGCCTCAAACTATTTCTTTAAATGGACAGTTATTTGCTTTGCAGCCTATAATGTCCTCATCAGGAGCTACAAATCAAACCCCTATGCAAATTATTCAACCCACCACCAGCGAAGATCCAAATACCAATGTTGCCCTGAATACATTTGGTGCTTTGGCCAGCCTCAATCAAAGCATTTCACAGATGGCTGGGCAAAGCTGTGTACAACTGGCTATCAGCCAGCCTGCCAATCCTCCACCTGCTACTAATAGTAGGATCACCCCAGTTAACTGTGTTTCATTACCAACTACTGCAGCATCGCCTATAACTACTGATAACACAGCAGTACTACCCAACACTGCTAATCAAATGAACACTTCTCCAGTGAAAGCTCTAGCTAGTTTGCCTTCTAATGTGAAATCAAAAAGAGTGAATAAGAAGCCAGGTCCCAAAAAACATGTAGCTAATAAATCAGCATGTCCAGTGAATCCTGTTAGGGATTCAGGGAAATTAGATTGTGCCAACACAGAAGGATCAACTCAGCAGTCATGTGCTGATGGGCTTCTAGAAAGCCTACCTGTGGTATTAACTCCTGCTGTTGAATCTCAAAGAAATGGTGTGAATGTTTCTGATTCTCATTCCTTTGAGGGTGTAAATTCTGAAACTGTAGTCTCAGAGGCTAATTCATTAGAAGTATCCCATTCACCCTCCCAAGAACCCATAGCAAGTGAACATTTTGTATTGGCCCCGCCTGATTCCAGAGATTCTATGTCCACTTTGCAATCAGGGAGATCTCAAAGTAAGCCAGCAACTAGTCCCTTGTTGTCAGACTCTTCCAAGTCCTGCATTTCATCTGGTATCTTGATTCCCTCTCCAAATGATCCACATATTTTGGTTTCTCAGGTTCCTGGTTCCTCATCAACCCAAAGCACTACAAGTAGCAATGGTGCTTCAGAGGTGGAAATCATTGCCGAGTCATGCAGACAAGATTCATCAGCTGCAGTGCAAGCCACAGGTTTATTAAAGGGACATGGTTTAACCGCATTGCTCTCTGACCTTACTAAAGAAAAAGAGGGTCAGAAAACCCCTCTTTCAACCCAAGTGGACCACCCTAACTTTCCTTCAGACAACTCTAAAATCATTGGATCTAATATTGATTTGCCACAGAAACAGGAGCTATTACTGATAAATGGTGAAGGTGGGAATTTACCACAGCATCATTCATGTATCCCTGATCAAGAGGCCATTAATGGTTCTTTGCTTGCTAGTAGGCAGACAGACTCCCCCATGTCAACTAGCTCTGGTAGTAGTCGTGGTTTCTCAGTTGCATCCATGCTTCCTGATAACACTAGAGAAGATGTTACCAACAGTACATCAACCAATACATGTGACAGCTGTACCTTTGCAGAACAAACTGATATAGTAGCACTTGCAGCAAGAGCTATTTTTGATCAAGAGAACCTTGAGAAGGGAAGAGTTGGTGTCCAGGCTGATATCCAGGAAACAATTCCAAAGCCATCTGAAGCTTCATCTTTAGAGGGAGACCAGTCCTTCAAAACCCAGGCAGCAAAAGAGAGTACCACAGGACAGGTAGAAGCAACAGCAAATGAATTTAGTTCCCAGGATCCAGTTCAAGCAAATGTGGATAGGCCTCTTGAAAAATCAAGTTGTTCGGTATCAGCTGAAACATCCAATGCCTCTATACCGGTTTCAACTTCTCAGTCACCAAGCATTTCCAGTTTAAGTGTTAATAATCTTATCCATCAGAGCAGCATCAGCCATCCGCTAGTAAGCTGCTCAGATCAAACAGCTATTCCTGCAACAGTGAATCTATCAGTTTCATCTAGTTCCTATGCCAGTCAACCTCCTGAAACATCTCTAATGACTGAATATTCCCAAGACCAGCTAAATGCTATGACTAATAACATACCAAATTCACAAATTCAAGAATCACATTTAAAGTCAAGTCATGAAAGTCGTAAAGATCCCACCAAGCGACCCGTTCAAGATGATCTTTTACTTTCTACGGCCAAAAGGCAAAAACATTGTCAGCCAGCACCCCTCAGACTTGAAGGCATGTCCCTGATGAGCCGGACACCTGACAGCATTGCTGATCAAACTCAAATGATGGTTGGTCAAATCCCTCCTAATTCTTCAAACTCAGTGGTACCTGTTAGCAACCCAGGGCACGTGGATGACCTTTCTCGGTTATTCCCACCCAGCAACAGCTTTGTCACACCTGCTTTGAGACAACCTGAAGTTCAGTGTAATTCACAGCCTTCAATGACTGAGCAGCAACAAAGCCAGGCGGGAAGTCAGCATCTGCAGCCCTTGCAGCAGCACGTTCCTCCTGCTCAAGGCATATCTCACCTTCATAATAGCCATCCATACTTAAAGCAGCAACAGCAAGCAGGACAATTAAGAGAGAGACATCACTTATATCAACTTCAGCATCATGTGCCTCATGCAGACAGCTCTCTTCACTCACAGCCCCACAGTGTACATCAGCAAAGGACTATTCAGCAGGAAGTCCAAATGCAAAAGAAGAGGAATCTTGTCCAGGGAACTCAGGCCCCTCAACTTTCCATACAGCAGAAGCATCATGGGAGTGACCAGTCACGACCCAAGGGTGGGCAACCTCACCCCCACCACCAGCAGATGCAGCAACAGATACAACAGCATTTTGGAGGTTCCCAATCAGAAAAAGGCTGTGAGAACCCTTCAACAAGCCGGAACCACCATAACCACCCCCAGAACCATCTAAATCAAGATCTTATGCATCAGCAACAGGATGTTGGAAGTAGACAGCAAGGTTCAGGAGTTTCTTCTGAGCATGTAACCGCACACAATCCAATGCAAAGACTTATGCCACCTAGAGGCTTAGAGCAACAAATGGTATCCCAGTCAAGTATTGTAACTAGGTCTTCAGATATGACCTGCACACCACACAGACCAGAAAGAAATAGAGTTTCAAGTTATTCTGCAGAGGCACTCATTGGGAAAACGTCCTCTAATTCAGAGCAGAGAATGGGTATATCAATTCAGGGTCCTAGAGTTGCAGATCAGCTTGAAATGAGAAGTTATCTTGATGTTCCAAGAAATAAAGGTTTAGCCATTCATAACATGCAGAGTCGTGTAGATCATACCTCAGAGGTTCGTCTTTCTGACTGTCAGACATTTAAGCCGAGTGGAGCTAGCCAACAGCCCCAGAGCAACTTTGAAGTACAGTCCTCAAGAAACAATGAAATAGGTAACCCTGTGTCATCACTGAGAGGCATGCAATCCCAGGCCTTTAGAATTAGTCAAAATAGTGGTCCACCAATTGACCGACAAAAGAGATTACCTTATCCACCTGTTCAGAGCCTTCCAGCTGGAAATGCCATTCCCCCAAGAGACAATGAAAATGCATGTCACCAGAGCTTTATGCAGAGTTTGCTTGCCCCTCACCTTGGTGAGCAAGTCATTGGGAGCCAGCGATCAATCTCAGAACATCAGAGGAACACACAGTGTGGCCCATCTTCTACAATTGAATATAACTGTCCCCCAGCCCATGAGAACATCCATATTCGAAGAGAGAGTGAGACTCAGAATAGAGAAAGCTGTGATATGTCTTTGGGTGCTATTAACACCAGGAACAGTACTTTGAACATCCCTTTTTCAAGCTCTTCTTCCTCAGGGGATATTCAGGGTCGAAACACAAGCCCCAATGTTTCTGTACAAAAGTCTAATCCCATGAGAATGACTGAAAGTCATGGAACCAAGGGCCATATGAATCCTCCAGTTACTCCTAATATTCATGGGGTAGCACGGCCCACTCTGCCTCATCCAGCTGTATCTCATGGGAGTGCTGATCAAGGTCCTCCTTCAGTTCGTCAGCCTAATTCTTCAGTTACCCAGCGATCCAGGCATCCCCTACAGGATAGCAGTGGTGGTTCCAAAATCCGTCAGCCTGAAAGAAATCGTTCTGGAAACCAAAGACATAATAATGTCTTTGATCCTAGTCTTCCCCACCTCCCTCTGTCTACCAGTGGCAGTATGATTATTGGACGTCAGCAGTCCTCTGCAGAGAAGAGAGGAAGTATTGTTCGTTTTATGCCTGATAGTCCACAGGTGTCTAATGATAGTACAGCCCCAGACCAGCACACTTTGTCCCAAAATTTTGGATTCCCATTTATTCCAGAGGGTGGTATGAATCCACCAATAAATGCCAATACTTCTTTCATTCCACAGGTTACTCAGCCCAGTGCCACTAGGACCCCAGCACTCATCCCAGTAGATCCTCAGAATACCTTACCTTCCTTCTATCCACCTTATTCTCCTGCTCACCCTACACTGTCCAATGATATTTCAATCCCTTATTTTTCCAATCAGATGTTCCCAAATCCTAGCACAGAAAAGGTAAACAGTGGAGGTTTAAATAACCGATTTGGAACAATATTATCTCCTCCCAGGCCTGTTGGATTTGCTCAACCAAGTTTTCCTCTTCTCCCTGATATGCCACCAATGCACATGACCAACTCTCATTTGTCCAATTTTAACATGACATCTTTGTTTCCAGAGATAGCCACGGCTCTTCCTGATGGCTCAGCAATGTCTCCTTTGCTTACAATAGCAAATTCCTCAGCGTCTGACTCTTCCAAGCAGACCTCAAACAGACCTGCCCACAACATAAGCCATATTCTAGGTCATGATTGCAGTTCAGCAGTCTAAACACTGATAGAAACTAAATGTGATGGGTGAGATTATATATTTGTGTATATGTATATATGTGTATATATATTCATGTTTGCATGTGTGTATAGTCCATTTTCTGTTATATACAATAGGGAAGCAACAGCAGAGATAATCCAAAAAAGAAAAGTGGCTTACTGAAAGAAATTACACTTAATCTTGAAATGCACTATGACTTTTCCCCTAGTGGATGTCTCTAAGTTTCATTTAGGGTGCTTTGAATTCTTGGGTACAAGTCAACAGGTATTAGACATAGGCTAGCCTTGTATTGGATGGTAAGTAAAAAGGAGCCCAGTGTCAAAACCTATTTTTATAGATAATCCATAGAGTAAAAACATGGCTAGTGACAAAATTCTGGCTACTGTCCATAATGAAAGCAGAAAAATTGACAAATATGTGAATTGTGTTTATTTAATTCTTTCTTCCCTCTACCCCTCAGTAATTGGTTTACTTAGGAAAAGGTTATTGCCTTGATTTTTAAAGCTCCAGTAAATTAAAAATCATTTGAATTTCATAAGTATTGCATTTCAAAGCAGGGAGCCAAATTCAGTAGACACTTTTTAAATGTGTTTAATCCTGAAGTCAAAAAGCCTTTACTTAGGCATTATTAACCTCAGCAATAGGATAGCCTTAGAGCTAGAAAAAACTTTATAGATCATCTAAACCAACCCCTTCATTTATAGAAGACTTGGAAACTAAGGCCCACTAACTTTCCCAGATAGATTTTTTTAAAATCCATGTTTGAATTTGCTAATTTTTCTTCCTCCTTTTGGGAAATTAGGACTATTCTTCAAAGGCATAAATACCCAGTAAATGCTTGACTAATTAGGCTCACTGTATTTGAACTAATGCGCTATGTATTTGTTCATCATTAGTTCCTGTTAATGATTATATGTTGAATTTCACAAGATTGAGTTTTTCATTTCTCAACAGAGATATTTTAACATTATGTAATAAGTAGAGAGTCAGCCTTGAAGATAGAAGGACCTGGATTCAGGTCTCACCTCTGACACATACGGTGTGACCATTGGCAAGTCACTTAACCTCTCAATGCTCTAGGCAGCTCTCTTAAGACTATAAGTTGTTGGAAGTTACTGATCTGCATTAGAAGAGTAAGTTATCTCATCTATTAGTAAGCTATATAAATAAAATCACAGGTCCAACCTGTTGATTCATAGTCTACCCCTATCCTTATTGATTTGTCTAAAAAATGCTGTATTTCACAGTGGAGCTACACAGAATTCTCTTACAGGAATTTTCTAACTATTCTTCCTTGCTGTGGATATTAAGGAGCTTAATCCTCATTTGGAAAGACCATAATCTTTATATTTGAAAGGAAAATATATATACATGTACACATGCACAGGACTCATTGACAGGTCTGCCTCCATACAAATCTGTAGGTGGAACCTGCTGAAGGGATGAGAGAAACCTTTTTAAAAAGTTGATTGGATAAAGAAATGTCTATTTCAGAAACCCAATTTTACATAGTTAGTTAACAGAGATATTACCATGTTCACTCATGATTTCCCTGGCCTTTTTAGCAGGTATTTTACTGCCACAAGGTGAATTGGTGATGGTGAGGGACTTGTGTTAATTATTCCCACTTCTTTGCTAACAGGCTGAACCCAAGGGACCACAGCTTCTGTAGCACAATTTTCCCCCCATGGTAGAATCTCTGAAGTTTTGGTCAGGGCACTTTACCCCTGTTAATACCTCTTCTATTGACTCTTTCATCAATAGGGTAATTTGTGCCTCTTTAACTGCTCTGGCCAAACCCAATTGCTTTTGCTACCCAGGAAAGCAGCCTCCTGGGCATGGGGGAGATTGTAGTTGTTGTGAAGATTAAATGAGACAGTGTTTGTGAAGCTTTGTGTAAACTTATATAAATGCAAGCTATTATTTTCCATCCCATCAATCCTGTATTTTCCTCATAATTTAGGGATGGGGTGTGTGTGAATTGCTTAAGGGACAGTGGGTAGGTAATGAATATAGTAAACCATAACAGGAGGGAGGGCAAGACAAACTTTTATCAGCTCCCATTTGCCAGTTAGCAAGTAAGCAGATTTTTGGAATATAAACCATATGCACTTTTGTAGAACCATTTGTGACCATTCAAAGCCTGAAAGGTAAGCAGAATAGACATGAGCTTAAGTAGGAAGTAGTTAAGCTGCCTTTTTCTGAAAAGTTCTCAAAACCTAAATGTTTCCCAAGTACCTTCTAATCAGCTTACTACTTTATTCTGCTCTGGTCTAGCTAGAGATAGCTGTTCATTTGCATTATCCTTACTTTTAGGTATGTAGACATTTTGATTTTTGAATGACCCTAAATGATACTCCCTATTTGGTCAAGGTCCATCCTTTCCCCAACTATCTCAAAGATGGTGTGACTATGAGGGGAGGGGAGGGGTTTTCCCTGCTATAGGCTGTTATACTTATGTTTATGTGCTTATATATATGTCATTACTAAGGGGAACATTCCAAATGAGGCCTCAAATATCAAAGTAAATCGTGTATTTAATTTATTTATCAATGTACATGCTTGTATTTGGATTTGAAGACATCAGTGCCTATGGTAATGTATCCTAGCAGTATTAAACATGTGATATACAAATCTTGGCAATTGATTCTATAATAATGAGTGATTTGGTATTAGCCAATTGTCTACTAAAGTTTTTGGGCAAAGGAATATGAGGAATGGGTTATTTTTACAGAAAAAAAATTAAGCTCATAGTTGGTTTGCTAATTCAGGGTTGGAGATTGAAGCCAATTCTGGAGATGATTTTATAATTTCCTGATTATTCATGGTTAACTAACTCCAGTAGTTGCCCAGGGAGAATCAATGATTATCCTTTAATTAATGAATTTTTTTTGTCTTTGCTTCAATATTGGTTTAGAATTTGGTTATGGAAAAAAATAATATTGAAACATTTCATTCTCTGAAGTATAGCACTGTCATTTAATGAAATGGAAGGTTCATACTTCTGTTTGTGTGTAATTTCATGTAATTGTCAAAGGTGAAAGTATTCATGTTTGATGCCATCATTGGCTTTGTCACACAGATTAACGGAGGGAGGACAATCTTTCGTGATTATGTTTTTTCAGTGAGTCTCTTCTTTTTTGTTGGGTTGTTTGGGAGAATGAGACCTGTGTCTATTTTTTAAAATAATGAGTGAAAAGTCAATGGTGGATTTGCTTTGCAAAATTTAATATACCTGAACTGTGAAAGAAGGAAGAATTGGAGGCTGGAGTTGGGGAAAGGCAGAACATTCCTTTGCCAACAAACCTCAGTCATGTAACAGTGCTTATGCTGAACTGGAACCAAAATTAATCCTTTAAGTCATCTTACTTGAATATATAAAACATTTATGCATTTTAAGGGAATTACTATTTGACTTCAATATTTTAACTACTTGCTTAGCCCTTCTTAGTTGTTTCTATAAAGTGGGTGAAAATAGAACCCAACTTTAATAATGTGATAATATAATGGAATTTGAGTGCAGTCTAAAACATTGGCAAAAACAGAAACTTTAGAAATGTTTCTGTCCATCTTTGCCCTTTCTGTCCTAATATATGGGTACACATACTTTTTTTTCTTCTGTCACTCCATGTCAAAAGTTAGTCAGCCTAGGCATTCTCAGCAGAAGGAAGCTTTCCTTTGCTATGAAAAGACTATTGTCCTAAATAGAAGTTGGTGTGCTATCTTCCTAGATCAGTGATTCCCAATCTCTGGTATTGTTGACCCAGCTTGTCTACAGTTATTTCAAAAGGCTGTCAGGGAATTCTCAAAACTATATTAAAATTGATTTAACCTTTTTTTTTTAAGTCATCTTGCACTAGATTTGTTTTAGAGATGATAGAATTGGGCAGGGAGAGGAAGGGGTAGGAAAAGTGGAGAAGGGAGGCCAGGAACTCAACAGGAACTTTTGAGTGCAACTCCAAAAGGTTGGGAATCTCTTTTTTAGTTGATTGATTTACAAACACATGTAAATGTCACCTTTGTACCCAGTTGAGATGCACTTAGGGCTCTGTACCTCCGGAGGGCAACAGTGACATCCAATGGCCAGTTGAGACTATAGGAGTTAATAGCTCTGATGGATCTCATGATATTCATCTGAAATAAAAGTTACAGCTCCCTCTGAAGATGTCTGTTTTGTTGATGTTGCTTTCCCTTTCCTGTTCCAAAATGAAAATGACCACTTTCCTTTTTGGGTACCTTCCTTTCTGTCTTCTAAATTTCTTATGTGGACCCTGAAAGAATATTAGAGTCTATGTAGGGTGATTCCAAGATCAGCCTGAGGCAACCCAGTTCAATTTATAGAAAGTGAAGATCTTCCCAAGGATAGTGTCTAACTCTGCATGCATCTCCCTGCGACAGTACTGCACTTTAACTGAAACTGTGCCTCTGGTCCTTAGACCTACTGTTGGAACATGTCGCCTACCCAGTCATTTAGAATAAACAAAGGAACAGCCAGAGTGATATCTACCATATCATTGAATGCTTTTCCCCCACCAAAAGAAGTCCAGTTCTTGTTTCTCACTGTTGCCTTATCTAACTGAGCCATCTTTGATATTTGATCTTGTCAGAAACAGTTAATGGTAGCAAAACTTTAAACTGAGAGCTTGTTTGTGATGGCATTTCAAATTATTGGCTCTAGGTTTAAGTGGAACCCCATGAGCATTGATCTTTCTCTTTCTGTGGCCCATTGCCCTGTGTAAAGAAGTTGAGAATGGTCAGACACATCTTATTCAATGAATCAGACTTTTTAAAGTGAATTTTATAATATGGAAATGTCATATATAACATGTAATGCATCATTGCAGATGATGTGAATCCACAGATGGAGAATTTGGAGGGCGTATCTCCATTACAGTTTTAACACATACTTCAAAACAGGTGGCCTTTATTTTATAGATCCTTTTGTTCTATATAACTGGACGCTTTCAGCTGTGTCCTAAAAACTTGAACTTTTCACTGCTTTGCTTTTAAAGATCCCATTGTTTCTTCAAGTCTTAAAACTCATTTTTCATATGTGGAGTCGTTAAGGCACTGGACTACTATGGTGAATTCTCTTTAAGGGGAAGTTGAATTATTTCTTTTCCAAGTAGGATGGGACCATACAGTGTTGTTTAAGATGCTGCTGCTGTTTTAGTGTGAAGGAGAATGGCTTGGCTTCCACTTTTCGCACATAAGATGTTTCACTTTGGTAACAGGGTGGAGGACAGTGAGGTAGAAATAACAATTACCTTCACAAATTTTTACATATACTGCCTGAGAAGATTAATACATGGCAGTCACCAAGAGAAATTGAATGCATTTCTTTCAATAGTGTAATTATTTGTATCTATACTAAGCCAGCAGGATCTGCTGTGCAACATGTCCTATAACTGTAAATTACCTGCTTTCTAATTCTAATGGAAATTCTAGTTTCCTTTTTCTAATGGAATCCAGAACAGAAATGTATCATATGATCAGGAACATCATACAGTTGTAAATAAGATTGTGTCCTGTTTATTTTGACATCTTTTTATAGCTACATTGCATTAGGGTGTGAATATTCTAAACCATGCTCTTGTTTAAAGTTTTGAAATTTTTATTGTTAAATGTAACACTTTAATGGTTGTAATAATTATTTGTATAGATATGAATATAGTATTTTATTTAAGAAAATAAACTTTGCATTTTTTGCATTGTAAAGTCTCTCCAGTTCTGATTACTAGTTGTGTCTCCTAAACTGAAATTGCCCTTGAAGTTTACTTATAGGCAAGCTCTGCATTTTATCACGTTGTGTTCTTGGAAACTATGTTGTAAACCATGTCATAACTGGTGGTTGTGTGACTTGCATCAAATAAATCATAAATAAGGCCAACAATATGTCATAAAAGCAAAGGTAAAATAACCACATGCTACAATAAATTAAAGAGTAACATTATATTCTGTTCATAGAATTTTACAGTTGTAAAGCTTAGAGACCATCTAGTCCACCCTTTTTATTCCTAAATAAACAGCGGCCTGTGAAGATGCAGGGACTGGCCCAAGGTTATACCAGCTAAGGTCTGGGTCCAATCTCCAGACCAGTGTTCTTTCTACTGTAGTCAAAATCATATAAAAATGATTCAAAGCTTATTTCATACTTATGATATTTTCTATTATGTTTTCTTAACTTTATGAGTTTTGTAAGGTAAAGTATGATTTATCTAAACTTTCTATCTCATCCCAACATCTAGCAAAATGTTCTGCAACAATAGGTGGTTTAATACATATTTTCTTTATGTATACATGGGACTCTAGAATACTACAAAGTGTGTATGCAACATAAAAATATAATTCTGTGTCACAGATTTCACATATTCACTAGCTACAAATAATATTAATTATCTTGCTTGTCTTAAGATTTAGAGGAACATGAGTAGATTATTTAGCTGGCCTGTGTTTCTTTAAAAACAGGGAAGTTTGAACTGATACCTTTTAGATTTCCTGAGTATCAAGGTGAAATCATCTCCCATGTATTCAATTATATGAAGATAATTCTGAGATCTACCCTTTTTTCTTGACCTCTAATCTAGCATCTCCAAATATCTCTTGTACATCTTGAACTCAGCTTTTTCCAAACAGCCATGTTTACTAGGTCTGGAAGCCGTGTTTCTTTCCACTGTTAATATTTTCCCTGTCAATTGATTTATCTGCTTATGTTCAAGGTCCTTTGAGATTTTTTCGTCCTGAGATCTTTGGTAATTTCAGGTCCCCCCGCCTTATTTTTCTCTGTGGTCCACTGTCTGATTCCCTCCCCTTTGATGGTGGTTTCCATGAGAGATGAATCCTAAAGTTTTTTGGCCTCCTTTCTCACGACCAGTTTACAATTCACCAGCTTAGTTCTGTGTCCTGAGTGACTTGTGGGAACTGGCTAGACTGCCACTAGCTTTTAACTAAGCTTTTTGCCTCAGGTGTAATGGAGTGTGGCACAAGCCTCTCTTGCTGTCCCTCCTCCATCCTATCCCCCCATAGTGGAGACACTCCTAGCCTGCTCCCTCTGTTCCTGTTTTCTGGCCTAAAACCATCAAGTCAGAGAGTTGCCATGTTGGTGCAATGAGCTGATTTCTGTAATTAGGCGTTTCCAGGGCTCTGTGAGGAAGGTAGGATGACAAGTGGTCTTAAGCTCTATTTCAAAGCCCGACAGGAGTCCTGCCCTTTCCCTCTGTTCCTGGCTCCCTTGCTGAGATCTTTTGCAACACAGACCCTTCCCCAACCCCCCAGCTTCAATTCCACCCCCTTAGCAAGCTTCTGCCCTCTGAGCTGTAGCAGTGCTGGCTTGTCTTTTGAGGCCTGAGCAAACTTCCAGATCCCAGAGCTGAAATCTCCCCACTCCAGAGAGGGGAGGGGGACTAGGGTGTGGGTTTGGGTTTTATTGAGAGTGCATGTGTTGGATCCTTGGTTCAGATCCTTAGATAGGCTAAATGCAGCTTTGATGCCAGTTATGTGGGATGTTGGGGAGGGCTACTCAATGAGGTCAACGTGGAAGCCAGTTCATGGTTTATTTGGTTTTAAAAAAATATTTTGAATTCTGGGTGTCCTAAATCATGGAGACAGCTGAAGTTGCTTTGTCTTTGGCGCATAATTTCTATTTTGGAGAGGCTTGTGAGCTCAGGGGATCAGAGAAAATATCTAGTTCTCCATGTTGCTGGTCACATGTCCAAAAGCAAGATTGCCTAAACTGAACTCGTCTTTCCTCCCAAGCCCTCCCTTCTTCCCAGCCCCTCTATTACTAGCAAAGGCACCACCATCCTCCCAATCGTCAACCAAGGTGTTGTCCTCAGAGCCTCACTCTTACCCTTCTTTCCCCATGTCCAGTTAGTTGCCAAGTCTGTTGATTCTACCTTTGTAACATTTCATACTTGTCTGCTCTCCTTTGATACCATCACCATCCCTGTACAATCCCTCACCACCTTATGCCTGGGACTGCTGGTCTCCCTGCCAAGTCTCTCTCCCCACTCAGCCGCCAAAGTGGTCTATCTAAAGCTCTAGTCTGAGTGTGGGTACCTTCCCTACTCCAATGGCTCCCTCTCACCTCCTGGATTGAATATAAAATCTTGTTTGACCAACACTTTTCCTACCTTTCCAGCCTTCTTACACCCTGTACTCTGATCTAGTGACACCAGCCTCTTTTCTGTTTCTCCCCCAAAGACACTGCATTTTGTTCACTTCCCTGAGTGCTCTCCCTCCTCACCTCTGCCCACTGGCTTCCTGCAATCCTCAGCTCAAATACCACCT
Organism: Gymnobelideus leadbeateri; assembly: GCA_011680675.1. Taxonomy (NCBI): domain Eukaryota; kingdom Metazoa; phylum Chordata; class Mammalia; order Diprotodontia; family Petauridae; genus Gymnobelideus; species Gymnobelideus leadbeateri. The sequence continues at coordinate 563,423 of WOXC01003586.1, forward strand.
AATACAAGAAGGCTTTCCAGCTCTCTCTTAATGCCAGTACTTTTTTCCTTTGAGATTACCTTCAATTTATTCCATACACATCTTGTCTGTACATAGTTGTTTGCATGTTCTCTCCTCCATTCACATGTGAGCTTTTATTTTGGCCTTTCTATCCCTAGTACTTAATGCAATGCCTGGCCCAAAATAAACACTTAAATGCTTATTCACTCGACTGGCAAGGAAAAGCATTCGAAATGACCACAACATTGGTTTTCAAGAGTAGCCATTGTAGCACTTTGTAGTGGAGAGAGCACTGAACCTGGGAGTCAGAACACTGGGGTTCTAGGGCTAGATTTGGTACCGACTAACAGTATATCTTTAACCACGTCCTTCTACTTCCGGGCAACTTTACTCATTTGTAAAATGAAGTCCTTGGATAAGATGATTGCTAAGGTCCCTTCTGTGATTGGAATTTTACTGTTTTGGTTTAGGTCTTCTTGTTCAGACTCTTTGTATGTCACTGAGACCCCAAGAAAGTTACGCTAATGGAATGACCTGGTATATGTTTAAATATTCTGTTACTAAAGGCAGCTGTTTTTTTCTCCCCAAACACACACACACACACACACACACACACACACACACACACACATTTTAAAATTAATTTTATTTAAGTAAAGAAAAATTCATTTCCTCCCCTTCCCACATTGAGAAACAAAAAAACAAGACCTTTGTAACACATATGCATAGAAAAGAAAAAATGGATCCTTGCATTGGTCATGTCTGAAAAGTATATAACTCTATATCTTGAGTACATTAACTTTCTGTCAGGAGGTGTTTAACACATTTCGTCATGGGTCTCTCGATTCATGTAAAGCTATATCTATCTATCTACCTATCTATCTATCTACCTATCTATACACACACACACATTTGTTTTTGTGATTTTTTTGTGAGGCAATCAGGGTTAAGTGACTTGCCCAGGGTCACACAGCTAGTGTCAAGTGTCTGAGGCAAGATTTGAACTCAGGTCCTCTTGACTCCAGGGCTGATGCTCTATCCACTGGACCACCTAACTGCCCCAAACCCTTATATTTTTAAAGAAAGTGAACATGACATTAGCTTCAAGGAGCTTTGAAAAACTCCAATACTACATTTAGAATTCAGATATAAACTTTTAGCCACAGAACATTGGTCTAGCAGGTTAGGTAATATATTAATTTTGCTTTCAAAGTGACTTGGAGTCAAGCATACCAAGAGGAAAATATGCTATAGATATTTATGGTAGGATGTTTTATAAACCCAGGTTTTAACCAAGTCTGCTGTATGTGGTTGTTTGTGGGTGTCTTTCTTAAGTTGCTTAATCTGATTCAGATCAGCAGTTTGGAAAGACCTTAAGCAAAGCTGGCTCTGATTAGCTCCCTAACAGGCCACTTGTGGTGGTAAAGAACGTCCTGCTTCATTGAATGAAAGTCAAATAGGAATTCAGATACTTTGATGAGGTTAAAGCATGTGTATATCATTTTAGGATTTGCAAAGCACTACACATAGATGATTTGATTAATGATTTGATCACATTTGATTCCCACAACAGCCCTGTGGAGGTGCTGTAATTATCTGAGACCTAGGAAAGACCTTAGCTTAAAAAGGTTCCCCAACTGCATTTGGGGCCACTGCCAGTCATCCTGACCAATGTCTTGCCACTGGACTCAGACTCTTTGGAGGAGGTAGTGAGGCTGGTGACTTTGCACAACCCTGCCTCACTTAAATCGAATTCACTTGCAAATCAAGACATCACCCTCCTGATGTCATTGGTCCTCTTCAAGAATGAAGAACAAAGAACAACAACAAATAGCAGTCTGAGGCAGGACACTTTGGACTTGGTCTTACAAATTCTAGGTCTAGCATGCTTACTCACTGAACTACCCAGCTGCCTCTAACTACCATTCTGTGAATATTGTCATGCATTTCGTGTAGAGATTGAACACGTGTTGCACAAATTGAAGGGTTAAGCCAAAGCACCCTTTGAACAGCTCTGTAATATAGAAGGAAAAATTTCATAGGTTGTCAGTTTTTTAAAACAGGCTGTTTTTCGTTTGTGTCTCACTTCACTGGAGAACTTGCTCCCAGAGAGAGAAGCAAACTTTCAAATATTTATTACCATTATCCTTGTGCCTTCCAAATGAGGGGTTCAAGTTAATGTTTCAGTGTAGGCAGGTTCTCTCTGAATTTGCCTGAGGATGAAATCACTACCTGTTGGAAAGGCTTGGGCCCGGTGGTATAAGTGAGGAAGGACAATGACTGTTTTGTCTTTAATTTGAGTGGTTGATCCTGTTTTCTCCATCTGACTGGCACAGCCGGTCTTAAAGGTAGCTTGGAAAGAGGCCTTGAGTAAAAACTAAAAAAACAAAAAGCAAAAAACCCCAAAACAAAATGTCTCTGACTATTGACAGTGTCACAACTCTGGGAATATTCTTCAGGAACTGAAAACATACCAGGACCCACTGCCTTCCCTCCACTATTTCCTTTGCTTTCTGTGCAGGGGAAACCTGACACCTTATGCCGTGCATGTTTTAATTTTAAAAATGAATCTGGGTCCTCAGCCACTGCCAAGTGCAATAATTGAATCTGTGTAAAAGGCCTTGGCATTTGATTTTACAGGCTTTGAGTCTGATGAAACAGTTTTCATTGGAATCCAGCTGTTCCCGCTTAGTGGCCAAAGCTTTCAATAGCTGCTCACTTATTTATTGGTTGACTTTCCCTCGAACACAGTAGGTTTCGTTGTTACTCTGGATTGATAGGACAGCCACACCTCTTCTTAATTTTTAGAAAGCACCATTCTTTCCACTAACAGCAATTAGGGAACCTTATGTTATGGGAAGAGCTATGGAAGGCTGCCTAGATTCAGGAATGAGTGGATATCAACACTGGCACAGACAAGCTCTGTGACCTTGTCTCTACCAACTTTAGTCTCCTCATCTCTAAAATAAAGACTTTAAAATTGTGAATGCATTTCTTTAAGGAATTTTTATAATTGTAGGCTGTGCTTCTTACACATAGACACATGGCCCCAGAAGGCTTAGTTTACTCTCTGAATGAAGTATGTGTTTGCCAGCTGGGGTAAGGGACCCCTTAGCCACTGTGTGACTGGGGCTTAGTTTCCTCATCCCAAAAAGAAGAATGTCTGACTAGGTAACCCTTGAGGTCATTTTTAGCATCATCATTATCACTGATCCGGAGACTGGAGGTGGGTGTAGTGGGCCAGTAGTGTAACCAACAGGGACAGATTATTTGTTCAATATATCACTAGATCTCAATATGGGTACTCTTTCCATGGTAGAACACAGCCCATCTATTGCTGATCATCCATAGAAGACCTATGGCAAATTGGTGGGCTGAGGCTGGCAACTCCCTTCTTAATTTATAGTACCCATGGCTGTGGTGAATAGTAAGGAGGGGTGAACCACAATGCAATGCAGGCTTTCCTGTGAGTCTTTTAATAGTTTACTGTGCAGCATTCAGGCCCAACAACTGTTATTCCTCACTAGCCCACCTCTTTTTCCAAATAATGTTTCTTTGTTTCCATGTCTCTTCAAAGATGGGTTAAAATTATATTTTCATCTCTTCTTTTCCTCTCTACAGCAAAGACTCTGTTCTTGGCTAGCAGGGACTCAAATAGAACAGTAATTCTTTTCCATTTAATTCCAGGTATTGCTTAAGCACCGGGAGGACCCCCCTAATTCAATATCCAGGTTTCCTTCCCCTTTCTTTTTTTAATCTGGGAAATTCAAGGCTCTTCTGGTTGCTTGATTTTCTTTTGTTACCTGGGGAAGAACATAACTATTCCTTCTTGAGTGGGCATTCTCCAGACATCCAGAGCCACTGGAACCTTTAAATCCAAATAAAGAAACCTCAGATAGATTCCTGGCTCCATCACGTCCTCTGGTTCACCTCTCCCCATTACTATACAGGATGGAGTACATTTCTTTCTATTTCTTCTCAATTCCCCTCCACCCCCCCTTACTATTGCTTGGTCCCTCAGACTTCTGTTCCTTCTTTCCCTTTTGCAGGACCCTGCTCTGAGTCCAAGTTACCCCCTTTTAGAGAGGACATCCCTCCCCCCAGTAATGGGAATGGGAATTTGAAGGTCTTCCCTGCCCCTCCATAGATCTAGGGGAGTTTGAAGACCTCCCCTTCTTTGAAAGTAAACTCTACCCTCTAATAGGCTGAATGTAGTCACATGGAGCCTGTGGTGGGAGGAGTTTGCTGAAGGGAGGCAGCCACAGGAGGCTTCCCTGTTGTGAAGATAAACTCTGCCTCCTTATAGGCTGAATGTAGTCACAAGGAGCCTGGGGTGGGAGGAGCTTGTTGAAGGGAAGCCGACCCCACAGGAAGCTGGGAGTCAGAGCCAGAGAGATGGTGGGAGAGAGAGGAGCTCAGGCAAGGAGATAGAGAGGTTTGTGAGTAAATATTGATCTTGTGTTGGTTTGTGGGAAGGCTGAAGGATGCTGTGGCTCTCTGTGTTATTATGGCTTCTTACTATCTTTGGTACTATGATGGAATCGGCTCACTGGTTTTAGGATTTGGTATTTTGGTGTCTAAATAAATGTTTTGTCCTCTCCTGGGGAATTGGGCATATTTTGTGATCAAACATCATGCAATATTTATAGTCACGGTCTTTAACGTGATTGTGGGTACTGTAAATATTGCACTGGTATTACACTCCCCCAAATAGAATCCATTGGATTCTACCTGTTCTTACAGCTTTCTTCACCCATGGCTAATTACTATTACATCTTCATCTAGCTTAATTCCTTATTTATTGAAGGCACTCTTCAAAAAATCCCAAGCATACCTAACTTGCCCTACCACGTAAAGTTAGTTTCCTCTACTGGAGGAAAGGGAGTCACAGCAGCCAAATAGTCAATTGTTTCTGCCCCATGTGTTCCTAAAATATTACTGCTCAGAATTTCTGTGATAGCTAGTTAAGCTACAACTGGAAATCTTAGCTACCGGGGCAGTTAGGGGGCACAGTGGATAGAGTACTAGCCCTGGAGTCAGGAGTACCTGAATTCCAGTCAGGCTGTAGACACTTAACACTAGCTGTGTGACCCCGTGCAAGTCACTTAACCCCAACTGCCTTGCCCCTCCCTTCCCCAAAGAAATCTTAGATACTTAGCAGCAGTTAGGTATAATAAAATGAATACCTTTTGTATGATCTGGGCTGGTTTCCTTCCAAGGGGATGGAGAAGCCATTCCTGAAATTAACATTAGTTAGGTTTCCTTGTTTTCCTGAGGCATGAAAGACCTGTGGCAAATTGGTGGTGTGATGCTGGCAACTGCCTTCTTGATGACTGTATCTATTGCTGTAGTGAATGGTAAGGATGGGTACTGGAGGGGGGTGGTCACTACTTTACCTTAATTTGTATCTTTTTAACCCAAAGAATTGTATCCTTTGTCACCAGTAGAGAGGTTTTTGATGTTCTTCTGATTTTGTATTTTATGGTCCCCAAGTGCCTCATTGCATTCTAACCCTGAGCCCGAACCACAGAACTGGGTTGAGCTGAGCCTGGTCCAGGTACCTCAGTGGTGCAGTGGAGAGAGCAATGGGTCTGGAGTCAGGAAGATCTGAGTTCAAATTTGACCTCAGACGCTTACTATATGACCCTAGTCAAGTCACTTAACCCCTACTTGCCTCAGTCCTCATCTGTAAGATGGGGACACACTGGAGAAGAAAATGGCAAAACACTCCATATCTTAGTCAAGAAAACCTCATGGACAATGTCCATGGAGTCACATAGAGTCAGACACGACTCAGTAACAATAAGAAGCCTGTTCCAGAATTATTACTCCTCAAACTTGTCAGCTTTGACAGCCTAAGTTCCTTTTACCTTCCCACTATGAGTTTTCTTTCCCTGACTCAGTGGGACTGGGGATGGTGGCTTGGCATGCATATTACTCTTATTGTCTGGATTAAGGGGATAGTATGCCCCTCTTTGATAAAGTCACAGCCTGTAGCAATCTTACCTTTAGACAGTTGGGGTTACAATTAAACATGGTGTCATCTACAAACAGGAGCATTTGGAAACCCTCTCCATCAATGGTGAATTCAATTCTTTTTTTTTTTTAATTTAGTTATTTACTTTTAGTTTACAACATTGAGTTTCACAATCCCTTGAGTTCCACATTTTCTCCTCCCTTTCCCCCCATGGAGGCATGTAGTCTGATATAGGTTCTACAAATACCTTCACATTGAACATTAGTCAACTTGTAAAGAAGAATTATAACCAATGGAGTGAACAATAAGAAAGAAGGAACAAAACAAAACAAAAAAGGGAGAAAGCAAGTAGTTTGCTTTAAACTGTATTCAGACTAGCTCTTTCTCTGGATGTGGAAATCTCTTTCTGTCATGAGTATTTTGGCGTTGTCTTATAACCTTGCGTTGCTGAGAGGAGCCCAATCTATCAAAGTTAGTTGTCACAGATACAATGTGTACCAAGTTCTCCTGGTTCTGCTCTCCTCACTCAGCAAGGGAATCCAATTCTTTTATTTAAACTTTGCATAGGGCATCTTCCATCACATGGGCTAATACCTTAGGGGAGCATGTATTTTCAATATGAAGGCCAATTTGAATTTAAATGCCAATACTCTATTAAACAAAATTATGTCCACAATCCCATTTGTTATAGAGGTTTGTATAAATTTAACACATGGGATACTTGTTGAGATGGACTAAGACTATGTTTTGCTCTAGAAAGAGCAGGGGTAACTAGGTAGCACAGTGAACAGAACATCAGCCCTGGAATCAGGAGGACCTGAGTTCAAATCCAGCCTCAGACACTCAACACTCACTAGCTGTGTGACCATGGGTAAGTCACTTAACCTCAATTGCCCTGCCTTCTCCTCTCCAAAAATCAAAAGGATGACATAGCAAGAAGTGATATTCTCTGCATTTTTTTGTTAGTTATATGACCATAAAGACAACTGCTGTATAAGTCTCTCCTGAGAGGCTGCCTTTTTCTATCTCATTTTTTTTTTATCAAGGATGTGTGTGTGTGTGTGTGTGTGTGTGCATGTGTGTATGTGTGTGTATTTATGTATGTGTGTGCATGTGTATTAGTTGGGCAGCAATTCCTAACCCTTTGGGAATTAGGATCACAGAGTTTGCAGTTGGAAGGTAATTAAAACAACCTATCCTTGTTGGGCACATTTCTGCCCTCCTTCTTGTAAGCACCTTAACTCCACCTCCCCTCTTCACACCTCACTGTGTATTTACTCACAGAATCACAGTTGTCTAGTCCCTTCTCTAAGGTGCCTGACAAGTTACTGTTCACTCTTATTTTCTCTCACCAGCTTTGACTCCTTTTGAACTTGACAGTCTTGGCTTATTCTTACAGGATTGTGCCACACTTTTGTATTTATCCCATTACTTGCTCTTGCTTTCATTTTCTGCACATTTCTTAGAAGTCTAAGTTGTAAGTTGTAGTAATATGGTTGTAATGGAATGCTACTGTGCTATAAGAAATGATGAGCAGGCAGATTTCAGGAAAATCTGGACTTATGTGAACTGATGCTGAATGAAGTGGGCAGAACCAGGAGAACATTGTACAAAGTAACAGCAACATTATGCAATGATCAAATATGAATGACTTAGCTCTTCTCAGCAATGCCATGATCTAAGACAATTACAAAGGACTCATGATAGAAAATGCTCTCCACATCCAGAGAAAGAACTGATGGATTCTGAATGCAGGTCGAAGCATATTATTTTCATTTTCTTTACTTTTTGTGTGTGTATGTGTGTTTTTTTCCTTTTTATATGTTTCTCTTTTTTCAACTACGACTAATGTGGAAATATGTTTTACATGATTGCACAAATATACCTATATTAAATTGCTTGACATTATAGGGAGGGAGGAGGGAAGGAAGGGGAAGAAAAATTTGGAGCTCAAAACTTTTTTTAAAAAGTGTTAAAATTGTCTTTACACATAATTGGAAAAGATAAGTTCTATTTAGGAATTTTTTTTAAAGTCCATGTTGATTGATAAATTCCTATTTTGTCCCTGTTATTCTCTCTAGACCAATGGTTGGTCTCCAAACTTTCCTAATCATGCCCCTAACAGTAAAGAAAATTTGAGTACATGTTTCTCAATACCTATCTACTTATTTATAGATTATATACATGTATAACTGTACTAATAATTATTTTACATTATAAAAATGTACACAAAAATAGACATTTTTAAAGGATAAGATAAAGATGAAATAATATTTGATTCTAGAGTCAATAGAAAGACAGTTGAATATTTTGAATAGGGTAGTGACTTGGTTAGTCCTGCACTTTAAGAAAATCACTTTAATAGCTGTGTGAGTACGGAATGGAGTAGGGAAGAGATCTGGGGCAAAAGACACAAGTTAGGATGTTACTGCAATGGTCCGGGCAAGAGTTGATATGGGTCCGAATTAGCGTCATTGCCATGTGAGTGTAGGGAAGTGTATAGATGTGCCATGTGCAATTCTGTGATCTCTGATCCAATGTGGGAGTAGAACTAACAAGATTTGGCAACTGAATGGATATGTGGGGTGAAAGAAAGTGATTGGAAATGACACTGAGGTTGTAAATTGGGACTAGTCAATAACAGAGAAGTTTGGAAGATGGGTGGGTTTTGTGGGGAATGATATCTGTGCCCTAGATCACAATCTGTCCACGTCTGTTCATCTTGTGATTTGTTTCACACAAAATGAAAAGGGGAATATAGGATCTTATCCTACTGGTCACTGCCCCCCAAGTGCAGAGCCTATCTTTTGAGAGTTGTGGCATGTCTGCTGTAGTCATGAGATGATGTAGGGGCAGGATTTTCTCATTGCACCTGCTCAGCTGCTGTAGCTGCCCTGAGAGGTCAGTCCCCAGCTTAGAAGATAGTTTGCTTAGCACAGAGAGGACATGGGAGATAGAAGGAATATTGGAGTATGATGGTAGATGGGCTATGTTGTGTTGGAGATAGATCCCCATGGCAATGCTATTGCAGTGATAGCTAGAAAAGGATGCTACCTGTCTTTACCTCCTACCATGGGGTTATCGTGTATCTTTTGGGGTCAGGCCACTACTCTACTTCAGAGGCCACTGCTCTGGACAATTCTCTTTTTTCCCCTTCTCACTGAATGATTTTTTTCTTTGTCTTTTCAGAATCTCATGTCTAACAGCTCCTTATTGTTCCCAACTTCCCCTGTAGAATACTGGGCCATTGAATCATACCTGTCCTTTCTTTGAATTACAAAATTTGAAAGGACCATGGTATTTAATCTAACTCTTTTCCTTTACAGATAAGGGAAACTGAGGCATAGAGGAATGAGATCATTTGTCTGGGGTTACACAAAGGCTGTGGCTTCTTATGGAACCACTAGAAGCAGAAACTCTATTCAGAGTGAAATGAATTTCCTGCCTACCACTATTAAGTAGTCAGAGATGTATAGGTCAGTAATCAAGCTGATGTTAGAACAGAGCATGTTGCACTAGAGTCTCATCTTGTTGATACTGGAATTTTGGTGTGCATTTGTAGAGGCTGAAAATTTTAAAAAGCATTTCTGCTTAAAGGATAGAGATTAGCTGCATCTTTAAGGAAGGCAAGAAAAGAAGAAGTAAGGATAAATTCTACAAGAACTAATGTTCTGCCAAAGGCTTATCAAACAGCTAGCACAGGTTTCAGAGAAAGTTCATGATCCCTCATCTAAGATATCATTAAGAAGAGGGCAGATTTAAATCAAAACAACTCTTAGGTACTACATCTCAAAGGTCAGATTGGCTCACATGACAAAACAGGAAAATGATAAATGCTGGAGAAGATGTGGGAAAATTGGAACACTAATGCATTGTTGGTGGAGTTGTGAACCAATCCAACCATTCTGGAGAGCAATTTGGAACTATACCCAAAGAGCTATAAAAATATGCATATCCTTTGACCCAGCAATACCACTTTTAGGGCTTTATCCTAAAGAGATCATACAAGTGGGAAAAGGACCCATAAATAAAAAAATATTTATAACAGTTTTTTTTTGTGGTGGCAAAGAATTGGAAATCAAGGGGATGTGCATTAATTGCGGAATGGCTAAACAAGTTGTGGTATATGAATGTAATGGAATACTATTGTGCTATAAGAAATGAGGAGCAGACAGATTTCATAATAACCTGGAGAGACTTATATAAACTGATGCTGAGTGAGGGCAGCAAAACCAGGAAAACATTGTATACAATTACAGACCCATTATATCTGATGACTGACTTTGATAGACTGGGCTCCCCTTAACAATACAAAGTTATAAGACAACTTCAAAGGACTCATGATTGAAAAGGCTATCCAAATCCAGAGAAAGAATTATGGATTCTGAATGAAGACTGAAACAAACTACTTACCCTCTCTCTTTTTCGTTTCATTTTGTTTTGTTTCTTCTTTCTTGTTTTCATTCCATTGGTTATAATTCTTCTTTACAACTTGACTGATATTTAATGTGAATGTATATGTAGAACCTATATTAGATTGCATGTCACCATGGGGAGGGGAGAAAATTTGGAACTCAAAAACTTGTGGAACTGAATGTTGTAAATTAATAGTAAATAAATTTTTAAAAATTTTAAAAAGAGGGCAGATTTCCACCTCTTTGGCATAATGTGGCAGTTGGGTGGTATGGAGTGCTAGACTTGGAGTCAGGAAGATTTGAGTTCAAATCCTGTCTCAAATGCTTCCTCCCTGGGCAAGCCATTTTCTCAGCCTCAGTTTTCTCCTCTCTTCAGTGGGGATAATAACTATACCTACTTCACAGTATTCTTGTGAGGAATAATTGGGATAACATAAAGCGCTATATAAATTCTAGTGATGATGGTGATTATGGTATAGCTACATTAGCCCTTAGTCCTACTTTAATGCCTTATTGTGGTGTGGAGGTAACTTGGGTTTTTGAAGGTTAGGGCAGGGAGCAAAAGCTCCTTGTCCTATGGGATTTTCAGTATGGACTGACAACATTTGTGTGAAGATTGGCTTAAATTCAGAGAGGTTCATTGCCTGAAGGTTCGCCATCATGCGACTTTATTTATTCATTCATTCGTTTGTTTGTTTGTTTGTTTGTTTGTTTTGGGCAGAGGGAGTTGTTTTTATTAGAGCACCTCATTTAAACCATCTATTAAGCCAAGAAGGCATCTGAGAAGAGCCACATGCATGAAATCGGGGAGTTGTTTTTTTAAGGCACTGGAATACTATAGTCAGGATTTGCTAGATGTAAAGGAGTGATTAAGTCCCAATTTCTTTACATGTAAATGAGAACAGCAATGCCTCACTCCTGGGGGGAGGGCAAGAGAGGCATTGTAGAATTTAATAAATTCAGGATTGTTTAAAATACTTAACTTCTAAGGGTACAGCTCTGTCTTTACTCAGTGGTCACAGGATAGGGGTTTAGTGGTGAATGAGGCCTTGGAACTGTGACCCTTCCCCAACTTACCCACTAAATCTTGAGGCTTTCCAAGCACCTACCCTTTACCCTGGTGAGACCATAAATTGAGCTGCAAGCAAATTATTTCCTAGATGGGATTAAACCCACAAACCTCATCCCAAGCATCATCATGATGGAGATTTATTCTGCAGCAACAGGTTTCTAAGTTGCTCTAGGCAGAGGGGAAAAGTCAATTTTTTTTGCACTCTTGTAGTGGGTTTATTAAGGGCATTAGGGCCAGGGTCAAATGTCACACCTCCTCTGGCTATAGCCAATTTCATTGCCTTTTACCTGAGTGCTTTCTCCCAGGCCTTCCAGGGGAAGCAAGGGCCAGTGTGTGCTGGCTTGGTAGACAAGGGACTTGGGTTCTGATCTTGATTCTGTCGCTTACTTGATATGATCTTGGGCAAATCACTTTACCTCTACAAGCCCCAGTTTCCTCAACTCTAAAATGAGAGCAGGGAGAGGCTGGGCTTGTTAGCCTTTCCTGTCCACTCTGGTTTTAATTCTAAGATCCCATCACTGAGGGCCTTCCTCCAGAAGATTCCATGATGTTATCACACAAAAAGCATTCCTTATGGTACAGTTAGAAGAGTTGTTTTGGTTGGGCTTTCTCCCTGAGAAGAGAAAGGGTGTTAATGAGGTGTGATACTCCCCAGGCATTTTTTCTGCTTAGATAACTCAACTTCCAAAACTGTATCTCTCTGAGTTCTGGCAGGGGTTGGGAAGGCCAGGGTCAGGCCTTTACAGCCAGTGAATAGTGGCCAAGTCATTTGGGACCAAAGAGGCCTTGGCCAAGCTATACAGCAGCTGGAACTAATGGGGTGTCCTGGAGGGAGCTATACTAGCTTCCAGATATAACCTTCCTTGATGATGGCCATGAGATTTGAGGGAGGATCGGGGGACCTAGCTTAAGAAACTTTGGCCACTTCCTGTGAATCTTGTATGAAGAAATGTTACCACTCTAAGATTCAATCTACGTCCGTGAAGAGAATAATACCAATTCCTTTTCTACAGATATTTGAAAATAAGTGCCTAATGCATATTCTTTCTAGATATCTATGTCTTTCTATGATCATGGTATAGGTGTTATAGCATAGTATGTGTTATAGTATTATAGAAGACAGAATAGTTCTTGCCCTGAATGACCTCTGTTTATTTTCATGAACCTTGGAAAGTCCCTTCCCCAAATGAGCAAAGCCTTTTCTCAGAGTCTCTCTTATGGCTAAAATAAAACAGGAGCTAATCTTTTAGCAATCCCTAGCAAACAGGTGGGGTTCCATTTGCAGCAGTTTGCCTGAGGGCCTAAGTAGGCCATTTTGATGTGCAAATGCAATTTTGCCCCTCTTGGAGGTTAATGCCCTACCCAGCTTAACTGCTCCAGTTACTTATCTTTGTCCTGCTGACAGTTCCTCACAGGGATCTAAATTTCCTTTGGCTTTCCCATCTACTGAATTCATGACTTACCCTTCCCTCCTCCTTTAAAGAAATAGGCCAGGGATTATTTTAGATTTCAGTTTCCCAGCCACAAGCACATAATTTTTAATTTAGTCACTGCAGACTAAGGACTGCTTGAAGTTATGTGGGTGCTACCCCTTATTTTTGGGGTGCTCCCAAGAAGCTTACACTTCAGCATCTTTCTGGATATAATTGTATAAAACTTGAACAACAACCACTTGAGTCTCAGTATTGATTTTTATCACAGCAGGGCTGTTCTGGGTTTACAATCCTGCTGCATAGAACAAAATCTACAATAATCAGGGAATTTACAGCACAAAGTAGACATCAGAATAATGCTAAACAATACAGTGTTATAATAACCATCCTGATCTCTCCTGGCTACCTCCCATCCTCTGGTTCTATTGACTTATTTTCCAAGGAAGATACAGAATTGGAAATGGACCTTACAGCTTGTTCAGATTAGGCCATAGTGCTGGTTGGATGGATTTTTTTTGGTCTTATTTTTCCTTAGTGGGGTTTATAAACAAACAAACAAAAAAGAATTCATGGATTACAGTCTAAAGAGTGCCAGGTGCAGTTAAACAGACTTTGGACTTAGTTTTATGGTTTAAGATGAGTATGTAATTAATAGCCTCCATGTGGCTGTAATTATAAAAATGAGTCTTTTTAAGAATGAAGAAAAACAGAATGCTATTAAATCCATTTTGGCTGTTCAGAAATTTTTCACAAAATATTTCACTGCAAGCATTTCTGTGCATGTGCACATGTTTTGAAAGCAAGAAAAGGCTTGCCAAGTAAAACTTCCAAAATGTATTTTTTTAAATGCTATGCAAATATTTTAGAGTAAGGATAATGCTAAAAAGCATTTTTTAAAAATTTAAAATTCATCTTTTTGAGGGGCTTGGTCAAAAAAATATTGGCGACTTAAATTTCACCCCAAATTCAGTTTTCCTCTCACATCCAACTCTAAGGTAAGAACAGAGGCTCCCAGCCTCACAGAGGCAAGCCTGCCACACAATAAGATAGTGGACCTAAGATTCTAAGCTTTTCAACACCTTTTTGGGGGAAGAAAAAGACTATCAGGTATTACCAAAATAGATCGTTAAAATCCATAGAACTCTCTGTAGCTAGGAAAGGGTGTTTAAAAACAGCTCAAGGCAGGAGGGTCTGAGCCAATATATTGAAAAAGAGACCAACCAAGGGACAGGCCTCCTGCTAGTGTTGGAGCCTATCAGAGTACATTGCCAAGTCTCCCCTCTCACTGATATTCGAGGTGCACCATTTAGCTATTTGGGTAGAAGAACAGAGTGAGCACTTTTACTTTGGGGCATTTGCACCAAAGTATAGAATCTTCTAAGAATGGGCCCCTCAGAGTGAGGCAGATTATATTTAATCCTGAAGTTGCTGATGATCTTGCCAACTGGAATGTTGGGTTGACTTCACTTGCTGGATATTATTATGCTGGTAATTGAGGTTTTCCTGCCCTGTAACATGCTTTGAGAGGGTGCCTGTCACCCCAGGAGCTGGCAGGAGGATTAAGGAGCAGGGCCTCCCCAGGAAGGTTAAACTAAAGTATGGAGTCAACAGAAGAGCAGTGAGATGCAGACACACGTGCTTGAGAGGCAGAAGGATAGTTAAGAGTATGAGTATTCTGAACCAGTTGACTGTCATGGGAACAAGGGCTCTATCATAAGGAACACCCAGCAAAAGTTCCATTCTGAGGACTCAGCAGCCTATATAAAAATATACAGCTTTCCTTCCAAAGACTGTGCCATGCTGGGTCTCATGATACCACCCCAGGCTGAAGGGAGACTTTGACACGTGCCCCCTGGTTTATAGACTACACACCAAAGGGTGACTGTCACCAGCAAGGCCCAGAAGATGCAAACTGAAACTTTAGCTTGTCCAGGAGCAGAAGAGCTTACAGAAGCAAGTGACTGAAGCCAAAATCTCTCACATGAAGTCGGTTTTCACTCTTACTGGGCACTGAGGTTAAGGAAAAGCAGGCACCATCAGTTTGCCACCGCTGAGCAGTTCTGGGAGGGGGGTTTATAAGACAATGCCATGTAAATGATATCTATGCTTCTTGTTCACATCTCACTTGCAGAGCGGCAAATGGAAGAAGAACTCAGGGTGTGTCATTGGCCTTCGGAGTTGGCCATGATTCACTATGTCCCTTTCCAGGGGGCAGAATCTTTCCAGTTCTCCCTCCTCTTCTCACATGCTCTCTATTTGGATGCAGATAGGTTTGTCCTCTTGGCAGATGACCAGGGAACTCTGGCAGTGGCTGCTCTGATGTAGTCATTGCGTGATCTATGAGGCAGCACCAAGAGTGACCACTTCCTCTCACATCACACATAGCCCTCACTCAGAATACAGGGATCTGGTCTCTCCGGACAACATCCAGGTCATCATCTAAAGTTAACAATACCTGAAATGAGAGAGAGAGAGAGAGAGAGAGAGAGAGAGAGAGAGAGAGAGAGAGAGAGAGAAAGAAATAGGGAAAGAACAGAGAGCCATATTTAGTATCCATTCTCCATCTTTCAATCTGAAAGACTGAAAACAGGGTGATACTGAACAAAATACGGCAGATTCTGTCATGTAAAAGATATGGTTTTCCACCTTTATTTCCTCCAATGTCCTCTCCTCATAATCCTTGCTTCTGTTTTGATGATCTTACTGAATGTTATTGAAAGCTGCCAATTTATATGAACAAAATACTGTAACTGCAAGCAAGGTGGGATTTTTGTGTTTTCTTTTTGGAGTTGAGTTTTCCAGGCTAGGTTAAATTGTAAACATCCGAAGGATTAATCTTCTTTGAACCCTGATAATTCACAGCTATACTGAGTCACATAGGTTCCCTGACTTCTGGCAGAGTCTTTGTCATATATTTTGGGAGGTTAGTATTTTGCTTTGAGGGTTTGCTCATGAGAAGGATCTTTTGCTTTCCTGGTTGAGACTCTAAGTAGCCATATGTTCAGAGCCCCCCCCCCCCCTACTATTTAGATATCTGTGCTCCCTCAATCCAGTAATGTATGTAAAGTGTATAGCAATACCACTATGTTCAGACAGTTGGCATCCTATCTGTTGGTCTTTGTGCTAATTTTTCTGCTTATATTTTCTATACTCACTTCTTTCTCTGTAATTAAAGTAGGATTGTTACCCCTTTAAAGCTGTCTTTCCTTTAAAAGTAGAGCAAAGAACCTGTGCTAGCAGGCCATCTTGGGTGTGCTAGGGTGCTTGCTATTTAAAATACCCAAAGAGAAAGTGAGAGAACCATTTGAATCTACCTTTTCTATTAGGAATCGGTATTGCTTAAACTTCCCAAATTAGACTCTAGGGCTCTGTTACATAACTGTACAATGTGTCTAGTGAGTGGTAAAAGTTTGATGGAGTTATTATCACTTGAGTCATAATGCCCACATTTAGGGCAGACAATTTAAGATAACATTGGAAAAGTAGTGTCTGCTTATAATAGGAGACTGTTGCATGTATACCTGTGAACCATCAGTATCACTGCCAAGAAGGTCAGGGAAGTTTAGATAAAAGATGAAGCTAATTTAGGAAGATTCCAGAAGAAAAAATTCTGTATTGAGACAGAGGAAGAAAATATAAGGACCTATCTGTGATAATGAGTCTACCAAATGGTTAATAAAACAAAGCAGTGGGAATATAAAATGGTTGGGGGAAATGATCCTTTTCTGTTCTAAATCCTGTGAACCCGAGAGGACTGGGCATTAACTGGAAGGATAGCCTAATGCTATTTAGTAAAAGGAAAACAAAAAATCCACTGTGAAAAGCAACACGAATCCTGTAGTTGTAAGGACTAGTTTTACTTTTGTCTATGTGTGTTGTGTGACTCAGTCAATCATTTAGCCTTCCTATGCCTGAGGGTCCAGTGATGGAAAAGGGAAATGTAAATGTAGCATCAAAGGGACATAACCAGCAATTTTTGTGCTCAGGAAAAATTGTATAAACTAGTGCCTCAATAGAGAGAGAGAGAGAGAGAGAGAGAGAGAGAGAGAGAGAGAGAGAGAGAGAGAGAGAGAGAAATAGAGAGAGAAAAGATTCTTAGTAAGATCTCATGCTGCTGCTTCTGGGAAACCAAAAGAGAAGAGGGATAAAGCCCAGTGAAAGGGAGAAAGGGGAGAGGCAGAAGAAAAAAGACACAGAAAATGTTGACAGGGTGGGTTAGAGAAAGAGAATAGGATAGTAAGGGAATAAGAAGGGAAAAACTGTATAACTCACCAAGAATGAGAAAAACAAGGCAGTGGCAGAAAGGAAATGCCAGACATCATGGTCATCAAAGAAATCCAGTAGGATACAATCACGATTCTTCTCTCGGGATTCTGCAGGGGTTTCCTGGGGGAGATAAGCCAGGGCAACATTCCAGTAAATTTACCTGGTTACTTATTAAATGCCTACTGATGAGGGAGATGATTTCCTAGGCATGGGGAAAAGTACAGAAGACAACGCTTATGGCCATCACTATCTAGTTGTGGGTTGGAGATGCAACACATGCACAATGAACTTTGAGACAAAATAGGATTTAAATGCACAAGATTCAGTACAAGCTAACTGCTATACACAGTTTCTACAGTTGTAATGTGTCTAAGTGTCTTGTGTGGAAGTGGCAAAAATACTGCCAGGGAGCCTTGATAAAGTGTCTAGAAGCACTTGTTGAGAAGGTGCTGGTGTAGCTGGAGTTTCATATGGTTAGACAAAATGAGACAGTAGCCTGGGGTTGGGATGGGGTAAGAAGGGCCTAGGAAGAGTCAGGATCCTATCTGAGTCAGGAGAGCTGGGTGTTCCATTTCAGTGCGTGACTCAGCAGGGGTGGTGGGTGTGTGTGTGTGTGTGTGTGTGTGTGTGTGTGTGTGTGTGTGTGTGTGAGTGTGTGTGATGAGGCATATCATCTCCATTCACTAAGCTTCAGCTTTCCAATCTATAAAATGGGGGGAGGTAATACCTGCCTGTTAGCTACCTAAAGTGGGGTAGGGAGGGATAGAGGGGGGATGAAAGTAAGAGTTGTGAGAACAAAGTGAATAATGTTCTTTGCACAATGTCCATTTATTTGTTTATTTATTTTGGGAGGGGGGATGGCAAGGCAATTGGGGTTAAGTGACTTGCCCAAGGTCACACAGCTAGTTCAGTGTCAAGTGTCTGTGGCTGGATTTGAACTCAGGTCCTCCTGACTCCAGGGCCAGTGCTGTATTCACTGCACCACTTAGCTGACCCCTGTTTTATTATTTAACAGAAGAAAAGCAGCTTGGTGTCAATCAAATAGAAGGGGGGCATTAATCTGTAGATAAGGATCCCTGTATTTTGCATATTAACATTTTTATTGATATCTTCTGTTTCTTACATCATCATAGTTATCCCAAGTATCCCTCCCTCTTTGTCTTCAAGAGAGATATTTCATATAACAAATAGTATTTTTTTTTTGCTTTTTTTTTGGAGGGCAATTGGGGTTAAGTAACTTGCCCAAGGTCACACAGCTAGGTTTTTTTGTTTGTGCATTAAGTGTCTGAGGCCGGATCCGAACTCAGGTCCTTCTGACTCCAGGGCCGATGCTCTACTCACTGCGCCACCTAGCCGCCCCAACAAATAGTATTTTTAAGGGAGGGGGAAAATTAATACAACTGAACAATACATTGAAAGGGGGAAAATTAGTACAACTGAACAATACATTGAAAAAGACAGAAAATATGTACAGTGTGTAAGACTTGTGGACCTCTCGCATCCACAAAGGGGTGGGTTGGGAGTGTCCTCTCATATTTCTTTGAGTCCTGCTTGATCTTTATAATTTTGTTACATTTGCTTTTGATTTTTAGGTATGTGGTTGTTCTTTCCATTTACACTGTTGTAGTTACTGTGTATATTGCTTTCTTGGTTCTGCTTATTTCACTCTGCATCAATTCATAAATCTTTTCATGCCTCTCTGTATTTATCACATAAGACACTTCTTATAGAGCAGTAATATTCTATTACATACATGTACCACAATTTGTTTAGCCATTCCCCAATTAATGGGCATCTACCTTGTTCCCAATTCTTAACTATCACAAGAAGTGATGCTGTAAATGTTTTGGAACATACTTGCTATTCAGTTGTTTCCATCATGTCCAACTTTCTGTGACCTTATTTGGGGTTTCTTTGGCAAAGATACTAGAGTGGTTTGCCATTTCCTTCTCTAGCTCATCTTACAGATGAGGAAACTGAGGCAAACATGGGTAAGTGACTTGCCTAGGGTCACACATCTAGGAAGTGTCTAAGGCCAGATTTGAACTCAGGAAATAAGAGTCTTCCTGACTTCAGGCCTGGCACTTTATCCATTGTGCCACCTAGCTGGAATATATGGAAACATTCTTTTTAATCAATGGCTTCCTTGGGATATATGGCCAATAATAAAGTTCAAAAGGCATAGACATTTTTGTTACTTTATTTGTATAATTTCAAATTGCTTTTCAAAGTGTTAATACCATTTCCCCATTCTGTCAACAATATATTAGTGTGCCTATCATCCTACAACCTGGATAACATTGACTTTTGCTGTTTTTTGTGATTTTTGCCAACTTGTAAGGTGTTAGGTGAAACTTCAAAGTTATTATAATTTGCATTTCTTTTATTATTACTTAAAGTATTCTTTCATGCAGTTGTGAATACATTAGAGAATTGCATGCTTGTATCCTTTGACTACTTATCTATTGGGGAATGGCTATTAGTCTCATATATAATTATTATTTATATATCTTGGATACCAAATCCTTATTAGAGAAATTAGATACAAAGATTTTTTTCCTATTTGATCACTTCCATTTTTTCCTTGGTGCATTAATTTTGTCTGTGCAGAAATATTTCAGTTTTGTCATTGTCTCTATCTCATTTGGTTAAGAATCCATTTTCTGGGGTGGCTAGGTGGCGCAGTGAGTAGAGCGCCGGCCCTGGAGTCAGAAGGACCTGAGTTCGGATCCGGCCTCAGACACTTAACCCACACAAACAAAAACCTAGCCGTGTGACCTTGGACAAGTTACTTAATCCCAATTGCCCTAAAAGGGGCGGCTAGGTGGCGCATTGAGTAAGGGGGCCGGCCTCGGAGTTGGGATGATCCGAGATCAAATCCGGCCTCAGAAAATGAGCACCCACACATAAATAATGACTAGCCGTGTAACCTTGAGCAAGTTACTTAACCCCAAATGCTTAAAAAAAAAAAAGAATCCATTTTCTACCCATAGCTGTGAGAGATACATGATCTGTTTTTCTTCTGATTTTTAATAGTTTAATTTTGAATATTAAGGTTGTGTATACATTTAGAATGTTTTATGGAGTATAGTATAAGATGTTGGTCTAAGTATAATTTTTGCCAGATTGGTTTTCCCAGCAGTTTTTTTTTTAATCAAATAAGTTTATTTCCTAGGTAATTTATGTTTTCTACTTCATCAAACACTATGTAATTGAATTCTATTATTTCTATTCTATTGACCTAAGTCTGTATTCTTTTAACCAATAACAGATGGTTTTGATGATTGTTGCTTTAGTAATATAGTTTGAGGACTTAAAATGCTATTTCCCCTTTGTTTCTATATCTTTTCATCATTTGCCTTGATATTCTAGATCTTATGTTTTTCAAATAAAATTTATTATTATTCTATCAAGTTTTATGATGTGTCTCCTTAGTAATTTGATTAGTATAGCATTAGAAGAATAGATTTTGGTAATATTATCATTTTTATTATATTGGCATGGCCTAGCCATGAGCACTGAATATTCCTCCTATTTTTTTATATGTTTGACCCTGTGATTTTATTTGTTTTGGTTTGCCACCCTCCATAAATGACATTTATCCTTCCTGGCTCCAGCCTTTCTATTGTCATCCTTATCTTATCAACCTCCTACTTCTCTTTAGGGCCTGAAAATCAACTAGATGCCTCTCCTGAGACAACAATAGGACTCAACAGGGCAAAATATCTTCAAGTTGATGTCTTGACATTCCTTCTTCACATATAAAGTATGAGGAGAGGTGGGCACAGGATCAGATGAGACCCTCTGAGAAATTTCTAGGGGTCTGTCAGGCAAGATTCAGGCCTCAGGATAGCAAGGTACAGTATAGGCCAGGTTCTGCCTACTTGAGCATGCTTAAGGCTACTTAATGTCTGTTCTGCCCAGACTTCGAAGTAGAGGGATTTAAGCTAAACTAAGCAATAACTGTTGGAGAAGAGGGTCCCACTGAGTCTTGGGGTCTCTTGGGCTCTGGCACAGACAGGACTATCCAGTATGATTTGGGCCTTTTTAGGCTCGACAATTATTCTTCTCCAAACAGTGGTGATGACCCTATCCTCACTTGGTGATGCTGCTGAAGTTGAAGGTGGTGATTCAATATATTATGGATAGCATATATTGCCTGCATCCTTTATCTTTCTTTATAAGGTTCCCATGGAGGGTAAAATGCCAAAACTTGGAAAGTTTTGACAGTTTATCTATTTCTGTCAGGTGCTGGATGCAGTTGCACTGGAGATAAAGGACACTAAGGTTGAAGACAGTGGTCAGCATGTGGTCAGTATTGGGGAGGTCAGGGGGCAGAGCCAAGATGGCGGCATAGAAGCAGGAAAATTCCATGAGCTCCCCTGAGAATCAACTCAAATACCTATAAAATATGACTCTAAACGAACTTTAGGGCTACAGAACCCACAAAGTGACAGAGAGAAACAAATCTCCCACTGAAGGCAGCCTGGAAGGCTGAAAGGGTCTATTGTAGCTTGCTGGGAGCCAAGCCGTTTTAGCCTCAGGGTAGCCCTGACAAGCAGTGGCTGGAGCTGACTTCAGGAGAGTGGATCACCAGCAGCTGTGGCAGTTTCCAGAATTATCAACCCATAAATGCCAAAGACAAAATAAAAGGTCAGTGTAAAACTCTGTTGGAACTGGGGGAGACAGAGGAACAGTTCCAGTCCCTGTCCCCTGGGGCAAGAAGTGGTGGAGGTGCAGCAGCCCTGCACCTGCCACTATGTGACTGCTTCAGAGCTCCTGACTTGAAGATTGTAGGGGGCCCAAGCAACCATTCAGAGGGTAATTGCTCTTGCTTTAACATGCTTGGATCTGGATCACTGTCTTGGGTGGAGGTCCTGGGGTGTGTGACCAGGTGCCAGAGCTTGTGGGGGCTTCAGAGAGGGCACCCAACTAATAGCTCCGGCAGCTGCGAAAACCCCAGAAATTTGGGACAAAGCTCTCCTCTCTTGAAGCAGAGTTCTACTGTGGCAAAAAGCTCAAAAGTCAAGTAATTGAGTGGCAACATCAGCAAGCAAAGGAAGCAAAGCAAGCACAGCAATCTGGCTTTAGATTCCTTTTTTGGGGACAAAAAGGATCAAGGCATGGAATGGGAGGAAGACAGTGAAGTTGGAACTCCTGCACCAAAAGCTTCCAAGAAAAATATGAACTGGTTATAGGTCACAGAGGAGCTCAAGAAAGATTTTGAAAATCAAGTGAGAGAAGTGGAGGAAAAATTGGGAAGAGAAATGAGAATGATGCAAGAAAACCATGAAAAGCAAGTCAACAACCCAAACTGAAGAAAATAACGTCTTAAAAATAGACTAACTCAAATGGCAAAAGAGGCCCAAAAAACCAATGAGAAGAAGCCTTAAAAAGCCAAATTGCCAGATGGAAAAATAATTTCAAAAGCTCACTGAAAAGAATAATTCCTTCAGAATTAGACTGGAGCAAATGGAAGCTAATGATTTTATGAGAAATCAAGATACTATTAAACTGATCGAAACAAATGAAAAAATAGAAGGCAATGTGAAAAATCTCATTGAAAATTGATACAGGAGAGATAATTTTAAAATTATTGGACTACCTGAAAGCCATGATCAAAAACAGAACCTAGAAATCATCCTTCAAGAAATTCTTGGGGCGGCTGGGTGGTGCAGTACACTAGCCCTGGAGTCAGGAGTACCTGAGTTCAAATCTGGCCTCAGACACTTAACACAAAAACTAGCTGTGTGACCTTGGGCAAGTCTCTTAACCCCAACCCTTCCCTCCTCCCTCCAAAAAGGAAAAAAAAAGAAATTCCTAAATTCTTGCCCTTTCATTTAATATAGGTATTATAACAAGAAAAAGAAATATAATTTAATGAAAGACTGATATTTAAAAATAAAGAAATTCTCAAGGAAAATTGCTCTGATATTTTAGAAGCAGAGGGCAAAATAGAAATTGAAAAAGTCCACTGACCACCTCTTGAAAAAGATCCCAAAAAAGAAAACTACAAATATTATAGCCAGGTTCCAGAGTTCCCAGATCAAGGAGAAAATATTACAAGCAGCCAAGAAGGGACAATTTGAATATTGTGGAAACACAATCAGGATAACATAAGATCTAGCAGTTTCTACATTAAGGGATCAAGGGCCTGGAATATGATATTCCAGAGGTCAAAGGAGCTAGGATTAAAACCAAGAATCACCTGCCCAGCAAAACTGAGTGTAATGTTTCAGGGGAAAATATGGTCATTCAATGAAATAGAGGAATTTTAAGCATTCTTGATGAAGAAACCAGAGTTGAATAGAAAATTTGGCATTCAGATACAAGAAGCAAAAGAAGCATGAGAAGGTAAACAGGAAAAAGAGATCATAAGGAATTTATCAAAGTTGAACTATTTACATTCCTACATGGAAAAAACAATAATTGTAACTTATGAAACTTTTCTCAGTATGAGGACAGTTGAAGGGAATAGAAATGTGTGTGTGTGTGTGTGTGTGTGTGTGTGTCTGTGTGTATATATATGCATACATACATATATGTGTCTATTTAGGATGGTATATGTATATGAATACAATCTGTGAGTGTGTATATATATATATGTGTACATGTATATATAGTCAGAGGGCACAAGATCAATTGATTAGGAAGGGATCATATTTAAAAAATAAAATGAAGAGGTGAGAGAAGAATATAATGAGAGGAGATAGAGAGAGACAGAATAGGGTAAATTAATTCATATAAAAGAGGCAAGGGAAAACTGTTACAATGGAGGGAAAGAATAGGAAGGCAAAAGGGAATGGGTCAACCTTACTCTCATTGAATTTGGCTTAAGGAGGGAATAACATACACACTAAATTGGGTATCTTATCCTACAGGAAAGTAGAGGGGAAGGGGATAAGAGTGGGGATGATAGAAGGAAGGGCAGATTGGGGGAAGGTAGTTAGAAGCACACACTTTTGAAAAGGGACAGGGTCAAAGAAGAAAATAGAATAATTTGGGGGCAGGACAGGATGGAGGGAAATATAGCCAATCTTTCACAATACATCCACTATGGAAATGTTTTGCATAACTACACATGTACAACCTGTATTGAATTGCTTATCTTCCCGCTAAGGGTGGGTGATGAGGGAAGAAAGGAAAGAATCTGGAATTCAAGGTTTTAAAATCAAATGTAAAAAAAAAAAAATAGATTCATTTTGCCCCTCCCCCCAAAAATATTGGGGAGGTCACTGAAGGACAAGTCAATCCAAGCCAGGTTCTGAGGATGCTCCAACAGCTGTGACATGGTTTGGGTGAAGTTGCTGAAGTCATTGAACACATTGTTTTTAATGCACAGGGCCTGGGTCAGTGACTTATCCTGCTTAGAGCATTTTATTGGCTGGAGACCAATCCTGGGCTCCTGACTTATCAGGCCTTGGATGATGTTTATACTTTTGAAAGAAAAACTGAGGGGATGGTTCCTATGTCAAAATATTCACATTATCACAATGGTCAGTCATAGTTCAGGTCATTATGTGGTGGCCATAATGTTCAAGTCATTATGGGTGTGGAAAAAGCCTCAGGCTTTGGGCTGACAGTATCAGCCAGCTCTGTCTCCTCTAGCCTTTGCTTTCCCAAACACAGGGACAGACTTAGCACAGTACCATGGTAACTACCATCATCACACCCTCCCAACCCCTGGACCTTCCTCCTGCTATTTAAGTCCTTCATTTCTTTAAGGAACACTTTGTAATCAAACCTATACAAGTCTTTCATATGTTTTGATAGGATGATCCCTAGATATTTTAGCATTTTCTATTTATTTGGGCTGGGATTTCCCTTTCTATTATTGTTTCTTGTGTTTTGTTATTATTATATAGAAGTGCTGTTGGTTTTTGATGATTTATTTTGTAATATGCAATTTTGCTGAAGCTATTGTCTCAATCAGTATTTTTGCTGATTCTCTTGGATTTTCCAAATAAGCCAAATATCATCAGTAAACAGGAATATTTTATCTCCTATTTGCATCTCTTTATTCCTTTATTTTTCTTTTTGCTTTTTGGAGGGCAATTGGGGTTAAGTAACTTGCCCAAGGTCACACGGCTAGGTTTTTGTTTGTGTGTGTTAAGTGTCTGAGGTCGGATCCGAACTCAGGTCCTTCTGACTCCAGGGCCGGCGCTCTACTCACTGTGGCACCTAGCCCCTCTTTTTTTTTTAGAGGGAAAAAAGAAATATATTCGTTAGAGCCATGGGTCTGGGGTCCTGTATTGCTGTCCCTGGCAAAGTGAGCTGGAGTCACAGGGTTGCTGCATTTTTCCGAGTTGAATCTTCTTCCAGGCCTCAGAAGCTGTGAAAATGCAGGAGTCCAGGATTCTGGCCACCGTGAAAGTGCCTCTGATGATGGCACAGATTGTGGTAATGAACCTGTACAGAGGCTGTCGCCGCTCTGTGTACTTCACCATGATGGGCCTCAGGTCATAGTGAAACCAAATGGCAGGGATGACGAAGCCGGTGTGACTATATGCAACGTATTCCTTGTTAGCTACTGTGTATTGGTATGAGCACTGCTGCTTTCCACTCTTCTCTTTTTACTCTGTGGGGGCGATCTTCAAGATGTAATCATGGGGTGCAAGGGGGTTAGAAGTGAGTTTGTCTGCTCCTCCCAGAGTGTTGAACCTGTAACGTGTCTCTAAAGGACAGCTTGTGGATGACATGAGTCATGTCTGGATTCTGGGGCTGTGCAGTGGCACTGTGTGTTGATACATGAAAGTTGCCAGGGACCTTGTTGATGCCGAACTGGCCCTCAAACCGGTAGCCTTCACCATTGTTCAGAGGGATTTTCATCAAGTTGTCAATGTGTCCAATTTCATGTCTCCCCATCTCATCCTGGATGTCCAGTCCAACCAATTCACAGTGTAAATTGGGTAAATTGATGTTTAGACTGACATTAGTTTTGCCTCTGCTGTCCTTATCTGGATCGTTGACATAGAGCTCGTTCACCACTTCAGTGGCTATGAATCCAGTGAGCTCTGAGAGGAAGAGGAACAGAATAAAGAGGCAACAGCAGACAGAGATGATTACCCCAGTGTACGTTTGGCTGTGTGAGGTCTTTTGGTACCTTTCGGTAGATGTCAAATCTCCCAAAGTGAAAAGTATGTTGGTGCTGGCCCCTGGGGGCGCGGGGGATGGCCCCAAGACTGCAGGGGACCACTACCGGGCTGGAGATGCATGGGTTTGGCCTCTCTTTATTCCTTTCTTTCTCTTCTCTTATTGTTGTTATTAGTATTTCCAGATATATATCAAATAATAGTGGAGAGAGTAGGCATCCTTGCTCCACTCTTACATTTATTGGAAATGTTTTTAGTCTATCCCATTGCAAATTATGGCTGCTTTTGGTTTTAGTTAGATGCTTTTTAAGATATTAAAAAAGATCTCTCTATACCTCTACTTTGTAGTTTTTTTTAGCAAAAGAGAGTGCTTTACTTTGTTAAAGGGTTATTTTTCTGCAGCTATTGAGATGATGATATGGTTTGGGATGTTTTAGTTTTTAATATGACTAATTATATTGATTGTTCTCTTAATGCTGAGCCATCCTTGCATCTCTGGTATAAATTCCACTTTGTTATATAGAATGATTTGTTAGCTAAATCACTATATTTTGTTTGACAGGACTTTGTTTAACATTTTTTTAGTCCATATTCATTAATGATATTGACATATAGTTTTCTTTTTTTTCTGTGTTTTATCTTTCTCTGGCTTAGGTATTAGGACTATATTTGTCTAATAAAAGGTTCTGGTTGGGTGTTTTTTTCCCCCAATTTTGGAGAATAATTTTGAAATATGATACTGTTTTCTAAAAGCTTAATAGATTTCTCCATCATCAAGACTGGATGTTTTTTCCCCTTTGGTAGTTCCTTTACAGTTAGATCTACTTCCTTTTCTGAGATTGAGTTATCTCAATTATGTTTTAATTGGGTTTAGCTATACTCATCCGCATCATGGACCACATGGGCAGAATGTTTGACATGCTGGTGCATTTGATGAAATGCTGGGCTTAGAATCTGAAAAGCAGAGTTCAAATTGGCCTCATGTAATTACTTGGGCAAGTCATGTAACCTCTTTCATCCTTAATTTCTTTTTTTTTTAACCTTTTGTGAGGGGGGAAGGCAAGGCAATTGGAGTTAAGTGACTTGCCCAAAGTCACACAGCTAATAAGTATGTCAAGTGTCTGAGGCCAGATTTGAACTCAGGTCCTCCTGACTCCAGAGCTGGTGCTCTGTTCACTGAGCTCTATTCACTTTATTCACTGAGCCACCACTGAGCTCTGAATTATTTCAATAGGTTTAATATAGTCTCCTTATCAGTCTCTCTTTCTTCCAATCCATCTCTGGTCATGTCACTCTCAAAATATTTAAGTAGCTCCTTATACTCTGATAATACAGGTTGAAGTTCTTATTTTGCCACAGTCTGGTTTGAGATAACTTTCTAGGCTTATTTTCCATCATTTCTTCTCACAAACTTTATTCTTCAGACTACTTTCCCTCCCTCAAACATGGCCTGGGCTTTCTATTCTCTGTGCCTGGAATGTACTTCCTCCCATCACCATTTGTTGAAATCCTACACATCCGCCAAAGTCCAGCTCAACTACCACTCCTTCTACAGAGGCTTTCAACCCACAGCAGTCCTCCCTTGTCTGAACTCACAGTATTTCGTACCTCCCTTAAGTAGTTATCATGTCCTGTTTTGGGGTTGTCATTATTTGTGTGGCATTCTTATCCTCTTCTCCCAGCACACACGCATGTGAGCACGCGCACACACACACACACACACACACACACACACATTCTATAAGGTATGATCTCTGTATCTCTGATCTCTGTATCTCTCCAAAATTGTAAGCAGTGTGTCACACAACATAGTGTTGCACAACTGTTGAATTAATGCGATGTAGAGCAAATGCAGATGATTCATGTGAAGTGTTCTATGCAGCAAGATATTATAGAAATGAAACAGCTCTGGTTCTAAAGGAACTTTCTCCCTGACAGTGTCAGAGACAAATGTATATAGCAACAAGTACATAAAACAAAGCAGGGGAATATCAAAGAAAAGGTCAAAAAGACAAAATCCCTGAATCACAGACTTTTAGAGATGGGAGGGCTCCCAGGCGCCATCTCTCCCAGTGCATTTCTACAAAGGAATTCCCATTGCAATGCATCTGACAAGTGGTCACCCAGCTTCTGCTTAAAGGCTTCCAATGAGAGGAACCTCAGGGTGCCCTAAGGCACCCCATTCAGACTGTGGACAGCTCGAATTCTTAGGAAATTTTCCCTAAGATCAAGCCTAAATTGTCCCCTTTGCAATCTACACACAAAGTGCAGAAACCAGGAGCAAACAGAATTCATCACAAAGATGGAGAGAGAATGACTCCTTGTATGGGAAGATGTTTTCTTACCTCCCAGCTGCTAAGGTTCTGGAAGAAAAAGTAAAGGGCTGCTGCCCACACCACACCCGTGGCCACGATGCAGAACAGTGGGATGGGGAGGACCTTCTCAGAGCTGCGGAGCTATGAGGAGAGAAATGAGGTTAGGGCCTCACTTCTGCCTAGAAGGCTGGGAGTCTATGAAGTTGGCTCTGCCCCCATGCAAACCCTTACCTTCATGATGATATAAAAGGCCAGGTACAGCAGCAGGTTACAGATAAAAATCCCCAACATGTAGGAAGCAAAGTCCCTGGGCCGATACACCAGGCCAAAGAGGGCACTACAGGATGCAAGGGGGAGAAGACAAGGTTTCTAAAGAAGACAAGTTCTTTAGACTCAGGGAAGTAGATTTACGATAACATAATTTCAAGGTTCATGACAACTTCATCCACTATGATTTTAAGGGGAAGATTATCTCTTCAGGGAGAAGTACCTACCCTGAAGATACAATTACCACAGTGTTTCACAGGTCTCCATCTCTAACCATCACCATCCTCTTGGATTCAATTAGAAGAACCACCTGGTTAAGAAGACTGAGGTTTCCCCATGCTTCACCCCACCCATAACTCTGATATGCTTGTATTAGTAGAAGGAAAGAGAGGAAGGAACAAGGGACTGTAGGGTTATGGCCTTTCATTGGTATTTATTAATAAGTAGTTCCTGGGGAAGTCATATTTTCCCCCAGGTTGCTACATTCCCCAAAAAATGACCGATTCTCAGGAATAACCCCTCTCAGTAACAGTTACTGAGGGCAACCTTATCTTGAAATGACTGATTAGTAGATAGTAATACATAGAGGTCAAGGCAAGACGATTATCCTTAGAGAATTATGTCTTTGATATCTAAAGCATCAGAAAACAAAGGGACAAGGTTCCTTTGGACAAGCAACTTTGTCCTTGAGGTAATCTCTAGGTGGTGGCATTATGAAAAGGTTCCTCCAAAAACATACAGCTAAAAATAGGAATCCAGTTCATAGGACTTTAGCTTCATAGATCTAGAGTTAGAAGATGTCTTACAGATCTTTTAATCTAACTCCCTCATTTTATAGCTGAGATCACTAAGGCCTAAGGAGCTGCTTAAGGTTGACTTACTTAAGGTTGCCCAGGGATTAAGTGCACAATTAGAATCCAGGTCCTCTGACTCCAAGATCCCTTTTAAGTTGCCAGAGAAGCTCTCAATGACTGGATTATGGTTTTCCCCATGCCCTTGCATGGTTTACTGTAGACCAGGAGTGGGGAATTTAGGAATAGGGATAGCGGCTGGATCTGTGATTTTGGAGGTTAGCACTTTCTATACAACATATAGTCTTGGAAAGTTGCCTAGACTTCCAAGAAGTTAAGTGGATTGTTCAGGAGTATGTGAGGGATTTAAATTTAATTCCTGGTTCCAAGACCAACTCTCTATTGACAATACCATACTGCCTCTGTTATTTCATAAGGAGTAAATCCAGTTAGATTCGTAACACAAACAGCAAGTTTATTTAAGACTCTTTTTTTCCTTTTCTTTACAGGAAAAATAAAAAGGCCCTTTTCTACTCATTTGATTACAAATTAAGAATAAGGAACTCAACCAAAAGAATAGACAGAGTGAGGGGGAGAAAAAGGCATGGAGAAAGAAGAGACAGAAAAAGATTGTAGATAACTATAGGTGGAATGGGAAAGACAGAGGAAAAGAAAGGAAAACAGAGATGGGCTCTTCAAATATAGAAAATGAGATACATAAGCACATAGAGAAATATATATACAAATATAGAGAGAGAGACAAAGATACAGAGAGAGGCAAAATTCATGGAATAATATGAATATCATAGGGCCTTTTAGAATACAGCTCCTAAAGATTTTTAAAGTCACATTGAATTTCAGGGCCATTGGGACTTGCCACAGAGATCAGACAACATGTTAAGAATCAAGCAAAAGAGACAACTCTTCCTACATAACAGGTCCAGAGGGGGTCCACTGAAGTCTTATTGTGATGCTTTGCTGTGGCATGGAGGTGGCCGTGTATTCATGAAAGTTATTTCATTAGCAAACTCTGACATAGTCTATCAAGTTGGAAAGGCTTTCAGTAATAGTTCAGTTACTCAGCCTCGCTGAGGTCAGAGAGTTATCGCCAAACCTGGCCATTGGGTAATATGTTCTTTGGTCACAGCAATTCATGATAACATAGAATGTTGAGACCTACAATGGTGGAAGAAAAATCTACATCGACAAATTCATGGCTCTTTGAAATATTTTTCCTGTGTTTCTAGAACATAAACATTTATAAGAGCATGGGCTGGGCATGCTAGCATACTCAGCTCATCCTCCACCAAGCCAGCATAGACGTGTCTTTTCCTGCTTCATTTCAGCTTCTTTAATAGAGTCAGAGTCCAAACAGTTCTGTCCATAAACCTTAATGTCACAACAATTAGTGATAAGAAACCACTCTAAAACTACTTACAAAGACCAGTTAACAAGATTCCCAACAATAAGCAGCACCATTCTGTCCTGGGGGGTGGAAAAGGACATCATATCAGTTCATTATTGTTCTGTTTTCTGCCGTACTAGGAGGAAGGCAAAGCTGTAAGAAAAGTATCTCTGGGGTACACGCACTAAACAAGCAAGCAAATTCTTCCCAAGATTCTCAAGGTGACATTCCTAACACTGGGGAAAATTTCATTTGATAGCCTATGTCAGACAGAACAAAGATGATTTGCATCACTGAAGATGAACTTAGGGTCAAGAAACAAAACTCAAGCAGTGGTCAGGGGGATGTCTGGGGCGGCCCTCTGCAGCTTCCTTGGTATTGTGTGATGGATGACTGGTGTCTAAACTAGTATGAAATTCTCCAGCTGCCATCACTATTATGTAACAGTACAGCATGAAGACATTCCTGGGACCTTATTAAATGGCCCTTAGAACACATGTGAAGTACTTGAAGATAATTTTTCTCTGATCTGGATCTGTGATTTCATTGGCATGGAGAACTCCTAGAGAAGGGTTCATCTACTAGTGAAAATTGGGGAAGGGAAGGAGAAGGGAGTAAGAATTTATATAGTGCCTCCTATGTGCCATGCACTGTGTAAGAGCCTTACAAGTAGAGTATCAAAAAGGTGTCTGGGAATCTGAGAGGTTAGTTGGCTTACTGCTCATTACCCAGCCAATGTGTGTTAAAGGGAGGACTCCAGCCCAAGTCAGCTTACTATGTGCTGTTACATGCTACCTCTCTAGAGAGCTCTGTATCCTCCAGAGTACGCTCAATTGCATTCTAATTTCATGGTGGCCCTTTCACTCTCTTGTATCATTGGCTTCAGATCCTGGCAGCATCTTGTGGTCAGAGCAAGTTTTCTTGGACATTTTTCCTTCTTCTAGTTTAGGTTATTGTGTGTAGGGGAACGGAGGCTGAGTGAGAAGTCTCATGACCCTCTGGATATTTACTAAAATGTAAGTTTTATTGATAATTTCTGTTTTTACATCACAGTCCTTCCTAAATATCCCTGCCCCCAACTCCTGCCAAATGAGCCCTCGCTTAAAAAAGAAAATAGTTAAGCAAACCCTATGGACATAGTGACTGTGGCTGACTGTACACAACAGTCAGCATTAGTAATTCCTCATAGCTCTATCAAAGGGCATTTCTTGAAACTTTGACCTGTCACTAGATCATCTTGGACCCAAGGGCCTTTATAAGCTGTAAAACATGATACAAATACAAATGATGATGATCTTCACCGTCATTCATTTATGGCTTAGAGAAGTGATTGTTCCTTTCCAGCAAGATACCTCCTCATACCCCACCAGGGGAACCTGTCTTCATCTAAAGGAAATGCTTTACATTTTTATCTGAGTTTTTCCCTCTTGTGCTTTATAGCCAGAACTTTCCTTTACCCCAAAATATGAAGGTCTGTGAACTTTGTGGGCCACCTAAGATTCTTTTTGGAAGCAGGCAGGGTATACATCATAAATAAACCAAATCTTAAAATGTCCACAACACTTTAATGCTTTTTTCCTTATTCTTCCCCTAAAAAGCACACCAGCTTCAATTCCCTCTGCTTGTGCTCTTTTTAGTCCTAGAATCTTGTGCATGAGTCCTGTGACATCCATCAAAATTTCAGACCCTGAGCTGTTATTATTAGATGGCGAGCTCCTCAGGGAGGGGGCTCTTTTGGCCTCTGTATCCTAAAACTTAGCATAGTCCCTGGCACATAGGAAGAGCTTAATAAATGCTTGTTGCCTAGGCTTGACTTGTCAAGTCCTGATGTGATAGGCTTAAAAACAAACAACCAAACAAAAAACCATGATAGAAAAGCTAGAAGAAATAAGCAGTGACTCTTGCTCAGTTATCCAGTTGGTGGAACCTCCCTCAGCAGCCCTGGGTCCTCTCTACCTGTACAGCAACAGAAATCTTTTGTGACTACATGGACCTCTCCTCCCTCCCCTCCAGGTGGCTGATGCTGTACTTGCTGGTGAAAGTCCAGGGGACATAAAGACTCCACCTACCATGTACAGCGGTCGGCTACACTGGTGGAAACAGTCAGTGTAGAATACCATTGCAATCCGCCGGAAAATTCCCAAATCTGCTAATGACAAGAGGACATGCAAAGAGTCACCATCCAAAAGTAGCACTTACTCAGGCAATGAGTTATGACCTCCAAAGACAGAGCTGCTGGTGGGGAACCTTTCTACCAGGCACAGGCTTGGGGGAATTTTTAAGATTATGTTAAGTTTTATGAGGAAAACATGTCATTAATACAATATCTGGAACAGCATTTATATAATATTTGGAACAGCACCATGCCCACAGTAGGGATTTCACAGAGTTTCATTAAAATAAACTATCTAGTCACTGGGATGGCATGACACTGACCAAGGCAAGACAAATCAGGGCATTTTATATTGTGCAGATAAAAGACCAAACAGAAGACAGAGGGACTTAGTCTATCAGATAACACTTGCAAACAGGTGGTAGCCAAGGCACAAAGATGGCCTTGTCCAGCTGTTTCCTTTATGCTGACTCCACATGATTTTTAATTTATTTTAACTGGTGGTTTTTTGCTTGCAGGAAGGGATTGGGGCATCTTCTCCCTTAATCTATAAACCTGATTTTGTCAACCTGATTTTTTTTAAACAGTTCTTCTTTCCCCCTAGTTGGGGTAGGAGATATTTTAGCCTGTTTTTCTTATAGTGGTCATTATTTTGGTAAGAGTTTACTTACATAAGTGTAGAAAACTCCTATAGATCATGTAGAAAAAGCCTAAACTTGCTAGTCAAGTGGTTTTGGTTTGAAACAGAAATTTTACAGGATCACAGACTTAGATGGGCAGCTAGGTGGGGCAGTGGGGAGAGTACTAAGTCTGAAGTCAGGAAGCCTTCCAGCTGACCTCCAGGGAGGGTTGATATGGTGACAACCTTAAGTGCTTTCAGCATCTGTTCATGGGTTCTGTGATCTTCCCCCCCCTTTACTCTTTACTTATATGCCTCCTCTTTAATTTATTTCTCTTTTCTTTCTTTCCCTTTCCTTCCTTCTTTCTTTATTTTCCTTCCTTCCTTCCTTCTTTATTTTCCTTTCTTCCTTCCTTCCTTCCTTCCTTCCTTCCTTCCTTCTTTTATTTTATTTTTTCTTTCTCTTTCTTTTTTTTGACCCTGAATTTTCTGTATGGAAAAATAAAGGCACCTTGAGTGCCTGTATGGGTCTGTTATGTACATTTGGGAAAGCCAAACAAATGTAAACTATACGGGGCAGGTAGGTGGCATAGTAGATAGAGCACCAGCCCTGGAGTCAGGAGGACCTGAATTCAAATCTTGGCCTCAGATACTTACTAGCTTTTCGATCCTGGGCAAGTCACGTAACCTTGGTTGCCTTAAAAAAATGTAAGCTGGAGGTGGCTAGGTGGTGCAGTGAATAGAGCACTGGCCCTGGAGTCAGGAGGACCTGAGTTCAAATCCAGCCTCATTCACTTAATGCTTACTATCCATATGACCTTGGGCAAGTCACTTAACCACAATTGCCCTATCTTCCCCCCTCCAAAAAGAAAAAAAAAAGAAAAAGAAAAGCAAGCCTTTATAACCCTAAGGTGCCATATGAATGCCAGTTATTATTATTTTCACTATCAATCGTAATAATAGTAAGAACATCAAAAAACTCTCACAAGGCAGAGGGAATTTAATTAAAATGTAGAAACAAGGAGGCATATAAGTAAAGTTATGCACAGAAGCCTGATTGACTTCCTATAACATCACCATTTTTTAAAAATCAAGGGAAAGAACGTTGGGTCTAAATGACAAGCATTTCAACAACTTTAGCTCATAAGGCATACATTTTTACCTTCTATGTTATCTCTCTTTACCGAGCTAGTTTTTGTTGTTCAGTCATGTCAAATTCTTCATGACCCCATTTGGGGTTTTCTTGGCAAAGACACTGCAGTGGTTTGCCTTTTCCTTCTCCAGATCATTTTACAGATGAGAAAACCGAGGCCAACAGGGTAAAGTGACTTGCCACACATTTAGTAAGCATCTGAGGTCAGATTTGAACCCAGAAAGATGAATGTTCCTGACTCCAGGCCCACTGCTGTCTCCACTGTGCTATGTAGTTACCCTGACTGAGCTAGAGAAAGTATTAAATACAAGGCAGGATGGGGAAGAACCACCGACAGACAATCAAGTGGTTTTTGTCCAGAAAGTTAGTCAATTTGGTTGAGTGAACCATTTCAGCCAGAGATTAAATTCAAAAGCTAAATTTGGTTCCTTGGTGTCATTTCCCCCTGGGATGACTGAAATCACCCTATTTTCTCATTTCTAGTCACTTTATTGGTATTCTATGGACCAGGGCCATCTCTAGAGCATGGCAATTCAGTGCCATCATGTTGAGACCTGTGCTGCTCCCGGGGCCAAACAGCTAAAACAGGAGACTCAGATCAGAAGGGGTTGGGAAAGAGAGCTTGCTAACTGGAGTTTATAAAAAACAAAACAAAACAACTCCACCATAGGTCAGGAATGGCCTTGGTGTAGACATAGCCAAGGTCTGACTGACTGTAATGTTGAAGATTACAGTAATCAAGCCTTCACCCAAGTCTTCATGCTGCTGCTTTGGTGTGACAGGGTTGGTGGAGAGAATGCTAGTTCAAATCTGGGTAAGGGGAGAGTTGGGGAAAGAGCTTTACAGAACAAAAACATTCTTTCTTTGAGAGGACATTTGTGGTAACAGATTATCTTTGGGACTGACCCCAGATATATGGAGAGAGGGACAAAGATTTGGGGAGCTGTCAACAATAGGGGTAGCCAAGGTCTCCACATGTCCCTGTTTTCCAGCTCGCTTCTCTAGAGCCTTTGGAGAATTTCTCCTTGGGTAAGATTGCGGCCTACCTCTTGGTTTATCTTATCTTGCTCTCAGCAAAAAGTTCATTTATGCCTATTTATTTTTTTTGGTGTATTCTAATCTGTAGGACTCTTCCATTTTTTTGGTTTGTTATCTGTATGGATAAATGACTTTATTTCCTCTTAGCTAGTTCTGATAGTCTGTGTAATCTGAATTTGGCAGAGAAAAGGAGCTAAGCTGGAGGATGTAATTTTGAGGCATTCCTCACTCCTTAAGAATGTTCAGGTTAACTGCTTTTTGTTTTGAACCAAAATCCTATCCCTAGACCAGCAATATTTAGGAGACAAGTAGATCTCATTCTAGTCCAGTAACCTTTTCAGAGATTGGAGAAAAGAACAATTAGCCTCATGGATGTTGTCAAGCTTCTCTCCAGGCAGAAATCACAGTCTCTTTTGGAAAGGAGTGGGCAGTATTCCATGGCTATCTATTCAATGCCTCTCGAAAGTTCTTGCTCCAAATCTGCCCTTCGTGCAGGTTTGCAGCCTGGCCTCAACATACAACACTGATCCAGAGCTACATTTAAGTAGCAGCATGCCAAATGCATCAGACTTGGGTCAAATACCAGTTATATTAGCACTGATGAGGTGGAAAGAACATTGGA